>VSWD01000003.1:15750759-16950759 GCA_033119305.1 Pinctada imbricata
TCTTTCGCTATAAGCTCATTTTTCTTTTCCTTAATTTAAAAAAAAAATTATTTTTATTTTTTATTTTTACGATATATTATAATTGATTTAAAATCCCGTGTTTCCACTTCTATTTGCCCTTTCAATTTACACCTCGGGTAACAGAAAATAAATCATTTTGAATTTAAAATCGCCCGATTAAACATTAATTCTTTTACATGTATGTCTGTAGATTTTTTTTTCTTGGTGATTGAAAAATATTCTCGATCTAATTGAAATCTCTATGAGGTTTGATGGATCCAAAATACATGTATGAATATTTGATCAAAATGCGTGATTTTTATTCTAACTTACATGTACTCATGATCGATTTAAAAAAACATCAGAAACCAGCCTACTGACTACAGAACGTATTAGTGCCATTTTGATACTTTCTTTTTATTTTTCACCCATAAAGTGTAATTTTACATTTTTTCTGTAAATTTTACATTTTTATGTGTAAATTTTACACTTTTATGTATAAATTTTACACATGTGTAAATTTTACACATTTATGTGTAAATTTTACACATTTATGTGTAAATTTTACACATTTATGTGTAAATTTTACACTTTTATATGTAAATTTTACACTCTTTTTCTGTAAGTTTTACACTCTTTTTCTGAAAATTTTACACTTTTCTCTGTAAATTTTACACTTTTATGACTGATAGGTTTGATCAAATAAAATAACCAGATTTCACTTTTTCTGTAAGGCTAACATGAATGGTGTTTCTATCAAGGAAGAGATGCTTACTCCTCCCGTGCACATGATCCCCTCGCCATTCGGGACTCACTTTCTTACCTGATTGCTGAATGTTTTTGTTCGTTTACTTTCATAATTTTGATTTTTTTCTGATTGTATTACATACCCATTGCATTTTTGTAATATTCGAATTCTTATCTAGGTTTTGGGCGTGACTTTCAATTAAGCTACTTCAGTTTGTTTCAAGTTACATGTTGCCATACTCATGGTAAAAGGTTTAGTTTCTAATACAATGTAAATTTTACGGTCTTAAAACTTCGCTGAAAAAAAGGTACCTTTTGTTCGCATTGCTGACGAATTACTTTACCCTTTTCTCCCTCTAAAACACTTAGGGAGCACCATTAGATTCTGAGTGAGAGGAGGGGACAGGCATTTTCCCCCTCCTTTTTCCTTGATTTTCAATCTCGTTTGAACGACTTTATATCTCGTTTGAACGACTTTTTATCTTGTTTAAACGACTTATTAACTTGTTTGAACGACTTTTACTTTTTTCTATTAAAAAAATGGCACTAATATGCTTTAGTAGGAAAAGGTCGGTCAACCCACAGGTTGCAGACACAATCCCCCCTTCCCCCTTCTTTAAATCTCTTAAAGAAGGGGAAAAGGGGGGTTGTGGGTCAACCGGTCAAAAAGTTAAGTTGAGACGTTATCATAAATCTAGATCATATAGAACTAGTTTTAATCCATTTCAAAAGTCGTTTGAATGACTTTTTATCTTGTTTGAACGGATTTCTTAAGTCGTTTAAACAAGTTAAAAAGTCGTTTGAACGAGATTCTTTAAAAGCCGTTTAAACAAGTTAAAAGTCGTTTGAACGAGATAAAAAGTCGTTTGAAGGAGTTTTTATCTTGTTTGAACGATCGATTTTTATCTTGTTTGAACGACTTTTTATCTAGTTCGAACGAGTTTCTTACGTCGTTTAAACAAGTTAAAAAGTCGTTTGAGTGAGTTTTTATCTTGTTTGAACGACTTTTTATCTCGTTTAAACGAGTTTATATATCTCGTTTGAACGACTTTTTATCTTGTTTGAACGACTTATTAACTTGTTTGAACGACTTTTATTTTTTTTTCTATCCAAAAATGGCACTAAGGAGGTCAGATGGTTTATTTTCATCATTTTCTGGATCAGAATATTTATTCCCAACCCCCCCCCCCCCCTCCAATCAAATGGTCGTCCCCATAGAATTCAAATGTAAAGTCAGCATTGACCGACTGAAAAACACAGACATCAAGTCAGGGACTATGATAAGTCGCATGTTGATAAACACTGAACGAAGTAAACGGTAATTCTTTCAATTTGATATTATTTTCAGATCATGGCGTTTGTTGTGAACCCTGACTTCATCGAAGAGCAAGCTTTCGCTCACCTGAACAGTTCCCACACAGGAGACATAGGTAAACTGAACAAACAGGAAATGGCGCGTGTTCGAGAAGCCATATCCAAGACAACGAAACATTACCTGGATGTTATACACAAGTTAGAGGCAGGTAAAACACCTGAAGCGTGTCTGTCACATTTAGAGCCTGGTCACATCGATCTCATCAAGAAATCTATGGAAATTCAGACCTATGAGATGACCTTGACACACAACAACGAGGTGGAGTTTACCTTCCAGGGTGAGACCTTGTCATACCCCCCTACCCTGCCCTACAACAACGCTGAGGACGCTGACCAGGCGGGGACATTCCAAATGGTCAGCATTATTATAGAAAGCATCACTCTGATCCTCAATATGATTGGCATATCGGTCCCTGGCAGTGTCCTGAGGAACACCAAGGTTATCAGGAAGGTCACAGAGGTCCTGAGTAAGAATCCGGTGCTCAAGAGCATGGTAGGCTACATGGTCAGCGCATCCAAAGATGGCCGACTTAAGGACATAGTCGTGCAGATGTTTAAGGTGGTCAAGGTGCTATGGAAGGGAGGGGTGTTGATGGGCATCGCTAAGGCCATATTTGCCTCCATGAGTTGGTTTGACTGGATCCTGACGGCGGCAAAGCTGACGGCTCAGATCATTGCCATGGTGTTTACGGGTGGTGCCGCTCAGATAGCGACGCTAATCGTCAGGATCGTCAGCGCGGTGCTGTTCCTTAAGAAAGCTATCCAACCTGATCCTGTTTGCTGAAAAGTCTCCAGTGCTGGAAGCCATCATTTTCTAGTGAGAATCTAATGCATGACTTCAGTAATTTAGGAAGAGTGATGACAATTGAACAGGCAGTGTATAAATTTTGTAAATGTGTGTGATACATGTTTGTATATAGACTTACATCTTATATCTGTGTAGTTGTTCTTTCTACTATGTATTTATTCTGAAGTAGCTTTGAAAGTAGAAAAATAATAATTTGATCATTAAAACCTTTTTTAAACTTCTGTGTCGAAAATGAAAACGTAGAAATTACGAGATTAGTGACAAAAGTGATGATTTTGTACTCATGATCACTGTAAACTGTTTGGCTTACCAGAAATTGATGACGGTGTATCCAGACTGGCGTCATACGGTATTTACATTTCACTTATGTACATGTAATACGCTGGAGCATTCATATATCGATCAGACTTTCATAGTAAAAATGTAGATTACTTAAAAAGGTTTTAAGTAATATAACTCGTTATCATAAGTAAAACCTGTGGAGAGTTTCGCAGAAATTATGCCGCATTTTGGGAAATGTATGTATGGATGGAAATTTCTTTTTTTCCTTATTCTTCATTTTTATGGTCGCTTGATGGTAAAACAAAGAAGGATCAATGGTGGACTTAATTTTAATCAAGATTGTAAAAGACGCATCGTCTTTAATTTACCCTGTGTTATACATTCCTGAATATGATACCAGAAATAAATATACGCGCCTCCATAACTGGCATGAGGGCACTTTCTAATTAGTCCTGGCCCGTCACCTTAGTCACTGGGTCCTGACAGCTTATCAATTTTATCTGAAGTTGGACGGACTTCCAGGCAATTTGAACTTGAGCTTGTTTCAGCCAGCAAAGCACAAATGGTTTTCGTATGTCAAATGCTTTTTATATTCAGTGATAGAGTCATTCATTGTCTTATCTAGGATCTATGTAACTTAGGCCATACCAAATTAATTAAATGTTCTTTGGATTTCCCGCACCATATTTTTCAAAATTCGAAAAATAATATTATAAAAATAAAATGCTCGCCCGCACCCTGAAATTTCTGGCTCACAAATTTTTTAGGGTCGGTTCTGATTTCTGCAAATCTTAAAGCTTCTAGAAATCTCAAATTTTGCAAATTTCGAAGAAATCGATGCTACTTGTATTTGAAAAATTTTGTTGGGAGCAAATTTGTTGTCCAATTTTCATGGCTCTGAAAGTCAAGGAGGGGAGAATGTTCAAAAATATTTTCCGTGCTGCTATGTGCCAGGCTTCCTAGTCACCATATTCCTATGGGGATTCCTTTATGAGTACGGAAAACATCATAAATGTATTACTATGGTAAACTTTATCAAAATAAAATTATTTTAATCGCTCGCAACCTTAAAAAATGCAATACTTAAAAGAAAAATAAAATAATTATATTTTTGCCCGCTCGCACCCTTTTTTTCACAAAAAAATCCAAAGAACATTTTATTAATTTGGTATGGCCTTACTGTCTTGTCCACGGTCGAGTATCACGTGATACGCAAATATGTTCCACGGGAATCCCCGTTGATTAAACCATGTAAATACTGTCTAAATCTACTTTATATATGAATTAATTTTATTTCATTATTATCAGTTATATGATGGTACAATAGATGTTTTACTTTATTCAGAGAACATTGGACAGAAAATTTTGTATCTGTCTGTACCATATCATAACATGTGGTGAGCATAGAAAGAATTCTGCTTGATTGTTTTCTGAATACAAGTATGATCAGAATAGATTATTACCATATAATTGATGATTGATATATGATAGGCCTAAAATAAATTCATATATATGCACAACCAATGTAATTCCCTGATCGAGATGTTACTATTGAAATAACGTGCTGCGATTCGTGTATTAACACTCGTGACGTCACAATGCATAAGATCTAAAGAAACATGCCGTGACGGCTGTTCTAACCTGCAAACTGAGCCCGCGGTGACCTGAATTTAATCGTCACCCTTTAACATAGAAAACGCGATTTCAGAAAACAAGAATGAAATAGACAACTATGGTGCATATATATATAATAAATGTCCTAATTTGTGTTTTGTTACGGGTATACAACACACAGCAAGTGCATTTATCGTACATTTATTGCGCGTTAGCGCATTTCATGCGATAAATGCACTTGCTGTGTGTTGTATACCCGTAACAAAACACAAATTAAGACACTTATTCTCTATATAATGAGAAGGCTTTTTGTTTATACGATAGCTGTGCGTATTCTGTAATAAGTGGGAGTGCACATGTTACTAGACCTATCTATTGTTTTGTTCCAAGATATTTTCAAGAATTTTAAAAACACTGACAAACTGTGATGACGGGACTCGATCATGACGACGGGAGATCTCCCAGGCGCGTAGCCAGGCATACACAAGTAAACAGGTGCTTCCACATCGTAATGCAGTGACAAAAAAGTGAACAAAAGGTCATTAACTGCCCTTGAAAGGTGTAACATTCATATATTTATAAATAAGCTTTCGGGACTTCACCCCTAATCCCCAAAGGGCTTCGGCCTGGACCCATTAAGGGCCTCTTGGCAGCCCCAAAACCTCTGTCTGAAAAAGTGCCTCCATTTGAAAAGTACTCTGGCTACGCGCCTGTCTCCTACAAGGCCACTACAGCAAAGCGCACCCGCAAAGGACAGAATCAAATGTAACGAACACACCTCAAAACGATCAGCTTCGTCGACCTATCAGAAGACTGATTTATCTTTGGTCTAAGGCTGACACAGATGCCATCAACTCTGACCTTATCAAATCGGCTACCATCTTTAAACGGCACAAAGACAACAATTCATCTGTAGACGTTATATGGAAAGACTTAAAAGTTGTGTGTACTAAATCTATCAACGCACATGTACCATCTAAATATACCTCCACCAGATTCAACCAGCCGTGGCGTGATAGGAACATAAAGAATTAAAGCAGAAAAACGAAGCGTGCACATAGGAAGGCTCGAAAAACAAATACAAAGAGAGACTGTGACAGATATCAAGAACTACAACGTAATAACAGAAAGGAATGTAGGAGATCATATAACAGGTACATCAATAACATGCTTGGTGAAGAAGGCACAACAAATATGATGCTGTACTCATACATAAAGAGTAAAAGGTGTGACAGCTCTGGTGTCTCCCAATTACACAGTGATGGAAGCCTGCATTCAAATCCTACTGACAAAGCAGAGATCCTAAATCAACAGTTTTCCTCAGTTTTCAACACTGAATCAATAGACAACATACCAGATCTTGGACCATCTCCATTTACATCAGTAAACAACATCACAGTGACAGAACCAGGGGTACTCAAACTCCTAAAAGACCTTAACCCCCACAAGGCCAGTGGTCCAGACAACATCTCATCAAGATTCCTCCGAACCATGGCTACAACACTCTCACCAATCCTAACTATCATCTTCCAGGCATCACTAGACCAAGGGAAAGTGCCAGATGACTGGAAATCAGCACATGTAACACCACTATTCAAGAAGGGGGATAAAGCAAAGGCATCAAATTATAGACCAGTTTCATTGACATCCGTGTGCTGTAAGACACTTGAGCACATAGTTCACAGTCACATAATAAACCATCTAGAGAAGAATAACATCCTTTCCGACCAACAACACGGCTTTCGAAAGCGAAGATCATGTGAAAGCCATTTAATCACTACCATAAACGACCTTGCTAGAGGACTCAACCACAGACAACAGATAGATGTAGTACTCTTAGACTTCAGCAAGGCTTTTGACAAAGTACCACATCATCGGTTAGCCGTCAAGTTGGAGCACTATGGTGTGTGTGGGCAAACACTTGACTGGATAAAGAGTTTCCTAGCAGGAAGGACACAGCAAGTCGTCGTTGATGGCGAGCGATCAACTCCAGCCGCAGTAACATCCGGGGTGCCTCAGGGCACGGTGCTCGGGTCGTTGCTATTTTTAGCCTATATCAACGACCTGCCAGCAAGAGTCCAGTCTACAAGCCGACTCTTTGCTGATGACTGTCTGCTGTACCACACCATTACATCAGAGGAGGACACAACAACCCTACAGGAGGACTTAAACAAACTGCAGGCCTGGGAAAATGACTGGATGATGAGTTTCAACCCGGAAAAATGCGAGGTCAGCCGCATCACAAACAAAAAGAGAATCATAGAGGCTAACTACACCATCCATGGCCAGGTATTACAACACACCAACAAAGCCAAATACTTGGGAGTAACAATCGACAGCAAACTACAATGGGGACCACACATAAACAATATTACTCAGAAGGCAAATAACACTACAGCATTCCTGAGTCGGAACCTATCAAGTTGCCCCAAAAGCATCAGAGCCACCAGCTACAAGACACTTGTTAGACCCCAAGTAGAGTATGCCGCCACAATATGGGATCATTCCAATAAATCCCACATACACCAGCTTGAAGCAGTACAGAGGAGGGCAGCAAGGTACATCATGAGAGACTATAGCAGAGAAAGCAGCGTAACATCAATGCATCAATGCTGAATAGATTAGAACTTGATACGCTACAATCCCGGCGATTAAGATCCCGTGTCAGATGTACAGAGTGGTAAATAACCTGATTGACATACCATCAGATCAGCTCCATCCAACCCACAACAGCACCAGGGGCCACTCAATGAGATACTTACAACCATTTTGTCACCTGAAATGTTACCAGGACTCCTTCTTTCCAGCGGGGATTGTGATATGGAACGCTCTACCATCATCCATAGTCACAGCTGATTCACTTGAGGCATTCAAGGCCCGAATCAGCAACCACACCCTCTGAGGCAGAGCACAGACGTTTTTATCCAGTTTTTAATGAGGGCATTCCATGGCATGTTTTTAACTTTTCATGTGCGACAATGCCCCAGTAGGAGCCCTGCACATTATTGGCAGAAGAAGATCACAACAACAATCATCTTATGATGACGCTCACACCAAAATTACCAATGATGAAACAAGGCAACACCATCGAAAAATTGAAAGACAACACATAAAAGGGAAAAGAAAGCCGACACAGAGCTTGATCACTGCTATGTCCTATTTCATATTTCCTCGCAAACCTTAATTTCGTGAGTGCCCAATATTCGTAAATTGAGAAAACAATGGTGCTCGTGCTTGATTGTTTTGATTATGAAAACAATCAGGGTTTTTTTTTACATTTTGCTTTGATATCCATACAGGTATGATCAATATCAATGGAATAGAACAAAAATATCTTTTATTGACATCAACTTGAAGCAGCGTGACGCCGAAATTTCTTACACTCACGAAAAACAGGTGCACAAGGATATAGCAAAGGTGAGATTCTCCGGATAAAATGAACGCAACATTGTCCTAATAGATAAATAAAAATGATTTTAACACAGGCATTTATTGCGCTTCCCACTTGCATGATGTACTTCGTGTTATTTACATAACCAATAATACATCATGCAAGCGGGAAGCGCGATAAATTCCTGTGGATTCAAATGACATCAATCCGGAGAAAAAATTTCAGGTTTTTTTTTTCCCTTTTTTACTATTAGGATCCCATAAATGTTTGTCCAACAGGCAAGTAGTCCAAGCGTGTAAGTGATATTGATGTCCTTGGAAAGAAGAAGTTGCAGATGAAAGGAAATGACAAACGAGGAGTATATGCCAAGTTATGAGGAGCTAACTGTTCCAGAATTAAAACTAACGTCACCTGAGCTTAGAGCTGGAGCCTTGTACTTCGGAAAATTTTGCGATGATACTTGCAAGGTGTGCCAGTTGGGATTTTGTTATTCATGAATTTCAATGGAAACTGAGGAGCTTCTTTACTTTTAGTCTAAGCACAACCTCAGTTTCTTTTTCAAGTGCGGTCTGCATATAGTGTGTGGGGAAAATCGGTGATCAGAGCTCGTTGTGCATCTTTCAATTATCTGTACATTTTCCACTGCCTGTCCAAAAAAAAAAAAAAAAATGCATGTAAATTTGTTGAATCCTACCTGAAAATGTGAAAATTAATCCATTTAACAGATGCAGCACCACCTAGGGCTGGGACGATACTGCACCCAGCCGATCCGATACGAATCGTGGTACCTGACATCCGATACGATACATATCGCGATACTAAATAAATTGGTTAAACCTTTTCAAAAAGATATTTGATAGTATACAAGTAGCTTTTTTTATTTGGTATGTTATAGTTATTCAACACTAGCTTTGTCCAGACTTTTCTTCTGTTTTCTTCAAATATGACGGACAAAAAAATCAGGAAAATTGAAAAACACATATTTTTTATAAATTTTAACTTGTGTATCTTCGGGGGTGCATCGATACTTGGATCGCGATATAAAATATTGTGATGCATCGATGAATCGGAATATCGTCCCAGCCCTAGCACCACCCCTGATTTGCAAGGTCGTCTCTGTAATGCTGTACATTTTTTTTTTTTTGTATACATGTAATCCCTCAATTGACCACTTTCCAGTTCCGCGTCACCTAGCAGCGAAGTGCTGAAAACAGGGTGTCATGGCCGTATAGACGGGCATCACGCCTCGATCGCGTTATATATCAGTTAAGTACATATTTTGATGGATATTTCTTATTTGTCTTTTAAATTACCCGACTAATTAGTTTTATTATTATTTATAGATGTTTGCTGAAAGAAAAAAATGCTATAAATGAATTTTTTCTGCATATTTAAACATGTATTTGTAAATTTAAAACCAGCTTTTCTGTGGTATGAATCACAAATTATCGTTGTTTTTCTTCGTATTTGTACGTCCATTGCGCTAATCCATTTTCTTAAAATAAAAAGTATCATCCCAATTAACAAATCGTTGTTTTGACAAGTACACGCATGCCAATCAACCGTGCAGGGTACGTTTATTCATTACCTGCCAGGTGTGAAAATCATCAGAGCGTGATATGGCCATGCGGCCATTTCAAATAAGATATATGGAGACTTGGGAGAGGGACAATAAGAATATCTTCATAATAAATCCAATCTTCTTATTTTCACAGAGAAAATTTCATTTAAAAATATACTTAGATATGTAAACTTTTGAATATGTTAACATATATACTTGCTGCATGTACAGGAACTGCGGTCAGCATACACGTGTAGTGTACGTTCTCATTGCACCCTGTTCACTTGGAAGAGTTTTTACGGTAATCATATCTTTTTCCCAGGGTTTTTTTTTTTATTTTGGGGAAGGTGCCTGTGCCTGTCCCATTTGGGAAAATTTGCGACATTTTGCTAAAATTGGGAAAATTTTGGAACAAATTCTCACCAAAGTATAACCCTAAAGTATCATTTATTAACACTGATAATCTATTGATTTGCTTGAACTGAACAAGGGATGAATAAAAAACTTTAAAAAATGCACTTCAAAATAGGACATTTTGTGCTGACTTCCAGGTTTTGAATCTTATTTTCTCAGGTGTTTTTTTTCATAATTCCTCTTTGGGAATTTCAGGGTGATTTTTTGGGAAAAATAGGGGAAATTTGGCATTGGGAAGGGGCCAAAATTCGGCCCCAAAACAAGGAAAAAAAAAACCCTGTTTTCCTCATCTTGTTTTTATTTATTTCGTCTTTTTTTTTCTCTTCCTTTTTCAAATTGATACAAAAAAATGTTTTTTTTTTTATCTGATAAAGTATTTTGATTTAAAGATCTTAGCTAAAAAAATGTCATATTCAAAAAGCTCTTTTAAAAAATCTCAAGGAATCAAAGAAGGTTTATTTAATGAATGAAATAAGAAGACAAACAAATAACGAGTCAATAGGAAATAAAGTTGAAACACCTGTGAAAAAAAAAAATGAAAAAATAGTGAAGTAAGAATTTCTTTTTAAATGCGTAAGAGCCCCCCCCCCCCCCCCCAATTAAAACAACTAAGAGTCCCCTTTGGTGTTGCCGATAGGGGACTAATAATGGAGAATCTAACACTGTTTTTTTTCTAAAATACGGCTGGATGATCATGGTATATAAATGAATATGTTAAGATTCCTTGTTTAAATTATAGTTCGAAAAATAAAGAGATTTGAAAAAAAAAGAAAATACTGGATCACCTTTTCATTTGGCCCGTTTATTTTAAATGTGATATTGTGTTTATCCCGCATCTCTTTCTTTTCTTAACGATCTCCTTACATCTTTAAATTTGACAAGAATGATTAATAATCTATAAATAGATGAAAATTGAATTCTGATGAGGAGAGAGACTCAGAGGGGAAGGTACATTTGTAGGATTGCGTATAAAACTCAGTGCCCCGTGTACACTGAATAATAATAATAAAAAAGTTGAAAGGTACGTGTTTCTCATAGTAATGTATAAATTTTATATAAATACACAAACGCTCTAAAATGAATATAATAACATATTTCTATACTAGTATTTTTTATCTGATCATTCCAGACATTGTGTCAGCATGCATGAACGCATGGCTGACTCCACACAGGTAGGCGCCGATATCTACCTGGATGACACCTGTCATAATAGACTATTTGTGTATAACAGTATATACACGGGGTGCACGTGTATAATAAGAGTCGGTAATGAGAACTGAGATTAAGATTAATCAAATGAATGATTTCTTGTCTCGTATTTTGAAATAATCGACAGAAAATAACTTCCATAACCTATCGAAACTGCCCCGTTTTACATAATTAATTTTTGCTATTAATAATTAAGATTTGTCAAAAGCACCATATTTATATGTCAGAAATATATCAAGACATATTAAAGCGATTGTCTTGGCATATATAAGCGATAACATTAAGATAGAAGAGAACTATCTGCCCGAAATCAACACATCAATAAACGAAGCGGCATATGCATGTGCTTGTCTATACGGCCATGACACCCTGTTTTCAGCACTTCGCCGCTAGGTGGCGCGGAACTGGAAAGTGGTCAATTGGGTCATGAAAATATCTCGCAAAGGTCAGAATTTTTTTGAAGAGCAGAAAAAACGCACATGTCAGAGATTCCCCACATACTAATAGCCTAATTTCTAAATTAAATACAGCTGCCAGTATCCCCCCCCCAAAAAAAATGCAGCACTACACTTGTATTCGGCCCCATTTCCCCTCCATGAACATGATGAAATATATAATTTTCTCCCTCCTGTATGAGAAATCCCACCGTACAAAAGTTTTCTTTTTAAAAAAATCATTTATAAACATGATAAATCTGTCTATTTAAATTCATTAAAAAATAAATCAGAATAGTAAAATAGGTTGCATTAATGTCTCTGCATGTAACTTGCAATTGCATCCATCCTAATGCTATTTAAAACAGCTTTTGTAAGAATTTTGATTTAATTATTACAAATATTCCCCTTTTTGGTCCTTCAAACACTGATGGGCCCTAACCACCTTCCAAATAAGTGAGAAAAATATGTTGACTGAATGAATGAATGAATGAAAGAAAATACAAGATAGGAAGATGTACATTTTAACGTCTTGCTGCTGTAGCAAAACGGCAGGTTTAGGTCCCTATTGAAATTGGGATTAGGGAAATCATGCTATTAACATGATTAATTCAAAGCTAGATTTGGATCTTAAAAGTGGAAACACTGCATCCACCATGCAGACAGTTAATTAAGTCTTTTGTATAAATCGAGGTCTGATATCTCAGATTTGTATTACTGCTAGACTTGCAATAATTATTATAGACATGCCAAGACCTGGCATCTTAACTTTTGATGTTTTTTCTTACTACAGTCACAGTAAAATGTTACATGAAATATTTTGATTTCATATCTTGTTATATATAAAATATGCAGGTTTACTGTGAGTGTGTTAATATGAAAATATGATCCTTTGCAACACATTGCCAGTACCCCATGGACTCTTCTTGTTTGCACGGCTGGTATTTTCTGATTTTAGCTATAAAGTTTATTGTAAATTGGTAAGCAACCAGCTGAATGATCACCTTTTCCTAACTTTGTTTACAGGAATTCATGCTCTGTAGGAGCGAGACTGGCGATCGGAGGAAATGCGTAAATGAAGGAAAGGAAGTCACTCGATGTGGGTTCCAGTTCTTTGGGAAAGTGAAGAAGCACTGTTTACCAGAATTCACACAGTATTACAAATGCATTGATCGAGTCTGGTTCAACGAGCTAGGATATGCACAGTAAGTATGATGAGAATTATTATATATAAAGCAGATATATTTTGTTCAAGAAAATTTAACAAGATGATTTAGGGGATAAACGTACTGTGTTTTGTGGTTCCGACAGGTATATGTTTGATATACTGTTGGAAACGCAGTTATACCGTCGGGGCTTGTCCACGATGGTATAACGTATGTTTCCAACAGTATATCCAACATATACCCGTCGGAACCACAAAACACAGTACATTTATCCCTATTCTAATTCATGTGACATATTTTAACTTTTTATACCCCTCAGAGGTCTCACGTATCGCTTTAGAGATGACGTTGCTACGGAGGACTAAAACCAACCAACAGAAATTATTGTGCTGCAAAATATGAAATACAAGTGCTTCATATTCATACAATGGCGAAAAATCAAAGTGTAATCAATAATAGACTTACTTGCTCTGTTGTTTACATGTGGAGAATGCCATTTACAAGCTCATACCTTGTATCTTTACGTTGCAGTATGACGTCACAGGAGCGAAGAACAAAGGGAAGCATGATGTCATATGCAAAAAGTGCGCTAAAGCTTATAACGCATACCTGCCAACTGTTCCGATTTTAGTGGAATTTTTCCGATTTTTATAGGCAAATTTCGCATTCCGGATTGAGACTTGTCCGTTCCGCTTTCGACAATTATTGCGTTTTTGCTGGAGTTACTTCTTTTGTTTCAGTACTCTCTTGTAAATGCTTAAGGGTAGGTTCCCTAAAAAGTATGTTTAAAGCGCTGACACGACCATGAACGAAACGATAACAGATAATACCAACTTTGAAATAAAAATCTGGCAGCCAATGGCATTGACAAAGGAAAAAACAACAGTTCTGACCACAGGCACATGTAGAAAGAGCGTCAATATCCTGTATGGTCACAAGAGAATACTTGTATCTTATAGCTTCCGACGAATTTTCAGCTAGAAGTAGCATTTCTGCAATTTTTTGCATTTGAAGGGCAAAACGGGATATGACCATAAAGATTGATTTGTATACTTCCTAAAAACACCAATAATTCACCCAAAAAAACTCATAACGTAGCCTAATCGTCTACCTAAATTGGACCGTTTTCTACTTTCTGTCTTGAACCTCCATTGCCAGATTAGCTAGTCTGAATCATCCAGGTGTTTTACTCTGCTTACAGTAAGCAGAGTAAAGCCTCTGAATGAATAAGTATTTGTCCAATCTGGCAATGGAGATTCAAGACAGAAAGTAAAAAACAGTCTAACTTAGGTAGACGATTAGGCTATGTTATTAGATTTTTTGGGGTGAATTACAAAATGTATTGATGTTTCTAGGAAGTATACAAATAAATTATTCATGGTCATACCCCATTTTGCCCTTCAAACATGACAAATGCAAACATTTCAGATGCTACTTCTAGCTGAAAATTCGTCGGAAGCCTTGTCTTTCTATACATATATTCCCTTATGACCTGTAAAGGGGTATCATACAAGATATTGACGCTCTTTCTACATCATTACATGTGCCTGTGGTTCTGACGGAGAAGATAGCTTCGATAAGGCGTCGCCTGATATTGGAATATGCACAGGAAACAAGTTCAAAAACGATTACGTTCCCATTTTTACAGGGCTGTGTCCCTAAATGAAAGAGGGCCCCGAATTCGCTTACTGTGCCATATCAGTACGGGATATAGATGTGATTTTACTATCACTCATGGGGATCACATATATTACCAAACCTATTTGGATAAAAGACACATGGGTTTCTGAATAACCGAATTAGAAAGACAATCTTGTAAGTAAGCAAAATTTGTGAATTGATGAATGATAGATTATGCATTTTTCTGTGGCTAAAGTTGATAACCGTAAGGTTATTTTATCTTTGTAAATTGATTAAGTTCTGAGTGGAAGATTGGGGGGGGGGTTCTGTGACCCCGCTGTTCCTCCTAACCATGTCCTAAATGTACGTAGGAATACATTTTAAAGTATGTCAAGTGAGTCGGTTTGCGGCATGTATATCGTTGTTATACATGCTTGTAGAAATCCAGTAAACCAATCAGAATGCGTGAAACAAACAGAATGAATTAGAATTAAACTTTGCCTGCATTGAACTTTGATAATGAGCTAATGCATCACAATCATATCATTTTTCATATGTACATTGTAACAGGAGAGGAAAAGATGCGGCCGGACCGGGAATCGAACCAGAGTCCTGCTATCAGGGCAGATGCTCTTACCAACTGAGCTATGCGGGAATGATACCCGTTCCTGCTAGGGCTGGGACGATACTCTGATTCATCGCGATATTTTATTTTACGATCCAAGTATCGATTCACCCTGACGATACCTAAGTTAAAATTTACAAAAAATATGTATGAATTTTCCGTATTTTCATGTACTCAAGTTTAAATCCAACTTTCTTCAGTTTACATATCTATACAAACATGACAAAATGATAAGAACCATTGATTTTTAATATGAATTTTCCATGACTTTTTATGTTATTTTAAATGATTTTGTTTTTCATTTCTTCTAGTCAAATAACAAACCATTTATTTTTTTTTTCATCTTTATTCTAGACAAAAATCTAGTGTTGAATAAATATAACATGTTGAATTAAAAAAGCTATTGATACATGTATGATGAATATTGTATTAATACTATCAAATAGCTTTTTGAGAAGGTTTTATTAATTAACTTCGTACGTATCGTGTCGGACATCAGGTATAGTGATACGTATCGGATCGGCTGGGTGCAGTATCGTCCCAGCCCTAGTTCCTGCCACACTTTTGATTCATAGGTCAAAATGTTTAATATGTGTATAAGAAATCGGAAAAAAGATGTTTTGGCAAGGTATTTATTCAAGCCTGTAGTAAAAAGCTTTTGCCGTTTAAAAATTATTTATTTTGTCCACAGGTGCCGAGACCTTCAGCATCCGTTTGATGAATGTGTAAAGGAAAAGATTGGAGTAGAGAGGCCATACGTCGGTTACTTCTCCAAGCGTCGTTTATACACGAACGACAGACCGGAACCACCTCCAGAGGAAATAATGATCAAACGGTCCACAACTATGCCACCCACCAAGGAGGAACTGAATGAACGTAAGCTACAATCCATCGTTAGGCCACGAGGTCATTTGTTTTCACAGTCTTTTGGCACTAGGGTATTCAGGGAGGAAAGTGGAGAACCCATACCGCACGAAAAGGAGGAATCTTAATTGGGACTGTTCTTATAGACAATGTAGAGGTGGTTGACTAAGTATTGAAAATTATTGGCATTTGCTTACATGTATTTATCATTGTTTTGCCAGGTTTTCTGATTAAAGAATTCAAAGGTATTATTTTTATGATTATTTTTATGATTTACATGTACATATGTATAGTTTAACATAAGTCTCACACTTTTGAGGATATTTTGCAAGCTGTACCATGAAGGAGTGCCGCGCTAAAGCTGCATCTCTGTTCAAGTTTGGACACTGACCTTGACCTAGCTTTTCCAAGTGAAGAATCTGACTTTCTAAAGCCAATAGTAAGCATATTGAAATGGTACAAATAAAATACGTGCTCACTGGATGCACCTTTGATTAATCTTTTAATAAGATTTGTCAGAAGACAACATTGCTCGCAACGTAGGTTTTTTGATAGTAAAATAGCAATCCAAGGAATGCTTGTGTCGCCTGCGAAGCGGTTTGATTATTATTCTAGAAAGTGGATCAAAATTATTGGTGTCAGTAGAAAAGTCTTTTCAAATGAAATTCATTGGAAATATCAGACCACTTAATTACAAATTAAAGATGTGGTGATTCTCAAATTTTCAGAAAAGAGTGTCAATCATCTAGGTCAAGGTCAATACGTAAAAATTGGTAACAAAAAGGTCTCATCATAAGAAATAAGACCTATCACCTACCAATAAAAAGATATATACAACCTTAGAAAAGTAGGTCAAATATCTAGGAAAAGGTAAAAAATTATGGTATGTGTAGAATGGCATTGTTAAAAGGAGAATACATGTGAAATATCACCTACCAATCAAAAGATATAGCCAATATTACTTTTCTTGAAAAGTAGATCAAATATCTAAGTCAAGTTCAAAAGGTCAAATATTATGGTCTATGTAGAAAGGTCTTGTCACAAGGAATACTCATGTGAAATACCAAAGCCCTATCACTTACCAATCAAAAGATATATCCATTCTTAATTTTTTTTTTGAAAAGTAGGTCAAATATGTAGGTCAAGGTCACAAGGTAAAAAATTATGGTATGTGTAGAAAGGTCTTGCCACAAGGATTGCACATGTGAAATACCAAAGCCCTATCACTTACCAATCAAAAGATATATCCATTCTTAATTTTTTTTTTGAAAAGTAGGTCAAATATGTAGGTCAAGGTCACAAGGTAAAAAATTATGGTATGTGTAGAAAGGTCTTGCCACAAGGATTGCACATGTGAAATATCAAAGTCCTAACACTCACCAATCAAAAGATATATCCATTCTTAATTTTTTTGAAAAGTAGGTCAAATTTCTAGGTCAAGGTCACTAGGTCAAAAATTATGGTATGTGCAAGAAGGTCTTGTCACAAGGAATACACATGTGAAATACCAAAGCCCTATCACTTACCAATCATAAGATATATCCATTCCTAATTTTTTTTAAAAGTAGGTCAAATATGTAGGTCAAGGTCAATAGGTCAAAAACCGTGGTATGTGTAGGAAGGTCTTGTCACAAGGAATACACATGTGAAATATCAAAGCCGTATCACTTACCAATCAAAAGATATAGCGAATCTTATCTTTTTTTCAAAAGTAGGTCAAATATCTAGGTCAAGGTCACAAGGTAAAAAATTATGGTATGTGTAGAAAGGTCTTGCCACAAGGATTGCACATGTGAAATATCAAAGTCCTAACACTCACCAATCAAAAGATATATCCATTCTTAATTTATTTGGAAAAGTAGGTCAAATTTCTAGGTCAAGGTCACTAGGTCAAAAATTATGGTATGTGCAAGAAGGTCTTGTCACAAGGAATACACATGTGAAATACCAAAGCCCTATCACTTACCAATCATAAGATATATCCATTCTTAATTTTTTTTAAAAGTAGGTCAAATATGTAGGTCAAGGTCAATAGGTCAAAAACCGTGGTATGTGTAGGAAGGTCTTGTCACAAGGAATACACATGTGAAATATCAAAGCCCTATCACTTACCAATCAAAAGATATAGCGAATCTTATCTTTTTTTCAAAAGTAGGTCAAATATCTAGGTCAAGGTCACAAGGTCAAAAATTATGGTATGTGTAGAAAGGTCTTGTCACAAGGATTGCACATGTGAAATATCAAAGCCCTAACACTTACCAATCAAAAGATATATCCATTCTTAATTTTTTTGAAAAGTAGGTCAAATTTCTAGGTCAAGGTCACTAGGTCAAAAATTATGGTATGTGTAAGAAGGCCTTGTCATAAGGAATACACATGTGAAATATCAAAGCCCTATCACTTACCAATCAAAAGTTATGGGCTGTGACACCCAAAGTGTGACAGACAGACAGACGGACGGACGGACAGACGGACAGACGGACAACGGACAAAGTGATCCCTAAGTGTCGCTATGCTTCGCAGGCGACACAAAAATGACAATGCTTTATAGATATGCCAAGGTTCAAATTTCAAGGCAGGTTAAACTCCAAGGTCAAGGTCCCTTGGTCAATGACAGTCCAGAGGAATCCACGTTTGAAGTATTAAAGCACTACTCCTTAAGGTTCATGAGATACAACTAAGGTTAAAGTTTTTTTTTTTTAATGAGGATCAAAGTCCAAGGTCAAGTTCACGAGGACAAAAATAAAGGTTTCAAATAAAATGTCTGGTAATCAGGTATCCACATACAGACCTGCCTACCTGTTTCTCACTGTAAGAAAGAAAGTGTAATTGTGATGAAGGCGTATAAACCACTTATGCAATTTTGAGAAAAATAGAGAAAAAACAAACTGTAAATTGGTTTTTATTCATCAGATAACAATTTTCGCCATTTTCGACAGTGCCTTCCTTGACGAAATTATGTACCGACGAATATAAATACTCCTGACAAAAAGATAAATTGTAGTAAGGAAAAATTGAATCAGTATCTTGGTAAACTTAAATATAAACCGGGAGCACAGCGGGGGAGGGAGGAAGAAGCTGAAGGTTATTGTAATCACGACACGCAAATGCAAATCAATGAAAACTGAATACAACACAAAGTCGCATATAATGTAGCTTCTAATTAATAAATATGTTGTCACAGCAAGGTAGGTGATATACATCTCTCTAATGGTTTGTTTACCAATAATTGTTAAACAATGAAAACAAACACATATGGCGGACCTGACGATTTGACGGCGGATCTAAATGTTAAGTTGGCATTTGAACAGACAAATTTACATTTTAGGGACCCTTGGATGACGAATTTACGTACTGATGAAATTGTCATTTTTAACAAATTGACGAAAATTGGTACTGACGAAAATAAAGCAATTTACAGTAGTCTGCTTCGATGATTGTCAAAATTTGAAGAACTTATACGCTTGACTATAAGATATTGAAAACATTTGTTAAATAAAGAGCTCCAAATATAGAAAAACGTCAATTTGCTCAAAATATAATTTTCGGCATAAAATGGAATAGCAAAAGTGTAGGCCGTAATTTTAGGTCAAAAATCGTAAAAATTACGCCAAAATCGTAAATGTAGGCAGGTCTGCACATATAAAATAACAAAGTCATACACCTTATAGTTGATGAGATATACATGATATAGACCAGGTTAAAGTTTTTTTAAAAGGAGGTCACACTCCAAGGTCATGGTGACAAGTAAAGATCCCAAATGAAATGTCTGGTCATGAGGAATCAACATGTGAAATATCAAAGCCCTACTCCTAATAGTTCATTAGATATGGCACAGCTTTATGTTTTTTATTAGTATGTCAAGGTCATTGGTCAAGGGCCCAAATGAAAGGTATGGTCATGAGGAATCCACATGTGAAATATACAATCCCTACCCCTTATAGTTCACAAGATATAACCTAGGTAAGTTTATAAAAAGTAGGTCAAACTCCAAAGTGAAGGGCCCAAATGAAAGGTCTGGTCATGAGGAATCCATATGTAAAATATCAAAGCCTTACCCTCTATAGTTCATGAGATATAGTCCAGGTTAAAGTTTTGTCCATGCTGCAAGCCATCAGGCTACAATGTATGACATTCGCTCCCCAGACATTCGTCATGGCTGGCTAAAAAGTTAACCTTGACCTTTTTCTGCTGTAAGGATGTCTCTTGAACACACATTGTGGTAGGCATCGTGAAGGGTTTGCACAATTTCTGAAGTTAGTTATTAAAACGTTTCCTGTCTTATTAGACATTTTCACCGTGACGGACTTCGCTAACATTGAATAATCAGTGGTGTAGCTGCCATTCACATATCTACTCAAAAGCGGAGTCATCTACATTTTGATTAGTATACTCAATGGAATTGGTATTTTAGAATTCCTGTACTACTGGCGTGCTTTTTTGGCAACTCGCTTAAATTTTCTATCATAATTAAAGTGCGAAGTTCGTCATGGTGGAAAATGTCTAATACAAAATATTTTACTACTGGTACATCTATGCTAGATGTAATTGGCAAAATACAGAGGCCTTTACACTATACATCCATACCTGTCAACTTTGAAATCTTAAAAAGAGGGAGATCTCCCTCCTTGGCACTTGAAAAAGAGGGAGATTGCGCATGTCATTGAACCCATTTTGCTACATTTTTAATGAATCGCAACATTTTGTGCAAAACCAATTTTCAAATAATTTCATTGTGCCGACATTTCAATGCAAAAACATTTATAAACTATGCAACATGTATCAATAGCTTATTGCATTCTATACATCTTTTCTTACATTTTGTCATGCAATTTTTCATGAAATGCTCTGAATGTCGCTATTTAGAGTGATTTTTTTTGGTAAATATGCCAAAAGAGGGAGAAAGAGGGAGATTTGACCAAAAAGGGAGATTTTGGTCCCCCTTGAGGAAGAAATGCCAAAGAGGGAGATTGGGCCAAAAAGAGGGAGATTTTGGTCTCCCTCTAGGGAGAAATGCCAAAGAGGGAGATGAGGTAAAAAAGAGGGAGTCTCCCTCCAAAATAGGGAGAGTTAACAGGTATGTACACCTGGCTACATGCCCGGCACTGGCCTTGAAATAAGAGTGAGACATTTAACATATCACAGACTGTTTATTGTATAATGCATAGCAACCGAATAATAAAGCAGAAATCAATGATTAATATCACCAATGGAAGCACATTGCTTAACAGTAGGTTACAAAGGTAACATCTCGTACCTTTTAAAAGCAATACAACATTTACATGTATGATAGTGTATCACCATGATTGAATGAAATCCAATACTTTCACATATGTAGTGCGTGTAATTGAAACTTGAAAACTGTACATAACAGGTTGTAGTGGGCAGAATACTTCTGTATCTTTGTTTCCTTGAAATACGGTAACTTGAGGAAAAAAATTTCAGCTTGTTCATAAAATATTTTTTTGAAATTCATAAGAATTTGAATTATAAAACAATTTTCCCACTAAAGGCAATTTTAACACAGAGAACTTAAAAATGTTACAAAATTTGTTAAAATGCAAATACATACGTAAGAAATGTTTATTAAAAAATCTACATAAAACAAAAGGTAAAAAGTTTGTAACTGAAAATAAACACTTTATCAAATATCATGTCTGTTAGACTATTTTCTTAAAGAGTTTTATTTATGCGACATTACGAAAAAAAAAAATTTCTATCAAAGACATCCAGAACGAGGGAATTCCGTCATAAAAAAGCATAGGACTGATAAAATATATACATAAGGCGTTCTTTTTTTCCCCTTTTCAGCAATAAGGTAGTTCATAAAGGTTATGTACTTCAGATGTCTCTTGACACTTTTCACTTAGTTAAAATCCCATCTTGCTTTTGCAAAATTCTAAAATTACAGGTATAAAAAATCAAATTCAAGGAATTGTGGTCCCCCGCTTTTGGGTGTTTGTCTTTAAAGAAATGCTTACAGACATCCCCCCATTCTTAAGTTTTAATAATATATCTCATATATTATCAACATTCTAAATATGAAAGATTAACTCCAAGAAAAGGTCAAAAGGTCAAAACTTGTGTTTTGTTTCCAAGGGACAGGACTTATGAAAAGGTATGCACATGTGAAATATTTAAGACCTATGATTTAAATTACCATCAAAAACTTATGGTCGAGGTTGAAGTTTTTAAATGTGGGTCAACCTCCATGGACAAGGTCACAAGGTCAGAATGTTATTACCAACAGAAAGGTCTCATCACAAGGAATACACATGTGAAATGTGAAAGCCCTATCATTTTCCATTAAAAAGTTATGGACAAGGTTATAGTTTTTTGAAAAGTAGGTCAAACTCAAAGGTCAAGGTCAAAAATTTTGGTATCCATGCAAAGGTCTTGTCACAAGGAATACACATGTGAAATATCAAAGCCCTATCACTTTCCATTCAAAAGTTATGGTCAAGGTTAAAGTTTTTAATAAGTAGGTCAAACTCAAAGGTCAAGGTCACAAGGTCAAAAATTTGGGTATCCATGGAAAGGTCTTGTCACAAGGAATACACATATGAAATATCAAAGCCCTATCACTTACCATTCAAAAGTAATGGTCAATGTTAAAGTTTTTAATAAGTAGGTCAAAGTCCAAGGTCAAGGTCACAAGGTCAAAAATTTTGGTATCCATGGAAAGGTCTTGTCACAAGGAATACACATGTGAAATATCAAAGCCCTATCACTTTCCATTCAAAAGTTATGGTCAAGGTTAAAGTTTTTAATAAGTAGGTCAAAGTCCAAGGTCAAGGTCACAAGGTCAAAAATTTGGGTATCCATGGAAAGGTCTTGTCACAAGGAATACACATGTGAAGTATCAAAGCCCTATCACTTTTCATTCAAAAGTTATGGTCAAGGTTAAAGTTTTTAATAAGTAGGTCAAAGTCCAAGGTCAAGGTCACAAGGTCAAAAATTTGGGTATCCATGGAAAGGTCTTGTCACAAGGAATACACATGTGAAATATCAAAGCCCTATCACTTACCATTCAAAAGTTATGCACAAGGTTAAAGTTTTTGTGACTGACGGACAGATGGACGGACGAACCGGTTTTAATGTCCCCGCGCTTTCGCGAAAGCGGGGGACAACAACAATTTATACAACATTTTCTTATCTGACGAAAATGGGTTCCATTTACTATTAAATGACAAAAGTAAATCTTTTTGCTAAATGTTTAAAAGATAAGGTATAAGGGTAAAATCGCCATCTACAAACTGGTCGATGACTCGTCACATACTCGACACTGATTATTCAACCTGACAAATTTTCGGAATGAAAATTACACTTCTACGGATTTTATTTGAATCATTGGTCTTGAAAATACAGAATACTAATTGGCATTTTCATACAAGTAAGGCAAAGCAGAGAAATATTTGTTAAAGAAGTTGTAAAATCTGGGTGAATTTATACAGTAATGATCAGTTCATATGGTCACAACCATTATCGTAATATCAAGCTAAGCGTACATACATGTACACAATAATCAAATAAGTTACATGATAATGTAATGTGGTGGGAATAAATATCTGGAATACAAAAAATTTAAATGTTCAAGAACAGGTATGTCGCCTGTTTCATGTTTGACCCTAAGTAAGTGACCTTGACCTTTGAAGTGACCTTGACCTACATTGTGTGGTGAGTCTCATCACGTTTTACCATCCCTGCAAGTTTGAAAGATGTCTGATTTATATCAAGTGAGGAATATCCGTATACATGTATGTGAGTGTTACTACCAGAAAGACAACAGACAGACAGACGACGACGGACAAAGTGATCCCTTTACGCCACTCTTGCGTTGCAGGCGACATAAATATGTTCTGAATGATAACGGTAAATTTAATGGTAACATCACTTATATGACCTTAATGATAATGGCAACTTGGAATGTACGATATTGTCACATTGAGTAATAAGATCACATACATTTACATGTACTGACTGATGACGTTACTTTGAATGATAGCGTTACATTGATGTGTACTGACTTAGGAAGGGAGCGCAACAAAATCTAAATTTCCGAAAGATACTGGAGCAATGTCAAGTTCTACACCAAATTCTTCCTCCCATGTGCCTTTCACAGAATTTATTAGAGACTTCACCCCATTTGTTGTTGCCATGGCGATGAACCACGTAGCCTCGTTTTGAGATTCCTCACTAAAGAAAGTTATCCTAATAAAAGATCCTGTCTCCTCACAAACTTCCTGCAAACACAACAAAAATATATATTTTTGAATTATACATTCAAGAAAAAAAGAACTTGCTCTATATTTTTTATTAATTGTTTCAATTCACTGCCTAATTTGTTATTAGAATGGATAAACTTTCAAAATATGGCTTATTGAGACTTTCCTGAATTCAGAGTTTTTTCCCCTATCTGACGTAATACCATTGTGACGTCATGAAAATGGTATGGTAACGTTGATTTTATACCGTCACTTCCCAGACTTTTACGACTGTTTCCATAGAATTTGATGACGTCATAATCAGTCTACGTCAGATACCATCTCAAATGGGGAAGTAATTCTGGTTTTTGAAAATAGCAAATATTGTTGGAAAAAAAATGACTTTTTCCTTCTGAAATCAAATGAATACTGAAAGTCTCCCCCCTTTTTTTATAACATTCTATATTTTCATAAATCCTGACTAACTTTTTGTTTCATAGAAGTATATTGCATGATTTTGAGGGAAAATCTCCTTACATATAATTTAAAGACACTAAGTACAAGAACATTATACCACAGTAGCTATGTTATTAATCCTCTGATGATCAATCAGGCTGAACTGTTGACCTTTGACCTCGTCACTAAGGGGAGCCTGTAACCGTGGTAACGGCCATTGATGGTTGACTGTTACTAGGCAAAGATCCTCTGTCATGATGGCTATACCTACAGGTTGGGACTCCTTCAGTTCTGGAAATAATCAAATAATTTCAATAGATAAGAAGTTTCATAGCTTTTAGTAATCAAATAACATTCAAAGATAAGAACTGTAATTTTTTTTTAAAATATGAATTTTTACATTACATGTATATCAATACAGCAAGAAACAGAACGTGAGTGTGAACCGTAATATATTCTAGTCAGTACTCTCTTAGTACATGTACATTAGTATGAAAATAATTGCCCTGGGAGCAGGTCAAAATCAAATGTCAAGGTCAATGCCACAATGTCAAAATATTTTGCACCAATTAAAAGGTTTGCAACACGGAATATACTTGAAATACATACATGTATGTACCTTATCAATTAACAATTTTATTAAGTACATGTAAATGTATATTACATGTATATGAAAACTTTAGATCAAAGTTTTTAAAAGTTAGGTCATAAGTCAAGGTCAAGGTAAACATTTTTGTACTTAGAGAAAAGTTATCACTTACAAATACCATTCAAGATTTAAGTTTTGTTTATTGTTTACAAATAAACTAGCCAAAACTTCCATGTAAAATACTCTTAAATCCCAAGGAAAAGAGACATGAAAAAAAAGAAGCAAAGCAAGCTTTATCACCAGTCTGTTGTGTGACCATACAAAGTTGAAACAAATTATTTATTTCTTCAAATTCTAAGTAAGCCACAGTAATATTGAGGAAAGGATGACACAAACAAGAGGCCCAAGTGGGCTTCCATAGTTCA
Source organism: Pinctada imbricata (assembly GCA_033119305.1). Classification (NCBI taxonomy): domain Eukaryota; kingdom Metazoa; phylum Mollusca; class Bivalvia; order Pterioida; family Pteriidae; genus Pinctada; species Pinctada imbricata. The sequence goes on from VSWD01000003.1 coordinate 15,776,543, forward strand.
CCTGAGCCAAGTCTGAAACAATTACTAGTATGCTTGTACAAAATTGTTATACCTTCATCCAGTTGGTGTCCTGACAGATATTTAACCAATGAGAAATGGTCTTCTTCCTCTGTTAGGTCCTGTTTCCATGGTGACCATACAACATCCTGCAGGTTGCCCATAGTAACAGCATTATACTTTGATATCCCTTCCAGTTTACTGTCATTACTCAGGGTCGTGTCTTGAACTATATCTAGCAAGGAAATTGAAAAAAAACATGGTGTGAATTTATAACAGGACAGTACATGATTGTATAAACATGAAATTGAACCTTTATGACAGTGCGAAAACTTTGAGAAAATTCATAACATCACAAAACATTTTTAATGTTTGACCATGGTTTGAAGCTTGTTTCTCCAGGGTAAAACATTGTGAGGTCTCAAAATTTAGCACTTTCTTTCTTGCAATCGAAAAAGTCATTAGCATCTGTATAGAATATTTAAGTCTAAGTCGCTATACAAAAACAAATTTTCTTAGGAAAAGACAAACGGCAAAAAAAAATTAAAACCTGTGTTTGTGAAACACGAATGCCCCTGTTGGCATCTTTGATAGTAAAACAGCTGAAAAGTAGTTTCACATTTTGAAGTCAAAGTCAAAGGTGAAGTTTGGTATCCTTTGGAAAGTCTTGCCACATGGAATTCATATGTGAAATATGAAAGCCCTATCACTTACCATTCAAAAATTATGGCTAAAGTTTAGATTTTCCAAATTAGGTCAAACCTCAAGGTCAAGGTCAAGAGGTATATAATTTTGGTATCCATTAAAAGGTCTTGTCGCAAGGAATACACATGTGAAATATGAAAGCCCTATCACATTCAAAAGTTATGGCCAAGGTTAAAGTTTTTCTAAAGTAGGTCAAACTTCAAGGTCAAGGTAAAAAATTTTGGTATCCATGGAAAGGTCTTGTCACAAGAAATACACACCCCTATCACTTACCATTCAAAAGTTATGGCCAAGGTTAAAGTTTTTATGGACAAACAGACGGACAGACCAAAAACTACATGTATACGGTATGCCCCCGAATCTCCGATTACTTAAGCAAGAGCCCCAGGGGGCACAACGCTCACCTGATACCCATGCACGCTCTAATTGACATACTGCTATTGAATACTGATAGTGCCAGTACCGGGATTTTAGCCCACAACCTTTCTAAAAAGATTTTTGCCGGATGCAGAGAAGTTTTTTTTTCAGACAACCTTTAAAAAAATAGTCACATTTCAAAACAATAACTTTTTTAAAGTCATATGCCCAGCTAGTATAGTTCAATTATGCAACATCAAAAATAAAATCATACTGTAAAATCCCACTTTAATGCGCAGCAGAAAAAGAATAAAACAATGAAATGATTTCATAAATTAAGTTTATTTAAAACTGAACGACCATACCTTTCATTATTGATAGCTAGCATGCCAGAAATTATTAAGCCTGACAGGCTGTGTTTGTGAAACGAGAATGCCCCCGGCGGCATCTTTGTTAGTATAAACGCCATTTTCTGTTAAGTATGTGAGAGGTCAGGGTCAGCGTAATATTGGTATCTATGGAAATATCTTGTCACAAGGAATACACATGTAAAATATAAAAGACCTATCACTAACCAATCAAAAGTTATGCGCAATGTTTAAGTTTTTGAAAAGTACGTCAAAGGTCAAGGTTATGGTCACGAGGTCAAAATTTTGGTATCAATGGAAAGGTATTGTCACAAGGAATACACATGTGAAATATGAAACCTCTAAGACTATCACCAGCTTCCATTCAAAGTTATGCCCAATGTTAAAGTTTTTCGGAAAACAGACAGACAAACAGACAGACGGACAGGCCAAAAACTAAATGCTCCCGAATCTTTTATTCCAGGGGCATAAAAACAAAGATTTTTCGGTTTTGCCTTTATTCATATTAAAGTATACTGAAATCTAAGAATGCTTTTGAATAGTATTGATTTCATCTCAAATACATGAAACGTACAGTTAAAATCGTTTTAATCCAATATTTATCAATTCAAGTGAATTGTGCAGAAATTGGGCCAATTTGTTTTCAAAAAAGCAGTGTAGGGTGTATCAAACCTCATGATCCAGAGGAAGAGATTACTCATTCGACGTTTCTTCAAGAAATCAGTCCGTAAATTACTTCATCTAAGAGAGTCTAAGACAGAGGAAATTCGAGCAAACTTTATACATGATAACAAGTATATGCAAGTGTTCCAAGTACATGAATGATAACCATTATGAAAGTGTTCCAAGTATAATGCACATTAAATAAAAATCTATTCCGTTTGCACTGTATCTCCTGAAATGTATCGCAGTACTAAAGGGTTGTGGAGGAATTAAACGGATCAAATCTAAAGTACAGCGACTTTGTTTACAGTTACAGTTATAGGTCAGAGACCACTAAAAGGCCAGCTCTGATTGGAGAAAAACCTGTAGGGGGGCCTGTTATTTTAAATGTGACAGAAGATGTGATTGGCTATCAATTCTATTTTCTTTTGGTATATTGTTGGAATATGATATATATAGGTAAAAAATAAGTGCAATTAAAATGTCGATACCCGGATATTTCCCTAGCTCCCGATCCGCTAAAGGGGACGGGCGCGGGAAAATTTGAAAATTCTCTGCGGGGTACCTTGTGACGCAAATAGTGCGAAAAAGAGCAGGTCATGCTATATTTTTTAATTTAGTTTCGTATAAAGCTTGAATCAATGAACAAATCGGTATATAACATGCATGGCCAGCAATGTTAGTATAGACGTTATAAGGCATTTCGTTAACATTACGGCCTATGGAAAATGATTTGGTTGTCTCTGACCTAGAAGGTGTAACTACAGTTAATCATTTTAGCAGGGAATCCCTTCCCTTTTGACTGGTGAACCGGGCTGAATAAAAGGTGTCACCTCATTGGTCATAACTATTGAAAATTTAAAAATAGAGAATTAAATCAATGTATGATTCCCTGCTGTGTGTAGAAATTGAGTTTTGAACATGATTTTGCCTTTTATGTAATCAATAGATTGATTTGAAAATATATAAAAATTAGCAAATTTTCAATTCGGAAGGAGGGGTCATTAAACAAGTGAATTTTGCAGAAAAGGTATGCATGACCCCTTTTTTCTTTCGTTTTTATGCGTGCCTAAGATGTCCTAGGCCAAAAATATTCCTTAAAAATCTAAAAGTGGATATCTTGACAAAATTCTTTCACTTTTAGGGTACCATGCATGAGTACCTCATATCTACAAAATGTCATGACAATCTGAAGAGTGGTTATAGAAAAGAAGCAGAAAATGTATGAAAATCACCCCCCCCCCCTTCCTTTTTACATAAGAAAAAAATTCATAAAAAATCAAAAAAATAAAATTTAAGCCTAAAATACATATCAAAGCATTAAGTAAGTTAAATATGATAAATATGCAGTAAATGAGTGTGTAAAATCATACACTTATTGAGTTATTTAAAGAAATAGTGCAAAAATGTGCATTTCTGACTAAGTCCGAAAAGACGTCAAAAAACGCGTCAAAAATTTGACTTCGAAGTGGAACCAAAAATAACAACACTTCTTAAGACATCTCTCTAGATCATCCTGATGCTTTCGGTTTGTCGATACATGCTTCGGTTATGAAGAAGAAGTTTGTCATAGGAGGGTACTCCCCGTGACCTACTATTGGCTGTGGTGGCGCCACCTGTTGACGGATCCGGACGAAAAACAACAACACTTGTAGGGGACCATGAGTACTTCATACCTACCAAGTTTCATCAAAATCCCTTCAGCCATTCTGGAGAAGAAGTTTAAAATGTGAAAAGTTTACGACGACGGACGACGACGACGACGGACGACAGATGCAACACTATGACAATAGCTCACTTGAGCCGTTGGCTCAGGTGAGCTAAAAAGGGAAAATTTTTTTTGTCGGGATCCCGTCGGGGTTTGAAGCCAATCCCCATGGGTCCATTGGGCATGGAAAACATACATTATACCTATGTACAATCTTAAAAAATATTCCTTAATAAAGCCTACGCTCACGCAGCAAGATACGCCCGTTGGGATTTTTTTCACAACACCAAAATATCTAAGTCCCATAACTCTATAAGGACAAATTGGATGAACCTTAAAATCGAAAGGCGGCTTCCTCTTCAAAGTCTGATCAAAATGTACAAATATCATGAAAATCTGTTGACACATATTCAAGTTATTGCGTTCCATGCACCTATATTTTGCCCTTAGCTTAACATGTATGTGCATATAACCCCCCCCCCCCCCCCCCCTCTTCCTATTACACACAATATCTCGCTTATGCGACCAAAAAATTAAAAACCGTTACATATGTCAAAGAGCATCCTTTCTACCTTAATTATACAAAATTTCAAAACATTTCGACCAGAAATAGATTTTTAAATAATTTTTAACTATTTTAGTATATTTTCACTGTATTTTAAAATATCTAAGTCCCATAACTCTGTAACGACATATCGAATGAATCTGAAAATCGAAAGGCGGCTTCCTCTCCACAGTCCAATCAAAATGTATGAATATCATGAAAATCTGTTGACGCATATTCAAGTTATTGCGTTCCATGCGCCTATATTTTGCCCATAGCTTAACATGCATGTGCATATTACCCCCCCCCCCTTCCTATTACACACAATATCTCGATTATGCGACCAAAAAATTAAAAACCCGTTACATATGTCAAAGAGCATCCTTTCTACCTTAAGTATACAAAATTTCACAACATTTCGACCAGAAATAGATTTTTAAATAATTTTTAACTATTTTAGTATATTTTCACTGTATTTTAAAATGTCAAAGTCCCATAACTCTGTAACGACATATCGAATGAACCTGAAAATCGAAAGGCGGCTTCCTCTCCACAGTCCAATCAAAATGTATGAATATCATGAAAATCCGTTGACGCATATTCAAGTTATTGCGTTCCATGCGCCTATATTTTGCCCTTAGCTTAACATGTATGTGCATATAACCCACCCATCCCCCCTTCCTATTACATACAATATCTCGGTTATGCGACAAAAAAATTAAAAACCCGTTACATATGTCAAAGAACACCCTTCCTACATGAAGTATACAAAATTTCAAAACATTTCGACCAGAAATAGATTTTTAAATAATTTTTAAATATTTTAGTATATTTTCACTGTATTTTGAAAATCTAAGTCCCATAACTCTGTAACGACATATAGAATGAACCTGAAAATCGAAAGGCGGCTTCCTCTCCACAGTCCAATCATAATGTATGAATATCATGAAAATCCATTGACGCATATTCAAGTTATCGCGTTCCATGCGCCTATATTTTGCCCTTAACTTAAAATGTATGTGCATATAACCCACCCCCCCCCCTTCCTATTACACACAATATCTCGGTTATGCGACAAAAAAATTAAAAACCTGTTACATATGTCATAGAACATCCTTTCTACTTGAAGTATACAAAATTTCAAAACATTTCAACCAGAAATAGATTTTTAAATAATTTTTTAATATTTAGTATATTTTCACTGTATTTTAAAAATCTAAGTCCCATAACTCTGTAACGACAAATCGGATGAACCTGAAAATCGAAAGGCGGCTTCCTCTCCACAGTCTGATCACTATGTATAAATTTCATAAAAATCCGTTGACGCGTATTCAAGTTATTGCGTTCCATAGGCGGACGGACAGACGGACAGACGGACGGACGGACGGACTTCGCCATACCATAATACGTCCCGTCAAATAACGGGCGTATAAAAATCTAAAAGTGGATATCTTGACAAAATTCTTTCACTTGTAGGGTACCATGTAAAATCATACACTTATTGAGTTATTTAAAGAAATAGTGCAAAAATGTGCATTTCTGACTAAGTCCGAAAAGACGTCAAAAACGCGTCAAAAATTTGACTTCGAAGTGGAACCAAAAATAACAACACTTCTTAAGACATCTCTCTAGATCATCCTGATGCTTTCGGTTTGTCGATACATGCTTCGGTTATGAAGAAGAAGTTTGTCTAGTGAGCTATTGTCATAGTGTTGCATCTGTCGTCCGTCGTCCGTCGTCGTCGTCCGTCGTCCGTCGTCGTAAACTTTTTACATTTTAAACTTCTTCTCCAGAATGGCTGAAGGGATTTTGATGAAACTTGGTAGGTATGAAGTACTCATGGTCCCCTACAAGTGTTGTTGTTTTTCGTCCGGATCCGTCAACAGGTGGCGCCACCACAGCCAATAGTAGGTCACGGGGGGTACCCTCCTATGACAAACTTCTTCTTCATAACCGAAGCATGTATCGACAAACCGAAAGCATCAGGATGATCTAGAGAGATGTCTTAAGAAGTGTTGTTACTTTTGGTTCCACTTCGAAGTCAAATTTTTGACGCGTTTTTGACGTCTTTGGACTTAGTCAGAAATGCACATTTTTGCACTATTTCTTTAAATAACTCAATAAGTGTATGATTTTACACTTTCATTTACTGCATATTTATCATATTTAACTTACTTAATGCTTTGATATGTATTTTAGGCTTAAATTTTATTTTTTTGATTTTTATGAATTTTTTTCTTATGTAAAAAGGAAGGGGGGGGGGTGATTTTCATACATTTTCTGCTTCTTTTCTATAACCACTCTTCAGATTGTCATGACATTTTGTAGATATGAGGTACTCATGCATGGTACCCTACAAGTGAAAGAATTTTGTCAAGATATCCACTTTTAGATTTTTAAGGAATATTTTTTAAGATTGTACATAGGTATAATGTATGTTTTCCATGCCCAATGGACCCATGGGGATTGGCTTCAAACCCCGACGGGATCCTGACAAAAAAATTTTTCCCTTTTTAGCTCACCTGAGCCAACGGCTCAAGTGAGCTATTGTCATAGTGTTGCATCTGTCGTCCGTCGTCCGTCGTCGTAAACTTTTCACATTTTAAACTTCTTCTCCAGAATGGCTGAAGGGGTGAAGGTTGAAGGTTGGCTGAAGGTTGGCTCAGGTGAGCTAAAAAGGGAAAAAATTTTTTGTCGGGATCCCGTCGGGGTTTGAAGCCAATCCCCATGGGTCCATTGGGCATGGAAAACATACATTATACCTATGTACAATCTTAAAAAATATTCCTTAAAAATCTAAAAGTGGATATCTTGACAAAATTCTTTCACTTGTAGGGTACCATGCATGAGTACCTCATATCTACAAAATGTCATGACAATCTGAAGAGTGGTTATAGAAAAGAAGCAGAAAATGTATGAAAATCACCCCCCCCCCCTTCCTTTTTACATAAGAAAAAAATTCATAAAAAATCAAAAAAATAAAATTTAAGCCTAAAATACATACCAAAGCATTAAGTAAGTTAAATATGATAAATATGCAGTAAATGAGGGTGTAAAATCATACACTTATTGAGTTATTTAAAGAAATAGTGCAAAAATGTGCATTTCTGACTAAGTCCGAAAAGACGTCAAAAAACGCGTCAAAAATTTGACTTCGAAGTGGAACCAAAAATAACAACACTTCTTAAGACATCTCTCTAGATCATCCTGATGCTTTCGGTTTGTCGATACATGCTTCGGTTATGAAGAAGAAGTTTGTCATAGGAGGGTACCCCCCGTGACCTACTATTGGCTGTGGTGGCGCCACCTGTTGACGGATCCGGACGAAAAACAACAACACTTGTAGGGGACCATGAGTACTTCATACCTACCAAGTTTCATCAAAATCCCTTCAGCCATTCTGGAGAAGAAGTTTAAAATGTGAAAAGTTTACGACGACGGACGACGACGACGACGACGACGGACGACAGATGCAACACTATGACAATAGCTCACTTGAGCCGTTGGCTCAGGTGAGCTAAAAAGGGAAAATTTTTTTTGTCGGGATCCCGTCGGGGTTTGAAGCCAATCCCCATGGGTCCATTGGGCATGGAAAACATACATTATACCTATGTACAATCTTAAAAAATATTCCTTAATAAAGCCTACGCTCACGCAGCAAGATACGCCCGTTGGGATTTTTTTCACAACACCAAAATATCTAAGTCCCATAACTCTATAAGGACAAATTGGATGAACCTTAAAATCGAAAGGCGGCTTCCTCTTCAAAGTCTGATCAAAATGTACAAATATCATGAAAATCTGTTGACACATATTCAAGTTATTGCGTTCCATGCACCTATATTTTGCCCTTAGCTTAACATGTATGTGCATATAACCCCCCCCCCCCCCCCCCTCTTCCTATTACACACAATATCTCGCTTATGCGACCAAAAAATTAAAAACCGTTACATATGTCAAAGAGCATCCTTTCTACCTTAATTATACAAAATTTCAAAACATTTCGACCAGAAATAGATTTTTAAATAATTTTTAACTATTTTAGTATATTTTCACTGTATTTTAAAATATCTAAGTCCCATAACTCTGTAACGACATATCGAATGAATCTGAAAATCGAAAGGCGGCTTCCTCTCCACAGTCCAATCAAAATGTATGAATATCATGAAAATCTGTTGACGCATATTCAAGTTATTGCGTTCCATGCGCCTATATTTTGCCCATAGCTTAACATGCATGTGCATATTACCCCCCCCCCCCTTCCTATTACACACAATATCTCGATTATGCGACCAAAAAATTAAAAACCCGTTACATATGTCAAAGAGCATCCTTTCTACCTTAAGTATACAAAATTTCACAACATTTCGACCAGAAATAGATTTTTAAATAATTTTTAACTATTTTAGTATATTTTCACTGTATTTTAAAATGTCAAAGTCCCATAACTCTGTAACGACATATCGAATGAACCTGAAAATCGAAAGGCGGCTTCCTCTCCACAGTCCAATCAAAATGTATGAATATCATGAAAATCCGTTGACGCATATTCAAGTTATTGCGTTCCATGCGCCTATATTTTGCCCTTAGCTTAACATGTATGTGCATATAACCCACCCATCCCCCCTTCCTATTACATACAATATCTCGGTTATGCGACAAAAAAATTAAAAACCCGTTACATATGTCAAAGAACACCCTTCCTACATGAAGTATACAAAATTTCAAAACATTTCGACCAGAAATAGATTTTTAAATAATTTTTAAATATTTTAGTATATTTTCACTGTATTTTGAAAATCTAAGTCCCATAACTCTGTAACGACATATAGAATGAACCTGAAAATCGAAAGGCGGCTTCCTCTCCACAGTCCAATCATAATGTATGAATATCATGAAAATCCATTGACGCATATTCAAGTTATCGCGTTCCATGCGCCTATATTTTGCCCTTAACTTAAAATGTATGTGCATATAACCCACCCCCCCCCCTTCCTATTACACACAATATCTCGGTTATGCGACAAAAAAATTAAAAACCTGTTACATATGTCATAGAACATCCTTTCTACTTGAAGTATACAAAATTTCAAAACATTTCAACCAGAAATAGATTTTTAAATAATTTTTTAATATTTTAGTATATTTTCACTGTATTTTAAAAATCTAAGTCCCATAACTCTGTAACGACAAATCGGATGAACCTGAAAATCGAAAGGCGGCTTCCTCTCCACAGTCTGATCACTATGTATAAATTTCATAAAAATCCGTTGACGCGTATTCAAGTTATTGCGTTCCATAGGCGGACGGACAGACGGACAGACGGACGGACGGACGGACTTCGCCATACCATAATACGTCCCGTCAAATAACGGGCGTATAAAAATCTAAAAGTGGATATCTTGACAAAATTCTTTCACTTGTAGGGTACCATGTAAAATCATACACTTATTGAGTTATTTAAAGAAATAGTGCAAAAATGTGCATTTCTGACTAAGTCCGAAAAGACGTCAAAAACGCGTCAAAAATTTGACTTCGAAGTGGAACCAAAAATAACAACACTTCTTAAGACATCTCTCTAGATCATCCTGATGCTTTCGGTTTGTCGATACATGCTTCGGTTATGAAGAAGAAGTTTGTCTAGTGAGCTATTGTCATAGTGTTGCATCTGTCGTCCGTCGTCCGTCGTCGTCGTCCGTCGTCGTAAACTTTTTACATTTTAAACTTCTTCTCCAGAATGGCTGAAGGGATTTTGATGAAACTTGGTAGGTATGAAGTACTCATGGTCCCCTACAAGTGTTGTTGTTTTTCGTCCGGATCCGTCAACAGGTGGCGCCACCACAGCCAATAGTAGGTCACGGGGGGTACCCTCCTATGACAAACTTCTTCTTCATAACCGAAGCATGTATCGACAAACCGAAAGCATCAGGATGATCTAGAGAGATGTCTTAAGAAGTGTTGTTACTTTTGGTTCCACTTCGAAGTCAAATTTTTGACGCGTTTTTGACGTCTTTGGACTTAGTCAGAAATGCACATTTTTGCACTATTTCTTTAAATAACTCAATAAGTGTATGATTTTACACTTTCATTTACTGCATATTTATCATATTTAACTTACTTAATGCTTTGATATGTATTTTAGGCTTAAATTTTATTTTTTTGATTTTTTATGAATTTTTTTCTTATGTAAAAAGGAAGGGGGGGGGGTGATTTTCATACATTTTCTGCTTCTTTTCTATAACCACTCTTCAGATTGTCATGACATTTTGTAGATATGAGGTACTCATGCATGGTACCCTACAAGTGAAAGAATTTTGTCAAGATATCCACTTTTAGATTTTTAAGGAATATTTTTTAAGATTGTACATAGGTATAATGTATGTTTTCCATGCCCAATGGACCCATGGGGATTGGCTTCAAACCCCGACGGGATCCTGACAAAAAAATTTTTCCCTTTTTAGCTCACCTGAGCCAACGGCTCAAGTGAGCTATTGTCATAGTGTTGCATCTGTCGTCCGTCGTCCGTCGTCGTAAACTTTTCACATTTTAAACTTCTTCTCCAGAATGGCTGAAGGGGTGAAGGTTGAAGGTTGGCTGAAGGTTGGCTCAGGTGAGCTAAAAAGGGAAAAAATTTTTTGTCGGGATCCCGTCGGGGTTTGAAGCCAATCCCCATGGGTCCATTGGGCATGGAAAACATACATTATACCTATGTACAATCTTAAAAATATTCCTTAAAAATCTAAAAGTGGATATCTTGACAAAATTCTTTCACTTGTAGGGTACCATGCATGAGTACCTCATATCTACAAAATGTCATGACAATCTGAAGAGTGGTTATAGAAAAGAAGCAGAAAATGTATGAAAATCACCCCCCCCCCTTCCTTTTTACATAAGAAAAAAATTCATAAAAATCAAAAAAATAAAATTTAAGCCTAAAATACATACCAAAGCATTAAGTAAGTTAAATATGATAAATATGCAGTAAAATGAGGGTGTAAAATCATACACTTATTGAGTTATTTAAAGAAATAGTGCAAAAATGTGCATTTCTGACTAAGTCCGAAAAGACGTCAAAAAACGCGTCAAAAATTTGACTTCGAAGTGGAACCAAAAATAACAACACTTCTTAAGACATCTCTCTAGATCATCCTGATGCTTTCGGTTTGTCGATACATGCTTCGGTTATGAAGAAGAAGTTTGTCATAGGAGGGTACCCCCCGTGACCTACTATTGGCTGTGGTGGCGCCACCTGTTGACGGATCCGGACGAAAAACAACAACACTTGTAGGGGACCATGAGTACTTCATACCTACCAAGTTTCATCAAAATCCCTTCAGCCATTCTGGAGAAGAAGTTTAAAATGTGAAAAGTTTACGACGACGGACGACGACGACGACGACGACGGACGACAGATGCAACACTATGACAATAGCTCACTTGAGCCGTTGGCTCAGGTGAGCTAAAAAGGGAAAATTTTTTTGTCGGGATCCCGTCGGGGTTTGAAGCCAATCCCCATGGGTCCATTGGGCATGGAAAACATACATTATACCTATGTACAATCTTAAAAAATATTCCTTAATAAAGCCTACGCTCACGCAGCAAGATACGCCCGTTGGGATTTTTTTCACAACACCAAAATATCTAAGTCCCATAACTCTATAAGGACAATTGGATGAACCTTAAAATCGAAAGGCGGCTTCCTCTTCAAAGTCTGATCAAATGTACAAATATCATGAAAATCTGTTGACACATATTCAAGTTATTGCGTTCCATGCACCTATATTTTGCCCTTAGCTTAACATGTATGTGCATATAACCCCCCCCCCCCCCCTCTTCCTATTACACACAATATCTCGCTTATGCGACCAAAAAATTAAAAACCGTTACATATGTCAAAGAGCATCCTTTCTACCTTAATTATACAAAATTTCAAAACATTTCGACCAGAAATAGATTTTTAAATAATTTTTAACTATTTTAGTATATTTTCACTGTATTTTAAAATATCTAAGTCCCATAACTCTGTAACGACATATCGAATGAGCCTGAAAATCGAAAGGCGGCTTCCTCTCCACAGTCCAATCAAAATGTATGAATATCATGAAAATCTGTTGACGCATATTCAAGTTATTGCGTTCCATGCGCCTATATTTTGCCCATAGCTTAACATGCATGTGCATATTACCCCCCCCCCCCCCCTTCCTATTACACACAATATCTCGATTATGCGACCAAAAATTAAAAACCCGTTACATATGTCAAAGAGCATCCTTTCTACCTTAAGTATACAAAATTTCACAACATTTCGACCAGAAATAGATTTTTAAATAATTTTTAACTATTTTAGTATATTTTCACTGTATTTTAAAATGTCAAAGTCCCATAACTCTGTAACGACATATCGAATGAACCTGAAAATCGAAAGGCGGCTTCCTCTCCACAGTCCAATCAAAATGTATGAATATCATGAAAATCCGTTGACGCATATTCAAGTTATTGCGTTCCATGCGCCTATATTTTGCCCTTAGCTTAACATGTATGTGCATATAACCCACCCATCCCCCCTTCCTATTACATACAATATCTCGGTTATGCGACAAAAAAATTAAAAACCCGTTACATATGTCAAAGAACACCCTTCCTACATGAAGTATACAAAATTTCAAAACATTTCGACCAGAAATAGATTTTTAAATAATTTTTAAATATTTTAGTATATTTTCACTGTATTTTGAAATCTAAGTCCCATAACTCTGTAACGACATATAGAATGAACCTGAAAATCGAAAGGCGGCTTCCTCTCCACAGTCCAATCATAATGTATGAATATCATGAAAATCCATTGACGCATATTCAAGTTATCGCGTTCCATGCGCCTATATTTTGCCCTTAACTTAAAATGTATGTGCATATAACCCACCCCCCCCCTTCCTATTACACACAATATCTCGGTTATGCGACAAAAAATTAAAAACCTGTTACATATGTCATAGAACATCCTTTCTACTTGAAGTATACAAAATTTCAAAACATTTCAACCAGAAATAGATTTTTAAATAATTTTTTAATATTTTAGTATATTTTCACTGTATTTTAAAAATCTAAGTCCCATAACTCTGTAACGACAAATCGGATGAACCTGAAAATCGAAAGGCGGCTTCCTCTCCACAGTCTGATCACTATGTATAAATTTCATAAAAATCCGTTGACGCGTATTCAAGTTATTGCGTTCCATAGGCGGACGGACAGACGGACAGACGGACGGACGGACGGACTTCGCCATACCATAATACGTCCCGTCAAATAACGGGCGTATAAAATCTAAAAGTGGATATCTTGACAAAATTCTTTCACTTGTAGGGTACCACGTATAAATATACATTTATTGAGTTATTTAATGTTCTAGTGCAAAAATGTGCATTTCTGACTAAGTCCGAAAAGTCGTCTAAAACGCGTCAAAAATTTGACTTCGAAGTGGAACCAAAATAACAACACTTCTTAAGACATCTCTCTAGATCATCCTGATGCTTTCGGTTTGTCGATACATGCTTCGGTTATGAAGAAGAAGTTTGTCTAGTGAGCTATTGTCATAGTGTTGCATCTGTCGTCCGTCGTCCGTCGTCGTCGTCCGTCGTCCGTCGTCGTAAACTTTTTACATTTTAAACTTCTTCTCCAGAATGGCTGAAGGGATTTTGATGAAACTTGGTAGGTATGAAGTACTCATGGTCCCCTACAAGTGTTGTTGTTTTTCGTCCGGATCCGTCAACAGGTGGCGCCACCACAGCCAATAGTAGGTCACGGGGGGTACCCTCCTATGACAAACTTCTTCTTCATAACCGAAGCATGTATCGACAAACCGAAAGCATCAGGATGATCTAGAGAGATGTCTTAAGAAGTGTTGTTACTTTTGGTTCCACTTCGAAGTCAAATTTTTGACGCGTTTTTGACGTCTTTGGACTTAGTCAGAAATGCACATTTTTGCACTATTTCTTTAAATAACTCAATAAGTGTATGATTTTACACTTTCATTTACTGCATATTTATCATATTTAACTTACTTAATGCTTTGATATGTATTTTAGGCTTAAATTTTATTTTTTTGATTTTTTATGAATTTTTTTCTTATGTAAAAAGGAAGGGGGGGGGGGGTGATTTTCATACATTTTCTGCTTCTTTTCTATAACCACTCTTCAGATTGTCATGACATTTTGTAGATATGAGGTACTCATGCATGGTACCCTACAAGTGAAAGAATTTTGTCAAGATATCCACTTTTAGATTTTTAAGGAATATTTTTTAAGATTGTACATAGGTATAATGTATGTTTTCCATGCCCAATGGACCCATGGGGATTGGCTTCAAACCCCGACGGGATCCTGACAAAAAAATTTTTCCCTTTTTAGCTCACCTGAGCCAACGGCTCAAGTGAGCTATTGTCATAGTGTTGCATCTGTCGTCCGTCGTCCGTCGTCGTAAACTTTTCACATTTTAAACTTCTTCTCCAGAATGGCTGAAGGGGTGAAGGTTGAAGGTTGGCTGAAGGTTGGCTCAGGTGAGCTAAAAAGGGAAAAAATTTTTTGTCGGGATCCCGTCGGGGTTTGAAGCCAATCCCCATGGGTCCATTGGGCATGGAAAACATACATTATACCTATGTACAATCTTAAAAAATATTCCTTAAAAATCTAAAAGTGGATATCTTGACAAAATTCTTTCACTTGTAGGGTACCATGCATGAGTACCTCATATCTACAAAATGTCATGACAATCTGAAGAGTGGTTATAGAAAAGAAGCAGAAAATGTATGAAAATCACCCCCCCCCCTTCCTTTTTACATAAGAAAAAAATTCATAAAAAATCAAAAAAATAAAATTTAAGCCTAAAATACATACCAAAGCATTAAGTAAGTTAAATATGATAAATATGCAGTAAATGAGGGTGTAAAATCATACACTTATTGAGTTATTTAAAGAAATAGTGCAAAAATGTGCATTTCTGACTAAGTCCGAAAAGATGTCAAAAACGCGTCAAAAATTTGACTTCGAAGTGGAACCAAAAATAACAACACTTCTTAAGACATCTCTCTAGATCATCCTGATGCTTTCGGTTTGTCGATACATGCTTCGGTTATGAAGAAGAAGTTTGTCATAGGAGGGTACCCCCCGTGACCTACTATTGGCTGTGGTGGCGCCACCTGTTGACGGATCCGGACGAAAAACAACAACACTTGTAGGGGTCCATGAGTACTTCATACCTACCAAGTTTCATCAAAATCCCTTCAGCCATTCTGGAGAAGAAGTTTAAAATGTGAAAAGTTTACGACGACGACGACGGACGACAGATGCAACACTATGACAATAGCTCACTTGAGCCGTTGGCTCAGGTGAGCTAAAAATATACCTAAAAATAGAAAAATATTTCAAGGTCATACTAACTTGTTATTGTTTTAATGATCTGTTTACATCTAGCTTCATCTCTGATACAGAAAGTGTAACTAGAACACTCTGTGGAGAATTCAAATCTCAAACTCTGGTAGCCTAGTCCGATGTCAATGTATTGAAGCTCTGTGATTGGCTGATTTTCGACACATGTCAACTCTGGCTCCTCCTTCTCCCTGAAACAATACAAATATTAATGAATTGAAGCTCTCTGATTGGTTGCTTCTCTACACATGTTAAGTCTGGCTCCTCCTTCTCCCTGAAACAAAAACATCAAAGGTCAAATGTCAAGGTTAAAGCCAAAACGCCAATTTTTTTTTTCACCAATACATGTGGCTTAAATTTTATGAGTAATTTTTATCTGAAACTCAACTCTAGAGGAGAGTTGCTGTTCCAGTGATCAATTTTCTCCCCTATTTAGCGCGGACTAATATTTGACCTAAATGTTGGATCGTGAGGGTCTGACTCTCCTAGCTCTTATTTTGAGAAGTCAGCAATGGGCTACGACTGAGCACAACTTGCATCAATACCTGATACATGTACATTTTTCTGCAACTGTAGTTTGTTCTCCTGAACTAAATGAAGAAACTCAGCAAACGTATATGTGCTTATAGTGACTACAGACAATTCCGGAATGTAGAGTCAAATTCCAGATTTAAAAAAATTAACTTCTGGTACAGAGGATCGAAATATCAGAATCAATGGATAATATATTTGCTCCTTGATTATTTTTCAATGTTTCACCTTTAACCTCATTCATCATGCTCGACCATCTACCCAGGTTGAAATCCCAAGTTACTTAGTTGCAGTGAAAACCAAGTTTTATTCAGATAAAAATTCATTCCAAGGAATGCGTGTGTTGCCTGCGAAACATAGCAACACTCAGGAATCACTTTTATAGGGTGTGACATCCAAGTGTGACAGACAGACAGACAGACAGACAGACAGACAGACAGACGGACAAAGTGATCCCTAAATGTCACTATGCTTTGCAGGCGACACAAAAACCAAGAAATTTCATATGTAGTTATGGTCACCCACTTTTCATTTACAATTGTAAGATGTACATACCTAGCGTGTGTTAATTCTAAGACTAGAACCCTGTGAGAGGAGAAGACTAGGTAACCAGGGTAAAAATCAGGCTTCATGTATTGCACTACATCACACTGAAAAAGAATTTGATGCAAATGAAAATATACCATCTGACAGTGACGTAAATGCAATCATCTATCATTCAAATCCTATAAAAACATCATACTTGAAGAAAGTTTTCCCTGAATTCTATGCTGGTTTGGATATAATACCATATATTGGGTAATTCTTGCGCAATGGAAATTTTGGCTTTGTTGGTGAATGCAATAGAATCGCCAAATTTAGAAGCACCAACCTTCAAACCAACAATTAACGTCCAAACAATTGACTTCTACCCCTGCGTTAATCATTTATTTATTTATATAATTGGTGAATGTTTTAAACAATCCGCCAATTTTTAAAGCGCCAACATTTCCAACGCACATTTTTGGTCCAAATTCGCCAAAATTTCCCCATGCCAAAATTAACCGATATACGGTATTGTTTATTTTTTTGTTAACTAGTTAAGTTAATATCAGAAACCAAAAGAGACATAAATCTGTATACTGAAAAGATTGTAAAACAGCTTACTTTAACATTCACAAAGATATACCATAAAACCAGAAATTTTCGCGAGTATCAAATTTCGCGATTTCATGGTAAAATAGGATATCTTTATTTTTGCGAGTACAATTTTTCGCGATTCCGAAATTACAAATAAATATGTACATATGACCTCACTGTTTTGTACCTTTCATAATTGAAGTTTCAGTTATTTCTATCTTAAGAATACACTCCATTTACTTCTGGATATGTGAAGAATGACACATGTACAGTAAAACCAAAATGGCACTAATATACCAATTGATGTTATACTTTATCAAACACAATTTTTCGTGATTTCAAGTCACTCGCGAATAAAGCGAAAATTAGTATCTCGCGAAAATTTCAGGTTATACGGTAATACATTCCTCACAGTACCGAATATTTTTTAAATGTTAATTATTTTGAATTTGAAACCTAATAGTGACAAACAAACCTGAACTGCGAATTGTATTTCTTCATCATCTTCCTCCAACACATGCATCACTAAGTACAACTTTAACTTGTGGTCTATTTTTGTAAAGTCCAAGTCACATGACTGATCATGTGACTGATCATGTGATGTCAACCAAGTACCATTTGTAATGGCGTCTAACACAGTCAAGGAACTTTCACTGTTGAATGAGGTCAGATCTGCGGTACTCCTTTCCTCTAAAGTTTGTGAATGATCTGATTTTTTTTGAGTATTTGACACATTTGTGAGAGAGGCAGTTCCATTCTCATTGGTTGAATTGCCCATAGATAAATAGCCGTCTTTTGATTCATTAGTTGAATATATCGTATCACCACCATCAGCGTCATTATCATAAATGCTCGTTGAGTCATAAATACTAACGTCCCCGTGGTTATTATTCTGCGTATCTTCTCTATGACTATTACTCAGAACACTGTCTTTTCTTTGAGAATTTTCTGTTGTCAAACTTTCATTGCTATTTGCTACGAGAGAATTTTCATAAACACTTGACACCATACTAGAACAAACACTGTTTGACAAGGGTGACCCATAAGGAGTAGTGTCCCCTTCTTCCGAAATACCCTTCAAGAGAAGTCCACCAGGGGGCACACTTACACGCATACTTGATGAGTTTGGAATATCCAAGTTTTCTTGTGAGACAGGTGCGTCTGTTTTACCCCCGATACTTTGTTCGACTCCGTTACTATTACTAGATAATACTGCTATAGAGCTACTATCACTTGTCAATATCGATATATCACTTTCTATAGATCCTATGAGACTTTGACGTTTACTTCCGTCTTTTCTACTTTCGTCTGTTATAATCGTTATGTCGCTTTCAGTAGAATTTAGACGACTAGTTCCTTGTTTGATGCTTTGCCGTACATCCGACCACGACAACTCACGGTGAAAGCCCTCAGGATCTCCAGGAGTTATATTGGACTGTGTGTCTTTCAACCCGTCCATATTATGACCAGTAGAGAAAGACTTTGGCAGA
The DNA here is from genome assembly GCA_033119305.1 of Pinctada imbricata. Lineage (NCBI taxonomy): Eukaryota > Metazoa > Mollusca > Bivalvia > Pterioida > Pteriidae > Pinctada > Pinctada imbricata. The sequence goes on from VSWD01000003.1 coordinate 15,795,445, forward strand.
ATTTGTTCAGGTATATTTGACTTAACATTGTCAGATCTCGTCATGCTTTCACTAAATGCATTTGATCTCCGTCTGGCAGGACTAGAGGCAATATCTGTAATAAATTCATGTCAAATATCAAAATAAATTTCTGTCAAATATCAATGAAAATAAATCCATGTTAAATCATAATAAATTCATGTTAATCATAATAAATTCACATAACATATCAAAATAAATTTAAATAAAATATCAAAATAATTTTCACATACATGTGAAATATCAAAATAAATTAACCTCTATAGTCTTATATAATTAAATCCTGTAGCTGACCTTTTATATACGTATGTAAATGCTTGATGAAAATCTACACGTACATAAGAATGCATTTAGAGTTACCTAAAGTTACATGTACATTGATCATTCCTACCTTTTGCGTGCATTTTTGTTGACATAATCATACATGTACATGTAGTTTCGTAGGTTTTGATTTGGAATAGACATGTAATCCAGAATTTTGTTTTGAAGAGACTATAGAATTGTCAGTGATACTGTAGGTTCAAAGGAAATAACATTATCATTTGTCTGTTTGAAGAATTAATACCCTCTAGATGGCCCTTACTCCACTATATTATGAATATTGCTAAAATAAGTACATAATTATACAGTATTTTAACATACAATAGAGAGGTTAAGTTACAAGTGCTTTCAACATGTATGTATGACGTACATGTACACGTCATAGTTTGACGTCATAATCCGAAGACGTCGTTTAGTTATACGTAAGTAGCGGAGGTCTAAGTATAGCGATGTATGTGTAGCTAGCTTAATTTCAATCATTTTAAACTGCGAAAAATGTACATCCAGATCCGTAAACCCTTGACGTAAGGAAAGTTAGAATCCTAAATGAGCTTTACAACACCAAAAACTGGTAGTTCGATCAATGATAAGTGTGGAAATTTTCAAAGAAGTTACCCGTTCAATCGTTACATGTAGAGCGTCGTTTACAGGTCCATAACGTGTAGCTATACGCCACGTCATGACGTCATTTGATCAAAGATCACAGGAAGTGATGACGTCATACGTACACGTCGCTAAAACTTGTAACTAAACCTCTTTAATATCTAGAAAGCTCACCATTATGAGAGGTCAACTGGTCTGGTACCTTATTAGGTGTAGATTTGGCCACAGGGGAGCTATCATACATATAAAGAGATATGCTTTAATCATACAATAGTTGTAGTAAAATATTACATATATATCAATATTTGAAGTAATTACCGCTTTAATCATCATGATTGATCAGATAAAATCCTCTGCACAAAAATTAATAATTAATATAAATATGATATTGAGTTTGCTAAAATCTGACCTTCATGTGAATAAATGTATGTATTGAGGTGAAGTGATAATAATTTCTTGAATTGATATGATAATAATTGAATTTCTTCCTTGCACTTCTACATGTATATTGTAGATACTAGTACATTATATTATTCAATCAGTTGCCATTGACTCAAAGTTTATTCAAAATATGCCAGTGTCAATTTTTTTTATATAAACAAGGTAAGAAACTGGTATAATTTTCACCTTGCCAATTGTGTAGGAGAATAGTGCCCTATATCTATGAGTGCTTTGGGTAGCGAGCCTACAGGAGTACACTGACGGGAATCTGGCTTCTGTTGGATATCCAACTCTAGCACCATGTCACTTGAACACTTGGGGCAACTGTACTTTTCAGCATCTGCAGACAAATAAATACATTATGACCAATTAATACTACATTAAAAATTTTTTAGCTAAAACGTTCCATGATATCTGTTCCATGATTTCTTTTAATTACATGTCATTTATCACTTCAACATAAGTATTTTCTATGTCTTCAAAAAGAGAGGTTTAGGATCTTCAGGGCAGCCATATTATTACAATGTATTTCAGCATTTTTCAGTGCTGGATACTTTTTTAATCAAATACTGGTTGCATGATCTGCATTTTTTTTTTCTGTTGGTCAATTTTTTTTTTCTTCAAAAATCTCGAAGCTGATTTTTTTTGTTTGTTTCTTCCTCACCCCCCTTAAAAATCATTGCTTGATCCCTAAGAGTCACAGATACATGTACATGTTAAGTACATGTAAGTAAACTAACCTGAATTCGGCTCGTAAACAGAGGTCTGGGTAATCTTTGGTTTCTGTATGGCTTTATCTTTGGTAAACTGTGCTGAACATTTTAGGCACTGGAATATAAATAGCATACACATACATGTACATGTTAATATAGTGAAAAATGACTGTCACGTGCATTTGCATATTATCAAAGGGAATTTGTAAAATACATACAACTGTACACTTTACACAATAAGATGACTACTGTAATTTTGCTTTGTAAGGAATGTTCACGTTGTCTTTAAGATAAAGGAATCATTTCCAGTAATTTCAACTCATTCAACATGTTCAAAGTGTTTTTAAAGACAAAGTGCTAAAATAATAGCTCTGTAAACATGGTAAATCGGACCTACCTGTAACATGCCTTTCATTCTATCCTCTAATTCCCGCACTTGAAGAAATGGAGAAATCAGCTCTTCAAAATCCTGTAAGCGAAAAAATGAAGGAATATAATAACCAGAGATTGGCAATGAAAAGGAAGAGATACAAGTGTTTTTATGGGAAATTTGAATAATTCACATTACAGTCATGTTTTATTTAAAGGTGGAAATCTGCAAGTCTGTGGAAGAATTTCATCACTGATAATCAGCTTGTTTAAAAGCTTGGTTATAAAACATGTTGTACAGTTTACAAATGAGCATTGTACAATCAAATGACAATTTCCCATGTGGGATATGAAAACTTAAGCCATCAAGCAAAATCTCCGAACTCAACCAATTTGCATGGCTGAGATAAATGCGAAACCTTCAAACTCAACCAATTTGCAGGGCTGAGATAAATGCGAAACCTTCAAACTCAACCAATTTGCAGGGCTGAGATAAATGCGAAACCTTCAAACTCAACCAATTTGCAGGGCTGAGATAAATGCGAAACCTTCAAACTCAACCAATTTGCAGGGCTGAGATAAATGCGAAACCTTCAAACTCAACCAATTTGCAGGGCTGAGATAAATGCGAAACCTTCAAACTCAACCAATTTGCAGGGCTGAGATAAATTGAAACATTCTGGTATACATGTTGATGTATTTCTCTTGTATTACAAGTCAGAGTCTCAATTTGCAGCCTTGACCTTAAAGGTGACCTTGACACATTTGGCATTTACTCTCATCATTCTAGATTATCTTGCAAGTTTAATGGTACATTTAGAATGATACACAAGTTATCATCATTAATGTGAAAGTAAGACTTCTATTGGCTATTTTCGAAAACCAGAGTTACTTCCCATTTGAGAGGGTATCTGACGTAGCCTGATTGTGACGTCATCAAATTCTATGGAAACAGTCCTAAAAGTCTGGGAAACGACTGTGTAAAATCGACGTTACCATACAATTTTCATGACGTCACAATGGTTTTACGTCAGATACCGTCTGTAAGGGGAAATAACCCTGTATTGCGCAAAGACTCAATAGAAATGGATTGATAGACACCGACAAAGTGATCCCTATATGTCCCCCTTGTGTTGCATGCAAAATGAATAGTAGAATCTACCACTGAGCGCAATCATTGACAAGGAAATCCAACCCAAGTGTTCGGGATTTGCTTGTACCATGACAAGGCATTGCCGAGTCATCGACAACAGCAAATCACGGACATTAGGGTTGGATTTCCTAGCCAATCATTACACATGGTCATTGATTATTTTTTCTCCCTATGTCTGAAACAGTCTAAAATAATAACTATCATACACATTTATGTCATATTTTGGACCTGACTAAAGCAACTTAATGGGTCAGTCTTTTATGACATCATAGTTAATGCCCACACGTGTAGCTTATCATCCACCCCAGAGTAGATGAACGATTCTGAGAGGAGAACTCTGTGAATATGGGAGAAAAAAATATCTAAATTGATTTCATTAAACAAATATGATAACGTACATCAGCACATTGACTAGATTCCATCACGTAAACCCTCTCTCTCCTGTCCTTCTTAACGTAATCAAACTTCAGTCGTATAACCGGCAACCATGTTCCGTCCGCTAAGTTTGCATGAATTATCTCCTCCTGCTTGCGATTACACACCAGAAGGCACTTCAAGTCCAGCATCTCTATCACATGACCCTCGTAATCCTTCTCTATAAGATACCGTTGATTGGTTGACACAAACAGCTGTCGTAGATCTTCGTTGAGTAGCATTACGATCAGAGGCTCACTCTCAGCTCCTTGAATGAATGAATGAATCAATCAATCAATCAGTTTATTCTCATAACCTTACATTAAGAAATAAGAAATTCAAGGACATGTTCATGTAATTAAAATCAAAACTAAACAAAAGTAAAAGCTCTAAAAATACCCTTTTTCAGATGTGCTGAATTCTGTTATCACAGTGATAAAAGCTTACAAAATCGAAATCTAATTTTTTTCCCAAATTGATCACCTTGATATTTATCCAGTTTTGTATTCACAATTCTCATGTGTAAGAGATAAAATTCTAATTCATACTTTACTATGAAAGATACATTGGCTCCAACATGGGGATTTCACAATAGCGTAAATCCTTTGTAAACCTTGGATTGAAAATCATTAAGGTATTCAACCCCTAATGCATTTTCAATAATAAATACCAGAAATAAGAATTTTCGGTCTCTTCAAAAAGAATGCTATACATACTATTCCAGCTAAAATGAGGGATTACACTTCTCATACCATGATCTACTCTGTCACCCTGAAGATTCCCGATTATGAAATCATCGACATTTGTCGAGAAATAATGAAAAATGTGCATAAATTTTAACCGGAAGTACTCTATTTGGGTGCGGGATCCTTAAAGACTCCACAGGTTGAAAAAATCATTATGTCTTTTTTCTAAGGCAAACTATGTAATTAAAACTTTTATACATGTTAACTCTCTCGTACATGGTATATACATTGTACCAGCTCATTTCTTGGTAAGAATACCTTAAAGACTTAGTTTACTACATGGACAAAGACCTTGAATACACTATAGCATATTTCCTCAATGAGTGGGGGAAATTGGATATAGTGACTGTACTTACCATAGAAGAGCTCTTGTTCCTCAGAAGTTCTCTCCCATTCAGCTCCTTTAGAGCTGTGCATTCTATGGAAGCTCCTTTCAGAATTATCACTGCCAGGAGATAACACACCGTAAAACTCCCCAGATGTACTGGCTGGTATGGTAGGATCTTTGTTATCAACTAGAAAAAGAATCAGATCTTCAGTATCATAAAAGAACCCCTTTGCAGTTCTGAGGAAATAAAATCTTAACTGAATTTCCCTTATTCAGAGCAATAAGGGGTATCATCCGGCGAAATATTGCCGACTCAGATGGCAGAAATCGCCGAATCAAATGTTCTTTGTTTATTTTCTCAAAAGAAGTTCTCAAAAGATCCCCCTCAAATTTCCTAATGGCCACCTCAAATAAATCTTATTGAAACCCTGGTCTATTCCTCTATTTAAGGACATACATGTACATGTATTTTAATATTTGGGAGGTTTGACCTTTGACCTACTGACTTTTCACCCCTAATGATCAGTAACAATATTGCCAGATTTAAATTGAAATAGGCTCAAGGTTTTTCATTTGGAAACTGAAAGTTGGACGGTGGGTGCAGCTAGCCAATAGGCAGAGATTAATCTACAATTTGATCTAAATGGGTCCTCTGGACCCGATGAAATTTGACCAATGGGTCCCTAGCCAAAACAATGGGTCCCAGCAGAATTTAATGGGTCCCAATTACTATAAACCGTCTTTTTTTGCAGCATCTTAAGTTCGCAAATACAAGCGATATGAATGGCTTGCGGCAATTTATGTCCGCGAGATCATTATACATGTATTCCAGAAAAAAAAAATTATTAGCAATAAAATGTCTTTCTTCCAAACTTCAATCTTTAGTCAAATTTGCCAAATTAAGTAATTTATTGTTTATTTAGTTGCTTTATTTACGCAAGTTAGGCTTAGTACATGAGTATAGTAAAACGTTATGTTTGGATAACGTTTTACTATACTCATGTACAAAACCTAAATAAAGCAACTAGATAAACATTAAATTACGGCATCTACTACATTTACGTGTGAATTAAACGATTTGAACTGATTGATTCATATTATCCTGCGAAGTTTTTTCATAAATATATAGTACATACTAGATGGCTACTGTTGCAAGCAACAGACGGATTCCTCCTTTATTAGACCTTCCTCGGAACTGAAGTGTTAAAATCCGAATAAAGAAGATGGAAGAAAGAATAGTAGCTTTAGTACCATATTACCTTCAGCAAATGAGTCAAAAGGCTTACGTCTAATTTGGGACTCTTATTTATTTATCAACAAAATAGAAGAAAAAAAATAATAAATACCTTTCATGTTTACGAAAGCTTTAAACTCCATGCTCAATCAATATCTAATACTTTACAATGACTTTCTCAAAAAAGAATTGCACAATGATTTTGTAATGAGATAATTTCTATTAATAGAAAATGACAACAACATGAAACTACTGATATGTAATGCTACTAAGAATAAAACATAGGTAATCACAGATTACGAAGCTCACCTCGTGACAGCAAAATTCAATTCAAACATATTTCTTAGTACATGTATATTGGCTTTTAAAGGCAAAACCATTCAAGCAGAAAAAGTAGGTCAAGGTCATTTTATGAAAGTTTGCTCAAAGACACATCCAATATGCAAGTTTGGTACATGTAGCAGTTATACTTTGCTCAATATTGGCTTTATAGAGCAAAATCACTCAAGCGGAAAAAGTAGGTCAAGGTCATTTTATGAAAGATTGATCAAAGATACATCCAATATGCAAGTTTGGTACATGTATCACTTATACTTTGCTCAATATTGGCTTTTAAAGGCAAAACCACTCAAGCGGAAAAAGTAGGTCGAGGTCATTTTATGAAAGTTTGATCAAAGATACATCTAATATGCAAGTTTGGAACATCGAGCACTTATACTTTGCTCAATATTGGCTTTTAAAGGCAAAATCACTCAAGCGGAAAAAGTAGGTCAAGGTCATTTTATGAAAGTTTGATCAAAGATACATCCAATATGCAAGTTTGGTACATGTAGCACTTATACTCTGCTCAATATTGGCTTTTAAAAGCGAAATCACTCAAGTGGAAAAAGTAGGTCAGATGCTGCATCCGATGCATGGGTCCATCTCGGCATCCAAAGATGAATCACTTGTGCAAGTTTGGTTACTGTAGCATTAGTACTTTGTCAGATACTGAGCTACCCCAAACTTCTTATCCAAATCACTCAAGCGGAAAATGTAGGTCAGATGCTGCATCCGATGCATGGGTTCACCTCAGCATCCAAAGATGAATCACTTGTGCCAGTTTGGTTACTGTAGCATCAGTACTTTGTCAGATACTGAGCTACCCCAAACTTCATAACCAAGTCACTCAAGCGGAAAATGTAGGTCAGATGCTGCATCCGATGCATGGGTTCACCTCAGCATCCAAAGATGAATCACTTGTGCAAGTTTGGTTACTGTAGCATCAGTACTTTGTCAGATACTGAGCTACCCCAAACTTCTTAACCAAGTCACTCAAGCGGAAAAGGTAGGTCAGATGCTGCATACGATGCATGGGTTCACCTCAGCATCCAAAGATGAATCACTTGTGCCAGTTTGGTTACTGTAGCATTAGTACTTTGTCAGATACTGAGCTACCCCAAACTTCTTAACCAAGTCACTCAAGCGGAAAATGTAGGTCAGATGCTGCATACGATGCATGGGTTCACCTCAGCATCCAAAGATGAATCACTTGTGCAAGTTTGGTTACTGTAGCATTAGTACTTTGTCAGATACTGAGCTACCCCAAACTTCTTAACCGGACGCGGACGCGGACACGGACGCGGACACGGACGCGGACGAGGACGCGGACGAGGACGCGGACGCGTGGGGTTATAGCATAAGCTCACTCAACTTCGTCGAGGTGAGCTAAAAAGAAAGAAACAAAGAACAAGAATAAAAGAGTTATCTATCTTACGATGTAAAGTTCAAATAAGAAGTACTACTTGTGTGAAGAATAAATAGGTAAGGACAAAATCCTGTGAATTATACAAGAGTAAATGTTTGTTATGACCTTGAAAAAGTTTATTTGACCTTTAACCAAGGTCATGGATAAAAGATAAGCATTTGAGTCTATTCTCATTAAGATTCCTCTTAATCTAATCAAAGCTCAATATTTTATTGACAAAAGTCTGTTGTGACCTTAAAATCGAACAAATGACCTTGGGTCAAGGTCAAGGTGAAATGACATGATGCAAGGAATATTTGCGCCAAGTTTGAACTCTCAAGGTCAAATGGTCTTTGGTCTATAGGCAAAAGTTTGTTGTGACCTTGAGAATGGAAATTTGACCATGGGCCAAGGTCAAGGTGAAAGGGCTTGGCTCAATGATTGTATTTATGAAGTTTGAACTGTCAAGGTCAAATAGTCTTTGTTCTATAGGCAAAAGTTTGTTGTGACCTTGAGAATCATAATGTGACCTTGAAACAAGGTCATCATCATTGACTTCCTATAAGTAACCTACCATCCAAGTTTCAACTCAAAATCTCAAAAACTGTAGAAATTGGCACTGTGCCAATTTAAAGTTCCATTTTAAACTCAAAATAGCACGAAAACCGTAAATATTTTATCAAGCATGTAAGCGTATAAAAGTTTACAATTTTCCCAAAGAACATTTTAAAACAAATTTCGTTCAAATCGTACGGTTGGTTTAGGAGTTATAGGTGTTTAACGATTTGACCTTTGATGACCTCCAGCGGGGGCATTGGTGAGCTTATCGACAAACAAAAAATAGTTAAAGAAGATCTTGATATGCTCCATCTGATGGTACCATCCCTTTTGCTCTGTGTTAAAAGACCTTTGAATAAAGTGTCTGGAAATGATGAGGGGGTAAGAATAAAAATAATAATAATAAGAATAATAATAAGAATAAAGAAAAGACATTGCAATAACAGAAAGGATTCCGACGGAATAGTCGGAATCCTTAATAAAGAAAAGACATTGCAATAACAGAAAGGATTCCGACGGAATAGTCGGAATCCTTAACTAGATGGCTACTGTTGCAAGCAACAGACGGATTCCTCCTTTATTAGACCTTCCTCGGAACTGAAGTGTTAAAATCCGAAATATGAAGATGAAAAAAAGAATAGTTGCTTTAGTACCTTATTCACTTCAGCAATTGAGTCAAAAGAGCTTATGTCTAACTTGGGACTCTTATTCATTTATCAACAAAATATAAGAAAAGAATAATAAATACCTTTCAATTTTACAAAAGCTTTAAACTCCATGTTCAATCAATATCAAATCCTTTACGATAACTATCTCAAAACAGGATTGCACAATGATTTTGCAATGAGATCATTTCTATTAATAGAAAATGACAACAACATGAAAGTACAGATATGTAATGCTACTAAGAAAAAAAGAAACAGAGAACAAAAATAAAAGAGTTATCTTTCTTATACTATGTTAAGTTCAAACAAGAAAGACTACTTGTGTGAAGAATAAATAGTATAGGACAAAGAACATTTTAAAACAAATTTTGTTCAAATCGTACGGTTAGTTTAGGAGTTAGAAGTGTTTAAAGATTTGACCTTAGATGACCTCCAGCAGGGGCATTGGTGAACTTATCGAAAAACAAAAATTAGTTAAAGAAGATCTTGTAATGCTCTTTCTGATGGTACCATCCCTTTTGCTCTGTGTTAGAAGACCTTTGAATAAAGTGTCTGGAAATGATGAGGGGGTAAGAATAAAAATAATAATAATAAGAATAATAATAAGAATAAAGAAAAGACATTGCAATAACAGAAAGGATTCCGACGGAATAGTCGGAATCCTTAATAACATGTCCTTCTGAATCCCAATGATAAGAGAGACTCGCATCGGACCGCATTTAACTTTTATATCGAAAATTTTTTATGAGCAACAATTTCTCGTACAATACTATGGACATGATCAACATTCTGTATGGTTTAAAAGAGCGGACAAAATATACATTAATAAAACAATTCCACTTTCTCGACTCTGAAAGTTATATGTAAACAATAAACTATTTAAAGGGGACGCATTATACGAAAGAGAATAATGCGTACGGTGGGACGCAGCGATCAAGAATCAATGGGTCCTGGGCGATTTTTATGCGTCAGAGACGCAGGACGCAGAGGTAGATTAATCCCTGAATAGGGGATGCTTACTCCCCACGGGCACCTGGTCCCACCTCTAGCTTGCTAGGGATCTGTCGATGCTCAATTTTGTGCTCTATTGTGAGTGCTGTTGAGATAATCCTCAGGATCTTCTTTAACTTATTGGAGGGAATGATAGAAGGGTAGAACGATTGGTGGAAGGAATGATGGACAAGCAAACTCTTATAATATCCACACCATTACACTGTGGATGTACAATTCCACACCTCACAGTCACATTATAATATACAAATGCAATACTATTCACTTTCAATACAGTTGAGTTATCTTGGTGATTCAAAAAATATGTTTGATACCTTGAGCTCGAAATTTTGGAAGCTTTAACTACATTGACAGTATTCTAACATATTACATTTTTACTTAAAGAAATAAAATTCTACTTTTCTATGAGAAATACAAATAAAAACATTCTCCTTCTATACCTTTTTCTGGTTCCTTCAGAACCACTATGTCATCCTCAGTATCATGGCTGCCATTGGTACTGTTACCATGGATACCAGCCTCACTTTCATTCAGATACAGGTCATCCTCTGTTTTAATGGTTACATTGTGTACAACAGCCGTGGTGATCTCACTGACATTTTTCGGGGAAGCTTTAGGGGACGAGCTCTCATTGGATAATCTATCTGTGCTGTTCCTATTGGCGATGACCTGTAACCAGTTGACCCCATAGTGATCCCTGATGACCTCTATTTCCTCTTTGGTTGACCTTATGGAAGCTTGACCTTCAACTACTCTCTCAGGGGATGGAACTGTTAATGTCAAGAAAAAAAGTTTGATTACTGTAACCATAGAAATTTTTGCCCATTTCGCGAATCAAAGGACTTCGTGAAAATTCCCCCCTGCAGTATTCTTACAAAGACAGCAAAGATTTCCCCCCACAAAGAACCTCCTTATTTTATAGGACCATGGGTCAGCTGACATATATACATGTACACTTCCATGGTCTGTGTTTATATTATACAAAAAGTGTCCCTGTCTGTGTAATGTTTACATGTCTGTGGGGTTTAAAAAAAAAATTAATTCTTAAAGAAGACTTAATGACGAACCTCTTGATGATTCTGGTGACACATCAGTTGCCGAGTTATATGACTGACATAAACCACTGTCTACATCATCTACCTGGCGTGACCTTGACCTTCCCCTCTTCTTCTTGACCTTTCTCTTTGATGGTGACCCGACCTTGACTGATGTGGCAATATTATCTGATTCGGCAAAGCTGAAATAATACAAATTAAAGCTGCTTAAAGCCATTTTGAGAATGTTTTGTGTTACATCCACAAAAATAATTACATGAAAATGGGCCTGGCAATCAAGAAAAAAAAAATCTCATTTAAAATTAAACAAATTTCTATCCTAAAGAGCAGATTTCTCGACTATAATTTAAAAATAAAATACATTCGAAATTGATCCTTCTAATGGTGCCAAAATTGTTTGAAAATTCAATGCATCACAATGTAATTTTGATTTTTGACCAAGGTTCCAGTCTTTTTTTATCACATGACACACCCTTCATATACATGTACATGTAGTTAGATAAAGCCATTTCATAAACATAATACTATATTAGATGTTATGATAACGAGTTACATATCACTTTGGCAGCAAGGTCATTGGATGATGTGTTTCAAGAAAATGGAAATGGCAACGTGGGCGCGTTATTTGCAAGAAATGAAGTCAAAATTAGAACATTTTGACCTTAATTACATCATATTTCATGTGATAAAAAGAATCTCAAATGATGTTTCTATTCCATACGGTATTTATGAAACTGGTTGTGTGATTTTGATCACCTCACCAAGGCTCGGTGATGTAAAATTCACACAACTTGTTTCATAAATACCGTTTGAAATGGAAAATCATTTAAGATCATATAAAATGTGAAGTCTTAAAATTAACACTTTGTTTCTTGCAATCAGAAGAGTCAGAAACAGTGTTACATGTACATTGTACGTCTGAGAAAATTAAGGGAGTTACTCTCCTCTTTCTCCTTTGGCTAAAGAGTAAGAATATAAAGTTTGACATACACATCAACATATATAAAAAAAAAGTAAAACTGTACCTGTAAGTACTGGAGATGGTACTGACAGCTAACTGCGGTGACCTGGGAACCGATTGTGACGTTATAGATGACCTCCGTGAACTTGAAGCACTCAATGACAGACCAGTCTGTTATAAATATTAATAACAAAATATTAATCTCTAATTTAATTCTTTATCTGTTTGTGGCCTATAGTAACGTTATTTCAAATATGAGATGCTGTTATACATGTAATGATGACAGGAATGTTTAATGGTGCCCATCTACATATATGTATGTCTTAGGTCTTCACGTCTCCGAATGGTTATTTTCACTGGGGGAAAATATCTACATGAAGACATTATGCTTGGGGGAAATATTTGCCATATAACCGTTCTGCCTCTGTGAATCTGCTGAAGGGTTATTTTCGCAAGGGGAAAATTTTCACGAAATCCATTGATTCATGAGATATGAGAAAAATTACTCCCACGCGAAATTCTCCACCTTTACAGTACTCTATAATGTACATGTGAGATACAACTACTTCATTAAACTAACAACCCAAAATATTTTGAAAATATCATTCAATTATTAAACAAAATCACTCTTATTAATAACCCTACATGTAAAATTATGGCCAGATACAGTTACATGTACATTGTATTTATATATAATCAGTTACTGATACATTGTACCTACTCTATCAAGTAGCTGTTGCTAACATTAACATACATGTATATATGCACAACCAATGTAATTCCCTGAGAGGAAACTATTGACAGGAACATGCTTGTATTATGTATGAAAATGCTTGTGACATCGCAATGCATAAGATCTAAAGAAATATGCTGCGATGGCTGTTCCAACCTGCAAACTAAACCCACGGTGACCTGAACATTAAAGTCACCTTGTTACCTAGAAAAACGTGATTTAAGAAAACAAGAATGAAACAGACAACTGTGCTGCATATATATATGGAATAAATGTCATAATTTGTATTTTGTTACAGGTATGCAACACACAGCAAGTGCACATATTGCATGTGAAGCGCGTACAGGTATGCAACACACAGCAAGTGCACATATTGCATGTGAAGCGCGTACAGGTATGCAACACACAGCAAGTGCATTTATTGCACGAAATGCACTAACGCGCATAACATGTACAATAAATGCCATGCTGCGTATTGCATACCCGTAACAAAACACAAAATATGACATTTATTCTCTATGTATATTATACACTTACTGTAACTTCTGTTGAGGAAACTTTCTTCCCATCCAGTATCAACTTAAGAAAAAGAAAAACATTTAATCATTAAATATCGCAATAAAATTTCTACTACATCAAATGATTGAAGTACATTTATAATGACCAAAAATCTTACTCTAAAAATCCAGTAAAACAATGTATGTTAGAGACCTGTGATTTAGGGGTTACTATGCGCATGTTTTACAAAAACTGACAGCTAGGGTATTGACAAATATCCCGTCAGAAATTGAGTATTACTGTGGGGCGCCAGCCATGAATAAGGTATATTTCTGACAGGTGATTCGCCGACACCTCATCAGTTTTTTTTTTAAAACATATCCATTGTAACCCTATTCTAATGCCTGATCAGTAAGGTGCATTGATATGAAAAAATTTTAATGACGTCACCTTCGGAGGGTATGATATTATAGCAAAAACTGCGACGAAAAGTTCATCCCCTTGCAGATTTTAAAATTAGAATTTATACTCACCCCTGTCCTACATACTAAGTCAGAAAGGTATGACAGTGTAAGAGACCTGTGACTTTTATGAAAAGCCAGGGGATTTCCCTGCAGTCCAAGCTATAAAATAAAGGTCAAACATTGGAAAAATTAATATACATGTACATATACATCAAAGGATTTACATGTAAGCTACATACCTCAGTAATTACATGTAAGTTACATACCTCAGTAATTACATGTAAGTTACATACCTCAGTAATTACATGTAAGTTACATACCTCAGTAATTACATGTAAGTTACATACCTCAGTAATTACATGTAAGTTACATACCTCAGTAATTACATGCAAGTTACATACCTCAGTAATTACATGTAAGTTACATACCTCAGTAAGTACAAGTACATGTATTTCAAATAGTATACATGTAACTCTACTTTGTACATGCTCAAGCAAACTTAAGGAATTGCTGCATAGAAACACTTATCCAAGAGAAAACAACTTCGTGAAATGCTGATGCTGCAAGATGGCGTTAAAGAAACAAATAAGTAGCTTAAATTTTAATATACTTTCAAACGCCAAAGAACAAGGTAACAACGTAAATGAGGTCCAAGCTTTGATACCAATGGCAGAATCTTGTCATGTGAAGTATGACTAACTATAATTAAAACTCATATCTAGGGGTTACCATTTACCATGCGTGTGTTTTACAAAAACTGACAGGGTATCAGCGAATTCCCTGTCTGAATAATTATTGAATTTTATGGATATTTCTGACATGGGATTCATTGATACCCTGTCAGTTTTTGTAAAACATCAGTATGGTAACCCTATTCTAATGCTTTGGTCAGTAATGCGCTAGAAAACGTATGCTTTTAACGACATCGTCATGGGAACGTGTGACGTCATAGCAAAAACTGCAGTGAAAAATGTTTTGTAAACGCTCAACCAATCAAAATGTGTGTTGCAAACAGAGTGCATTAGAATTTCTGATTTTTTCTTACCATTTTGAGTTTGTGGATGGCTGACAGGGGTTCTAAACATGCATGGTCACACAGACAGTTCTCTGATACATCTACCTCTTCTAAATTCACCAACTCCGAGACACCTGAAATTATCATTTGAATTATCTGAACATGTAAATTGTATTATTTCCTACATACAAGTAATTGCAAATATCAAATTAAGTATGAATATTGATGTTATTGAAACAAGCGTTTGACACAAGATTTCAACGAGAGTAAAGTTGCGTTATTTGAAGAATGACCAAATGTCTCCGAGATCCATATGTTTGTATACATGTTAGCATTTTAAACCTCTCTATTATCCTTTGTATAATTTTTTTTTTCGTGAATGTACATGTATACCATAAACATATCAATCAAATTTTTCGGAGAGTCAGTCGCCTTGAGATTCAATGACCTGTAGCCTCCTTCAACGTTTTACTATGAATGTATGACCTTGACCTTGAAGATGACCTTGTTCTTGAAGATGATCTTGACCTTGAAGATGACTTTTACATGTAAGGTGACCTTGATCATTTTCCATTTTTTTTTTTGGAGGGGGTGGGGGGGGGGGGGTTACTCTATCTAAACCCCTTTCTCAATGCCAAAGTTATTTCTAATTATTAGGGTATGAAGCTTACTCTTAATGTGTGACCTTGACATTAACTGTGAACTTGATCTTCAAGGCGACCTTGACCTTGAGGGTCACCATTATCATTTACCTTTTTTCTCTTTGGATCCCATTACCTATCTTTCCCTTCACACTGTCCAAGCTATCAGGCTCTGAGGCTTTCCTTTAATGTATGATCTCGATCTTGAAGGTGACCTTGACCATGAAAATCACCTTGACCTTTTCTTATTTCTTGACCAATCTATCTATCATACATTCGATAATTGTCCATGTTGTTACAAGTACGGTATTTCTTACAATAAAGGTACATGTACATACATGTAGCTTTGACCGGGTTGACCTTGAAGAAGGAAATTACCTTAACGATGACCTTGACCTTTTTTCTTTTTTTGAACCACTCTACCATCTTACCTTCAATATTGTCCAAGTTGTTATTTCTAATAATGAGGGTCTGAAGTTTTGATCTGGCTGACAGAGCAAAGACGGGGATGGTGTCCAGGAAATTATAGCCGAGGTTTATCCTACATAGCTGTGTCAGGTACTGTAAAATAAAATGTTAAGATCAAACTACCATATCTAATATTTAGATGCCAATTTGCTGTAGACTAAGTTTTGCTTTTTGACATTTTTGCTTTTTATTTTGGTAATTCTTAGCGAAAGTTCTATCGCAAATTACTGTCCATGCATAGCCTTGTTAGGAATTCGTAAAATAAGTATTTGCCGGTGATCTCATAATCATAAGGTTTTGCAAAATGAGTAACACTAAATTTCTAATACATTCTTATGACTATAAATAAACATGTACTTATGAACCAACCAATCAATTTGACAGACATTTCAGTATTACATGTACATTGCACCAAAGAGCCAACCAATCAAAAAGACAGACACATCTGAGTCTTATATCATATTGAACAACTGACCAATCAAATAGGCTGATACAACTCACCTCTAAGTAATTTTCTACTTTTTGTATGCTGTTGTGACTGAGGTCTAACACTTCAAGGTTTGGTGCTAATCGCTGAAAAAAAAATTTCAAGGGTTTTTTCATTGCAAAATTAAATTTTAAACTGACAAAAATAATTGTTAAGAAAGGAGCAGTAAGCACATCTCAAATTTTAATACTTTTTAGATTATTAAAGAATGAAATTGTAATCAATCCTTTTATGTTAAATTAAATAGTGAAAATATTTTTGATTTCTGGATTTGATTTCTTGATATCTGGATCATCACTAATTCTGAGTTTGGCGTGTACATACATTATGTGTACATATAGCAAGTATAACAGCATACATTAGATAGTTCTAATGATTCAATGTTCAAACGTGAGTTGATCAAACACATTCTAAAATCTCTGTTCACAAAATTTACTCGAAATTTCTGAAAAGTGGGTCCTGTATCATCATATCCCATCAATTCTGCTACATCTTTCGGTTTGGATTGAGGATCACTGGTGAGGGTTAAGTACACAAAACATGCATGTCTGGTCCATGCTGCAAATTTATGTTATGAATTTGAAGACGTTTAACATTCGATTCAAGAAATACTGTAACATACTTGCTATGTACATGTATATCCAAACATAGGGTCATCAAAGATTACATAGCTCACCTATACAGGTTTTTATCAGAAACCAAGTTAAAGTTTTTGAAAAGTAGGTCAAAGTCCAAGGTCAAGGTCACTAGGTCAAAGGTACATGGTCTCGAATGAAAGGTCTCATCACAAGGTATCTACATGTGAAATATCAAAGCCCTACCCCTTATAGTTCAAGAGATATAGCGACGACGCCGAGGGTATGGCATTAGCTCTCCGGACTTTTTCGTCCCAGCGAGCTAAAAATGATGTCACTTGGAACAATACTCTTTCGTTTGACCTGCACAAGTTCAGCATTGCTTAGTCAGGCACTTAACCCTTCCATACAAAATCTGATTCCATACAAAATTCCTTTTTTTGATGATTTACTACTGAATTTCTTACCAGTGATGGATCAAGGCGTATGATGTCATTATAACTTAGGTATAACGCTGTTAGGTTAGGCCAGGACATAGGTGAACTCTGATCACCTCCGCATGTCTCCAACAAATCCTGAAGTAAAAGTAAAATTCAGCAAATACTTCAAAAATATACATTACATGTTGTTACAATCACAATGATTGAAATGTGATTTTGAAAGAAGTAAAAGTCTTAAAACAGGCATTATGAATGAAAATTAGTTTCAATAATTATCAAAACATCAGAATATCTTTAACTGAAATATATGTAATTAAAACATCGAAATATTTCAGCGGTCAATACAGGTGGTCTGTTGCAAAAGAGTGGAGCTTCTTTTTGAGGGGCAAAGGGCCATGGGGGTAGATGTTGGAGGAGGTTGGTGTGGAAGGGAGTATATTACCGCTTACTGAGGATGGTGTTAGGTACAAATACATTTGAGCCATCTAAACCTCTGTATCTTTACCTGTAGACATCATCCAGAAACTAATGTAAACCATCTTTTATTCAGGGCGTCTTAAGTATGCGAACACATGTACAAATGAGGTGACTGGTTCCGCTGTTTTATTTTTATGACATTGGATGTACGTATCTAACTACACATGTGTTCGGACATATTTGCGGCATTTTAAATTTGCGAATCGAAGGACCTCGCAAAATTAAAACGCTTTGAATAAAAGACGGTGTGCAGCTGTCTATGTAGTCCCTCTAACATGTGTACGGGAATCTTACATACATGTAGTTCCAGCTCTCTTTGTATCAGTTAATCAAATATATCTGAATATTCTGTAGACATCTCCCAGCCACTATGACTTTTAGCTGTCCCCTCAGTGTATAAAGGCCCTCTAACATGTGTACGGGAATCTTACATAGTTCAAGCTCTCTTTGTATCAGTTAATACACATACCTGTATATTCTGTAGACACCTTCCTGCCACTATGACTTTAAGCTGTCCCCTCAGTCTATGTAGGCCCTCTAACATGTGCATCGGAATCTTCCGTAATTCCAACTCTCGGAGACTGCGGAATCTAGAGATAAGTATCGGACCCTGCATGGTATGGGATCCATGTGTAACCTGAAATCGTTTTGAACTTACATTTACATGTACATTGTCAATAGATTACACGCCAAAACTTAAACTGGATGATAAAAGGATGAAAAATATCTGAGGTTGGAACTTTTTGCACTCTTTTTCTTTCTTACTTGAACAATGGAATAGCTCCTCAGACATTTTTAAATCAAAACTAAAATTAGTTAATTGTCTGTTAGAGAAATATGAAAGAAACGAGTCTTTTTTTTTTTCAATTTTTGTTTTTCTAAGTACATGAAAATGAAAGTCATCCTTTCAATGTTTCATTGATAAAAACAAACATCAAAGCAGTACCCATCAGTTATTTAGTCTCAAAGTCGAGAAGGCAAGGCAAAATAATCAGAATTCCCGTTGGAATGGTTGTGAACCTCGGAATGAATAACATTCCACAGTGAAACCATCTGTCTGGGGAGATCCAGCATCTCCTGATAGCATGCAACACCCGTGGCAACAGCTCCATGAAAGCTTGTTGATTTCTGTGATTGTCTTAATGTACATATTGATGTACATATTTTAAGCATTTTTTATGTTATATTGATCTGCTGGTCAAATTTTAAATGAAATGTTGAATATTTTATCACTTTGATTGTTTCTCATGAGCATGATACTACCAGAGTACAAAACCATACATGTACAATGTACTTACTTTGAGTGATATTGCCTTGACGATGAAGTCGTGTACATATTGTACATTCGTTCTCCACTCTTGTTGTATGTGTCTCCTACGTGCATCTCGTCTCTGATGCGGCACATCCCAATTATTACCGGAGGTGTCGCTATAACGACGAAACGCTATGTTCATACACGATAGCGATTGGGTAGTCAATGTCAACTTGCTTTCTCCGCTTAAAATTTTATCTCCTGAAAAAGATATCGCATAAACATATAATGGTCATTTCAGTACATTCTAGCTTTACAGAACTACTTAAATCTATTCTCATCCTAATTTTTGTGTTTAACATTTTTTAAAGTAATTAAATGTGTATTGAATCTTTTTAAGAGATATTCATATACATGCATCGTACCTACATTCATTTAATTCATTTTTGTGTTAGAACCATTTTATCCTATACAGATTGACTTTTGACATGTCTAAGAATCAATAATGAGAAAATAATCGGAAAGGGTAAATTGATCGATTAAAGAAAGGTTGTATTTTTCTTAAAAACTGAGAAAATTTTGTTGGTGCTCTGAATTTAGTGAACAGGACAGCAGTTATTGTGCTTTATTACAATCACATTTGACACAAAAATCATTCCAAGGAATGCATGTGTCGTCTGTGAAACATAGCGACACTCAGGAATCACTTTTATAGGGTGTGACATCCGAGTGTGACAGACAAACAGACTGACAAAGTGATCCCTAAGTGTCGCTATGCTTCGCAGGCGACACAAAAATGAAGCATTTTACTGATACTGTAAGTAATAAACTCACCATTTTTCTTGAGAAGACTGGCTAGTTCAGTTACAATAATGATCTCCTTGTCTTCAGCCATTAACGTAACTTTTGGTTTATTTGTAGGGGTGATCTCTCTTCATCATGGATTCAGTATGGTGAGATTACGACAGCCTTATGCTTTTTCAACCACATAGTCACACACTTCATTTCAGGAAACATTCTGAAAATTGAATTTTACATGTCCATGTGAGTCTAAGATTTCAACAATCCAATACATGTATAATATTTGGGATAAAGGGTCAGTGCACTCATATTACATCAAAGGGGTAGGGTCACGTAGCCCAATATTGGCCCTAATTTTGAACATTGTACTTCATAGAATTTTAACTGTGATTTGACATTTTGAAACGTCCTCTACTCGATCACAAATGTATCTTTTGTAAGCATTGCATTTATCAATAGCTTTAGCCCTTTAAAAACACTAAAATAGGTCATATTCCGCGAAATTGATGCAAAAACTACATATTTCTATTAAATTAGCAATGGCCGCATGCATTTACTAAGATGAAAGATTTACAGGTGAAAGATTATCATTATATCCTTGTGTCAAAATTGTTTTATCTCAGTTAATGCATGTGACTGCATTGAATTCTTCCACACAAGACAAAATACCCAGTAATTTTTGCCATATTTTGTCAATGACGTCACTTCATGACGTCATTACAATTAAATGGCACTTTGTTAGGTGCTATTTTTCTTTTTATTAATAGCGGTAAACATCCGTGTATTTTCATGCGGTAAACATCCATGTATTTTTAATGCGGTAAACATCAGTGTATTTATTAATAGCTATTAGCGGTAAACATCCGTGAATTTTCATGCGGTAAACATCTGTGTATTTATTAATAGTGGTAAACATCCGTGTATTTTCATGAGAAATACAAATGTATCAAGTATTTCTCATGAAATTTATTTCTAGAGAAAAATCAAGGGCCGATTTAGGCCCTACCCATATGAAGATATACCATATTTGGTTTAAGATGAAAATATGGAAATTTCTGTTTAACATGTTTAAGTAACATAAACATGATAAAAGTGAAAAACATTTATGTTGAAATTCATCCCGCAAAACCAGTCTCTTTTGCTTTCTGTAATGTTTTAATTATTTGGATGGTTGCATATACAAAATAAATAATTTCCTGAAAACATTTATTTGTAGAAAAGATTGAAGAAAACAATATACAAAAATCATTCAGTTTTGGCTGAAATTGATCAAGATTGACAGAAAAATGGCCAAAATATAGGGTCATAAAATCAGTCTAGAAACCATATTTCTTGAAAGATTTTCATTCCACATGAATATCTGTGGGAAGGGTATAAGGTACATGTAGCATTATATTGAGAGAAATTTGAAGGTTTTCCATTGAAGGACGGAGGAGTTATCCCAAAAAAACCTTCAAAATCGTCCGGAAGACACCAATGCAGTGCACTTAAAATATTGCATGTTTGCATGCTTCCATTTCAGTACTGATTATACACTCACAGTGTTCACATCCTCAATTTTTGCCCCAATGATGATGTTTCAAACAACAGGGATTTTATCGTTGAAAAATAAAGGCAGCCGTCTTCTTCCTGGCGGATTCAAAATCCTATCCCTTTTTACCAAATCTTTTTTTGTTGATTTATAGAGGCTAAGAGCTTTATTTCTTGGTGGTTATCACATCAACTTTATTCATTTCAGTCCGGGAAAACTCAAAATTCGGCAACGTTGTCAAATTCAACAACTCATTGCTGAATTTGGCAACTTTAGGTTGCCGAATTCAGCAACTTTTCACTGAATAATAAATCAGCATTAAACTAGAAAAATCGGCATGTATATGCTGCCAGTTTCTTGAATAATTCACCATTCTACATGCTTTTGAGCAATTGAGAAAAAATTCTGTAGAGCAATTAAAAAGTTGCCCATTACAACCAATGTTAATTCAGACACTAAATCTGTATTTTCAGTCCTGATTTTTTGCTGTAAAGTTGCCGAATTCGACAATATGTTGCCGAATTTGACAACGTTGCCGAATTTTGAGTTTTCCCGAACTGATTTACACACTAAATGATATCAGAGGAAATTCGAGGTACATATATAAGCACTTTTCTTAGCTCATATACAAAGATATGGAGGGGGAAAAAGACAAACTGTCTTCTTTTTTCAAATTCAAATGCAAAGAAAACTTACTTAAATACATTGTTTAAAGATTTTTCAGATTTTTAATTCATGTGACATTCACCCGGAAGTACATTTATGTTTAGATTTCTTTAGTCGTATCAAAGTGAACATTATTCGAACAGTAAAACTCGCAACCCTGAGGCTGTACCTATTTTTGGTACTCCGACGCGGACTCCGACTTCAAAATGTCCGACTTCGGCGGACTCGTAATCTTTATTCTTCAATATCATGTCTGTTTTACAATATATAAAAACGAATTTCTCTGAATATTCATACCTTTGCATAAAGACTTCATCTGCACCGTAGTTTACTGAATAGAAACCGATATTATGTACTATTTCGTTACCGACTCGGACTTCTGGACCCTAAAACTAGTACTTCGAACTAGTACGCGGACTTCAAGCTATACATAAGAGTTTAACTTATCCGTCTTTGCCCATTAGATTTTCGAAGGCAATGGGTAATTTTTTTTTTTTTTTTTTTTTTTTAGATCAATCTAAATATATTCGAAACGGCGACGGGACATAGGGGTGGGATTGGTGGTTGGTTAACATAATTGAGAGTGACACAAATTTAATTTGGAAGGAAAAAAGTTATTACATAATATAGGATTTTATTACATTATGGGTTGTGACAATGCATATTTTCAGTCCTATCTCTGTATTTTGATTATCTCTTAAAGGGGAGGGGGGGTTGACTGAATCAAAGGACGAAGAAAGATATCTGAGTTCCAAATATACATGTATGCTTACCAGTCCACGAATAATTAGAATGATTGTGATCAGGCGTTGAGGTGACTGCTGCAGACACAAACAACGAACCCTAGGTAGGCGCGTAGCTGCCATGTAAGCCAATGAGCCCGGGCTTGCACATTATAAAAATAAAAATAGAAAAAAATAAATAAATGAAAAACAACGAAAATAAAATAGATTTGAAAAAAAAAATTATTTCAGATAAAAAGTCGGATAAGAGAATGATAACAGAAAGAAAATGGGGGGATGGGGGGTTTCAAGCTATGAAAGAAATGAAAGAACGAGGGTAGGAGGCTTTAAGAGGGTGAATCGAATTTCTATCGAGGGGAGATGGGGTTGTAAGCTAAAAAAAAATAAACGTAAGAACAGGGAAAATTAGCATTTATTTCGCTTCTGGGGAAAGGGTACTGCCTTTTAGATCCGCGTTTGAAATATGATATTATTGAATAAAATTCCAGGGAATTCGAGAATGAATTGCAACTCCTCAATGAATTTTATGAACACTGTGAAATTCATGTTATCAATGTGAAATACTAGCTCAAGAACGAGTCCCAGTGCAAGCGCGGATCCAGGAGGGGGGGGGGGGCCGGAACCCCCCCCCCCCCCCCTGAAATTTTCGAAGCATAGCTAATTTTTTTTTAAATTGATGTACATATTTCAAGAGATTAAATCACAATTCCCCTTTTGTTGTCATAATATTCGAAAAATATATCATTAGAAATCTATATTGCCGTCAGCTTTTCAAAATTTTTCTCCAACACACATGTACGTTATTTTCAAATGATGCTACGCTTTCCTATTGTCTTTTTCTCACTTTAAATTTTGAGAAAATTTCAAGTGAGAACTCACTTGAAATTTTCTCAAAATTTAAAGTCAGAAAAGACCTTATATACAACACTTATATACATTAAACCTAAGTCAATAAACAAGGGCACTAAGAAAACGAAAAGAAACTGGAAAAGACACGA
The DNA here is from genome assembly GCA_033119305.1 of Pinctada imbricata. Taxonomy (NCBI): domain Eukaryota; kingdom Metazoa; phylum Mollusca; class Bivalvia; order Pterioida; family Pteriidae; genus Pinctada; species Pinctada imbricata. The sequence continues at coordinate 15,819,550 of VSWD01000003.1, forward strand.
ATAGTGAATTTTATTCCAATTCTCGGGAAAAAAATTCGCTTGCTCGCTGTCGCTCGCCATTAGCTGTATTTACATATTAGAACTGACAATCAATAATCAAGTACTATGATGTGAAAATTCAAGCTTTTTGTTCGCCATCGCTCTTGCTCTCCAGTTACCTGTCTTATTAATAATTAGAAACAGAACTGAAAAAAAAAACTTTGCGGTTTTTTTTTTTTTTTTTTGCTCTTCAAAAAATTCGGACTTTATGACCCCCCCCCTGAAAAAAATTCTGGATCCGCCCATGCAGCGGTCTGATTTTATTGAAAATTTGTGGCTTTTGACATTAGAGTTATTGAGAAAATCCCCCACCAGAGCTCTGCCTTGGACCCGCTGCCCCTCCCACCTCGCCAGATCGGGCTTGCACTTCCATACAGGGTTCTCAGTTAAGTAAGCACGGGCACAAGGTGTGTGTAGAGAGGGGGATCGGAAGTTATCCGCCTCCCTTTTCCAAGTTTTTTTGTTAAATCACCCGATGGTCCATGAAAATGGAATATGTAGAATCAACCTAATGAGCATCCAATTTATCCGGCTAAAAAATAATAAAATCTGAGTTACTCATAATGAAATATAACTTGTACATTGAATATTAACTACATGTAGTTAGAAAACATAAGTGTCAATCTGTTCAAATAAGTGCACGTAAAAAAATCAAGTATACTTTGTTTCAACGACTATCACATTTGTCAAACAAATCTTCATAGAGAGAATTTGGTATACAATTTCCTCACTATTTTTAATAGTTTCAACCAGTATTTTTTTTATTTTCAATTTTCTCCTAATCAATAAAGGGTTCCTACCTAATTCCATGTAAACCATCATAATAGTTGTCGACTTTTTATCTCTAAGAATCTTCTTACAGAAATCCAAATGTAGCTTTTCTATAGCCTGAGCAGAGTGAAATCCCCATTATATAGTGAGTTTTTCCCCCTTGTTTTTGGGCCGAATTTCGGCCCATTCCCAATATCCCAAATTGTTTTTCCTTCTTTCTTTCTACTTTGATCATTTTCTTAACATTTTATTTTCATTTGTTTATTTCTTCATTTATGTTTTTTTGGCAAAATGATGTGTACGCTGTTGCGTACTTGCGTATGGGCAGAACGCGCCAATATAATAATGTATTAAGAAATAAATCAGACCTAATATCTCTGTAGCAAGATGGGGAAGAGTACTTAAATTTCCCATTTTCCATTGGTTTAATTTGATTTTATGTTAATTTTGACTAAATAAACCAATTTTTAAGAGAGAATATATGTCCCATGTACGAAATATCACTACTTGAATGATGATCAGAGTGAATAATTTTCTTTCATCCACAAAATGTCCTATCCTTTTGGCTAAATAGTAGAATACATAAGTCCTTCGTTAAAAGATAAACAAAGAACAATATAAAGAATACGCAGAAATAAACTTGAAAACAGTAAAGGTCAAGGTCAACTACAGTTCACTAGATAGCTTTAATTTTGTTCAGGGTCTGCATCCGACTCGTATTGTTTATTCTCCAACAGAGTAGCTTGTTTAAAGTGGGTGTCCAAGTGAGTCAAATCATTATTAAGTGCTCATGATAACATTTACTAATCATTCAAGTCAGCGTCGGAGGTAGTCAAGTTCTATTTTGAACTCGGCATCCCTGAAGTCGGTCTAATTCTCAAGTCGGCGTCCAAGTCGGTCTACCTCTGAAGTCGGTGTCCGAGTCGGTCTACCTCCAAGTGAGTCAAATCATTATTAAGTGCTCATGATAACATTTACTAATCATTCAAGTCAGCGTCGGAGGTAGTCAAGTTCTATTTTGAACTCGGCATCCCTGAAGTCGGTCTAATTCTCAAGTCGGCGTCCAAGTCGGTCTACCTCTGAAGTCGGTGTCCGAGTCGGTCTACCTCTGAAGTCAGCATGTCCGAGTCGGTCTAACTCTGAAGTCGGCGTGTTCGAGTCGATGATCTAACTCTGAAGTCGGTGTCCGAGTCGGTCTTATTCTGAAGTCGGCATGTCCGAGTCGGTCTAACTCTGCAGTCGACTTGCCCGAGTCGGTATAAATCTGAAGTCGGCGTGTCCAAGTCGGTATAAATCTGAAGTAGGTGTTGGAGTCGGTCAAGTATTCAAACTTCATATTCAGAGGTCCGCGTTCTTGAAAGAAGATTATACACATGCATACAATTAAAATCAGTTTTGAAGTCAATATTCGAGTCGGTCAGTTTTGAGGTCCACGTCGGACAAGTATTACTTAGAATTAGGTGTCCGACTCGATCAGCCTGTTTAGAAGTCCGAGTCCGCGTCAGTCAAGTAAATTACTGAATCTAGACAATGTCGGTCACCATAATGGGTATTATCACAACGATATCAAGATGTACGTGTCAAATATGGAAGAATTTGACAAAAAAAATAATCACTAGTATTTGTCGGAATCAGCTGATATTGGTTTAAAATATATATATATATATAAACGTATAATAATGTACAGCTTACTTGGAAGTCCGCGTCGGCGTCGGTCAAGTACTAGTTTTAGGGTGCTAGGGGAAGTCGGTCGGCTAATTTATAAGGGTGCAGGTCAAAACGTACCCAAACCAAAACGTACCCAACCAAAACGTACCCAATTTTGGTCGAAACGTACCCACTTTTTTAACCAAAACGTACCCAAGTCAAAACGTACCCTGGTCAAAACGTACCCAAATGTAATTTGCGCAATATCATGAATATGTGGGTACGTTTTGACTTTAATTTCAGAATTCAGTACATTTGCCCAAGATGTGGGTACGTTTTGACCAGGGTACGTTTTGACTTAGTGTTTTTTTTTATTTTAGAATTCTAAAAATGCTTTTTAGTACATTTTATAAAGTACATTTTGCCGAAGATATGGGTACGTTTTGAAACAAAAATTATATGTGAGCAATAAAGGCCTGAAAAGAGTTTAGAAGGCGGAATGAATATCAGTATCAATAATGAACAATTGAGCAGAGAAAGAAATCGAGAAAAAGAAAATTGCTGAAAGTAAAAACGAAAACGTGTATGAACAACTTATTATCGATAAAATACAATACATGATCCTTTCAAATGAAAACAAAGGATAACATGAAAGTGTTTTATCTATCTTGTGATCGAAGACATCAAAGATGTTTACCCATTTCAAAGGTGGATTCAGCCAAGAAGATTGGGGGGGGGGGTTCAACCCCAGATTAATCGGACAAAATACAAATTGATATTTATGAAATTTTCCCACATTCTTCTCTTTTTTTTTTTCAAACTATTTGAACCAAACAACACACGCCTAAACTGTTTAGTATACGTGAAATGTTTTATGATTCTATGTTTCTTTTGAGCAGCATAATGATTTAAGTAAAAAAGAACAAATTTTCTGAATTTACCCTGATATGAATCTTCTAAAGTTCTCATAACATCCTTAGAGTATACAATTATTAGTATCAATTGAATCAATTCTTGAAAAATAATAAAATACCCCAAAGTCAAAGAGAGGGGGTTATAGAATCTTGATGATGTTCATTACAAGAGAATGTCAGAAACATTTCTCAATCAGAGAATAAATTTATAAAAATTGAATTTAAACAGACGAAACCTGACATTCCGAAAATAAACATATTTTCCTTTATGCATGGTGTGTACTTTTTGTACAAGAATTTATATCAAATACCAAGAGATACGACTTGTACAACTGCCCAGTGATTTTTTTACCTTTTTTAAAAGCCACCTGTACCTTTTCATTTGGGAAAATATGCGACATTTTGGACAAATTGGGAAAATCTAGAAACAAAATTTCGCTAATGAAACGCTCAAATTAGTGGTTCAAAACAGATATTTTCAATTAATAATCATGTTACAGATCAAACATTGCCCCCTCCCCACCCCCTCTTTAACTGTTGAGAAGTAAAGCCATTTGTATGATGCTTCATACTTTTGGGGTACGAATTTACGATTGTCAGGAACTGGGACAAGACTGCCATCGGAATCAGACGTGTAACTGTTGTCCTCATTTGAGATGTCCTTGCATGACTTTTTTATTGAAAACAGAGGCCTAGCTGTTCGGGTCGAGAACCGACGCTGTCGGTGACATCATTTTCATTGGATATTACGGGAGTGTTACCAGTACCTTTATTATCGCAATCCTTTTTTAAAAAAAAATGAATGGATTTTTTGTAGATCTCTTGTATCTTTTTTTATTTAGTTTTTTGACATAGTACTTAGATCGTCCCCGTAGCATCCATCAACAAGTAATCAACGTGCAGCCATCGTATGCTTTAGGAATTTTGATTACTTTTGTGCACTTATCGTGTCAAATTCAATTCAATCTTGAAAACAATTTTGATCTCCGTGTATTGGGAAAATATGAGCCGATATTTGGGAAAATAAAGCTAATTTTTACGAGGGGAAGCCACCGATATTCGGCGGTAAATCGGGCCAAAAAAAATCACTGCTGCCTAATATTCTCTTTATAAAAAAATAGCAACGCTAACGCTTCAAAATACGCCCGTCGGGACCTTTTTCATTATCAAGAAAGTAAATAAAAATTGATATTATAAAAGCTGTCCGGTATATTCCATTTTGAAAACAAGCTTATACATGATTTCTATGTTTTGTTCTTACATTATATCAATATGACATTTGTATTTTGCTGATCTTTATTTTCTTTGGGTTTTTTGTGGGTTTTTTGTGGGTTTTTTTTTTTTTTTCTTTTCGATTTTTCCCATCCACGTCAGTTTCATGTTACCTGGGTATATTTCGTACCGATATCGTAATTAACATACACGTCAATATTTATTAAATTATAAGAAAATGACAGCTAGTTCTAAGCGTATTTTCATATTGACAATAAACAACGAGTGTCATATTGGATTTCTAGTATATACAACGTGTATACTGGAAAAGCATTCCCGTTCATTGACGTTTCCCGGTTGACAAGATGGCAACTCTTCAATATACAGTATAGAATTGACGCATTGAAATAAACATCGGAAGGAAGTTATAATATATACACACAAAATATGACACGCTATAAATTATGAATGAATGCAATCCAATTATCCATTACGAATTCAAAAGTTTTGCACGAAAGATCAATTTTAAACAATAATCTAACATGTCTTGTACGGTTTGTGGAGAAACAGTCAGACCTCTCCAACATGGAATTCAATGCGACAAGTGTGAAAGATGGACGCACAGAATATGCGGAACTGGTAAGTGAAAAAAATTCTTGTTTGACTTAGTATATTTTATAAATAGTTTGGATCTTTTTTTTTTTTTTTTTTGATAAACCGAAACATAAGAGGAATGAATACCATTCTACATTATAAAACGTTCTATTATATCTTCTAATTTTAATTTGATATTAATTTATATACCGTTTGTCAGTCTGTAGCAAGTGAATTAATTAGACGTATTATATAATACATACGGTGTTAAAATCTACGTCCAGTTGTAAACTTTATTGTCTTGACACTTGAGCCTCGCCCCTTGTTGTTTAACTATCTCTACAACACATTTTACAATTATGACAATATTGGGAAATATTTTCACGTATTTGAAATGTATTCTTATTAAAAAGTATATATATATATTCCTAATAGTTAATGTTGATAACCTTCTTCATTTAAGACATTCCGTTTGGTAAAATATAATACTGTCAGTAATTTTCAGCGAAAAATCCAAGATGTGATAAAATTGAAATCAATTTCTAATATTTTAGTATTTTTATCGAAATATTGTGTCCGTTTATGTGAAATATAGATATCTTTAAATTCCATATTATAGTATCATTTAAAATGAATGTGATCAATAAAATACAGAGAAAATTCAATTCGCTAATTTAATCCAATTCTATTTTTAAATTTCTACATAGACTTTATATATGGCCTTGTAAGTTCAAACAGTTTATCTTTGCTCTTTAGCAATTATTTCTATATATATAAGGTAATCACGTATTGAATGATGATTAATTATTAAATATTTCAAATTAAATTACTATTTCACATATGCACGCAGGGGTGAAAATTCAGATGTAAGATTTTGCACTAAATATTGACTGTTTTGTTCACTATCTTTATTATCAACAAATGTAAAACAATTATGTTAATCATAATTTTATTTCCCCTTTCTAGGAAATGAAATATCGCCAAATTGGATGAAATTATTTCATATTTATTATATAAATGTATATATATGGCTCTCCCGTCCTTGCTCACATTAATATACTGTATTTAGGGTATGTATACAATATCCTTCTGTCACGTTTTTGATACTCGTCACATTTATAATATCTAATAACATCATCGCGCCCCAAAAGTATCATGTCCATATGTGTCTATATCTATATTTTATATATTCATAAAAACGATAAAATTAATAGAACCAAGCTTTTCCTAGAATCAATGATAAGTTTATTTATATTTATTGTAGTGACACATTATTTCAGTAAACTAAAAAAAAAAAGGTTAATTTCTTGACAAATAGACGATTAATTTATATATATCTACTATCTCTGAAGTTCATTGCTGGACTGACTTGACTTTAAATCAAAATTGAATTGTGTTTCAATCCAGTTTCAACAAATGATATACATGTATTACACATAATAACAGGTATATCCCAAGAAGAATACCGAGAAGCAGTGCGCAACGAAGAAGACATTCCTTATGTGTGCACGGTCTGCAAAGAAAGCAACGCCCCTACCGATACCCGTACTCCAGATGTAGACAAGACCGATACCCGTACTCCCATTTTAGACGAGACCGATACTCGTACATGTACTCCCGATTTAGACGATACCCGTACTTCCGATTTAGACCAGACCAATACCCGTACTCCCGATTTAGACGAGACCAATACCCGTTCTCCCGATTTAGACGAGACCGATACCCGTACTCCCGAATTAGACGAGACCGATGCCCTTACTCTAGATGTAGACGATACCGATGCCCATACTACCAGTGTAGAAAAAATTGGAGTGCCTCCGTCTTATGATACCGATGCCATTACTCCAGATGTATACGAAAGAAGTACCATTATAGAGAGTGGTGACCTTACTATTCCTCAGGGGGAAAGTACACGTTTATCGTAAGTATAATTATTCACTGCAAAGTCAACTTAATAATCAAACTAGGGGGTGGTAGGGTGTTTCTATTTGTTTTTATTTAAGTATATTTTAGTTAAACATATCAGCGTAGCTGTATATAACTCGAATATGATTATCATTATATAAATGATTTAATGGGAAAATTACATTGAAAAAAGAAAGTAAATTTGATATGTAAGGAAATTTACAGAGAAAAGAAAAGAAAACAAATAATGATGATAATATACATGATTTATGAACTTTTAAACTGTATTCATTCTGTAAAGTACTTTAACTCTTTAATCCTTTAACAGTAGCAGACTAAGTGCAGGTAATGTAGGGAACTTTGAATTGGAGTTTGATGGTACCACAGTTACGGAATCCAGTGTTAATAGGTAAGGACTTGTTTATATAATCATTTTCAAGTTTCTTCACGATAAAATAACTTTGTAAAGGATGAGATATAATCACATTTTATCATTGCTTTTTACAGCCGTATCAATGTAGCAGATTTGGGCACATTTGCAGTCGAATTGCGATCAACTTCAATGGACTCCTCCTTCAATGTCACGGAAAAATCCCACAGAGAGCCGACTGTTTTGGAAGAAAAGTTAGTTTATTTTGCATTAATCCATTTTACATATCTTTCAATATAATATTAGATACTCGACTACAGATGGGACGTATTATACTATGTCGCTGTCCGTCCGTCTGTCTGTCCGCACCCTCCCCTAATTTGTGGGCGATAAACAGCCTAAGCCGTTAGCCCTATAATGTTTTTATAATTAAAAAGATCAACAAAATTTATATGCTTGCTTTGGAAAAAGAATATTACAACTCAAAGTTTTGAACAATTTGCAAGTGTTAAGTTGATAATGCTAAATACTATTTTTATTTGAAATTTATAGTTCTATTGCTGATGATACACCGAGGGACCCGGACACTCTGAAAACTTCGGAAAGGAAGCCATTCCAAATGACGGAAGAAGGTTCACAAAAAGGGAAACGAAAACTAGCAGACTGCAGAGGGTTTTACGTACACCGTCAAAGTAGTGAACTACATTCATGATTTCAAAGAAATGAAAAATGATTGAAATAATTTTAATGAATCGCCCATCGCTATTGAAAGAATGATATGTTTTATTATAGCTCATATTCAGAAAGATATACTTATAACTGACTCTCTTCTCTTTAGAGACAGCGTGGGAAAGTGACGTACTGCATGGTGGTGTAGCATACGAAACAAGAAACAACGCTGCCCTGCTACAGTCATTCAGAGGGGGGATGATTTCTGTTACGGACAGCATCCCCACTGCCATACTGCCGTTCCTGGTATAGCAAAGGCTGTGCAAATAATATCAGAAGTAAGAGTTATATGTTATATGTTCTGTGTTACATCTTTTGAAACTGAAAAGCTACAAGACAGTCAGGGAAAATTGACTGAATCGTCATTGCAGAACTAAAAGACTTTTTATTATTAATTCAATTTTCAGGTTAAAAAAGAATGCAAAAATAGCATTTTCGAATCTGCCAGTGCCGTTGTGGAGAGAGTTGTGAAGGAAAGGGTAAATAATTCAGATCCCCCAGGAAGTCGGCCCAATATTGGAAACCTCGTCAGAGTTGCCAACAGAAAAAGAGAAGGCATGAGACCAAGGGAACCTCAGGACTTGAACTTTGAGGTAAATATGTGTATAAAGCTGCTGAATTTGAAAAATGAAGACATATTGATTTTTGAAATTAAATAGAACTCTTTAGAACCGACCGGTACTATTAGTATTGTATTGTGTTTTTATACTTTAAATGGATCTGTTATGGTTTTTTTTCAGCTCAGTTTATTAGGGTACCTTTTAAATTGGGTACGTTCTGACAAAAAAAATCATTTTAATGCATTTTTAAAATAGCGACTTAAAAGTCATGCAGCCAAAAACCCAAGTCAAAACGTACCCAATCACTATTGGATATGGGTACGTTAATTCTGACCATACAAAAAAAAAATGTGAAAACCCAGCCGAAGTCAAAACGTACCCATACCCGTACATTTGTTTATTTGGGTACGTTTTGACTTGGGTACGTTATGACTTGGGTACGTTTTGGTAGAAAATGTGGGTACATTTCGACCAAATGTGGGTACGTTTTGGTTGGGTACGTTTTGGTTTGGGTACGTTTTGACTATAACCCTGTAAATTTCTGAGTTTGCAATACATGGGCTTGTTGACATGGTGTCCGCCCAGTATTCCGAAGGTCCGATAGTTCGAGGGCCCATAAAGCCGAAGGTCCGATAAATCGACGACCCGATAATCCGAAGGCCCGATAGTCCGAAGGCCCGATGGACCGAAAGTACTGCATTCATATATACAAAAGGATCCATAAACCGAAGTACCTAAAAAATCGAATATCCGATATTTCGAAGGTCTATTAGACCATAGGTTTAAAGGTCCGATAGTAAGAAGGCCTAATGGTTATAATAAACATTTTATCAGCAGTTGTCATATATGAGAATCTTCATAATATATGTGGCAATAAAATCAACCAGGTAATTACGGTCAATGAAATAAAGCAACTAAGAATTATGCAAAAACATGTTTGAAGTCGGACATTTTGAAGTCGGAGTCCGCGTCGGAGTACTAAAAATAGGTACCACCCAACCCTGATGTATGGGTGGCGCCAATAAATAACATGCTGCTTTCAAACTTCTTTCTTTTTTAATTGATTGAATTCTGATGAAAAATACTTTCAGACAATATGCTTTCTTTTAGGTTTCATCTCGTATTTCTTTCAAAGCGAATCGAACCAGAAAATGACGATTCCGATAGAACAAGTCTTCGGCCGACTGGGCTGATCATCAAAAGTTCAAAAGTTTAAGGTCATTCTTGTCAGTCCATGAAAACTAACGACGTGACGAGGTGCATGTAAAAAGAAGTAAAAAGCGGAAGCCAATCCTTGACTTTATGTTTAATTCATAAGCTTAAAGCTTCCGATAAAGACGTAAAATCACAGTCGATCCGACGATAGAGTTGAGCCAAGAATATTCCAAAAGTTAAAGATCCAGTGAAAGAGTGACAGAGTCAGAGATTGCGTAATCGATCAGGATCCCGAAAAGGGTCCTTACACTAAAAGGTAGTAACATTGTGGGTTATTTACTCTACTGTTCACTGAATCCAAGGCACCCACCTGCATTGCATCTCGACAATTTATTTAAATTGTTGATGTGAACGTGTGTCTTGTCATTATTGACAACTTTGCATGTTGACATATTGACAAATTTTCTGAATTGTCAGTGCATTTACATGTACAGGGTAAGTTGACATTGACAAAATTTCTGAGTTTGCAATACATGGGCTTGTTGACATGGTGTCCGCCCAGTATTCCGAAGGTCCGATAGTTCGAGGGCCCATAAAGCCGAAGGTCCGATAAATCGACGACCCGATAATCCGAAGGCCCGATAGTCCGAAGGCCCGATGGACCGAAAGTACTGCATTCATATATACAAAAGGATCCATAAACCGAAGTACCTAAAAAATCGAATATCCGATATTTCGAAGGTCTATTAGACCATAGGTTTAAAGGTCCGATAGTAAGAAGGCCTAATGGTTCTATGGTCTGATAGTCCGAAGGTTTGAAAGTCCGAATGCCCTGTAGATTACAGATCACAATTAATTTTAAATGTTCGTTGACCACGCAAATAGTTCCTGATTATTTCAATCCCTCGTCTTCTTACATTTAATTTCTACGACTCTTTTTACACTAGATGATTCGTTTTTTACGTCAATGAGTCGCAGATGAGTTGAAAAAAAATATTCTAGCATGTTGAATGATACTGCATCATTCTAATCGCGGAATGACAGATGTGTTATGAGGCTCTAGAATTGATAGATTGTAGAACATTAGAGCCACAGATACCCCCTTTTGGGTTTAAAAAGATATTAAAAGTCTACTAAGCGACAGATTTTTGCATGAATCCATTTCTGAGCTTATTTTGATGCTATCTAGCAGATATAAAAGTTTCAAGCAAAAAATGGTGGTGCGATTCGAGTATTTAATCGTCATATTAGTACGTTTTACAAAGGAATATATAGGAAAAAATAATTGGGGTCTGATACCTGTAGATATGAACTTGATACAAGATACCTGTACAATTGATATTGGCAGATTTAGAAATCTAAATGGAGGGGGAGCTAAGGGGCTGAAAAGATATTATCAAAGATATACCCAATTATCAAATCAGATTTTAAAAGGTAACAAAAAATGATATCATCACAGGGACTGTTGTTTGAAATAGATCTCTGCAATCGCACGTAAGTTAAAAATAGCAACGCCAACGCTGTGAAGATACGCGCGTCGCACCGACTTAGGGAGGAACAATTTGATTTTTATGGGGGGGGGGGGGGGGAGGAAGACTTTGCAAAAAAAATTTCCGGATCGAAATTTTAGGGGGAAAATTTTCCGGCCCTAGGGCCGGCCAAAATTTTTCTGGATCATGAAATTGCCCCTTCCACCATCTCTTCCAACCTTTCCACATGCCCAGTAAACACTTTTTTGTGTGTCACAAACTAAGTACAAATAAAAATGGAACAAATTTTATGCAATTTGGAGTTAATCAAATTCAAAAGTCATTAGCACCATATAGCCTGAGCATAGGCGGATCTAGGAATTTTTCAAAGGAGGGGTTGAAGATTTTGAAAGGGGGGATGTTGAATGCATACTATCAAAAGCTTCTGTTTTGCAATAATACCTTAAAGGGTGCATTATTGACTACACAAAGATAATCTACATCGGTTTTATTATCTTTTAAAGGGGGGGGAGAGATTTTAAAATATGGGATTTAACATTTCTGGCGCAATTCTAAATTCTAAGTACATGAATAAATGTCTGGCGAGCGGTAGCGAGCCAGGAAATTTTAGCAAAACTTTGATATTGACTTATCAGAAAATACTTTCTATACCCTCTATCATGAAAAAGTACATGTAAGTTTGAGTTAAATGTCTTCATGTAATATGTATAAAGGATCGATCAAAGTAGCTAAATTATTCAGAAAGTCTATAAAGAACTGGCGAGCGGCAGCGAGCCAAAGAAAAATCTTGAAAAATTAACGAAAAATTGTAGATTTATGGTACAAAATGTTGCTATTTTAAACAATGTTAATGCATCATAAAATTTTGTGATTGAAAAGTGGGGGAAGGGGGGGGCACAAACATGGTTGTGCCCCCCTTTTTTCAACCGGGAGGGGGGGGGGGTGTTTATAACTATTAAACACGCATCGGAGCAAAGATTATTTTATAAGCCTCAAATCTTCAACATTATGATATTCAGACTTCAGGTCACAAATGTTGTACACCTTGGTGTTGAAAGCTTGTTAAGTAAGAAGAGCTCTCTCTCTCTCTCTCTCTCTCTTCTTCTTCTTCTTCTTCTTCTTCGTTTTTTTTTTGTCGGACCAAGGGGGGGGGGGGGGGGGGTTGCAACCCCCCTATCCACCTCGCTAGATCCGCCAATGCTGAGGCTGTAGACCTCCATTGAGTATGATCGATAATTAAGTGAATACATTAAAGGTATCATATGCCATTCAAGAAATTAAAATGAAGTGATCTGCTGGCAAGAGATGGACTTGTTCTGTATTTGATGTTTAATATGGCCGAAAAATCACACTGAATTATGTAAACTGTAGAGTAATTTTCAACTTTGGAAAATTACCAAAAGAAAAAATCGGCTCTTAAATGGCCGGTAAAAAATTTCCGGCTGGAGAAGTCTTCCTGCCCCCCCCCCCTTAAAAATCAAATGGTTAGTCCCTTATGACAAATTAAGAAATTTTATTGGATATTCGGACTATTGGGCCTTCGGACTATCGGGCCTTCGGACTAAAGGGCCTTCGGACTATCATGCCTTCGGGCTATCGGACCTTCGAACTATCAGTCCCTTGAATTATCGGGCCTTCGAACTATTGAACCTTCGTCTTTTTAGACCTTCGGAATACTGAGTGGTCACCGTTGACATTGACAAACTATGTAATATTGACATACCTGTCAACTTTTTTCAGACAAAAGAGGGTCAATGACCCTCTTCGGGAAATGAAAAAGAGGGTCATAGCACGCGAAACAAAGTCACGACCTTTTGCTTGTGTCATTATGAATAAAATTTAACCCCCCCCCAAAAATACAGGTCAATAAAGCTCATTTTATTGTAAGACATGTAAAGCATATATTTAAATTGTAATACTGCATAATCATGATAATGTAGCACATGTGTAAAATTTTAGGACTTATTAATCAATGCCTGAAGGTTCATAGTTGAATTTGCTATGCTAGATATGTTTTTATTTAGTCATTGCTATACCATGATGAAGATTTGTGTGAAATAAACTCTACATTTCACTGCTTCAATTTTTTTAAACACTATAAACATGATAAAAACGTTTGTCCCTTTTCGTCTGCATAAATCTCCGTGTTTACAATCGTCTTTCCATGGATATTCCCAATTAATAATCCAAGCCCAGGTCGTTAAAACAACATGAAAGTGGCTAATTACTTCCCATATCACTGAACAAACAACCCAATTTACCTGTAAATGCAAGTGTTTTAATATTGAAAAGTCACAGCTGGAAATTTAAAGTCCCATGTAATAGACGGAACCAAATCGGAATCGGGTGATTCCCGGGTCAGCAACGAAAAATCAGGTGAAAGACATGACCCGCGCGGGTGATGAAAAATAATCGGGTCAAAGGGTAAAAAAGCGGGACTGACCCGCTGAAATCGGGTCAGTTGACAGCTATGAATATTGACATCACACTGACATGTTAATTAGCTATCTCTGTCAATGCATTTGATCTCTAGACATTGACAAATTATTTTAAAAATTGTTGACGTGAACTTAATATCTTGTCATTATTGACAGAAGTGACAACTTTGCATGTTAACAAAGGACTATATATGGTTTATATAGTAAAGTGGCCCCCTTTGAGGGCAGAATCTGAAGTTCTCATGAAGTGATGAATTTGTACTAATATTTATTCTACAATGTAGGCTACTAATGAAATGATGCATATTCTTTAGTTTACTTTCTCACTTTCATAGAATTTGGGCTCCAAAAATGGTGTATATTGCTAAATTTCTGGAAAAACATCATTTTTGAGCTTATTTACGACAAACTTCCTATCAGTTAGTATCAAGCGGGCTTCTGAACAACTTTTATATTTTGATATGTTGTTACTTTTGTACGTCTCAAAGTGCATGCAAAAGGAAAAAGTTGTTCACGATCCCGCTCGATATTATCTCAATGAAAATGATCAAGAATTATGCTATTTTTCGTGAAAATTTGACAAAATCACCAGTTTTCATGATATTTATGCAAAATTTACAATGTCTTACAAATCGAGGGGTAGTTTTTGTAACTAGATTTCTCAAAATATAAATATTTAACTTTCTAAAAATGACAACAAAACTTAATTTTGGAGAAGTCGATTTTAGGGGGCCACTTTACTTTATAAACCATACATACTCCTTTTCTGAATTGTCAGTGCATTTACATGTACAAACAGTCTGACTATCGAAGCAATGTACAGGGTAAGTTGACATTGACAATTTCTGAGTTGGCAATACATTGGCTTGTTGACATTGACCAACTATGTAAAATTGACACCACATTGACGTGTTTGCTAGATATCTGTACTGTTGGTCTTGACAGCAAAAAATCACTACTCCTTTGCTCTGTAACTTTCTTTCTTTCTGACATTGACATATCATCTGAATCATGTGAATTGTCAATGTATTTTTATTTTAACATTTACAAAATATCGGAAGTGACAACATTGCATGTTGACATTGACAATCTAACTCTAAAAGTAAGCATTTGAGAATGACAAATGATAAACTTTAGGAGTTGTCAATGCATTGCATGTTGACACTGATAACTTCTCTTCATTGTGAATTGATAATGGAGTATCTTTTGACGATTTGGGGTGAAAAACAATTAAATAAAGCCTACGCAGCAAGATACGCCCGTTGGGATTTTTTTCACAACACCAAAATATCTAAGTCCCATAACTCCATAAGGACAAATCGGATGAACCTGAAAATGGAAAAGCGGCTTCCTCTTCAAAGTCTGATCACAATGTACAAATATCATGAAAATCTGTTGACGCATATTCAAGTTATTGCGTTCCATGCACCTATATTTTGCCCTAAGCTTAACATGTATGTGCCTATAACCCCCCCCCCCCCCCCCCCCCTTACACATAATTTCTGGATAATGTGACAAAAAATTTGAGAATCCGTTATATATGTGAAAGAACATCCTTCCTACTTGAAGTATACAAAATTTCAAAACATTTTGACCAGAAATAGATTTTTAAAGAATTTTTAACTATTTTAGTATATTTTCACATTGTATCTAAAATATCTAAGTCCCATAACTCCGTAACGACAAATCGGATGAACCTGAAAATCAAAAGGCGGCTTCTTCTTCAAAGTCTTATCAAAGTGTAGAAATATCATGTAAATCCGTTGACGCATATTCAAGTTATTGCGTTCCATGCGCCTATATTTTGCCCTTAGCTTAACATGTTTGTGCATATAGCACCCCCCCCCCCCCCCTCCCATTACAAATATCTCAGTTATGCGACCAAAAAATTAAAAACCCGTTACATATGTCAAAGAGCATCCTTTCTACCTAAAGTATACAAAATTTCAAAACATTTCGATCAAAAATAGATTTTTAAATAATTTTTAACTATTTTAATATATTTTCACTGTATTTTAAAATATCTAAGTCCCATAACTCTGTAACGACAAATCGAATGAACCTGAAAATCGAAAGGCGGCTTCCTCTCCACAGTCCAAACATGATGTATGAATATCATGAAAATCTGTTGACGCATATTCAAGTTATTGCGTTCCATGCACCTATATTTTGCCCTTAGCTTAACATGTATGTGCATTTAACCCATCCCCCCCCCCCCTTCCCATTACACACAATATCTCGATTATGTGACAAAAAAATTAAAAACCCGTTACATATGTCAAAGAACATCCTTTCTACTTGAAGTATACAAAATTTCAAAACATTTCGACCAGAAATAGATTTTTGTGTCGCCTGCGAAGCATAGCGACACTTAGGGATCACTTTGTCCGTTGTCCGTCTGTCCGTCCGTCCGTCCGTCCGTCCGTCCGTCAGTCAGTCCGTCTGTCTGTCTGTCACACTTCGGGTGTCACAGCCCATAACTTTTGATTGGTAAGTGATAGGGCTTTGATATTTCACATGTGTATTCCTTGTGACAAGACCTTCTTACACATACCATAATTTTTGACCTAGTGACCTTGACCTACATATTTGACCTACTTTTCAAAAAAATTAAAAATGGATATATTTTTTGATTGGTAAGTGTTAGGACTTTGATATTTCACATGTGCAATCCTTGTAGCAAGACCTTTCTACACATACCATAATTTTTGACCTTGTGACCTTGACCTCGATATTTGACCTACTTTTGAAAAAAAGATAAGATTCACTATATCTTTTGATTGGTAAGTGATAGGACTTTGATATTTCACATGTGTATTCCTTGTGACAAGACCTTTCTACACATACCATAATTTTTTACCTATTGACCTTGACCTACATATTTGACCTACTTTTAAAAAAAATTAAGAACGCATATATCTTTTGATTGGTAAGTGATAGGGCTTTGGTATTTCACATGTGTATTTCTTGTGACAAGACCTTTCTACACATACAATAATTTTTTACCTATTGACCTTGACCTACATATTTGACCTACTTTTCAAAAAAATTAAGAACGGATATATCTTTTGATTGGTTAGTGATAGGGCTTTGGTATTTCACATGTGTATTCCTTGTGACAAGACCTTTCTACACAGACCATAATATTTGGCCTTTTGACCTTGATCTAGATATTTGATCTACTTTTCAAGAAAAGTAATATTGGCTATATCTTTTGAGTGGTAGGTAATAGAGCTTTGATATTTCACATGTATTTTCCTTGTAACAATGTCATTCTACACATACTATAATTTTTTACCTTTTGACCCTGACCTAGCTATTTCACCTTTTTAATTGGTAGGTGATAGGTCTTCTATATTTCTTATGATGAGACCTTTTTGCTACCAATTTTAACGTAGTGACCTTGACCTACATGATGACACTCTTTTCTTTTAATTTGTAATTAAGAGGTCTGATATTTCAAATGAATTTCATTTGACAAGTCTTTTCTACTGATACCAATAATTTTGATTGACTTTCTAGAATAATAATCAAACCGCTTCGCAGGCGACACAAGCATTCCTTGGATTGCTATTTTTAAATAATTTTTAACTATTTTAGTATATTTTCACTGTATTTTAAAAATCTAAGTCCCATAACTCTGTAGCGACAAATCGGATGAACCTGAAAATCGAAAGGCGGCTTCCTCTCCACAGTCCAATCATAATGTATGAATTTCGTGAAAATCCGTTGACGCATAATCAAGTTATTGCGTTCCATAGGCGGACGGACAGATGGACGGACTTCGCCATACCATAATACGACTCGTCAAATGACGGGCGTATAAAAAGTTATTTGGATATGGTCTGATTAGTGATATACCTTGTCTGGAATTTATATTCCCCTCGCCTTCGTTTTAGGAGAAACAAATTTCAGACAAGGTGTATATCAGAACATATTACCTGTCTATAACTGTATTATACTGTAACATTCTTGGTTGTTTTTCTTTTGTGCACTAATCCGTTCATGAACATGTTGAATGAATGAAATCGCTTTGTAGTCAAAATAATAAATTTCTTTATTTACGCTAATTGGCCTCCATAATCATGATAATATAATGCAAAATAATTTAGACATAATATTATGGTAAACTTTATATCCATATGATTTTGGATAAAAATGTATTATTTTGTTAAGTGGTATACTTAATCTTAGATAAAAATATTTGTACAATGTACAGTGTAGTTAGTGGTGGATTTTAAGGTAGAGCATCCCTCAGGTCTCAGATGCTCAAATTTCCAAAATAACAACTTGAACAATAATTTCATTTCCATATTATTCAAAGCTTATGCTAGACCTGTTATACAAACAAAATATAATTTGTGGTTTCATGATTAAAGCAAGAACTTAAGACGTGTGAACTTTAACCATGTTAACATTGGATCCTGTGGGAAAAGTAAAAAAAAAAGCCCTTTTTAGAGGTGATAAAATGTAATTATAAAAGTTTCTTTTCCCCAAACCTGCCATATTAGTTTGATAATCTGAACAATATTCTGAAGAGAAAAAATAAGGTATCCACATGATCCAGGCATAAAATTACCAGCAATTCTGACCTGAGGGATACTACCTTACAATGTAAGTCGTTTAATGTCCTCGTACATGTAACTCTCTAATTCTCGTCCAGAATGTGTCTTGGCTTCCTCAGGACCTCGCCAGTCATCCTGGCATTAACTTGGCTTACATACTGGGTAAAGTGACATTTTGACATAAAATTGACATACATATGTAGTAGATCAACATGTTACTACCTGTACAAAAGGAAAACAACTTAGAATGTAAATGTACATGTATAATAATTACATAGGTAAGCCTATACAAACAAAAAGATGGAATGAAAAAGAAATAAAATTTATTTAGTATTCTGCATGATATAAAACTATATTTTGTATTCAAGGTTCATATATTCTCCATCTTTCAATTTTTCAGGTATTCAATTATGCCGGAAAATGAAGAAATTATAATAGGTGGTGTGAAGTTGACAGATGAGGAAAAGGCACGTCTAGCAGTGGAGGAATGGAGAAGGTCACGGAGGACGGAAATCGCACGAAATTTTACAGGTTCAGATATGGCTATCCCATGTAAGTACATGAACCTACATGTACAATTCAGATATTGCTGTTAGCCACTGGTGTTGTAATGATAGTCTGCAACATCACGGCGCTATCGTCATGATCGTCGCTAAGATGGAAAAATGCCATTTAAGAAAACAAGAATGAAAAAAACACCAAACAAAAATGAAACTGATAGTTGTGGTGCATATTTATATAAATAGTTGTCAAAACTTGTCTTTTTTTTCAGGTATGCAACATGCAGTGAGTGCAAATCCACTAGCACACATTACATGTATGATAAATGCACCTGCTGTGTGTTGCATTACCTTAAAAACAAAACACAAATTAAGACACCTATTCTGTAATTGCAGCACAACAAGGTGAAATTGATTTACAAAGAGAAAATGGTGCAAAGTGAGAGGAATAAATCAATGTTAGTATTTTACAATGTGCAATTCTATCATATTGGTACATTGTACAACATTCTAGAAATGAAATTACATGTTTTGTGATAATGTACATTTTAACAATAGTAGAATTTCCCATTATTATGTTGCCTGCAACGCTAGAGCTACATTTGTCTGTCGGGCCATAGGTCCGTCTGTCTGGTAGTCACACTATCGCATATTAGGCTATAACTTACCGGTAATTGATATAAATTAGACATCTTTCAGACTTGCAGGGATGGTAAAACATGATGGGACTCGACACCTAACGTAGGTCAAGGTCACTTTCAAAGTTTAATGTCATGTAGATGTACTTAGGGTCAAACAGGAGACGGACGACATACCTGTTCTTGAACAGTGCTACTTAATTAAATATATGTTTATTTTTATGCCCCTGTAATCGAAGATTCGAGGACATATAGTTTTTGGTCTGTCTGTTCGTCTATCTGTCTGTTTGTCTGTTTGTCCGCAAAAACATTAACCTTGGCCATAACTTTTGAATGGTAAGTGATAGGGCTTTCATATTCCACATGTGTATTCCTTGTGACAAGACCTTTCCATGGATATCAAATATGACCTTGAAACCTTGACCTCAAAATGTGAACTACTTTTCAGCTGTTTTACCGACAAAGATGCCAACGGGGGCATTCGTGTTTCACAAACACTTTTATTTTTTTGACAGGTGTTTCAGTATTGGGAAGTGTTGTAATAGGTCGATTTATTTGGTGGAGGTAAGTAAAGCATCATCATATAATGAGTTCAATTAAGGACAGTTCCAGAAGTCAAACTTTTTGAATCTCCATTATAGAAGAGTTCTTTCACATAGGCTTTACACAGCCAATTGTGCCTCATATGAAATTCATGTGAAATTTACATGAACTTTATATAAAAGTTCACATGAAATTTTTGTGAAAGGAGCACGAACATGAAATTTACAGGAAATTTTTTAAATGAAATTGATGTGAAGTTTCTGATACGAATTTTATATGAATTCAATTTCACATATAGGTCACAGAGAAAAATTCATGTGAAGTAGATTTATGTGAAATTCATGTGAAATATTTTTCACATAAATCTTATGTGAAATTTATATGAATTTAATGTGAACTTTCATGTGAAATTTACATGATGCTCATTTCACATGAATTTCATGTGAGGCACAATAGTCTGTGTATGATATATTTAATTTAGTTTAATGGATGGGTCAATATATGCTGAAGTTTTACGGATCCGCCAATTCTAATTTTTACACAATTGGGAAAAAATAAAATGAACTGATTGTACTTTTTTTGTTCTTCCGCTCATCCGAATTACTGGTTTTTTCATTCTGACTTAATCTTTATCATGCAAGTGTTTTAGAGAATGCGGCTTGGAAAACATGATAAACAAGCTAAATTTAGATTGTGATCATGGCACAAAACATGAAATGTTGAAATTTACTGATTTTTATTTAAGTTTTATTCCTTCCTCCTACCCTATTTTGAAAAAATAAATTCCATAAAACTAAAAATTAAATTTCTGTGGCCTAATATGTAAACCCTATAGACCACTTGACAAATTTATAATTGGTGACAAACTTATAAAAAAGATGTCTGAGGTAGGAACTCTTTGCGCTCTTTTTCATTATTAAGTCACAATGAAATCATATCTTTTGACGATGCCGTTAAAATAAAGAACAATGCAAAAAGAAGAAGACTGACATATTGCAGGGATTTGCCCCTTTTTGGGGCCGTTATTCAGCCCCATTCCCAATGAAAAATAGTATCCTTTTTTCCCAAATGTGGCTCTAAAATTTCCCAATTTCATATACTGGAATTATCACTGAAATTAGTGAAATTTTCTTGTTCAAAAGTAGCAAATATACAAATTATTTGACATGTTGTTGTAAGCATAAGAAATTAAATCATAGTTAAAAGAAAATTATTTGATATTCTGAACTTTTGATTGTACTAACTGTCATTAGCTCACCTCGACGAAGTTGAGTGAGCTTATGCTATAACCCCACGCGTCCGTGTCCGTGTCCGCGTCCGCGTCCGCGTCAGGTTAAGAAGTTTTGGGTAGCTCAGTATCTGACAAAGTACTAATGCTATAGTAACCAAACTTGCACAAGTGATTCATCTTTGGATGCTGAGGTGAACCCATGCATCGGATGCAGCATCTGACCTACATTTTCCGCTTGAGTGACTTGGTTAAGAAGTTTGGTGTAGCTCAGTATCTGACAAAGTACTAATGCTACAGTAACCAAACTGGCACAAGTGATTCATCTTTGGATGCTGAGGTGAACCCTTGCATTGGATGCTGCATCTGACCTACATTTTCCGCTTGAGTGACTTGGTTAAGAAGTTTGGGGTAGCTCAGTATCTGACAAAGTACTGATGCTACAGTAAACAAACTTGCACAAGTGATTCATCTTTGGATGCTGAGGTGAACCCATGCATCGGATGCAGCATCTGACCTACATTTTCCGCTTGAGTGACTTGGTTAAGAAGTTTGGGGTAGCTCAGTATCTGACAAAGTACTAATGCTACAGTAACCAAACTTGCACAAGTGATTCATCTTTGGATGCCGAGATGGACCCATGCATTGGATGCAGCATCTGACCAATTTTTTCCACTTGAGTGATTTCGCTTTTAAAAGCCAATATTGAGCAAAGTATAAGTGCTACATGTTCCAAACTTGCATATTAGATGTATCTTTGATCAAACTTTCATAAAATGACCTCGACCTACTTTTTCCCCTTGAGTGCTTTAGCCTTTAAAAGCCAATATTGAGCAAAGTATAAGTGATACATGTACCAAACTTGCATATTGGATGTATCTTAGATCAATCTTTCATAAAATGACCTTGACCTACTTTTTCTGCTTGAGTGATTTTGCTCTATAAAGCCAATATTGAGCAAAGTATAACTGCTACATGTACCAAACTTGCATAATGGATGTATCTTTGATCAAACTTTCATAAAATGACCTTGACCTACTTTTTCTGCTTGAGTGATTTTGCCTTTAAAAGCCAATATACATGTACTAAGAAATATGTTTGAACAGAATTTTGCTGTCACGAGGTGAGCTTCGTAATCTGTGATTACCTATGTTTTTACTTATATTAGTACTTCCTAAAATATTCCCAAACATCATTAATTTTCCCAAATGCAGGGGCCCTGAGCTCATTCCCAAATTACTGAAAAAAATCACCGTTTTGAGCTCAATAATAGGGAAAATGAGGCGTCAGATGATAAAATGAAAATTTAATGAAGAAAATTTTTTACTTTCAGATTCAATAAACACAAGCCAGGTTACGTTGGAGAAAACTACCTTTTAAGTACCAGGATGTACGCACAAGGATCGCTAGCATTTTTCCTCTTGGGATACTTATATTATGGCGTCTTTAAAAAGAAATTCTTGAATAACGATAAGAAAGATAAATGATGTTAGCTTACATGTTTAGATAAATTTTAAAGAATTATCAAATTAGAATCATATTTTAGCTTGTCTGTGATTCAATTTTTATGTACCTCATGTACAGATTTAGAACATTTTTCAGGGGATCTAGTCAGATTCTTTAAAGGAAATGTGGGGGAGGGGGTATGTTATCAGAAAATGGAAAAAATTGGGGGGGGGGGGGGTTGCATTTTCGAGTTAGGAGGGCTGAGGGCACTTACAAAATGTATATACTGTACAAAGAATGTGTCAGTATGTTTTTATGCATATACAGTACTTGTAGATGTGGATATTTTGACTAGTTTTCTACTTCAAGGGGTCAAGATAAAAGTTGTTACAGTCAGTGATAATCTATGGACATTGTTGAAATACATAAGATTTTAAGGAGAAATAATTGCCTTTTAACATGTCATGATGGTCGAAAATAATTTTAAACTGCACATGGTTACTTAAACACAGTGTTTACTCTCATTCATGTTAGTTTTGTACTATGTTGTGTGGTTTAACAATTATTTATTAAAATATCTATATGTTTTGTAAGGATAAATTCTGTTATATGTAGATGACTGTATACTCATTGACAATATGATTTTAAGGTGCTTGTCGTGCCCTGAATGTACATACATATACTAGTGATGTAATGATTGTAATCAAATATGACTTAAGGTTGCCATCTCTGAATTTTACCTAACTTGCCATAAAACCAGTAAACTTCACTGTCATTGTAATATTCTATATTATACACTTCTATGAAGTTTATCTCAGTCCTGTCATAGATATACATTGTACCTGTACATTGATATACATGTACATTTGTACCTGTCAACTCTCCCTCTTTAGGAGGAAGACTCCCTCTTTTAGACCTCATGTCCGTTCTAGAATTAAAACCTCCCTCCTTGGAGAGAGACTCCCTCTTCATGCTCTTTTAGACCTCATCTCCCTTCAAGAATTACAACCTCCCTCCTTGGAGAGAGACTCCCTCTTTTATACCTCATCTCCCTTCAAAAATTACAACCTCCCTCCTTTGAGAGAGACTCCCTCATTTGGGCCACATCTCCCATTTACATTGTATCATCCCCTCTCCCCTCCACATCCCCCCCCCCCCCCCCCCAAAAAAATGAATTGTATTGAATTTTTCAATAAAAAGGCCATGCTGTCAGCAAAGTGTTCATCAAGTACAAAGATAAAATGTGTATGCATCATTGTGATATTGTAGTAATTGTTTACACATTTACCTAGACTTACAATGTTAGCATTCAATGATATTGTTCTAAAGATGGTTCCCTCCAGATGTAGCAGAATTGGTTAACGCATAATCATGAAAACTTATTTAGAACTGAATTTGTCCATGTTATTTTCACTTTAACTCGAGGAAGTATCCACCTGAATCATACTTAGCACATACTTTTGTACCTGGAGACCTTAGGCATTGACCCGCAATATTGCCAGGGTGGTAACCTTTCAGGTCAGTTTTAATTACTTTAGGACAAGAGCAGATTAATCTTACTACGACAGAGATAGAAATTTTAATTAGTATGCGTCAGTTGTGTAAAATACACCATAGATCAAAACGCACTCAGGGATGTGCAGGTTAGTTTTGAATGTTGAAGCTCGCTATATGAAATTCTGATCAGCTGATTTCACTTTTTACTATCTTCCTAATAAATTGTCATAATTTGTTCATAATATTGATTGCGTACATATTATTTTGTACATGTACTTTAAATCTATCTGCATGTAGTAAGATAAAATTTGAAGACAAATTGTCATTTTCTTACATGCATGCTGACTTGCTTTTATAATAGAATTTTTAATAGAATTTATATTTTAGTGGTATTTTGTAACTTTGCTAAACCATGACTATGCTATTATGTGAAAAATATGATTGCGGTCAAGTTTCAGTAAATGAAATGTACAGAATCTGTGAAATAGAAATACGATGCCTTCACATAAATTATCATTTTAACATGCTTCAATCTTTTGACTTTTTTTTTTTATTCATTCAAATTTATAAATATATGTGTTGAGTTAAATGATGTTTTAAAAGTACATTTAACGTACAAAGAGAGGGAGTGAATTGATGTTAAAGTAAGCTTGAGATTGATGTATGTACATGTATGTATTTTGATTATGATAAATGGAAAAGTTCAAACGTCCAAATCTGAAGAAGAATTTAACTTATTTTTGTGTTGCCTGTGAAGCATAGCGACACTTAGGGATCACTTTGTCCTTCCGTCTGTCTGTCACATTTGGATGTCACACCATATAAAAGTGATTCCTGAGTGTCGCTATGTTTTGCAGGCGACACATGCATTCCTTGGAATGATTTTAATGATGTTGCTAACATTTGCTATTGGGTCTGTTGAATATACTCCAAATAAAGGATATGTACATGTAGGTGATACATACAGTAGTCAGGAAAGTACAAAAGTACATTGTTTATGCATATTTTCAATTTTGCTCATAAGTACAAAGCAATGTATTATACATTCTGACAGGACTTTTGTCAATATTTTAACATATGTTCATGTTATGCTTTTTTATGGTGTTGCTAACTTTCAATATACCTGCCGTTGTCTTATCTTAAATGATGATTTCATTCCAAAAAAAAAACGAGAGGATGTGTAGATGACATAAACCTTTCCTTTAGTCAGGAAAGTGGGAATGTAGGAATGTAAATTTACATTGATATGCATATTCCTAAAAAATGTACGGTTTTCTCATTCGTAATGTATTTTAAATTCTGATGGGACTTTTGTAAATATTTTTATGCGGAATTTTAAATTTTCTTTAATATTTTCATATTGATGTTTGTCTTGCCTCATCACATTGATGATGGTATAATTGCATGTGGAATGAAAGCTGAATTTTATTGTCATAGTTACATGTATCAACTTTCCTTTCGTGAGAGTGACTTAATAGACGATTTTCTCATTACCGCAGTAGATCTGAATTTTAACCGGCCAAGACCCAACATCATTTGATGTAACTTTTAACTGTGACGTCGAAATAGCTCTATGAAAAATAGCGTAAAAATTGGTGATGATGGGTCTTGGAGTGTCTAAAATGTAAGTCTAGCTGTAATGTGAAAATGGACTATTGAAAACTGTGATGAGCTTGTATGACATATAAATTAATATTACTTATGCTGAATTAAAATGTTGTAGATTTTTGTGTTGAAATTGTAAAAAATGTTTTCAAGTCATAAAGATACTGAACTTGTCAAAACACAGCATAGTTACATTGTAAAATTACATGTAAAAGTTGATTTGAAAGAAAAATTAAAAATGTAAAAAAAAAAGATTTTCTTGTTTTGTTTAATTGTGCATGACAAGGCTCGATCAGATGTATATATACCAATTCTCTTTAACCATTTTAAAGACTTTCTTTGCACATTTGATGAAACTTTACATGTGAAAAGGTGAAAATTAGATTAGCAATTTGACATGTAGTTTTGGTTGCTATGGGCAACAGTTGCCGTGGTAATGCATACCAAAATACTTCAAAATATAATGTTGACCTGTTCTTGGAGATATTCCTTTAACTAAATGTATATATGCAATCACTTTCATATATATTGTATTACTATGTTGTTGCTTATAACCCAAAGATTGATAGGTAAACATGGTAAAGGTCGAACTTGCCATGAATGGAATACAGCGTTTCAGCACTGTAACATACAAGCAATGCAAGTGTAGCATTCCCCGCAAAACTGCATGTGTTCCATGATGTTCACAATGTTTTTTTAAAAACTAATTCAACAATGACCTTGGCATTTAACCAAGCCAAAGTCCACCATGACCTTGACCTTAAAAATCAAAAGGGTCCATCCATTCCCTAGTAGGAACATTTGTGTTTCCGAGAATTTCTTTATTGTCTTCTATGCTGCTCGCAAGGCACCTGGTACACTAACACATGGACACACTATAAGGATGCTAAGGCGACAGAAATTTAATTTTTAGTTTTACAGATTTTATTTTTCAAAATAGGGTAGGAGGATGGAATTAAAACAAAATAAAAATCAGTAAATTTCAACATTTCATGTCTTGTGCCACAATCACGATCTTAATTCGGCTTGCTTTTCATGTTTTCAAATCCGCATTTTCTAAAACACTTGCCGATAAAGATTAAGTGAGAATGTAAAGTAATAACCAGTAATTTGGATGAGCGGAAGAGAAAAATGTACAATCAGCTCATTTTATTTTTTTCCAATTGTGGTAAAATTAGGGTCGGCGGATCTGTAAAACTAAGAATTAAATTTCTGTCGCCTAATATACATCCCCTCTACATCATAGTAAGGAGGGAAGAACTACAATGACAGATCTCGCACCTAGATTCCTTATTACCTACAGAGGAGCCCTATGAATTTTGGTTCAAAATGTCAAAAGTTGAGGTCAAATTTGGCATGTACATGTATTAGTATGTATACAGCGATTTTGCATCATAACTCCATTAACTCTTATCCTATAGTGATGGAGCATCTTACAAATATTGTCAATAGATGATTTTCCAATAAACTTGTGAGACAGTCAAACATCAGACAACACAAAATTTTGCGATATTTTTCATTGTGACGACAAGACATCAAGGTGCGTCAAGACGGTGAGATCAAATGTGACATCACAATGGAAAATGTTGCCAAATGATGTGAGGTCTGGTGTCTGTGTGTATAAAATAAAGTTTAGGAACAGTCTTTTATATGGAAAATGGACTATTGGACAAAAGGGAGGTCTATTTATATAGTTATTCATTTCTGGTCAAGGTCAAGTTTACTTGTATGGAAATCAAAGTTTCCTCATCAATAATTCAAATATTCCTTGACCTAAAGTGATGAGATGTCACAAATAGCTTTGATTTGTACAGATGCAATAGTTAAGAACAGCATATAAGATCAACAATTAAATATTTTATTTCTTGAGCAAGTTTTAAATATTCTTCCCTTTGAGCACAAAAGATAAGTTTTTGGACACATACATTTATGTAAAGCTAGTGAAATAATTATATCTATACATTTAAACAAAGAAACAAAGTTTTTGACAACAACAACAAATTGAACTTAGCTTCTACACCTGGATATTAAATATCTTCTCAAAGTATATACATGTATATAGACTACCGTGGTACAGATCCTTAATAACAATATCATATATCAACACAAATATCACATTGGATTTGAATGTTTAATTACAAAACTGGCATCTGCATTTTATTCGTTTGTTAAAATAATATACTAGAAATTACGCATAACGAACAGGCAAGATAAATTAATAACAAACTAAGTAAACATTTCTGGTTACAAATAATCTATAACGTCATCTATATCACAGCTAACTAGGAAGCAGGAGCCTGTATAATCTAATAAAATAATTCCAAGGAATGCATGTGTCGCCTGCAAAACATGGCGACACTCAGGAATCACTTTTATAGGGCATGACATCCAAGTGTGACAGACTAACAGACAAAGTGATAGCTAAGTGTTGCTATGCTTCTCAGGCGACACAATAAAATGCAGCTGCTAGTATGAACCATCGCACATAAAATACATAGCATAAATCATGGGAACAAACCATTATAAATAAAGCCTGTGTTTGTGAAACGCGAATGCCCCCGGTGGCATCTTTGTTAGTATGAACACTATTTTCTGTTAAGTACATGTATGTGAGGTCACTGGGTTAAAAGGTCAAGGTCACGAGGTCAAAAATTTTGGTATCAATGGAAAGGTCTTGTCACAAGGAATACACATGTGAAATATGAAAGCCCTATCATTACCATTCAAAAGTTATGCCAAATGTTAAAGTTTTTGAAAAGTAGGTCAAAGGTCAAGGTTAAGGTCATGAGGTCAAAAATTTTGGTATCAATGGAAAGGTCTTGTCACAAGGAATACACATGTGAAATATGAAAGCCCTATCACTTCCCATTCAAAAGTTATGCCCAATGTTAAAGTTTTTGAAAAGTAGGTCAAAGGTCAAGGTCAAGGTCACGAGGTCAACAATTTTGGTATTAATGGAAAGGTCTTGTCACAAGGAATACACATGTGAAATATCAAAGCCCTATCACTTCCCATTCAAAAGTTATGCCCAATGTTAAAGTTTTTGAAAAGTAGGTCAAAGGTCAAGGTCAAGGTCACGATGTCAAAAATTTTGGTATCAGTGGAAAGGTCTTGTCACAAGGAATACACATGTGAAATATGAAAGCCCTATCACTTCCCATTCAAAAGTTATGCCCAATGTTAAAGTTTTTGAAAAGTAGGTCAAAGGTCAAGGTCAAGGTAACGAGGTCAAAAATTTTGGTATCAATGGAAAGGTCTTGTCACAAGGAATACACATGTGAAATATCAAAGCCCTATCACTTCCCATTCAAAAGTTATGCCCAATGTTAAAGTTTTTGAAAAGTAGGTCAAAGGTCAAGGTCAAGGTCATGAGGTCAAAAATTTTGGTATCAATGGAAAGGTCTTGTCACAAGGAATACACATGTGAAATATGAAAGCCCTATCACTTCCCATTCAAAAGTTATGGCCAATGTTAAAGTTTTTCGGACAAACAGACAAACAGACGGACAGGCCAAAAACTATATGCCCCCGAATCTTTGATTCCGGGGGCATAAAAATACCCCTTAGAAATATCATGTATATGTATATACCATTTTCATAATTTTATCCAAATGTATACGCTTTTGGAGAGCACCAGTTTTTGTTTTGATCAGTAAGAGACATTATATGCCTTTTGTATGTATGTATAAAAGATCTTTGTTGTAAATTACAAAGACCAGTAACTCTTATTGTTCACTATTAGTTCTTATTACATGTACAGGGTCCCCGATACGCAGTAATGTCCCCTTGATGTATTCTTTATTCCTTATATGGATTCCGAATGTAACCTGCAAAACAAATTCAAGAATGTATGACTAATATCCATGCTCTCACTGTCAACAGCTCAACAGGAGTTGGTGAGGTGACCTAGAGTTCCATGTAAAATTGATCCTGACTCAACTTCTTAAAATTTTGATAATTTTTTTATCATGAAAAAGAAGTATAATGTTACATACATTTGTATTTATGACATATAAAGGGATCAACTTGGATGATATCGTTTTTATTTAATTTATAGTCAAGATTTGAATGTTTTTTATGCCCCCAGAATCACAGATTCGAGGGCATATAGTTTTTGGCCTGTCCGTCTGTTTGTCTGACTGTCTGTCTGTTTGTCCGAAAAAACTTTAACATTGGGCATAACTTTTGAATGGAAGGTGATAGAGCTTTCATATTTCACATGTGTATTCCTTGTGACAACACCTTTCCATTGATACCAAATCTTTTTACCTTGACCTTTCACATACTTAACAGAAAGTGAAGTTTATGCTAACAAAGATGCCACCGGGGGCATTAGTGTTTCACAAACACAGGCTTTATTAATTAATAAATTATCAGTAACTTAAACTGATCATCATAGAGTACCTTTCTTCCCCTCCATACGGCCAGTGTACGTAGAGGTTCTTTACTCCTTGTACCATTCTCCTGGTCTAAACAGATCATCTGACATCGACTACACCCTCCCTGACTCTGAAAGTTAAATACCATCAAATTTTACATGCTTTGTCAATATAGTTTAAGATACATGTGTAATACCAAAACATGAATTATTTGTGGCTCAGGTGAGCATTTGATGAGCAATTTGCTCACATGAGCATTTGATGAGCAAATTGCTCACATGAGCATTGGATGAGTTATATTTCTCATGTGAGCAGACAATGCAAATCAGGTTAGCCTACTCAAATGCTCACCTAATTAGCATGTTAAAATGCACATGTGCAGCTCACATGAGCAGCTAACATGCGCATCTCATGAGCTTTTGGTTAGCTAGTTTTGGTAAGGGACGCTACTGTCTAAATACAGCAAGTATAAACACAATTAAGTGCTTCCAACAGTTGATGAATTTATAATGATAAGATCCTTTACAATGTTGGTAAGTTGATACAAGTTTGAGCCCGTCTCTGAAAGATTATTATTTCATCAAATTTCAAATGCTTAGTCCATACATTACTGTCCAAATACAGCGAGTGTGGACAAGGATATAATGAATTGCTTCCAACAGATGAAAAATCATAATTATATATAATGATAAGATGACCTTTAATATGTTGGTAAATTAATTAGGGAATAACTAGCTTCTGACGTTATGTTTGCGGACAGTAAATGCTGATTTTACGGTCGCAAACTGAGTTTTTTTTTGGCGATGCGTAAGCGGAGCCAGAAAAACGGATGTCGCCTATTATGACGTCACTAACGTCAAGTGCCGCTACGTTAGGCCTATTCAAATATAAAACATCGCCAGTTTTGTACTTGAAAATGAACGATGCTAAAACGCTGTCAATTGCAAAATAAATTAGATAATTAAATAGTAATTTAATTTGCGGATTATATAGTTTGTGCATTGGTTTTTGTCTATACATTGACAGACAGAAAAATTATTAGTCATTTCTTAAGAAGCGAGGGGATAAAACAAAAGCTACTGATAATGACATGGACACTTTACTGTGGTACTGACCATAAAAGTGTGTGCTCCTATTTGTATCTCACTCCAGGAATCCTCCTCTAAGGAGAGCCCTCCACCTATTACTAGGTTACCACGGAAACGACTGACCAAATTCTCCAGTTCTGAATATAAAAGTACGAAGGATCTTTTCATTATATATAAATGTTTCAATTAGAAATCTTTCATCGTGGTTTTTATACAATGCATTTTTTTTCAAACAACGCACAATAGTAACTTGAACTAATATCATGATACAAAGTGGCATTGCCCAATGTTAATTGTGTCTTTATTAAGAAAGAGAAGTTACATTCTATAAAGGAACAGTAATCTGGGCATTTGTATGAAAATTATAAAAAGGTCAATAATGAAATATTCCTATTAAATACACAATAGTACGAGGGCTGATTGATATGCTGTCAGAATCGTATTTAAGGATTGGAACTTAATCAATCAGACATTTTGCATTATTTTTCTCCATAATCCTCTTCAGTATCTATACACTTTTGCCATCTGTATTTAAGATACTCTAGTATACCACTTTTAAAGAATTTCTTATCTTGACTGTTCAGAAAGCAATCCACTGCAAGTATGACGTCAACAGGCTGAAAGTGGGTGACAGAATAGCTGCTTTCAATTTTGGGAATAGATGAAAGTCTGATGGAGCAAGATCAGGTTATAAGGCGGATGCTCAATTAAATTAAAGCCACAATCATGAATGGCAGCCATGGCCGTGACAGACTTGTGAATAGGAGCATTGTCCTGATGAAACAACACACCTTTAACTAGTGAACTTTCCGCGGCACTTAAGTTTAATATTTTCCCGTAACTGTGTCAGATTTGAAGCATAGTATGTGCCATTGATTGTTTGTCCTTTTTGGAGAAAATCTATCAGCAGAATACCTTCTGCAACC
Source organism: Pinctada imbricata (assembly GCA_033119305.1). Taxonomy (NCBI): domain Eukaryota; kingdom Metazoa; phylum Mollusca; class Bivalvia; order Pterioida; family Pteriidae; genus Pinctada; species Pinctada imbricata. Next base: position 15,851,789 of record VSWD01000003.1, read on the forward strand.
CAGAAAACAAAGACAATCAATCAGCCCTCTTAGAAACGTTTATATCAAACTGTCCATATATCAATGATGTCTGTTACCAAGTCAACCTCAAAGCATGTCTTACCAACATCTTCCTGACCTTGCTGTCCATTACAGGTTCCCTCTTGTATTTTCTGCTTCAATTTTTCCATACTTGATCTGGTAACCAACAGATACTGAGATTCATTAGCTAATGAGATACCTTGATGTACAGAATCTGAAATTACAATTATATTTGAAATTAACCAGAAGTCTCTGACGAGACTGTAGCTCTCCTGGTTGTTTTTTCTAAAACATCAATTTCCTTTTTTTTTTTAAACCATACTTAGACCATAGGGAGCAGGCGCTCTAACAAATTATAAGTAGCATGACAAAACTACATATCCATTATACTGCAACTATAATAGCACTCATATAATTCATAATATCCGAGATAAAGTATTTCTAAAAAGAATGTCACACCCATTTTCCAAGATCCTAGGGGCCAAGGACTGCTAGCTCAAATGAACTACCAATGACACATCAAGACTTGGATAAAGAATTAACTCCCCATCATAAATAGCTTTAAACGAGAAGAGAGCACAACTATATAGGAAAAATTACCACACCCATTTTCAAAGACCCTAGGGGTATAAGGCTAAAACAAAATATCAGGTGCACATCTATGCCACAGACCTGTATAATCATTGCAAAAAGAATTAATTCTACATCATTTATAGTGTCAGAGGAGTTGCAAGCACAAGGTTACATTTACTTATATAGGAGAAAATGACCACACCCATTTCTGAGACCCTAAGGGTCAGGGGCTAAAACATAAAAACAGGTGCACAACTAGACCAGAGACCCATAATATTGCAATAAGAATTTAGTCAGAGGAGTTGTGAGCACAAGATTACATAGAGTTATATAGGAGAAAATGACCACACCCATTTCTATGACCCTGGGGGTCAGGGGCTCAAACAAAATATCAGCACAACCAGACCACAGACCCATCACATTGCAGAAAGAATTAAGTCTCCATCATTTATAGTGTCAGAGGAGTTGCGAGCACAAGATTACATAGAGTTGTATAGGAGAAAATGAACACACCCATTTCTAAGACCCTGGGGGTCAGGGGCTCAAACAAAATATCAGGTGCACAACAAGATCACAGACCCATCATACTGCAAAAAGAATTAAGTCTTCATCATTTATATTGTCAGAGGAGTTGCGAGCACAGATTATATAGAGTTATATAGAAGAAAATGACCACACCCATTTCTAAGACCCTGGGGGTCAGGGGCTCAAACAAAATATCAGGTGCACAATGAGACTACAGACCCATCAAATTGCAAAAATAATTTAGTCTCCATCATTTATAAAGTCAGAGAAGTTGCTAACACAAGATTACATAGAGTTATATAGGAGAAAATGACCACACCCATTTCTAAGACCCTGGGGGTCAGGGGCTCAAACAAAATATCAGGTGCACAACAAGACCACAGACCCATCATTTTGCAAAAAGAATTAAGTCTCCATCATTTATAGTGTCAGAGGAGTTGTGAGCACAAGATTACATAGAGTTATATAGGAGAAAATGACCACACCCATTTCTAAGACCCTGGGGGTCAGGGGCTCAAAAAATATCAGGTGCACAACTAGACTACAGACCCATCATATTGCAAAAAGAATTAAGTCTCCATCATTTATAGTGTCAGAGGAGTTGCGAGCACAAGATTACATAGAGTTATATAGGAGAAAATGACCACACCCATTTCTAAGACCCTGGGGGTCAGGGGCTCAAACAAAATATCAGGTGCACAATAAGACCACAGACCCATCATATTGCAAACCAGAAGTCTCTGACGAGACTGTAGCTCTCCTGGTTGTTTTTTCTAAAACATCAATTTCCTTTCTTTTTTTTTAAACCAAGACCATAGGGAGCAGGCGATCTAACAAATTATACGTAGCATGACAAAACTACGTATCCATTATACTGCAACTATAATAGCACTCATATAATTCATAATATCCGAGATAAAGTATTTCTAAAAAGAATGTCACACCCATTTTCCAAGATCCTAGGGGCCAAGGGCTGCTAGCTCAAATGAACTATCAATGACACATCAAGACTACAGATCCATAATATCGGATAAAGAATTAACTCCCCATCATTAATAGCTTGAAACGAGTAGAGAGCACAACTATATAGGAAAAATTACCACACCCATTTTCAAAGACCCTGGGGGTATAGGGCTAAAACAAAATATCAGTTGCACAACTATGCCACAGACCAATCATTGCAAAAAGAATTAATCCTACATCATTTATAGTGTCAGAGGAGTTGCAAGCACATGATTACATTAACTTATATAGGAGAAAATGACCACAACCATTTCTGAGACCCTAAGGGTCAGGGGCTAAAACATAATATCAGGTGCACAACTAGACCAGAGACCCATAATATTGCAATGAGAATTAAGTCTCCATCATTTATAGTGTTAGAGGAGTTGCGAGCACAAGATTACATAGAGTTACATATAGGAGAAAATGACCACACCCATTTTTAAGACCCTGGGGGTCAGGGGCTAAAACAAAATATCAGGTGCACAACAAGACCACAGACCCATCATATTGCAAAAAGGATTAAGTCTCCATCATTTATATTGTCAGAGGAGTTTCAAGCACAAGATTATATAGAGTTATATAGGAGAAAATAACCACACCCATTTATAAGACCCTGGGTGTCAGGGGCTCAAACATAATATCAGGTGCACAACTAGACTGCAGACCCATCATATTGCAAAAAGAATTAAGTCTCCATCATTTATTGTGTCAGAGGAGTTGCAAGCACAAGATTACATACAGTTGTATAGGAGAAAATGACCACATCCATTTCTAAGACCCTGGGGGTCAGGGGCTCAAACAAAATATATCAGGTGCACAACCAGACCACAGATCCATCCCATTGCAAAAAGAATAAAGTCTCCATCATTTATAGTGTCAGAGGAGTTGCGAGCACAAGATTACATAGAGTTATATAGGAGAAAATGACCACACCCATTTCTGAGACCCTAAGGGTCAGGGGCTAAAACATAATATCTGGTGCACAACTAGACCAGAGACTCATCATATTGCAATAACAATTTAGTCTCCATCATTTATAGTGTCAGAGGAGATGCGAGAACAAGATTACATACAGTTATATAGGAGAAAATGACCACACCCATTTCTGAGACCCTGGGGGTCAGGGGCTCAAACAAAATATATCAGGTGCACAACCAGACCACAGATCCATCACATTGCAAAAATAATTAAGTCTCCATCATTTATAGTGTCAGAGGAGTTGCGAGCACAAGATTACATAGAGTTATATAGGAGAAAATGACCACACCCATTTCTGAAATCCTAAGGGTCAGGGACTAAAACATAATATCTGGTGCACAACTAGACCAGAGACCCATCATATTGCAATAACAATTTAGTCTCCATCATTAATAGTGTCAGAGGAGTTGCGAGCACAAGATTACATACAGTTATATAGGAGAAAATGACCACACCCATTTCTAAGACCCTGGGGGTCAGGGGCTCAAACAAAATATCAGGTGCACAACTAGACTACAGACCCATCATATTGCAAAAAGAATTAAGTCTCCATCATTTATAGTGTCAGAGGAGTTGCGAGCACCAGATTACATAGAGTTATATAGGAGAAAATGACCACACCCATTTCTAAGACCCTGGGGGTCAGGGGCTCAAACAAAATATCAGGTGCACAACTAGACCACAGACCCATCATATTGCAAAAAGATTTAAGTCTCCATCATTTATAGTGTCAGAGGAGTTGCGAACACAAGGTTACATAGAGTTATATAGGAGAAAATGACCACACCCATTTCTAAGACCCTGGGGGTCAGGGGCTCAAACAAAATATCAGGTGCACAACAAGACCACAGACCCATCATATTGCAAAAAGAATTAAGTCTCCATCATTTATAGTGTCAGAGGAGTTGTCCGGACAAGATTACATAGAATTTAATGACCACGCCCATTTTCTAAGACCCTGGGGGTCAGGGACTGAAACTAAATGTCAGGTGCACAACTAGACCATGGACCAAATAAAATGCAAAGAGAATTAACTTTCTATCTCTAACAGTTTCAGAGGAGTTGTCCGGACAAGATTACATAGAATTTAATGACCACGCCCATTTTCTAAGACCCTGGGGGTCAGGGACTGAAACTAAATGTCAGGTGCACAACTAGACCATGGTCCAAGTAAAATGCAAAAAGAATTAACTTTCTATCTCTAACAGTTTCAGAGGAGTTGTCCGGACAAGAATTGTTTACGGACAGACGGACAGACAGACAGACGGACAGACGGACAGACAGACAGACGGACAGACGGACGGACGCCGGACAAAGGGTGATCGCATAAGCTCGACTGGTCTGAGACCAGTAGAGCTAAAAAAATTAAGTCTCCATCATTTATAGTGTCAGAGGAGTTGTCCGGACAAGATTACATAGAATTTAATGACCACGCCCATTTTATAAGACCCTGGGGGTCAGGGACTGAAACTAAATGTCAGGTGCACAACTAGACCATGGACCAAGTAAAATGCAAAACGAATTAACTTTCTATCTCTAACAGTTTCAGAGGAGTTGTCCGGACAAGATTACATAGAATTTAATGACCACGCCCATTTTTTAAGACCCTGGGGGTCAGGGAGTGAAACTAAATGTCAGGTGCACAACTAGACCATGGTCCAAGTAAAATGCAAAAAGAATTAACTTTCTATCTCTTACAGTTTCAGAGGAGTTGTCCGGACAAGAATTGTTTACGGACAGACGGACAGACAGACAGACGGACAGACGGACAGACGGACGGACGCCGGACAAAGGGTGATCGCATAAGCTCGACTGGTCTGAGACCAGTAGAGCTAAAAATTACCTTCAAGTTGTCAAAATCAAGCAGTCAATATTTGGCCAGACTTCAAAGCAAAATCCGGCAAATGAAATGGCGATGTTGATCTGTATGTCTGTTCTAATCGTTTCAGAATTAAACGGAAAGTGACGTGCGTTCTTCGTCAACATTAAGTGATCGAGTATCTCAGTACTAGAGAGAGAGAGAGAGAGAGAGAGAGAGAGAGAGAGAGAGAGAGAGAGAGAGAGAGAGAGAGAGAATCAAGAATTTGGTTTAGCTGTTGTGTTTAGGTCAGTTGTGAAAGAACTACATGTATAAAGGGTACAATTATTAACCTTTAAACTGGAACAAAGATAAAACGTGGTGAGAGGATCTGAACGCTGGTGATGTTTTTAATCATGACCTTAAAGTAATAAAGTAAAGCTGGTAATAAACGTTTTTGATCATGACCTTAAAGTAATAAGTTTTGACCTTGACCTTGAAAAATTTAACTTTGCATTTAGGCTAGTTGTGAAAAAACTATAAGGGGTACAATCTTCAAAATTGCAAAAAAAAAAGCTATTTTAAGCTTTGATATGACCTTGTCCTTTGATGATTGGCCTTGTGCTTTGTTCTAAAGGATCTATCCTAAGGAACCCTAATATGAAATATGATCAAATTCTAACGTAGGGTTTAGGAGATATGAGCTCGGATAGATGGATACTGGATAGATTGACAGACGGGCATGACAGCAACTATATACATGTATGCTCCCCCGAAATTTTTCAGGGAGCATAAAGATTGTGATTAACCACGTACAGTGAACCTTAGGTATTTAAGATATAATAAGTCAAATACAACAGGAAAACTTAGTAAAAGTAGGTCCAAAAGGATACAAAAAAATCTTTTTTTTTTCTTGCAGCATTATTGATTAAGTGCCCAAAATTTTCAACATACATGTAATTGTATATCATATAACGCGCATACCTTTGGTGTTGACACCAGAGTCGGCGAGTTTTGTTTTACGATGACTAGCTGTGTCTTGTTGAATTAGTCGACATCCAGGTCTCTGAAGAGCTTGACTGAGCCACTCCGCTGCTTTTTCTCCACAGTCTATACCCTGGATCCTGTAGTGACAACAAAGTACAAGGATTTACTCTGGATTCTATAAAACAATTTGTAACTATGATTTACCCTGTTATATGTTATTCAATATAGTATGGTTTAATCTGAATTCAACAATACAATATAGTATGCTAATATTGTTCTAACACAAAAAAAAGACACCGCTAAAGACAGTATTAATGGCTGGATTGCTGGCAGCAGACTGTGTTTTGAAATACTATATATATGTCCATTGAACAGAATAGAGTACAATATTAATATCTCCATTCAAAGTTTCAATGTGAGATTCTATATAGTTTAACACACTTTAGTCTAATTCAAAATCATATCTTAAAGGTCAAGGTCAATCCTCAAGGTTAACTTCAGTATCAGAAATCAGTTCCACTAACCATGTTCTACCTCTAAGTTTCACATTGATCCTTCCCATAGTGATGGCATGTGTTCAGTTCATAATAAAACTGTCCAGAGCAATGACAATACCTTAAATCAAGTCAACTTATCATGTTCTACCTCTATGGGAGGTCAAATCTCAAGGTCAAGACCTGGAATCAGGCCCATTTGCTTAAATCTATCTCAATGTAAAGTTTAAATGTAATATGTGATATATTATTGTTACCTTTCTATGGTAAAGTCAAATTCAAAATTGTATCTTCCAAGGTCAAGGTCAAATGGCAAAGTCAAGGTAAATACCCAAAATAAAGTAAAATTAAGTTATTATTTCCTATCTACCGGTATATGCAAAGTTTGAATGTAAAATTCATAAAGTATTTGTACAATTGAGATTATTTCTAAATTACATTTGTCAAGGTCAAACCTCAAGGTCAGGGACAATGTCTGCATTAAGATCCTCCTTACCATGCTTTATCTATTAAAACCCCTTATACTTCTTTCACAACTAACCTAAACACAAAATTATATTATTCAAGGTCAAGATCAATTCTCAAGTTCAAGGTAAAAAACAAAACCTGCTTTAAAATCATCTCACTCTGCTTTATCTCAATACCAAGTTCAATATAATTCTTTAACAACTGACCTAAACGCAAAATTATTTTTTTCAAGGTCAAGGTAAAAACAATACATGCATTCAGATCCTCTCTTCATGCTTTATCTATGTACCAAGTTTGAAGATTTTACTCCATATAGTTCTTTCATAACTAACCTTAACACAAAATTACATCTTTCAAGGTCAAGGTCAAACCCCAAGATCAAGGTCAAAAACAATACCCGCATTCAGATCTTCTCACCATGCTTTATCTTTGTACCAAGTTTGAAGATTGTACCCCTTCTAGTTCCTTCACAACTAACCTCAACGCAACAGCTAAACCAAATTGTTGACGTAGATTATAATTGAATCATAAAGATTTACCTGTCCCCACATACTTTACTACTACAGACTGCTGTACTGTCATTTCTCCGTACATCACCGGTGATATCTACATCTATGGGTAGGGTCAACGGCTCCATATCTAAGAAAAATACAATAAATATTGTAAAAGAATTTAATGAATCTCATTCTATAGACTATAAAAAGCGACTCTCTGATTGGCTAATAACCATGATAACGTCACACTCATGAATAAATCACCATATAAAGTGGTTTAAAAATAGTCCAGGATCAACCCCACTAACTTTTGCAAATGACGCCATCGTTATTTATAGTGAATCATACATGTATATGAAATTATAGAATTAAACAGTTATGGACTTTTAACTCGGTATATATGATGTGATATTGACTTACTATAAAAATATTGACCTCGGCTTCGCCTCGGTCAATATTTTCATACTGAGTCAATATCATATCATATACACTGAATTAAAAGTCCATAATTGTACAATATAGCATTCAAGTTCAAGATAAACATCGCTTCATTAAACTTTTCAAATAAGTGACTTTATACCTTAAGTAATAATATTTGAGAGATTTCTTAATTTCAAAGAAGATTTCTAAAAAAAATATGAAATAGGAAGAATGAAGATTTCTGAAAATGCTTTGATAAGTTCAGTAATTTTTTCACACACCTACCTTTGTAAGTCAGTGTCAGCGTGTGAGACATGAGATCTAGTTTCGGTTTGATCATACACATAAGTGGCTCCCTCTTCTGGCTGATAGCCACACCAAGGTGGGACACCACCATCCATCGTCTGTCATACAACAGGCCTGTAGGACCGATCTCCCACGACGATACCTGTAATGTACATTATTCATATGTTGCGCATTAATTATGCATTTAACATGTAAACCAAATTTGAGACTTGAAATATCATGAGCATTATTATTAAATTCACATTCAAAATTCATACTTAATTGTTAAAGTTATTTAAATGCAGATCATATAAGTTTAAATCTCTTTACTTGTGACCTTGACCTTGACTTTTTAACCTGCTGTTGAAACATTAACTTTAACATTGGCCATAACTTTAGAGCCGCAGAAACATTTCATTATAAGGAATATTTGTATGTGTAATAGGTTTGTATGTTGTCTGTGTCCCATGTTTGACCCTTCATACATGATCTTGACCTTGATGGTGACCTTGACACTCAAATAACATTTTTCTCGTTTTAAAAGTGGTGTTAGTATAATGCATATAAAGAAAGTTAATTAAAGGCATGCATATATGTAAAAGAGCAATTACCAGACAGAAAAAAATTGGGGCAAAAGATTCTTCAAATACTGTTTTTTTTTGGTTTTTTTTGACAAATTGAAACAAGAGCTAAAGAAAGCAGGTGACAATACATGTATGCTTGAAGTATTTCAAATTCCAGCCATACAGCATTGTTATTTAATGTACATGTACATTGAAATTGATACTTATGAAATTTTTTTTACGTACCTTGAATGCGGCGCAGGACTTTACAGGGTAAATGCAGATATCTGTCAGAAATCTCGTATCCTTATCACAGCTTAATATCACAGATTCTGTTTCCATGGCAACAGATTTTTGATGACTAGCAATTAAATTTGGCACTTGTACATTGGCACGTTGTTCTATTGGCTGTTTTTCAATTTGAGACAAATTATTTGAAGTGAGATGGTTAAACATAACAGATTTCCCATCGTCATTTTCTTGCGCTTTTTCATCAAGTTTATCACAGACATCTTGGTGTGAGGTTATATCCTCACACAGACTTTGTATAAATGTGTGGTAATCCTGTTTTAGGGCTGTACCCTCCAGGAAGCACTCTGTTATAAAACGTAGACATTGGTGCACATCCTGTACTGTAGACATATAACCAAATGATACCCTGACTGACCCGGTAGGCTTGCCATTTATAACGTCCCTGTCATCTCCACATACGTGACCTGCCTGTGGAAAATATGAAAGCATAATATTCTTCTTTTATATCTTTTAGATTATCTTTCAACAAGATGCACAATAAAATAATTAATTAATTCTTCATGAGGTTTTTAAAAGTAAGAAATATCAAAGTATTTTCATACGAACCTGAAAGTTATTTTTGATTTGTTGTGAGGTGAGTCCCAGATATTTCTGACAGCTTCCTATGTTACAGAAGCACCCTGTCCGTAAGTGTATATTATATAACTGTGCCATTTTATCTACCTACAAATAATAATTTACATCTTATGCATTACCATGTGCAATATGTTATACATTGTGCATTATTCTAAGAAAATCATTATTCAACTGTGAAAATTTTTTATGTAAAAGACAATAAGAATTACCGCTCTTAAGCATTTTTGAACAAGAATACTTTTAAAAAACATATTTTACATCAAACAGGTATATCAAAAACAAACTACTAGCTACTAGTAAATTGTTCAAGAAGGTGCAACTCGGTGGCTGACAAGCGATTTTCATAAACAGAATTAGAGTTATCCTTCTTTGCACAACAAAATTCATCAATGCCCGTCAACGCATTGTCCGGTAACACGAAGGTGGGTTTTTTGGTTATTCTCACCTCAGCAAATCCAATGTAGTCCCCGTTTGCTCGCCTTAGGTTAAGGTTTACGACTGCGCCCTGCGTGTCCCCGTTCGTATAATCCGTGCCGCTGTATATAACAGCTAGACTCTGTCCATTCCCGTGGGTTAGGCGACTTAGGAGGTGGTAAAAATAGCGAGAGAGGGAAAAGGTGTGACTAGAAATGGCTCGCATACCTCCTGCGAATAAAATATGCAAGACAGTTGCGTTAAAAACAGATTATCCTTAAGTTTTATTCAATTTATTTCTAACTCTACCACAGATCAAAAAAGTTGTTCCTTTCATAATGATTTTCGTTGCAATATATTTTTAAAATAAATTTTCCTGGCTCTATATTTCCAAGGATAAAGCCAAAGAAGGATGGAGAAATACAACGAAACAAGAGGCCCAAGGGGGCCACATCGCTCACCTGAGTTGCAGACAAAGGGTTAAAAGTCACAAAAATACTTCTACAGATCAAAGCCCTTGACAGCCATATTTGTTGACCTATCGATAAGAAAAACACAAACTTGGCAGAGGACCTTGAGTACTTGCTTGCTGCAAGGTTTCGTGAAATTCTGTGCAATGGTTGCAGAGGAGGTTTCGAAAATGTGTCAGCCAATCAGAGTCCTCGGCGGCCATATTTGTTGACCGATCAGCACAAAATACACAATCTTGGTAGAGGACCTTGAGTACTTTCTTCCTGTAAAGTTTCATGAAATTCTGTGCAGCAGTTTTTTTGCAGAGAAGATGTTGAAAATGTGTTAGCCAATGAGAGCCCTCGGCGGCCATATTTGTTGACCGATCGGCACGAAAAATACAGACTTGGCAGAGGACCTTGAATACTTCCTTCCTGTAAAGGTTCATGAAATTCTGTTCAGCGGTTGCAGAGGAGATGTTGAAAATGTGTCAGCCAATCAGAGCCCTCGGCGGCCATATTTGTTAACCGATCGGCACGAAAAACACAAACTTGGTAGAGGACCTTGAGTACTTCCTTCCTGCAAAGTTTCATGAAATTCTGTGCAGTGGTTGCAGAGGAGATGTGGGAAAAGTGTCGGCCAATCAGAGCCCTCGGCGGCCATATTTGTTGAATGATCGGCACGAAAAACACAAACTTGGTAGAGGAATTTGAGTACTTCCTTCATGTAAAGTTTCATGAAATTCTGTGCAGCGGTTGCAGAGGAGATGTTGAAAATGTGAAAGCAAATCAGAGCCCTCGGCGGCCATATTTGTTGACCGATCGGCACGAAAAACACAAACTTGGTAGGGGACCTTGAGTACTTCCTCCTGTAAAGTTTCATGAAATTCTGTGCAGCGGTTGCAGAGGAGATGTTGAAAATGTGTCAGCCAATCAGAGCCCTCGGCGGCCATATTTGTTGACTGATCGGCACGAAAAACACAAACTTGGTAGAGGACCTTGAGTACTTCCTTCCTGTAAAGTTTCATGAAATTCTGTGCAGCGGTTGCAGAGGAGATGTCGAAAATGTGTCAGCCAATCAGAGCCTTCGGCGGCCATATTTGTTGACCTATCGATAAGAAAAACACAAACTTGGTAGAGGACCTTGAGTACTTCCATCCTGTAAAGTTTCATGAAATTCTATGCAGCGGTTGCAGAGGAGATGTCGAAAATGTGTCAGCCAATCAGAGCCCTCGGCGGCCATATTTGCTGACAGATTGGCACGGAAAACACAAACTTGGTAGAGGACCTTGAGTACTTCCTTCCTGTAAAGTTTCATGAAATTCTGTGCAGCGGTTGCAGAGGAGATGTTGAAAATGTGAAAGCAAATCAGAGCCCTCGGCGGCCATATTTGTTGACCGATCGGCACGAAAAACACAAACTTGGTAGAGGACCTTGAGTACTTCCTTCATGTAAAATTTCATGAAATTCTGTGCAGCGGTTGCAGAGGAGATGTTGAAAATGTGTCAGCCAATCAGAGCCCTCGGCGGCCATATTTGTTGACCGATCGGCACGAAAAACACAAACTTGGTAGAGGACCTTGAGTACTTCCTTCCTGTAAAGTTACATGAAATTCTGTGCAGCGGTTGCAGAGGAGATGTTGAAAATGTGTCAGCCAATCAAAGCCCTCGGCGGCCATATTTGTTAACCGATCGGCACGAAAAACACAAACTTGGTAGAGGACCTTGAGTACTTCCTTCCTGTAAAGTTTCATGAAATTCTGTGCAGCGGTTGCAGAGGAGATGTCGAAAATGTGTCAGCCAATCAGAGCCCTCGGCGGCCATATTTGTTGACTGATTGGCACGAAAAACACAAACTTGGTAGAGGACCTTGAGTACTTCCTTCCTGTAAAGTTTCATGAAATTCTGTGCAGCGGTTGCAGAGGAGATGTCGAAAATGTGTCAGCCAATCAGAGCCCTCGGCGGCCATATTTGTTGACTGATCGGCACGAAAAAAACAAACTTGGTAGAGGACCTTGAGTACTTCCTTCCTATAAAGTTTCATGAAATTCTGTGCAGCGGTTGCAGAGGAGATGTCGAAAATGTGTCAGCCAATCAGAGCCTTCGGCGGCCATATTTGTTGACTGATCGGCACAAAAAAACACAAACTTGGTAGAGGACCTTGAGTACTTCCATCCTGTAAAGTTTCATGAAATTCTGTGCAGCGGTTGCAGAGGAGATGTCGAAAATGTGTCAGCCAATCAGAGCCCTCGGCGGCCATATTTGTTGACCGATCGGCACGAAAAACACAAACTTGGTAGAGGACCTTGAGTACTTCCTTCCTGTAAAGTTTCATGAAATTCTGTGCAGCGGTTGCAGAGGAGATGTCGAAAATGTGTCAGCCAATCAGAGCCCTCGGCGGCCATATTTGTTGACCAATCGGCACGAAAAACACAAACTTGGTAGAGGGCATTGAGTACTTGCTTTTGGTGACGTTTCAAGAAATTCTGTGCAGCGGTTGCAGAGGAGATGTTGAAAATGTTAAAAGTTTACGCCAGACGGACGGACGACGACGACGACGGATGGACGGACGGACGACGGACGGCGCGCTATGACAATAGCTCACTTGAGCTTCGCTCAGGTGAGCTAAAAAGGGCTGTTACCTCCAAGTCGTTCCAGCGTGTCAAATCCATGTCGTAAGGACATTATCTCTAAGAATGGAATTGTTCCGTCCTCAAATCTAGAATAAATAAATAAATAAATAAGTAAATAAATAATAAAATAAATAAATAGATAAATAAACTTTCCTTCACATACTAGTATGCGATTCAGTGACACTTTTTTTCCAATGAATTCTAATTTTTTATGAATAAAATTTAACAACTCGCATTCTCCATATCATATTTAATGCAACACACACATACAACAATTATCTTTTTTTTTTTTTTTTTTGTCGTGGTGGTGGTGGTAGTTGAAGGGGGGGGGGGGGGGGGGGGGAGGGGATTTGATAATCTCTCTTTTATGATGTTTGGTACAATAAAGGACATCTATTTAAGAATTTTTTTTTTTATTTTGTCGTCGACATTTTTACATCTTGTTTACACTTTTCTATCTTTTTTTTCAAAGTCACATAAACAACAGAGTTGTCCGCTGTATGACAAAGTGCTCCGACGTCCTGGTAGCGGAAATCATGGGACAATTTCCTTTGGAACGATCCATCAACTTTCATTATAGCAGATTGACATCAGCCAGTTGACATGAAAGCAAAATAATATGAAACTTACCGGCAGTCACCGAATCAATACGCGCAAAGAAAATGGGCAGGAAGTCACCAATGTTAAAGTATTGATTTTTTCATTAATTCTCAGAAAATTAACAAGTGAAGCTCGCTCAAAGCTGATTCAACAAGAGACCTTTTCGATTCAAAACATGTTATTTTCAGCGAGTTTGCCACCAGAATAAAGATCTGTAATCATCTAGTAGCGCTTCTACGTATCATGATAACGAGGAAAGAGCTAACGAAGAAAACCTAAAAATCCCACTTAAATTAAGGAAATAAAATGTTAATCTGTAAAAGTAGTTAAAATAAATCTAAGAAACATAAAAAATGTTGTGGCAGTTTAATTTAATAAGGCATTGACTAGCTTCTGAAATGATGTATGCGATCGGTATGAATTTTGAATCTACATATTTATTTTTATTTTGTTTATAACGTGCATTTGCGACCGCGAAAAAAGTAGTATTGTCGTGAGGTACGATTCCGAAATTTGGCGGGTTTCGCCGAAATTTACCGACGCTGTGGATCACGTGGCGCATTTTTAATTTTGGTAAAGTACTAGTATTTTGTACTTTGACTGTTCCGAATTACGAGACTAGTTAACAAAAACAGACCAATAAAGCTTCATCGTCACCTATCTATTACACATCTTACAGCAAGTCGATCCCCGAATGACTTTTACTCACATCTGATTCAATTACACAGACTTTTATAGCCTTTCACTCCTAATTAAGAACCCAGGGGTGTCAGGCAAAAAGATCATTCATAAAATATAGGAGTGAAGGAAAGAATCTCAAGAGAATTGTAATTTACATTTTGGTGGCTTTAAACTTAAAATTCGGGAATTTTATGTCGGTATGTCGTATTATATTTCCAAGACTGTCGGCAACTTGTTGTCTAAACGAGTTGTCAAGTCGGTAATCTAAGCTAAAGTACGACCAATTAAAAAAAAAGAGAGAGAGAGAGAGAGAGAGAGAGAGAGAGAGAGAGAGAGAGAGAGAGAGAGAGAGAGAGAGAATATAAGAAAGGACATTAACATCATTCGCTACAAAAACATTTTAAACATGTCTTCTTTTAAATCATCAAATATGCAAAGAAACTGAAAAATATTTAAACGACATACCTATCCGAGAGAGACTTCCGGAATTGCGCATACATATCGGTAGCTGAGCTCGCTGATACGCTCCCTCCTCCGAAATACTTTTTCTGTAGTAAATGACCGACTTCATTACGTACCAGCAGACAGCCTATGGTGGAAACATTTGATAGGAGATTATTTGTACTTATCCAAAATTCAACTAATATATATGCATAGCAATGTACATTCTTAATGAAAACGGAAGAATTGCAACTGCTTTCACATTCATGTCCTTGAAACACATCTTCAAACTCTGGAGTTAATGCAACAGTTCTGTGAAAATCATAAAGACGTTAGAAAGTTATGGTGAAAAATTATTATTCAAATCCATAAAGTATGTCGTAGACCGGACAAATGTAATACATGTACTAGCTACTATATGGACCAAGGGTTCCCGTCGATTGAGACTGACTTACCAAGGCTGGTGGGAAAACCCATCATCTTGTAAAACGACAGAGTGACAAAGTCTGGTTTATGAAGGTCAAGGTCAAGTGGTGACGTACTAACATACGCTGCTGCGTCAAGCACACTGTACCATCTTCCTGGAAACTGATTCTGGAACGGAAACTCCGATCTGCGCAGTCTCTCTACCCAGCTTAATGGGTACTTCCGCCCAGAGAAGTTCGACTGAGCGGGAAAAGCGAACAAACAATTACCGCTCTCATATTTGTTTGGCTGCTGGAAAATGACTCCCGATTTTGATATTTCTTGCGTTTCTAGGTCTTTTTCGTCCAAGCAAAGTATACTACATACTTCGTCTTGAATTGCTCCTCTCATTCCCTGAACGGAAGTGTGGTTATCCAACAAATAACAGAAACATCCGTATTTCCGGTTATCAGTGACCTGACTTCCTTCCGGTCGCTCTTCATTGGACTGGTTGTTAAAGTTGAAATGTTCAGCTATGAGTTTCAGAGCTCCTGTACAGTTTGAAGTAAATATTACACTGTATTCGTCATCCGTGGTGTTGAAATGTCTCAGAACTCTACAACAAGATAAATGAAATTGAAGAAGATGGCGAAGAAGAAGGAAGAACTGAAGAAATGAAGGTCGACGGAGGTAAAGGAAAGTAGTGCTGTATATTGATATTGGAATAATGAAGAGTATCGATACTTCGAAATTTTCAATACATATCGATACACAAATGCTGAGTATCGATACTTTCAATACATTTGATAAGAAAATAAAATCCTAAACTTTTATTTTTTTAGTTTTTGGTTCTAATTTCATATTTCTTATGAATATTCTCTGATCTGTGTAGACATACGAGTTCAAATAAAGTTTCTTTCGTAATTATATTCCGATAAATTGCGTTGCAAATGTGACGTCACGTCCAAATTTTGAACTCATGAAGAATTTGCGTACGTTATAGAATACTTTTGACGATTTTTTCCCTGCGTTTGCGATGTTCGTGCAAAAACAGGGTGTCTAATATTTAGAGAAATGTAAATAAATATTAAAAAGTGATCCCTAAGTGTCGCTATGCTTCGCAGGCGACACAAAAATGACTGTCTTAGCTTTGGTGTTCATGGGTGTATAATTCGCGATTCACGCAATTCTTTGGTAGACAAAGAGACACTTTCCATACCTGCCATTGTCATCTTTTTATTCCTTAAAATCTGTTTTTGAAATAATGGAAAACATCCATTTGTTGTCTATTTTTGTTCTGTTTTACAAAGTTTTCTTTGATTAAAACATAAAAACTCCGTTTATTGATTCATTACTATGATTTATTTGAGAAAAATGTAAAGATGCGTATTCATTGTATTGAAAATACTGAGTATTGAAGCAAAATGTATTGCATTGAATTGTATTGAAAAATTTATTTCAATAAAGGAAAGGCATTGATTCAACATCGCGATTTGGGGCAAACATGGTCTTTTGTAAAGACTTAGTTTAGAGAATAGAAATACAGAATAAACTGTTCTTTTGGCTAATTCGACTGAATAAATTTTCAATCTTTGCTAGTATGTGTAAATAAATGAAATAGAAAAAAGAAATATTTATTTTGAAAACAGGAAAGGAAAATAATGATCAATACATCAATAGCACAATCAATCAGAGATTATTTCAGAATTGGATTCCTAGATTTTATAACGAAGTCCAGCGACCTCCACTTCCTGTTTGTGACTATCTATAAAGTACAGAAATCGGAGGCAATCTTGTATTGATTTCGCTTTGTGACAATTCTTTATTGATTCCGTAATTTTCCCTCGGTCCTAAATTGTCTATTTCCTTTCCAGTTCGCGTTTTACTTCCGTCAATTTTTCTTCTATTCTTTTTATTTTCACCTCAGGCTGATTGAACTATAACTGAGTAGGTGCGAGTCGATTTTTATCTGATATATCAAACCAAGAGATCTGTTTCCAGCTTGAAATTTTTGCAGCTAAATATTCTTGATTTTTATATGTTAAACTTTACTTTTCAATCGTACTTTAAAACTGAAATATGAGGATTTATGAAGTCTCTATTGTTTTTTTCCAGTAAATTATGACTAGGGCCATATACAATGACATTAAACCATTTATTTTTTTTCTCATTTTTTATATTGGTGAAACATGTTACATGTATATTTTCAAATATAAAATTATAGAACCATAATTCCCCTCTTATTTTCATATGTACCTCCCCGTTTATATTGCATATATTTGCCTCCAGCACAATCATTATCGTGCTTGAAGTTTTGTTTCAGTAATCGCTTATCGTAACCTTGACCTTTGACATCTGACCTGTATCTTATGTTATCCGTGACCTCAGTTGACAGCGTACTGCTTTGACTGCGGCTGTGGGGGTTTCCGTACAGGTTGCTAAGCAACTCACTCTGGTAAGCCTCGATCTGACTTTTGGCAAAAAGGGTGGCTCCACAATGTTCTACATACGTACTCCCTGCAAAATTGCAAAAGCACGAATTTATTTCAGAATCTAAAAGATCGTTGTTTATGTCATGCAACTGTCTACATGTCATCAAATATGATGGTACGTGTTTAACGAGAGAAATATGGATATCATATACTAGCCGAACAAAAGAAATCCACAGAAAAGGAGAGTGACGTCATTCCAAGGAAGGAGTAAGCATCTCCTGTACCTGCTATAATAACTAATCCGTTTTTAAAAGATATTTTAAATGATAAAATTTACTGACACCTCGGTTCCAACTTTTATTAATCGGTGACAAAGCCTGCGATCGATGATGGGCTTTTGTCAGAGTTTTGTTCTTTCCCTTTATTATACCCTCGCAACATACTTGCAGGGGATATAGTTGTGGGTGCGAGTGTTTACGTCACTTTTTTTTCTTGTATACTTCCAATAGGGTGCATTTTTTATCGGAACTCAATCAAACTTCACAGAACCTTATTGATTTTCAAGGTCATAGGTCAAAGGTGAAAGATTGCATTTGGTCAAAATCCTTGAATATAGCCTAGAGGGCGTGTTATTTATCGGATCTCTATCAAACTTTATACAATCACTGCTCATGTCATATGGAAAACCCCCATTGATTTTTAAGGTGATTGGTCAAATGGTGAAGGTTACAGATTACATTTGGTCAATATCCTTGAATACAGTCTAGGTGGTGCATTTCTTGTCGGATATGCATCAAACTTTATTGCGTATGAGTTATGACTATAGGTTGTACCCTATTTATTTCCAAGGTCATAGGTTAAAAGTAAAGGTCACAGATTGGAAATGTATAAACTCCATGTACAGCCTAGAGGGCGCAATTTTGATTGGATCGTGAGCAAACTTCATACAATCATTCTTTGTGGTAAGGGGAAGATTATAGGTCAAAGGTCAATGTTTGGTTAAGGTCACTGATTGGAAATGTTTGAAGTCCTTGTACACAGCCCTGAGGGCCCAGCCTTGAATGGATCTTTCCTACACTTCATACAATTATTCCTTTTTGGCAAGACAAAGAATCCTATTGATATTCAAGGTCATATGTCAAAGGTAAAGGTCACAGGTTGGAAATGTATAAAATCCTTGTATACAGCATAGAGGGCGCAGTTTTTATTAGATCTTGATCATGCAAACTTCATACAATCATTCCTTTTGGCAAGACGAAAAATCCTACTGACTTTCAATGTCATAGGGTAAAGGTCAAAGTCACAGATTGGAAATGTATAAATTTTTTGTATACAGCCTAGAAGGCGCAGTTTGGTTTGGATCTTGACCAAACTTCATATAATCATTCCTTTTGGCAAGACGAAGAATCCTATAATTGATATTCAAGGTCATAGGTCAAGGGTCAAGGTCACAAATTGGAAATGTTTAAAATCCTTGTACACAGCCTTGAGGGCCCAGTTTTGATTGGATCTTTACAGAACATATATAATTCAAAGTTCATACACTAATTGCTTATGACAATAGGAAGAAACCTAAGGGAATCCTCATCTTAAAAATTAAGAACTTGCAAAGAGAAAATTCTTTCGTTCAGCGTACTTTACGTGAACTCAAATTAAAGCAACGGAACACATCAAAGTAATAAAGAAACGTTATCGCAAGACGAATGAATTTAGGAAAGAAATGCGACAATTCTGAGACAAGACGAAGAAATTCCACTTCAAAGTAATTAAAATGATAGCTGAGGTTTATTTGGGGCGCAGCTGGTTTCCTAGAAGAAGATGCACAGTTAATTGAGGCAATCTTCTGAAGCAAATAAGTGGAAAACCAAAAAAGCCTTATCATGTACGGAGACCAGTAGAGCCTGGATAAAATAATGAGACTTTGTAATTATTTCTACCTTACTCATCAAAAGCAGATTCCATCATAAAATGGATGTTCAGAACGATGACAATCGATACAATAGGTCCTGTACTACAATGTAGTCAAGGGCGGATCCAGAGGAGAAGATAAGTGGGACCAACCCCCTTCCCTTCCCTCCCCCTTCCCTTACCCATAATTTTACCAAAAGTCTTGATTTTCCGCGTATTTACATATTTTTGTTAAAATAACAAGTGGGAATCCCTTTCCTTCCCGACGGACTGAAACATCCCCCCCCCCCTAAAAAAAATCCCAGATCTACCCATGGATTTCTAGCCCTTCTCATCATCATAAAAGCTTGGCTTTCCTTGTTTCATTGTAAATCTAAAAATCTAATTTGTCTCCGCTACGATCCCGCTCATTTAGCAGAACATAGAATTTTTTGGTGATAAGTCTTGTGATAGAATTCATAGCAGCGATAATGGAGAAAATTCAATATAGACCTGTCGTAAATCTTGTTTTATCTCCGCGGGATGGCGCGGACCAGCACGCCTGATTACCCGCGACCCACGGATTCAGAGATTGGTCCTTTTTTCCCTATCACGAGACCTTACGCTTACCTGATCGATTTGCTTAATGAGGTAATCAGCGATGACGCAGTACATGAAGTATCAATTAAGCGCGGAAAAAAGAAAACGTGTGTCATTAACTATAAACAAAAGGGTATACAAGATTGAAGAAACACACAAGCTAAATTTTTGCAGTGTTTCCATGGAAACATAAAGGTATCTATGCCTGTCATCTTAACAGCTTCCGCAACAAGTGCTAAATGAAGAAATTCAGGTCATTAGAATCAAAGTCGGTTCTAAGTTCTAAGAAAATATATAAACATTCCGAATACCGGTATATTGCTTCATTAAGCAAACACTTACGGGACAATCTCAGAATTAGACTTTAATTTTGGCATACAGGTAATATGTTGTGCCAGTATTTTATCAGGGAAAATTGAGTTCCCAAGATGCAATATTTCAATGGCGCTATCTAGGATAAAATCGGCTGAATTTTACAATAAAATTAACATTGTTACAAATTTAATCACAGTGCCCCCCCCCCCTCCACACACACACAGACAATATATTGACACAAATGTTGCGAAAACCCGTTGTTTCTCTGTTTCAGTTGGAGATATGGAATTGGTTAGTACATGCAGAGTCTGAGACATCCTCGACTTTAAGTTTGAATCATGACCCCCCCCCCCCCCCCAATTTCCTTTTTTCATTTCTCTTAAGAACATGTTGACATTTACCATGCTAGTCCAAATGAAATCATCTTCACGAGCAAATGGATTATTTCTCCATATATACCGGTAATCTTCTAACATGCAAGTTCTTGATTTTTATACATGTAAATCTATATCTCAAAATTATTTTTATGAGCATTTACTTCCTTTTTAGTAACATGCTGGTAGGTGAATCAATAATGTCGCATAACATCTAAGTTTTATAACCGCTTAAATACGTTATTTTGATGCATTGTAAGGAATCAGTATAAAAACACAGTGATACAGCTGCGTTACGTAGCCACTAGCTAGCAGACATAAATGATACATCTATTTTCCTTATGTCTCTAAGAAAATAAAACGAAATAAAGAATCCGTATGAAAATAAGGTTCACGAGACTGGTACAGAGTAAATGTGTAAGTATAAATAAGCAAAACAAAATAATAATCAAAATGTTTCAGATATCTAAGAAAATGAAACATTTTATTGTATAGTACACAAGGTTTTGATCTCTTTTCCCTATGATCCGCGAAACTATCTTTAGCGGACACAGGAGAGCAGTAGAAAAAATGTCTGTCAATCAGACCCAATGATGGCCATCTTGTTTCATGGATCGCGGCAGAAGACATTTTTGTAAGGCTTCGGAAAGACCTGCGCAAAGACTGCAGAGGAGAATGTCGTCTAATATAACAAATCGTATTAAAGCACTATTTTTCGAGGAACTCTTTTTTTATAAACTTTATTTCAATTTTTGAAGAGGATAAGGTCATGGAGAAGTTGGAAAATGTCTTCCCCAATCAGATTCATTGTGTGACCAACCGTGCATTATACTCTAATAAAACAAATGTTGAAAAAGAGCCCTTCACCTCTTCATCATTTATTACAAAGATGTTAAGTTAACATTTACTGTAATTGAATGCAAAACGTGATGGATCCCAAATTATAAAACGTAATTTTTAGAAGTGTATTTATCAAATTCTGTAAAACCCAAGACTATATCATTCAATTTTATACCTAGCTGAACTTTGAAATTTAAGTTTATTTTTCACCAACAAGAACTTAGCCACTGGGTCTGAAAGGATTGTTCTTGTTGTCTAAACGATTTGTTCTTGTTGTCTGAATGGTTTGTTCTTGTTGTCTGAAAGGATTGTTCTTGTTGTTTGAACTGTTTATTCTTGTTGTTTGAACGTTTTGTTCTTGTTGTCTGAAAGGATTGTTCGTGTTGCCTGAACGGTTTCTTCTTACTTTCTGAACGTTTTGTTCTTGTTGTCTGAACGGTTTGTTCTTGTTGTTTAAACTGTTTGAATTGTTTGTTCTTGTTGTCTGAACAGTATGTTCTTGTTGTCTGAACGGTTTGTTCTTGTTGTCTGAACGGTATGTTCTTGTTGTCTGAACGGTATGTTCTTGTTGTCTGAACGGTATGTTCTTGTTGTCTGAACGGTTTGTTCTTGTTGTCTGAACGGTATGTTCTTGTGTTAGAACGTTTTGTTCTTGTTGTCTGAAAGGATTAATCGTGTTGTCTGTACGGTTTCTTCTTACGTTCTGAACGTTTTGTTCTTGTTGTTTGAACAGGTTTTTTTTTGTTGTCTGAAAGGATTGTTCTTGTTCTCTTAATGGTTTCGTCTTGTTCGTCTTGTTTTCTTAATGGTTTCGTCTTGTTGTCTGAACGGTTTGTTCTGTTGTCTGAACGGTTTGTTCATGTTGTCTGAACGGTATGTTCTTATTGTCTGAACAGTTTGTTCTTGTTGTCTGAATAGTATATTCTTGTTGTCTGAACGGTTTGTTCTTGTTGTCTAAACAGTATGTTCTTGTTGTCTGAACGGTATGTTCTTGTTGTCTGAACGGTTTGTTCTTGTTGTCTGAACGGTATGTTCTTGTTGTTTGAACGTTTTGTTCTTGTTGTCTGAAAGGATTAATCGTGTTGTCTGTACGGTTTCTTCTTACGTTCTGAACGTTTTGTTCTTGTTGTTTGAACAGTTTTTTTTTTGTTGTCTGAAAGGATTGTTCTTGTTGTCTGAACGGTTTGTTCTTGTTGTTTGAACTTTTTGTTCTTGTTGTTTGAATGCTTTGTTCTTGTTGGCTGAAATGATCGTTCTTGTAGTCTTAAAGGATCGTTCTTGTTGTCTTAGAGATTGTTCTTGCTGTCTCAACGATTTGT
Organism: Pinctada imbricata; assembly: GCA_033119305.1. NCBI lineage: Eukaryota > Metazoa > Mollusca > Bivalvia > Pterioida > Pteriidae > Pinctada > Pinctada imbricata. Next base: position 15,874,677 of record VSWD01000003.1, read on the forward strand.
TCTTGTTGTCTAAACAGTATGTTCTTGTTGTCTAAACAGTATGTTCTTGTTGTCTGAACAGTATGTTCTTGTTGTCTTAAAGGATAGTTCTTGTTGTCTTAAAAGTGTGTTCTTGTTTTCTTAATGGTTTCGTCTTGTTGTCTGAACGGTTTGTTCTGTTGTCTGAACGGTTTGTTCATGTTGTCTGAACGGTATGTTCTTATTGTCTGAACGCTTTGTTCTTGTTGTCTGAATACTATGTTCTTGTTGTCTGAACGGTTTGTTCTTGTTGTCTAAACAGTATGTTCTTGTTGTCTGAACAGTATGTTCTTGTTGTCTGAACGTTTTGTTCTTGTTGTCTGAACGTATGTTCTTGTTTTTTGAACGGTTTGTTCTTGTTGTCTGAACGGTATGTTCTTATTGTCTAAACTGTATGTTCATGTTGTCTGAACGGTATGTTCTTATTGTCTGAACGGTTTGTTCTTGTTGTCTGAATGGTATGTTCTTATTGTCTGAACTGTATGTTCATGTTGTCTGAGCAGTATGTTTATGTTGTCTGAACGGTTTGTTCTGTTGTCTGAACAGCATGTTCTTGTTTTTTGAACAGTTTGTTCTTGTTGTCTGAAAAGTATGTTCTGGTTGTCTGAACAGTATGTTCTTGTTGTCTGAACAGTATGTTCTTTTTGTCTGAACGTTTTGTTCTAGTTGTCTGAACAGTATGTTCATGTTGTCTGAACAGTATGTTCTTGTTGTCTGAACGGTATGTTCTTGTTGTCTGAACGGTTTGTTCTTGTTGTCTGAACGGTATGTTCTTGTTGTCTGAACGGTATGTTCTTGTTGTCCGAACGGTATGTTCTTGTTGTCTGAACGGTTTGTTCTTGTTGTCTGAACGGTATGTTCTTGTTGTTTGAACGTTTTGTTCTTGTTGTCTGAAAGGATTAATCGTGTTGTCTGTACGGTTTCTTCTTACGTTCTGAACGGTATGTTCTTGTTGTCTGAACGGTTTGTTCTTGTTGTCTGAACGGTATGTTCTTGTTGTTTGAACGTTTTGTTCTTGTTGTCTGAAAGGATTAATCGTTGTCTGTACGGTTTCTTCTTACGTTCTGAACGTTTTGTTCTTGTTGTTTGAACAGGTTTTTTTTGTTGTCTGAAAGGACTGTTCTTGTTCTCTTAATGGTTTCATCTTGTTCGTCTTGTTTTCTTAATGGTTACGTCTTGTTGTCTGAACGGTTTGTTCTGTTGTCTGAACGGTTTGTTCATGTTGTCTGAACGGTATGTTCTTATTGTCTGAACGGTTTGTTCTTGTTGTCTGAATAGTATGTTCTTGTTGTCTGAACGGTTTGTTCTTGTTGTCTAAACAGTATGTTCTTGTTGTCTGAACGGTATGTTCTTGTTGTCTGAACGGTTTGTTCTTGTTGTCTGAACGGTAAGTTCTTGTTGTTTGAACGTTTTGTTCTTGTTGTCTGAAAGGATTAATCGTGTTGTCTGTACGGTTTCTTCTTACGTTCTGAACGTTTTGTTCTTGTTGTTTGAACAGGTTTTTTTTTGTTGTCTGAAAGGATTGTTCTTGTTGTCTGAACGGTTTGTTCTTGTTGTTTGAACTTTTTGTTCTTGTTGTTTGAATGCTTTGTTCTTGTTGGCTGAAATGATCGTTCTTGTAGTCTTAAAGGATCGTTCTTGTTGTCTTAAAGGATTGTTCTTGCTGTCTCAACGGTTTGTTCTTGTTGTCTAAACAGTATGTTCTTGTTGTCTAAACAGTATGTTCTTGTTGTCTGAACAGTATGTTCTTGTTGTCTGAACAGTATGTTCTTGTTGTCTTAAAGGATAGTTCTTGTTGTCTTAAAAGTGTGTTCTTGTTTTCTTAATGGTTTCGTCTTGTTGTCTGAACGGTTTGTGCTGTTGTCTGAACGGTTTGTTCATGTTGTCTGAACGGTATGTTCTTATTGTCTGAACGGCTTGTTCTTGTTGTCTGAATAGTATGTTCTTGTTGTCTGAACGGTTTGTTCTTGTTGTTTAAACAGTATGTTCTTGTTGTCTAAACAGTATGTTCTTGTTGTCTGAACGTTTTGTTCTTGTTGTCTGAACGTATGTTCTTGTTTTTTGAACGGTTTGTTCTTGTTGTCTGAACGGTATGTTCTTATTGTCTAAACTGTATGTTCATGTTGTCTGAACGGTATGTTCTTATTGTCTGAACGGTTTGTTCTTGTTGTCTGAACGGTATGTTCTTATTGTCTGAACTGTATGTTCATGTTGTCTGAGCAGTATGTTTATGTTGTCTGAACGGTTTGTTCTGTTGTCTGAACGGTTTGTTCTTGTTGTCTGAACAGCATGTTCTTGTTTTTTGAACGGTTTGTTCTTGTTGTCTGAACGGTATGTTCTGGTTGTCTGAACAGTATGTTCTTGTTGTCTGAACAGTATGTTCTTTTTGTCTGAACGTTTTGTTCTAGTTGTCTGAACAGTATGTTCTTGTTGTCTGAACAGTATGTTCTTATTGTCTAAACTGTATGTTAATGTTGTCTGAACGGTATGTTCTTATTGTCTGAACGGTTTGTTCTTGTTGTCTGAACGGTATGTTCTTATTGTCTGAACTGTATGTTCATGTTGTCTGAGCAGTATGTTCATGTTGTCTGAACGGTTTGTTCTGTTGTCTGAACGGTTTGTTCTGTTGTCTGAACGGTTTGTTCTTGTTGTCTGAACAGCATGTTCTTGTTTTTTGAACGGTTTGTTCTTGTTGTCTGAACAGTATGTTCTGGTTGTCTGAACAGTATGTTCTTGTTGTCTGAACAGTATGTTCTTTTTGTCTGAACGTTTTGTTCTAGTTGTCTGAACAGTATGTTCATGTTGTCTGAACAGCATGTTTTTGTTGTCTGAACGGTATGTTCTTGTTGTCTGAACAATTTGTTCTGGTTTGTTCTTGTTGTCTAAACAGGATGTTCTTATTGTCTGAACGGTTTGTTCTTGTTGTCTGAACAGTTTGTTCTTATTGTCTGAACTGTATGTTCATTTTGTCTGAACAGTATGTTCTTAATGTCTGAACAGTTTGTTCTTGTTGTCTGAACAGTATGTTCTTGTAGTCTGAACAGTATGCTCTTGTTTTTTGAACGGTTTGTTCTTGTTATCTGAACGGTTTGTTCTTGTTGTCTGAACGGTATGTTCTTGTTGTCTGAACGATTTGTTCTGGTTTGTTCTTGTTGTCTGAACGGTTTATTCTTGTTGTCTGAACAGTATGTTCTTGTTTTTTGAACAGTTTGTTCTTGTTGTCTGAACGGTATGTTCTTATTGTCTGAACTGTATGTTCATGTTGTCTGAACTGTATGTTCATGTTGTCTGAACAGTACTATGTTCATGTTGTCTGAACAGTATGTTCATGTTGTCTGAACAGTATGTTCTTGTTATCTGAACAGTATGTTCATGTTGTCTGAACTGTTATTCATGCTGTTTGAACAGTATGTTGATGTTGTCTGAACGGTTTGTTCTTGTTTTCTGAACAGTATGTTCTTGTTGTTTGAACGTTTTGTTCTTGTTGTCTGAACTGTATTTCTTGTTGTCTGTACAGTATGTTCATGTTGTCTGAACAGTATGTTCATGTTGTCTGAACAGTATGTTCTTGTTGTTTAAACAGTGTGTTCATGTTGTCTGAACGGTTTGTTCTGTTGTCTGAACGGTTTGTTCTTGTTGTCTGAACAGTATGTTCTTGTTGTCTGAACGATTTGTTCTGGTTTGTTCTTGTTGTCTGAACAGTATGTTCATGTTGTCTGAACAGTATGTTCTTGTTGTCTGAACAGTATGTTCATGTTGTCTGAACGGTTTGTTTTGTTGTCTGAACGGTTTGTTCTTGTTGTCTGAACAGTATTTTCTTGTTGTCTGAACTGTATGTTCATGTTGTCTGAACTGTATGTTCTTGTTGTCTGAACTGTATGTTCTTGTTGTTTAAACGTTTTGTTCTTGTTGTCTGAACAGTATGTTCTTGTTGTCTGAACGATTTGTTCTGGTTTGTTCTTGTTGTCTAAACAGTATGTTCATGTTGTCTGAACGGTTTGTTCTGTTGTCTGAACGGTTTGTTCTTGTTGTCTGAACAGTATGTTCTTGTTACTTGAACGGTTTGTTCATTATGAACGAACGGTTTGTTTTTATTGCATGAACTGTTTGTTCTGATTGTCTGTCAAAGTCTGAACGGAATGTTTTTATTGTCTAAACAGTTTGTTCTTGTTACTAGAACGGTTTGTTCTTTATGAATGAACGGTTCGTTTTTCTTGCAAGAACAGTTTAGTCTTGTTGTCTGAATGGTTTGTTCTTGCTGTCTGAACGGTTTGTTCTTGTTGTTTGAAAACTTCGTTCTTTTTTGTCTGAACGCTTTTTCCTTTCTGTCTAAACGGGCTATTTTTTGTTGTTTGAACTGTATGTTCTTGTTCTCTGAACATTTTGTTCTTGCTGTCTGAACGGTTAGTTTTAACGTTTTTAAGCGGTTTGTTCTTGTTTGTAGATGCAAAATGGGGAGGATGACAAAGACAACACCTATGAGATGGAGCAGAGGAAAAAGATAAGAAATACAAAAACTTGTCACTAAGTAGGAATAAGATGACAGCTGCGATTTCGGATTCGAGGGAATGTTATGAAGATGCTTTAAGGATGACAAACTAGTTGAGTAGACTTACAATAACGAGGAGGTCGTTTTTCGTTTAAAAGATTTAGACGAATTAACGCGTACATTCATTCGCATTAAGCAGACAACATAAAAATATATAAATAATTCATGAATAACATTCATAATAATTTACCAGTGGAAAATAAGACTTCCATACGTGTACCCCCACATTCTTCATACTCTAGACAACGGATGTTGTTACGTTGTAATGGTAGTAAAAATAAATTATGTGATAAATTTGCTGGGCTCTAAAAGTTGCCTCAGTATCAATTTTCAAATTACACACATTTTTTTTCTACAGGAAGGGTGAGTGTTCCAGCCCTGTCAAGTTTAGCAGGTGGTCCAACCTTTGATTTCGAGAAAATCATACACATTAAAATGGTAAAATCAGCATTTTTTGCAAAAAAAAAAAACAAAAAAAAATCGGGGGGGGGGGGGGACGAAAGTCTTGACCCTAAGTACTCGCTGTGGATCCGCACACTATATCAAGCTGGCCTGGAGGATAGTGAAAATATTGTGGGACTTTGTTATGGGGTTTTATGAGATTTTCTTTGATTGAAAATGTGATATAATCGAAAACTGATTTGCTGATTATTATCTTCAGAGGACACACCAAATAACTTTTCAATTTAAAAAAAATTCCATGATGAGCCCTGATATAAATTAATCAAAATTCAATAGCAAAAAAGATGGAAGTTGAATGAGAATGTGATATAAGGACGAGTTTATGGAACATCTTTGATGAAAAATATGTTTCATTTACAAAATTATGACAACGGTTTCCTTACACAAAAATATCTAATCTCGTTTTCATTACGGAAAATTTCATTATATATATATTTTTTCAGAGGCCAACTAAATAAATTTGAAGAAATGTATATCTGATGGATTGAACATTCTATAATGTGGTTAGGGTGTTATCAATTAATTTCACCATAGGAGCCTATCGTTCAAAAATTAAGACAGAAAAAATTATGACAAGTATATTGTATTTACAATAAAAAAAAAATTACTACATATATGCATTTGATAAAATATTTTTCAGTGCATGTATAATTTATGATCTTTCAGTGAAGGTAATTAATGATAAATAATGGTTGGTAGGGGAGAAAAAATGGGGGGGGGATTAACAGAGAAACTTAAAAAGCCTCCCCTACATATTCTAAGGTACCCTATTTTACAAAGGATCTACATGCATTAGAACCCTCTACGAATCCAATAACAAAATCAGACACTTGCATGGGGGATTTCTGTATGAACTCCTTTCAATATTTTCTGTGTGATTACATGTACCGATCAATAATCAAGTGCATTAAAATTGTCATTGTATAGACATAACTGTCATGGCAAGCTATGTAAGTATTCCAGTGTGTATCACAAGTTTTGTTAACATGTTACCTGAAATTCATAGATAAACCAGCTGTTATAACTTTATCTTCGCCGCTGGGGCTTATCGTTCCAACATAAAATTAAATTCTAGTTTCGACACGATCTCAAAATCGATCCACCTATTGTTCAGTAGATATTGAATAATGATAAAGCTAGGGGGTCATTCATGTCAGCCCTCGGTGAATGAGAGCTTTAGTTATCGAGGACACCTTCGTTGGGACATACCAATTCTTCCCCGTACATCTCACCATTTCTAATATTGTGTAAACAAAATACACCTGGTCAAAAACTAGGGCATACAAAAATAACCCACTTATAATTTACCTTTCAGCTGAGGAAATTCGGTATCCCTGATATGTTCGATCTCTTTTCGATATCCATCAAGAAGTGACATCTCTTTCTTGAGTCAATATGTGCAAACGAACTCAAACTTCATCTCCAAAATATGCTTTCCATGTAGGCTGCCATGTTTTGATCACGTGACAATGCAATACACAAATACTACCTTTGACACGTGCATATGTTTATACTCTATATATCCTTCCGCGAAGGTAACTTTTTCTGTCTTTTAATTGACAAGTTTAAGATTTTGAAATCGGACATATTTTCATAAATTCTAAATCAACTTTTATCATTCTTGCCACGTTTAACAAAAATATTTGAATATTAACGCGACATAAGTTTTTCTGCTGGCGGATGTATAAGTTGTGATTAGGCTCTTCATGACACGATTACCATATCCTCAGTGTAGTGTCGCACACCTCTCATTATTTTAGCATCTTCCCCGGCAGTTGTAATAAACCTGTGTGTCAACCTCGCATATTCCCGCTAGCATTATTTCCCTATCAGGTACGTCACTTTTCACCTTGTAGCTCTTTCCTTCACCATTTGTTTAACCGTTGTTTTTATTTCTTCTACTTCACCAATGTTGTATTCTATATTTACTGAGCTCGCACGAGCCGTCGTATACTCCAGCTTAGCAAAGGCGCGTGCGAGAGTTGATTTCTATCAAAAACTTTCTCTCGTGTGTATATAATCACGAAGAAATAAAAAATGTTTGCTTACTGTTCCAATTGTCAGCTTGCATGTCAACGTGAAAAAACTCTTTTTTTTCTCGTAGATTTTATGAAAATCAAGACGTATATCAATCAATGTTTCTGACTTACTAGAAAACGGTGATTGGGGATTTTCTATTATAAAAAAGATACATATACTTTAGGACAATATTTTCTTGCAATTCCCCAACATGTAATATTCCTACCCAATACCCCCACCTCCTTAGCTCGCCTCCTAACCTGCGGTATTTTTCTTAATTTTTACGTTTTCCCCAACATGTTAACCTCTCCGCATTTTCCCACCCTGGAAGTAAAAGTGGCATGGCGAAGAGAAAGAAGGAAGGAGAAAAGAAGAATCCCTCTCTTTACTACTGCATGGATGTTATACTCTGTGTTCCTGTACATATATAATCATGCACTAACTTTCTACCCCATTCGGATGCATACATAGTCTGTTCACGCTTTACATGCCTACATTAACGTTATAGTACCATCGTTCCTCCCTCCCCCCTTTTCTTAGTGTGCAGTCACTACACGACTTTTGTACAAAATGTGCCCGTACCAGCGGAAAGGAAGAAGAAAGGAGATTGAAACTCACAAAGGATTTTGGCGGATGAAAAATATTATGTCTTCATTGGATATTACTGAAACCATCTGGTGATGACATTTGTAATTTCAACATTTCTAAAGGTGAGATTCAAGCTGTGTTTATAGTATAGGCCGATACTAAGTCTAGCCTGTATCTTCAACGCACTGTGATTGATTTTCATCGATTAGTCGCTAGAGAGACTGGCAGAGAACAGGTCTGTGAGTGAACTACAGAAAATTTGCTCTCAGTTTTACCCAAGCGAAGACCAATGTAAAGCTAATGGATTTGATTTGTAAAGCATGGAAGAAGAGGAAATTGAAAAAAAGTATCGGACAATTTTAAAATCAATCGAGGTAATAGATTAAATACAGATTTACGTACATGGGTGTGAGAAAGCAAACATAAACTTATAATGAACAAGAGTGGCTCTTTGAGGGCGTCTTAGCCGACAGGTTTTCTTTGCAAAATCAAAATTTTTAATGACATGTTTTCAAAAATATCGCATAGCCATAGAGAGCGGAGGGAGTACAAAATTGTAAGTTCATTTCGCTTTTGATTGAAGTATCAATTCAGTCTATTATTGAAAAGTCTAATGCTATGTACATATTTAGATTTCAATTTAATAAAAGTGAGTACACAATTTGTATTGCTTGGATTAAATTCGTATGATTTTTAAATCACATTTCGACTTAAATTTTATGGTGGTCGAGTGCATTAAGAGATGTTGATAAATACTGAGGAATGACTGGGGAAAAGAAAGGTATTAGAGGTTTTTGTGATTGATTGAGGCGAACTCAGTGTGAATTTGATTGAACTAAGGTCGCTGTTTGAAGTTAACGAGCCGTAACTCTGTGGGGCTCTCCTGGAAAGGTCAAAAGGTCACAGTGGGTGGCATTATCGGCAATTTTGGACACCACAAATTATAGTGGACCTTTGTACTGCTGTCTATTTTGGTCCCAATGTGGAGATTGGTTGGGAGAGACGATGAATGGATGAAAGGGGGGGGGGGGGGGGCGCTAGGGTCCGTGAGAGCATCAAATTGTTGATATACAAAATGCAAAAGTACACGACCTTCGTGTGGGTTGTATGTAATGAAATTAGTGAAGTTTAAAGGATCGATATATTTTAATAATAACTAGACCTTTAAGTAAAATTATATATAAATGTATCAAACATTTTCTAGATATTCAAATATGAGAAAGTCTTGCAATTTGCCTGCTTTGTTGTACATAATAAATCACGATTTCCTATGTAAAATGTGAATCATTGTAGCATGTACAACTTATAATATCTATCGTCGGAATTTGACGGAAACCACAATTTATACGATTTATTACATGTTATAGAATGAAGTATAGGTTACGAATAATTTTGTGATTTTGAAAATTGTTCCTAAACTCTTTTCGTCTGTATTATTGTGTGTAATGTAATTTGACGTTTTCATAGCGAAATAGGTTATGCATGATATATATAAGAAGAAATAATTGAAATGCACTTCATTGAAATGTGAAAGAAAATTAAGGTTAAAGAGAAGGTTGGTCAAAAGGTGGGAGTATATTTATTGTAAGGAACAGGTGGTCAGAATAACAGATCTTAAAGATAAGTACGACAGGAGAAATAAAGATAAACCAGTAGTCCTTGGTAAAACCAAGGAATAAAAAGAAACAGTAAACCGAAGAGAAAAATTATATAGAACGAAAGAGAGGGTAAAACGAACAGAATAACAATTTAGGGGCTAAAAAGGAAAAAGCGAACTTAAACTTCTCTATGGTAACCGTTCTATGTCTTTTTGAAAAGAAGGAAAAATATTGAAATTTGATTAGAAATGAGAAACATTAAAATGGAGAAACGACGAAACAAATGGAATTAAAGCAAAATTTAACAATCCCCCCCCCCCAAAAATGACGATAAATTGTATAGATTATGCACATGATAAATGAAGATTTCGTGAAAGATATTAACAATGGTAACCATTTTTGACTTTGGAAAAATGGGGAAAATATAAAAATGGGCTGTGTTTAAAGGAACATAAATATGCATCGAATTTGGTCATGAAAATTTCGAGGATGAACGTTCTTTTTAAAACTTTTCAGAGAAATATGGATAGAATGTGTCTTTATTTGACCTACATATACATCGGACTAAAGGACATGTATTATAGTAGTTATTCGTGTTCCGATACATAAAATCACAAGGTAGGGTGATAAATATGTACAGTGTTACATTATTACCCTTCATGTCCAAGTAATAATGACCAGCAAGGTAACATTGTTCACGCGCGTGTAAGTAATAATTATTATTTATAATGTATAAGTATACATATACTTAATCTGTACATAACTATTTTACGAACTAGCCTGTAATCAACTTCTCTACAAAAAAAAAAAAAAACAGTTTTGGAAAATATACGAGTAAGATTATAACCATGCTGCACACCAAAGCTGCACTGTAATTTATATGGAAGAATTAGAGAAATTATTCTATTCAATCAGATTTTTACTTTTTGGTGCTCTTACCGACACCCCAGCCCCTTCCCCCTTCATATCCCGAACTCTGTTTTCCCCAAAGGCATTGAAATGATAGCTGAGCATGTATTATGTTTTCTCATTACAAAGATAGACATATGAAACTCATATGAAAGGCCTCAGAATTCCCCGTAGACCAATGATTTCAATAAAAGTGAAATTTCAAAGGAAAGTGCATTATGCATGAAGAGCGATATCGGATAACAAACAGTTCGCTATACATTCACACGTGAGAATTGGTTCCTATTTACATATTTCACATAAATCTATTTCACAGGCTTGTATCAAGTTGTTATTGTTAGATAAGCAGATTTACATATTTTATATGATTTTTCTATGTACCATCGCACGGACCAATGGAGAGTGAAATTAGGATCCGCCAAATTGGTGGATCACAGAATGAAGTTTGCGAAGGAGGCGGATCCAGAATTCAACAACGATGGAATACCAACGCATATTATCAGATTGGAGAGATTTGAATATTACATCATAACATTTTTATACGTTTAATGAGTAAATTAACTTATATTGGAGAAGTGGGAGCATGGAGATCTATGTCAGATATATCGTACATCAAAAACATGCCAACATGAGACAAACAAGTACACAGAGTTACAATATAGGATCAAAGAACATACTTTTCTGTATATTTATGAATCAGAGGGCGGATCTAGAGGAAGGGAGGGGTGGAATTGGTCAAATATATCCATTTTCATTTTTACATGATTTTTTTTTTCAAAAAAAAAAAGAAGAAAAAGACACTCCTCACCATTCTGGACCCCCAAATCTAGATCCGCCCGTGTTATGAGCCCTATAATAGACATTAAAGAACTCCTACACGATTTTCATACATATACGAGCCGTTTACTACATAAAAAATATTTTTATTACAAAATACCACAGGTTGAAGGCGAGCTAAACCTCCCCCTCCACATCCCCTCTTTCATATCGGAGATATAACACAATTATTGCCATTCAATTTAATTAAGTCTCTGCAACCTGTTTCGAATAGAAAAAAGAGAGATCGATGAAATGAGCTGTTGGCGAAGACGAAATTGCGCAAACGTTATGACAATGAAATAATGATAGACGAACGTTTGTGTTTGAATATAAAAGAACATGTGTGGAATTTTTGTCTACAGAGTGTATTGCATCCTTCAAAGACGGATCTAAAAGAGAAAAAAAAAAAGGGGGGGGGGGTAGGGGAGAGAACTGTTCTGTCGAAATCCAGATTTCCCCATTTTCTTCTAATTTTTGACAGGATGGACCCCCCCCCCCTTTTTTTTTGAAAAAACGAGATCCGCCCATGATTTTGGTCTAGATTCTATATGAATTACAAATCTTGCCATGAAGTTTAACTGTTACATTATAGCTATGTAAATTATTTCTGTACCCTCGTTTGGAGTCGTTATAGCTTATTTTGTACTTTATCCATCTAATCCTTTGTACGGCCCCAGTAAGGAATTGACCATTACAAATTCACCTAATCCTCCATGAATAAGATTGATCTGCCCTTTAGTCGTTTACATGGACCAACAATGGGTGATTTACTAAACTTACTACGCTGGCGATTTAAGGAAAATCAGCGCAATAAACAGCTCTAGTGTTGCATAATTTTAAGATCTGATTAAAAACTACCTTTTCATATAAGCCTGGGTTGTTATTCTGTCAAGTAGAATTCCAAAGATAATGTTTGTAGGAAACACGACTAGGCGGTCAGCTTGCCTTTTGTTTGAGAAAATCCTTTCCTTTTTTGCACGCGTTGGCCAGTGGTGATTCATAAAATAGTTTTTAAAAATATGAGCAGGGAGATCTATTCATTTGATTTGAAAGTCATTTATTTGTATACTTTTGTAAAGCAACCGCTTTTATTTAAAGTTTACACTCAAATCATCATCATCATCATCAACATCATCATCATCATCATCATCATCATCATGTAAGCTTGCATGTGCAGTACCTCGAACGTTTGCATAACCAACGTTAATGTTCTTCGTGTAGCGTCCGTCCGTCGTCTGTCCGTATTTCCTTCCGTCTTTCCACAGTCCACACTCCAACACTTTCAAAAGTTCACAGCCAAATGTCTGTGCCATACCTTTACAATAGATCAAATGAGATGGTTAAAATACGTTTATAACATGAATAGGAGACTTTCTGCCCGAGTGCCTGTGTACAAGGTGCGAGGTGCTAATACTGCTGATCTCGAATCTTATCTCTCCCAATCTGACAGCAGTTATCTCCCCTCTAATATAGGGGGGCAGGTACGTGGCTGGGTTCACTCTCAGTCCATTTGTTACCTCGGGCTTGAAAGGTAACATTAAACGATTTTCAAGGTTAATTGCTGTTATCTTGATTTCAATTAAGTTTATCGAATATCCACAAGCTACTGTATTTATTTACCTAGAGTTTGTGATTTAGCGACACTGATTGCCTGTATTTTCTATTTTGTGTAGAAACTTTGAAAGTTTGTTGAAAAATATTGGGACTGTCTTCATAACGTCCAGGCGACGTGACACGGGTATATTTCTGGTCCCGTCCCGTTTGAATATCTGTTGGTCTGTCTAAATCTTAAACCTTATGCATAACTGACTTTCGAAAATCAGTACCAAGGATTGACCCCATGACCTTGACGCTACTGACCTTGAGTAAAGTAACAACATTCTTGAACAAAATATGGTTGTCACCGTAATCACAGACGTTTGTTCCAGCAGCCTGTTTCACAAAAAAAAAAAAAAAAAAATCTTACGAAAATTTTCAGGAATTTTCGTAGCTTTTGATTGCTTAGTTCTAATTTCTAAGTATATTTAATGAAGTTATGTTTCTGAATTTATATTTAGTATGTAAAAATGATATAAGATACAATCTGAATAGAAAAACTTTAAAACGTTTTATTCCATGATATAAGTTATGAAAATTCCTGATTTTTTTTTATTTTCGTAAGAAATTTTGTGAAATTGGGCACGGCTCTATGGAGGCAGAGGGAATTAAAGGATTCGGAAGAAAGAGCGGGTCGGAAATTGGTCGAATACGGTGTTTTGGTTGCTCCAGTATTATTGTCCTCTTAAATTCCGACACCTACCAAAAATGAACCGCCGGAGAAAACCCCTTCCCTCCCGGTCCAAGGCTCCTTGGAGTTCTTGCGTTCTCGAGGACTGTTGTGGTACACCTCAGTAAGACATACATATGACTCATACACGATCAAGGCTGTCTGTCTGTTGTCAAACTTGTTGTAGCTGTCACATCAGCCTGTGCCACGCTGTAGGCTCGGACACAAGCTGTGTCATTATGCATGTCCCCAGGTTATCCAGTCAGTGTGAATGGGGAAAACTAGCGATGGGGACCTTCAAAAACTCGGGGTATGAATAAGAGGAGAGATCGTCCGTGGAGAAGATAGCTCCACAACAAAAGGAGACCGGGAGCACCCCGTATTAAGGGTATCCGACCGTGTTAATGTAAATAAAAGATGGTGTGAAAGTGGCAAAAAATAATATTAAAGTGCGCTTAAGTAAACCATGACCATGGCTTGTTGCTTACGAAATTTTAATTGGGGACCACTTAAAAAACGTACATGTACCTTTTATTCAGGCCCTTGTTAATACATATGCAAGGAAGGATCTAAAGGGTCGGGGAGAGGGTCAGGATTCCCCTACTGGGTCTGGAAATTACCAAAAATCCTGATTTTTTACGCATAATTTTGTTCAAAAACATTAGCTGCCAACCCCCCTCCCTCTGTCCTTCCCAAAGACGGGCTGGGTCTCCCGAAAAAAAAAAATCTAGATTCGCAAATACTACTTGTATCTGCTGCTCAAAAGCCTATGAATGTCATTCTTTGTCGAGTTTCACTTCAAAAATGGCTGGGAATTTTGTCTTATTTTGCATTTTAGCTTGTAACTATAAATCTGGTTTTAATTAGGTACAGGAGGAACAACGGTGTTATAAGCTCAACTTTTCCCAGCGTCTACATATTTCTGAATTTCTCATAAACGCAGCGTTCAAGTAGCACATTAGAGTTCATGTTTTCAGAATCCTTTACGATCCAACGCGTTAAGATGAAGAACATCTTTTAAAACGATAGCATGTACTGTGAGAAACCAGTTTGTACGGCTTATTGCGGTAATTAGTAAATAGTGTTACACCAACTTTGAAAATACGGATCCAAAAAGTCCCGGAACCGGTTCAGGATTTAGTATTGGTAAAATCAAAGGAAAAAAAAGGGGGGGGGGATGGTTCGAAAGCGGAAGGAAGGGACGGGGGAGTTTCGGTCAGTCGTTTGCAAGATTGAATGTAACTGAAAATAGAACAGAGAAAAAACGGAAATGATGGGAGGGGTTGAAAGGCGATGGTCGGTGAACTGAGGGATTTATCACGCCGGATTAAGCAGCCGCTGGAAGCTCGGTTGTCATAGAAATTGTAACACCATCATTATTGGGCGGAACAGAGTATTTCTTTGTTCGGGAAAGAAAATTAGCATCTTGAACCGGTTTCTTCAGTGCGCTTTGGAGATTAGCAAACAAAAAATGCAATATTACTCTTTGATGATTCAAGGTGGGTGTAGAGATAAGAGAAATGAAGATGGAAATGAAATTTGTAAACAGCTGAGTTGAAGGTCTTCTCTTCCATTGTCCATACTCTTTGCACACTGGTAATATATATGAAATTTCTCGAGTGTTTGCATGGATTGATGCTTTTGGTTGAACGTGAGATTGATTGGGCGTTTTATGCAACTGTGTTACCAATCTGTCATTGGTGTGTATATAGGAATTATTGACTATAACCGACGTTCTTCACGATCGTGAAATAATTTCAATGTGAAGATTTGAGAAAGTTTCTTGTTTGCGCCCTCCTTTTAATTCATCTCCTCCCTCGTCTTGTCTTGTCCAGTACTTACTATATTATTATTATTATTATATGTGTGAAACATTATTTCGGAAAGTAGGCATTGTCCGGCGCAAGCTGGTGCTCTAGGACGTCTCTTCCAGTAAATGATGCAAAAATACCTAGAATGTCTATCTTTAAAGGTCATTGTGTTCTTTATTGTATGTATTGTCTCACCAGCTTTATGACTTCTCTTCAAGTGTTTGGTGTACTTTATCGTTTGCATCCTCTCTTCTAGTATGTTGCTCTGTGACGTCCCTTTAAGTGTTTGGTGCACTTTATTGTTTGCATCATATCTTCTAGTATGGTGCTCTGTGACGTCTCTTCAAGTGTTTGGTGCACTTCATTGTTTGCATCATATCTTCTAGTATGGTGCTCTGTGACGTCTCTTTAAGTGTTTGGTGCACTTCATTGTTTGCATCATATCTTCTAGTATGGTGCTCTGTGACGTCTCTTCAAGTGTATGGTGATCTTTATTGTTTGCATCCTCTCTTCTAGTATGGTACTCTGTGACGTCTCTTCAAGTGTATGGTGTACATTATTGTTTGCATCCTATCTTCTAGTATGGTGCTCTGTGACGTCTCTTCAAGTGTATGGTGATCTTTATTGTTTGCATCCTCTCTTCTAGTATGGTGCTCTGTGACATCTCTTCAAGTGTATGGTGTACTTTATTTTTGCATCCTCTCTTCTAGTATGGTGATCTGTGGCGTCTCCTCAAGTGTATGGTGCACCTGATTGTTTGCATCCTCTCTTCTAGTATGGTACTCTGTGACGTCTCTTCAAGTGTATGGTGTACTTTATTGTTTGCATCCTCTCTTCTAGTGTGGTGCTCTGTGACGTCTTTTCAAGTGTATGGTGTACTTTATTGTTTGCATCCTCTCTTCGAGATTGTGCTCTGTGACATCTCTTCATGTGTTTGGTGCACTTTGTTTGCATCCTCTCTTCTAGTATGGTACTCTGTGACGTCTCAAGTGTATGGTGTACTTTATTGTTTGCATCCTCTCTTCTAGTATGGT
The DNA here is from genome assembly GCA_033119305.1 of Pinctada imbricata. Classification (NCBI taxonomy): domain Eukaryota; kingdom Metazoa; phylum Mollusca; class Bivalvia; order Pterioida; family Pteriidae; genus Pinctada; species Pinctada imbricata. The sequence goes on from VSWD01000003.1 coordinate 15,890,750, forward strand.
GGTCTGTAACGTCTCTTCAAGTGTATGGTGATCTTTATTGTTTACATTCTCTCTTCTAGTATGGTGCTCTGTGACGTCTCTTCAAGTGTATGGTGTACTTTATTGTTTGCATCATATCTTCTAGTATGGTGCTCTGTGACTTCTCTTCAAGTGTATGGTGCACTTTATTGTTTGCATCCTCTCTTCTAGTATGGCGGTCTGTGACGTCTCTTCAATTGTTCGGTGTACTTTATTGTTTGCATCATATTCTCTAGTATGGTGTTCTGTGACGTCTCTTCAAGTGTATGGTGTACTTTATTGTTTGCATCCTCTCTTCTAGTATGGTGCTCTGTGACGTCTCTTCGAGTGTATGGTGTACTTTATTGTTTGCATCCTATCTTCTAGTATGATACTCTATAACTTCTCTTCAAGTGCATGGTGTACTTTATTGCATGCATCCTTTATTCTTGTAAGTTGCTCTATGACGTCATTTCAAGTGTATAGTGCACGAAGTATTGTTTGCGTCCTCCATACCATTATGGTGCTATGATGTGTTTTTTTTCGATGTATTGTGCTTTTTATTGCATCGTGGAATGTATGTATTGTATTTTCCATTATGGTGAATTTATGAAGTCTCTTATGTACAGTGTATGGTGCACTATATTCAGTACGCATAGTGTCCTGTCTGACAAGGGTATGTTTTCTCACTGTAGGTATGATGAAATGTGATGCCTGTCCTTTTCTACTAGTATATAGCCTTATTTCGCGTTGTAAATTGAACTTAATTGAGGTATGACTTTCCTTACAGTTATTGGCATTTGAAGAAAATACGCTTTCTAGTGCTTTCTCTCGTTACTGCTTGGAATATTGTGACTTTAAGTTACCTGTATTTATGGTATCCGGGCGGTTATGACATAACGCCTGAGACATTCTCAGAATGTATGGTGTTTTTATGAAAAATTTGAAAAATGATAATGCAAATTGTGATTCGATGTGTAGGGAAGCACAAAGAGATGGTCAACGAAAAATCGGTCATTGTTTCCATATTTCGTGCGACTTGTCCTTTGTCTGTGACAGATCGATACCGTGATCGAACGTAATTTCATTCGCTCTTGGTGAAAATGATTTACTCGGATTTGCACTTCGTGTCCTCGAGGGGGAAAAGTGATGGTAATTTCAGCAAATTGAAGGCAGCTTTGCCGCTTAGACGACACAATTTTCCTTTGGTCTCAAAGTTGATTATCATTTCCATCTCACACGCAAGTGCACCACCACGAAAGTCTCATGGAATAAGCATCCAACCTCCTGAAACAAATTACTGGATGCCATGGTAACATTATTTTGCTGTGAAAAAGAGGAATACGGAATGCTTGCAGCATGAAGCGATTATCTGCCACTAATTACTCCCTAGTATGTGTTTTTTCCACAATTTTTATGTTTACACCGTTTTTGCAAAATCATTTGAAGAGAAAAACAGAAAAAATCTGTGCTTATTCCTCCATGAGAAATTTCAGACTGATGGCTTACCCAGATATTTGAGAAAAAATGAAAAAAAGAACGGGGACAAGACACCCCACCCCACCCTACCCTTTGAAAGTTTCTTCCCCTACAACAAATATATCTGGGATGTATTATAAGAACCGATTTTTTCGTGATAGCTTGTCGAGTTAATAAATATAAGTAAAAGAGAAAACGTCTTAAAATTCAACCGATAAGACCGGGCCTACAGAAAATGTCAAACATAATTTACTAGTTTGTTTTTAGATTTTGATCAATAACGCTTGTTGATTGATTACAGATATTCTATCTCAAGCAAATATATAACAGGGTAAAAATGGGTTGAATTTTGACGTACGGCGTAACATGATCTGCAAGAAATAATTCAATATTTGCAGAAGAGCTGAGTTATTTGAAGTGACGTAATATGGATTTGAAACATACGCTTTGATGTGACGTAATATGGATTTTTAAAAAGCGTACGCTTTGAGATGACGTATTGAAACGTAAATTTTGGGATAACGTAATATGAATTTGAAACGTACGATTTTGGAGACGTAATATAAATTGGAAACGTAGGCTTTGGGGAGACGTTAAATGTAAGGTAGTTTTTTGATGACATGGTATTCACATTTAGGAGACGTAAAATGGAACTGAAATGTACACTTTTATGACGTGATATTCACATTTAGGAGACGTAATATGGAATTGAAATGTACACTTTGAGGTGACGTAGTATAAATTGAAAAATACGTAGGGTTTGAGTTGACGTCATGTAGTTTTGAGATGACTCGCACGCTTTGGTGTAAAAAAAAATATATATGGATGTGGAAGGTACGCTTTGAGATGACGTAATATGGATTTGAAACATACTCTTTCAAGTGACTTTGATATTATGAAAAATAAAATAAACCGTTTGAAGATCATTTGTACATAAGGTTTTAATTCTTCATAGAGTTGTAACACATTGAATTAACATATATATGCGGTGACATTCGGCAAAATCGAAACGTTTGAAGTGATGTACAATACACGTTTGAAATAGTATAGTCCTTTTTTATAGTTTTTTACGTGCACACAAAAGAAGGGGACGCTTGAAGTGATGGTACATGAGAATGATAAGAATTTACACTTCTTAAAATTTCTGTCTATGAATTTAGACTTGAGTAATGACGATCAAATATTGGAAGTAAAAAATCAGAATTTCATTGTTACGTTCTTTGTTAGAGTCTCCTCGTCGTCATTAATTGTAATTCGTCATTTACACTGACACACCGTAAGGTCAGAACGTCCACTTCTTCCAGGATACGTATATGTAGGTAGGAAATACCTTGTTGGTATTGCTCGACCATGCATACATTGTACGCCAAATCACAGGTCAAATGCCGAAGTTTACCTATTCTACAGTAAAAAATGACTAATTTATACGAGTGATGATTGAACATTGTGAGATTCCTCCGTCTACACTGACCTTATCTCGGAAGAAATCATCAATGATGGATGCTTGAAGTAAGATTCGACTTTTTTATTTGGCGTTTTGACGTAGAACGTAGTGCAATGCAATGGTAAGATACCTTCATCCGCGTCGACATTCAGGGTCGGATCTAGGGGGATCAGAATCCGGCCCTCGCTTCCTGGAATTCGCTCTAAAATATTTAAAAATCCCATTTTTGCGCGTAATTGTTTTCTTCAAAATCATTGACTGGACCTCCTGTTTTCTTCAAAATTATAGACTGCCCCCCCCCCCTGTTTTCTTCAAAATTATAGGCTGGACTCCCCGTTTTCTTCAAAATCATAGACAGTTAGGATGCCCTGTTTTCATCAAAATCATAGACTGGACTCCATGTTTTCTTTAAATTATAGACTTGTAGACTTGAACCCCGACGCCCCCCCCCCCTTTTTTTTGAAAGAATTTATAGATCCGCCTATGACTTTGGTCCACGTGTCAAAATCTTAGACTGGATTCCATGTTTTCTTTAAATCATAGGCTTGAACCCCGACCCCCCCCCCCCTTTTTTTTGGGGGGGGGGGGGGGGGATTTTATAGATCCGCCTATGACTTTGGTCCACGTGTCCTACGCCATTACGTCTCTATATTGTCTACTGTTATACATCTTCATTATTCTTAATTACTCTCGTTTATCTTGTAAGTTTTTAATGACAAACCAGAGGAAAAAAGCCGGATTTCATCATCGATTTTCTCTACGTCTGTTTTCTGCAGAATTGTTTTTTTAAGAAATGAAATATTATATTGTTTTCGTTTTCACTATCTTTCTATCGTTATAATGTAAAAGATAAACATGTACATGTATTTGAATTGAATGAAAAAAAGTTGGAGAAAAAATAATCAAATATTTGATGAAGTACATAAAACTTGAAATGGCTGATCGAGAGGGGTACGGGGGGGGGGGGGGGGGGGTTCATGACAACTATTTAAACAGGTGAAGGTCCCAACTTTGTACCCTCTTTACGTATATCTGTTCAAAATTATATAAAAAATAGCTGGAATTCTCTTGGACTGTCTTGATCTCCCTTTGAGAAAAAAAGATCCGCCTGTGACTGACTTTGTACGCCTTTTTCATAAAGAACTAGGGCCAACCCTATTACATTACCACGTACAAATGGCTCGATGTTTGCTTATATTTTCATGGTAAAGTGTGAACAAACATCAATATGTATTTAGACGTCTGATCAACAAGTCTAGTTTTCAATCACTTATGTGCATTAAATTTGTGTGTCAATAAAAGTTTAATCGATCCTTGAAGGTAAAATGGTGCGACATAAACTAGAATATGACGCCATTTGTATGACGGCGCCGTCGTGACTCGTGGTATCGACGTCAAATTGTTCCTAGGGGTCATATAATTAGACATATAATTGTGATAGGTTTAAGAAATCGAACCAGCAAATTCCTTTACCTTTCCTTCGTACGCTCGGAAAAAATTTCCTTCGAAAGCCTTCGCTTTTCGATTCGCGTCGCCATCGCCTTGTTTCTACTTGATACAGTTATCGCATTGACAAACTTCCTCTATGATTTAATTATTTTCCGAGAGAATCTGATATATCTTTTATTCATTGTCAGGCAAGATAAAATTGATGGAATATGATTTAAAATTGAATCATTGCTTAAGCCACATAATAGAATCAATTTGTAAAAACATCATTAAAATGGAAGGTAAAAGGAGTATTCCAATACAATCCCTGATGTCAGAGAACAGCGTTCTGGACATAAAAAAAATCAAATTCGGTTCATCAGACATACATGCTCCGGCTAATGGATCCTCGTCAAAGGCGCCCCCTTTAAATTTATTACTTCAAAATGTCATATAGCTTTTCGTCCACAGTGAGCGGCTCCAAATTATGTGCAGAGTCATTTTTAGCTCGCCGGGACGAAACAGTCCGGAGAGCTAATGCCATACCCTCGGCGTCGTTGTCGTCGTCGTCCGTAGACAAAACTTAAACCTGGGCTATATCTCTTTAACTATAAGGGGTAGGGTTTTGATATTTCACATGTAGATACCTTGTGACGAGACCTTTCAGTTGAGACCATGACCTTTGACCTAGTGACCTTGACCCTATCGGTTTATAATCGGAGAGGATTTTAATCGATTATTTCGATTTAATCGGAAATAGTTCTTTCTTGTTTTTACAGAAAGAAATATGACAAGTAATGAATAAACTTCACTAAATCGTATGCTTATATACATAGCAAAATATCTAGAAAGAACTCTAACCACAGAATGATAAAATCCTGTCTAGTAAATGAAATATTTTGTCAAGATCACAGCAGTAATGGTCGACTTTATACGGCATATGCAGGGATTGGAGGGGGTGTTCCATACGACCCAAGAGTTAACTTAAAATGTTGCTCATTCAAGGAATCAAGCAATATCTTCGTAGTAACAGTGCTTTGAAATTCACTGACCTTGTCCTTCTTATAAAGCTCAGGAGTTCGGCGTAAAAACTAAAAAAGTTTTTTTTTTCTAGACAAGTAGATATTGACGTATCGCAGGCCCGTATCGCATCTGACGTTAAAGTTTTCTACAGGAGTACTTGTCATTACTATTAAATTCAATGAGAATTACTTTGACCTACTTTTCAAAAACTTTAACCTGGTTTCTGACAAAAACCTATATAGGCGAGCTATGTAATCTTTGATTACCCTATGTTTTTCTCTTCAATTTCTAAATATATATAACGCTTCATGTGAGCAAATTTATGAAATTCAAAAATAGCATGTTCGACATGCGGCTTTTCCGGTCCTAGGTCTCATTGGATTTACATGATTTGGGATTTGTGTGATGTGTAAATACCAATCTCGTGAATTCAATCAGCTTAGTGGTATCTATTTACCTTCTGTCCAAACAACAAGAGCTTAGGTAAAGAATAAGTGACTAAATGTCAATAACTTAGCAGTAAATATTCTAATTAAGTGGAGATTTTAAACAAATATTTGTGCTTATAAAGTAGAAAAAGCGAAAATGAGAAAATAACAAGAGATCAAGGTCTAAGTAAACTGAACAAAATTACATGTGAGTTCAACAGAGAGAAATCGTCAGAAATACTGAAAATGGTATGCAATTCAGAGACAGCTCCGGTGTGTTTAAAAAAGGGGGAGGGTGGCATGTTCGTAAGCTGTACATGAACATGAGCAAAATCTGCAATTTAGGACCATGCAGTAACACTATTATTCAAGAATTTAACTGAAGATGTAACCGTCAAAAGTTTCCCCAGAAAAGGCTACACACTAATGATAAGCAAGAGACAGATATGTGGGTTTTGGATTTTCTTTTAGATTCATTGAAAAGGTAAAATCGAAAACACAGCTGATTTTGCGTCTCGCATACAAACATCATTTTTCACGCGCACCTGGGGAGCTTGTGAAAATTTAAATTTGAATTTTGTTAAAGTACACAAAGGCGCGGAGACTTGACCCGCTATCTTACCTCCCCTTCATGTAGGAAGAGTGGTTTATCTAGTTATTGTCCCACATAAGAACTGAATCAACAATACATAAGGGCTCTGTAATCACAGGGATCGTTCTATATTAGAAAGGATGACCGTGTAATATAAATGTTATGTTCTCTTTTTTTGTGCCGAGAATCACCTTATTGTAAGGCGAATCGTTTCAAGATCGGAAAGTTTGCATGTCGAGTAATACTTATCTGTTGCCCATGAGAGAGGAGCAAACGCGGTCTCCAAAGGACGATGTTCTTTATTCGTACTGTGTATATTCATAGAAGGAAGTGATGGAGTGTTCCAATAATGGAGAATTAAGCAAACATGCAAACTGTGTTACTTGGACACGCCCCCTCTCTATAAAATACATACAAAAAATCCCAGATATTATCAGAAAAAAGAGCAGAAAACAAAACAAAAAGGCACTCCAAGCAAAAAAGAAAGAAAAACAATATAACAAATCAAAACAAAAAACCAAAACCAAAAACAAAAACAAAAAACCTCCAGAACACCCCCCCCCCAAGAAAACACCCCCCCCCCCCCCCCAAAAAAAAACAAGAATAACATAAGATATAGAAAAAAGTAACCTTTTTATCAAATAAGAAAGCCGATAGGGGATGCTTACGGACAGTAATATACCCCCCCCCCCATATTTCACATCTCAACTGGGTTGCAGATTATAACAAAAAGTGTACTTCTACAATTAGGACTGTAATTTCTCGGGTCAAGTGTTATATGGCTGGATCTACGGCTATAAAAGCCCGGATGACCGCCGTAGATAGCGCTGCTCTCTGTTTATTCTTTAATTCCTGTTTTATTGCTTTATGACAAGTAATATGAATTTTATTGACGCGTGTATTGAGCCCTTGTCATAAAGTTGGATTTAAAAGATGGTGTTTATTCCTTTCTTTAGGAGCCTTGAAATAAAAGTGGTGATTCGACTTGATTATATTCAAATTAATGAGAGGAAATATACTACATGTGAATCTTTTGCGCAATTATATCGAGTCTTTCTTATTTCTTGCGAAAATTAAAATGTATCAATGAGTGCAAAAAAGAAAAGAAAAGAAGATTCAGCGATATATTTGACCTTTGTCGTAGTGTGGCGTTATACGAGTATATGACGTCACCGAACAGGTGCGCTGGTGTTCGTTTGGCGATCCGTTGGTTTCGTGGTACCTTCTCACTTGTAGACCAAATGATACGATAACTATGACCCCGATTACGTGCGAAAAAATATAATTGTATCCGCCCTATCTCCCTTCACACACCCTATGTATGCCCGCCCAGCGGATTCTAATATGAAAAGTAAATATTTGCTTATCGCATCACCTTCTCACCCCGACCATGCTTCCTTGATCTATTTTGTAATCATAGGCCAATTTCATATCAGGAATATTGTTCCGGGGGGCTGCCATATCGGAGATAAAGAGAATATATGGTCGTTTTATCGCGCGAGGTGATAATTCTCAAATTACATGCTAAACTTCACGAAGCATTCAATCCCATTCAATCTCAATCTTATTTAAAGCAGCATTAAAGAAATCAATTAGAGATTTATTGATGAATGTGAAAGGGAAATAACGTTTTATTGAAATTGAAGAGTTGTTAGTAACGTAATGGGATATACATGTATAAAGAGTATTTTTCAAACGACGACGACGATGGTGATGATGATGATGATGATGATGATGACGACGACGACAATTATTCATAAAATCAGAGGAATAAGCGTTCCGACAAAATATCAGGATAGAAGGGGGGGGGGGGGGGGGGTCCTGGTGATCCCAATCCCCCTTGAATATCTAACGTAAACTGTGACGCTTTTTTGGCTAGCGTGCTTTATGACGTCCCCTGACGCCCTCCCACCCTAGAAGTGATTTGTATAAGCTGGAACGTTTTATGTATTTTATCAGGTTGAACTCTTGAGTTTTATCGCTGGAGATAATTATTCCTTCTTACAGTTTCCCACTGGGTGAATGCTGAGATCTGCAGAAACTATTACATAAATCCTCTAATATCGCCCTCTACTGATGTGTACCTTATGTTAAAAGATGTAAAGAACTTGGCAAACTTTATGACCTTTTCTGTGTCGGTGCTTCAAGACCAAGGTCAAACTGTTGACCATAAAGTTTTGGAATCTAGAATCTCCGTGGAATGGTACTTTATTTCACGAAATTATATACAGGATGAATGGTGTTTTCAATTTTTTAGAGACCTCAATGCACTTTAGATTGAAATTATTCTATCAAAAGGGCACGATGAGACTCAACCCAGTGTGTGTCAAAGTCACCATCAAGGTCAAGGTCAGACATTTAGGGTCAGATACGACAGATGACATTCTTGTTCTTGACCTAACTACTAGTACAAAGATAAGTATTTTTCTCCTGATACCGCTTTGTTCTGATAGCGGAATGGTCGATCGTCTGCCAAGCAGGGGGGCGGGAAAGTGTTTTGAGAACACAGAGGTAAGGTAATCTATGACATACATCTGCGAGACTGCTGGGAATGTGTTATGAAGGAACCATGGCTTGGCATTTTGTGTGCCTCGTAACCTGTTTTCTTCTTGCTCGGCCATATTTTCATCTTTAGTGCCATATTTTTGTAACATTTCTTGCATAGAAATGAACATTAGCGTAAAATAGGTACGTTTACTTGTCAAATATATCTCGCACCATGTCATCACGAGGGAGTAAAACCTCACTCTCTTATTTCCTCAAAAAAGTTGTTTGTTCCGAAATTCCCATCAACCTCATTCCAAACGCAAAGTCGCTGGTATCATTTACTTTGTCTCATAACGAGAGAAGACAAAATGATGTCATCGTGTCCGTATGTCTGTTCGTTTGTCGAAAATTCTGTACATGTATACCCGATCACATACAAAAAAAAAATCACTTCTACTTAACTCTAGTACCAGTGTCTGTAATGGTTATAACTCCTGAACTATATACTGGATCACTTTCGTATTTTAGTATGTCGCTACTCTTGATCCAAAAGTTTCGCATCACCTTGACACAAGCTCATAAAAAACAAGTCAAAATAAAGTCTAGATTTGCATGTACATGTACTTCGTAAAACTCGACCCAAACCAGTTATTGGCGGCTCGGCTATTATAGCCGTCAAAGGCCGCCCTGTGGTTTTGGCCACATTGTAATACGACTCCTTGAATACTGAGAATATGAGCTTTCTTCTTCCAGCTAAGCTTCTGTTTCGTATACAAAGTCCTGCATAACCACTCCGTGTAATTTGCTATGGTTCCTGCATTTGGGGTTCACCCCACAGTTAAATAATACATCAACAGGCCGAGAGCTCTTAGATTCCGGTTAAGAGAGAGGGTTAAGGTCTATGATCCGGATAACGACAATAGTCGACCCGACCGTCCAAAGTGTCTGAAAAATGATATACATTTATTGGATTTTGAATTCAATTTGTTATATGTCTGGGACTTGAAATTTTTCTAACATTGTGGGATACCTCAGGATGAAAACTCTATTCGACTACCTTTCATTTATGAAGTTTGCATGATGTCTTTGTTATACACGGCTTAATTTGTATATAGCTTTGATTAGAGATGCGCTTAAAAGCAGAAAAAGTAATGAAGAGGCAATTGTCATGTTTTGGCTGTGAGGGAAACTGAAGTACCCCTCTACATTATAAAGAGGTGCTTTCAGAAGCCATGTGTTGAGAGTCCCGGTGTGTTTACGATGCCAAAGTGAAACATGGCACGGCATACATGGGAGGGGTACACCCTGAACCAACAGAGCTAGGGTCATATGTTCTCGATAGGCAGGAATTAAATTATTGCTATTGAATTCCTGATACTAGTAATAGATGCTTCGTGCGCGGATCTAAAGGGGTATATGAGGGATCTGGACCCCGAAGACCCGCCCTTCTTTCCATATGACTTTCAAAGTTAGACAAAAACTGTATATTTTTGCGATTCTTACATATGCTTTTCTAAAAAGAAAAGAAAAAAAGCTCCCCCACTCTCCGTACCTTTCTAGATTCGTGTATGCATTCATAAATCTTCATTAAGGATCGATGTTTTACAAAAGATATATCTCATTCTCCCTTTCTGATAATTTAAAAACAGATGTTTTCAAATAACTTTCTATCTGTTTGAATCTGTTTTTCCAAATGATTTGAGAAAAGGGCGACTCATGTTTCAATTAATCTAAATTCTGGCGAACTTTCGAAATAAAAAGGAATAATAAATAAAATCAGATGTTCGTTTCCTGTATTTGTTCCAGGCTCTTCAATTTTATAAATGGGTAACCGCATCTTTCTTTATACATTGTCGACGTCATAGGAATGACCGAGTTATACGATAATCGATTTCTTGCTTTTCTTTCCAAAAGTCTTACACGTACACCTTTTCAAAACAACGGTACAAATTGAAAAATATCAGAAGGTGAGGAACTCCATATCTGCATTACGGAGGCTCATTGTCACATTGTCCGTCTGTACGCCTTTCGTATTAGCTTCATCATGTTAAACGTCTTCAAATTCAATAGCATCATTTAAGAACAGATAAATTTGCAGCATGGACCAGACATGCACCTTTGGGACACTTAACCCTCGTCAGTGATCCTCAATCTAAACAATGTAATATGGCCAAGGAGCGTGAAAATTATTATGTCCAAAAATGTACCGAAAAATGTAGCAGAATAAGTGTGATATGATGCTACAGGACCCACGTTTTAGAAATTTTAAGATTATTTGATAAAAGAAATTTTCGAATGCGTTGAAGAGACAGACGATCAACCGAAGTTGAACGAACTTGGCTACATGTGCCCTCGGGGACTCCTGGTCAACCATCAGTGACACTCACCAAGTAGTTCAAATGTTAAACGTCTTCAAATTTAAAAGCATCATTTAAGAACAAATAAATTGGCAGCATGGATCAGACATACATGCTTCGGGTACTTAACCCCTCGTCAGTGATTATACCATGCCCACCAATCCAATATTCCAAACATGACAGCATCTATGAGAATTGCAGTAGATTGAAATATTTCTTCCAGGGGGAGGGATGATACAAATAAAAACACAAACACTCAAGTACACAAATTTGTATTATGTACATATTGTCGTTTTTACATTTGATAAAGGCCAAGATGTCGCAAATTTGTGTATTTGAGTTTTTATTCATTATCAAAGAGATTCAAGCATTGATGACGATGATGAGCAGTTAAAAAATAACAAAAGTAACAATTTGGGTTCACCCTTGAAGACACCTTTCTTCCTCATGTATTCGTATATATGGCATGCGTATCACAATCGGACTTTGTCTTCAAGAAATGCAGCGTTTGCTCTTAGATTCTATGAATTCAGTCTTGCCCTTCACCTCAGATATCGACTTCATTTTACTGTATGACTTATCATTGATATAGTAAAACATCAAAAGGTGTAGCCCTGATTGTGATTTCTTTTCGTGATGAGCCGTAGATATGGAGAAGGTATGGGGTTATAGGAGGGTAATGTGAGAAATACACGCAGATGATGTGAGTTGATAGTTATATCTATCATTGACAGCAATATTATGGCGGGAAAAACACTACACGTCGCTCTCAGGTAACGTCGGGTCTTTTCGAACACACCTGAGTATGCAGATGCTGGCGGAAGTGATGTCAAAGTAATTATGCTCTTCAGTTCATGGCATTTTCTGTACGAGAAGGATCTCTAAAACAGATTTAATCACGTCGCATTTGATTTATACATTCTCAAGTCACTTTCTTTTTTCTTTTTCTTTTTTGCTTCCAAGGATGATTTTAAAAGAAATCTGAAGAAATTGACATTTTCATCTGAAAATACGTTTAAGAATGAAGCGTTTTTGTCATGGATTCGCAGGGTTGTTTACAACACTCCGGCTAAAGTTCCGTCGATAATATAGCTTGAAACGTCATAACAACGACTGAATAGAAATCATTATTTCTTGTATAGAAACAAAATAATTTCCGTTCAGACTGCTTGTCTATTAAATATTACCAATGTCATAAAAGCTCGTCACATAGAAATGTATTTATAGGCCGAAATAAAATTTAGCGGCGTCCATTGAATCTCCTAGTCTCTGATTACTTCTGTTTTTGAAGCGTCGCACTCAACATAACTCGATAAGGAGAGAGATTAGCTGATGCCAGTATCAGAACAAGCTCGGACTTAATTATTCATAACAAACATAAGCACAAGTCTAATTACATTAAGCCTTCTCACTAGCTGGAGCATATCCCTCCGCGGCAGTGCGCACCTGCCAATTCCCGCCATGAATTATTAAGCGTGATGTAATATAGGTGTATATTGTAATGATTGACTCTCGTGGAAACAGATTGCTTTTATCATTTCTCTGTTTCCGATACATTTTATAGCCGGATTCCTGGAAACCTCGGGGACCTGGACTGCTCTGTAGCGCCTAAAGCCATAATAATACATCTTTACTCAGCACAACAGGCTGGCAGCTTTGTCCTTTGTTAGTACGCCACTGATGATACTAAAGAGGACTTTGGGCTGAGATCACGTCGTCTGTCCGTCCGTCCGTCCGTCTGTCTGTCAATCTGCGACGCACAGGTTTTCCGATCTTTTCTTTGTCGCCGTTACAGATACATTGTACATGTATTTTCATTGTAAATGAACCTTGGTGTGGAGCTTCCGATTTATCAGTTGTAAACCAAAAAATGCTGTTGACCTACTTTTACAGGGGTTATCGTCCTTTGAAGAAGTTTTGTTTTCGGAGCTTTATGTGACACAATCCGTTGTGCCATGACCTGATTCCTTTTCTTCTCATATTGGTAATTTCGTTGCGACGTTTTATAAAAGGAAAAACCTCAAACATTGAAATTATGAGATACGAAGAAAATTACCACTGTGACATGTACAAGTATATGCATGCAAATCTGGTACAAGCAAATGACAGTTAAAGACCAATTTGAGCTCGTATAGAGGGCGCCACGTTTCGCTCCTCTGGTATTGTTTGAAAGCGTAAATTAGGAGTGTGCACGGAAGATTAATTCGAGTTCGGAGAACGGGACCGATTTTCTGTCAGGCGTAGAAGCCGCAAAATTGATGTGTCAACAGCTATCCCGCCTGATATTGATGACGTTATGTCGACAGGGTCATGACTTGCATCGCCTTCTAAAAGCTTAAAGATGAGCTCACATGAAATATTTATTCCAATTCGGCGTGTGAATTTGATAGCCATGCATGGATGTAATTCTATATAAAACGACCCCCGGGAAATTGTTTATGATGGTAGTCTGTCCATTTGAATCGCATCTTACATGATAGAGCTTTACTTTTTATTCCTTTTGGGAAGATCCATACATATATTCCAATATGATTACATGAAGCAAAGAAAAAAATTGCAAGATTATTTTTTGCAGTCTGTAAACATTTCCCAATTGTTCTGCAGTAATAGAGTTACTCCCTCTTGAATTCTCCAAGCGCGGGTCTAGAGGAATGGAATTTGCAAAATAGAAGTTAGTATAATTCCCCCCTTTGATGCCCCCCTCCCGGAAAAAAATCTACATCCAGCCATATTTTTTTTTTCGTTGTTTGGAATTCGTTGACACATATAGTATGAAGGATCCATCTCTATTTTCCCCAGGAACCTGTTAATGACAGTAAAAGTCGGTGATAAATTTGTTTTTCACGATCAGATTCATGCTCCAATACTCTCTCCAGATAGTCTCTGCGAATCGGTTTTCGCACAAGAGGGATATCCCGCGTCTTGCACGGAGCACCGCCTCGCCAAGTCATCCCGGAATATATTTGATTGATCTATTTGATAGGGCAATCATCGAAACGTTTGATCAAGGAAAAGGGTAATGTCACAGATTGTTATCTTAATATATCATTTCTTTTGTTTGCGATTTGATGATTGAAATCTGAGATTGACGATCGAAGGCTGTATGAAATAGAAATAAAGATGATTATAATAGCAAGAGGAAGAAGAAGTTTTCAGTTCTGCTAACAGAAAAAAGGTTCTTGACAAAAATAAGCAAACAATAAACTCCTCAGTTGAAATTATTAAGAATTCAACGTTGAAGGTCGACGTTGGTCGATCAAAGTTGAAATGCCTGTTTTGGAGGTGGCGCCACCTATAAGATATTTGCTGACTTATACAGAATATCCAGAGTCTGAGACACTGTGTCACGAAGCCAAGTAAACTAGTATCATTATATCTTTTTAAAACCAAGTGTAATATACTACATCTACTGTCCGCGCAGCTCACTTCAGAAATCGGAAAATTGAAGTTTTCTCTACTTTGTCGGCTTATATTCCGATTGAGATTATCTAAAACTTTTCTTTCACTGTGAGCGTAGCGTTGGTCGTACAGACATATATCATACACTGTTAGTTATGAGAGTTCGAGATCTATTCCCCTATATAAATTTTAATTGCAAAAATTGCCGACAAAGTCGAGAAAACTTCAATTTTCCGATTTCTGAAGTTACCTGCGCGGACAGTATTGATTTTGAGAACAAACGTTCAACAGTTTACTCGACATCGATATGAAAACTTATTTTCCGAAATTTCTACATATAAATGTATTAAGTAATTACCCCCCCCCCCCCCCCCCCCCCATTCCTCCCATTCAACGCACACACTCACACACTCCATGGTAAAGACTATAGAATCGAAATCATTTCATAATCTAGTAGCGTGGTTTTAATAAAAAAAGACCTCATAGAATCAGCGATATAGTATGACATCTTCAGCACAGGGAGACACGTCCATGTATCGTCTTCTTCACAATATGTTTTTCTTCCACATACTTATAAGATTAGCTAGTCTAAATCCCCCCTGAATCTGACATAAAATGTCACGACGAGATAATCAATTCCCCCCTTACAATGCTGGCTACAGATTTTCTTCATTGATCTCCCATATTTGTCAATATCTTGGCCGTAATAAAGTAGAATACCTGAGTCACCGCGAGGCTGCTTTTCATGCTATAGAATTGATATATTCAAAAAGCGCACTGGATTTTGCTGTTATGCTTTTGTTCATAAGATTAATAATTTTGATGCCTCAATATTCCGAAATTTGACAGGTAAATCAGATTTTTTCTTGGCCTATACTTGAAATACTTCATAAGGTATCGAATATGTGGTGAGACGGTGTATTATGGTGTGACCATCGTCTGATCTTCTCAGAGAGAGAGAGAGAGAGAGAGAGAGAAGAGAGAGAGAGTTGCTTGCATGAGGTTTGAATCTCTACATTAGTGCGGTATTTCTAATTTTCATGCCACGAATTTGTTCGGGTATGACATTTCGCGGTATTGTTTGTTATGTTTATCTCGATCCCGATCATCACTACCATCCTCCCCTTTCTATGATGCCAAATGATGTTTACTTTGAAACTCTAAACGCTGCAGTTCATAGTTTTCGCCTGCTGCTTCTGTTTTACATTTACATAAATATTTACATCCTAAGTCCACGTCACAACCCGGAATGGCCGGGATTTTTCAGTAAATGTGCACTTTCCATGTATCAAAATTCCGCACAACAGAGCTAAGATCTGCAAAAGAACTACATCTGTATATAACAACGATGAGATGGTACTAAACCAATGCAATAGACTAAGTACATTTTTCTTGAAATCAAAATACTAGTACAGAACTTTGAATGTTTTTATATGGATGATAGATAAATATAATAATTGACGTTATCTGCCCACGATATATACATGGGAGCATATGTTGCAATGTGACCCTGTCTCTTTATCTGTCCAAAACTTTGAATTCTTTCCTCAGATTTTCGTTTTATGGAGGGTGCTTCTGTAGAAATTCCAAAATTATCGACCGGGTTTGATATTGCAATTAATCGCAACTGAGTAATTACCTGAGTAACGGGCCTTTGAAGTTGATTAACTTACAACATCCTGGGTTCTCAGTGGATATTACATTAAAATCGATACCCTCTGGTACAGGGATATAGTCGAACTCCAAATACCGTCACAAGGAGACGTGATTTCGATGACAAAATTAGACGATTCTTTTCCAATTATTCAATCCAAACCACTGTAATTACCGAACGGTTTCCTCTATAAAGATACATGTCACATCTAGAGAGATTGAAACGAGCGATTTCCTTCAATTTTGCTTGGTTCTTTACTCTGTGTGAAACCTTTTCGTGATGAAAATATTTTTTAACGTTAAAAGCATTGCGTTCTATCTCATTCATTCCATTGTTCATCCATCCATTCCTTCGATTGTCCATCCACCCATCCACTCAATCACCCATCCATCCATCCACTCATCCATCCACTCATCCATCCATCCACCCATTCATATATTCATTCATTCATTCATTCATTCATTCATTCATTCATTCATTCATTCTAGTTTTTTTCCCAATAATCCCCCGAGAAATCAATTATTTCGCACAAAAGTTTCACATTTTCAGCTGCCCCTTATATACGTATACTGAGGATTTATGTATTCATTTTCATTCCAAATTTTCCCCAATCGCTGTAGATGCAGCTGCTCTACCGTAGAATTAGTAAACAGCTGAGAGGAAAAAAGGCATATTTTACTCTCCCCTAGCAACATTATAACTTGTAATTTCAATAGAGGAGGAGAGAAGTATCAATTGATTGCACAAAGATTGAAAAATCAAAGCAAACAGATTGAGTATTGATAAAGTCACCGGGGATTATTTGATATTCCCTCTTGTCGCAGTGTTAATTAGTTGATGTGTTATAGATCGAACAAGGATACGGTCGAGATGCCTCGTTGTATCAATGTAGCCGATATTGACGTTGCGTCAGCGACATTTTAATAGTGCACCGTCCGTCGTCATCAATATTCAATCGTAAAAGAAGCCCTAGGTAAAATATTCATGCTTATTTACTTTAACAAGGCACAACGCAACCGATCGTGAAGAAAGGGATTCCACACTTAATCAAAACGGCCGCCGTAGCGTCGTTTTTCCCATTTCATTAGGCGCTAAAGTAATTTTAGTTTGAATATTTTTAACCAGGGAATTTGATTAAGGATACCTTATGGAGGTTTAACCTTTGGAATCGATGACGAATTTCTAAATTGCATTACGTCCTAAAGTACAGAGAGAATTTAGTTTATTATTCTTACTTGTAAAGTAATGAAAGGTTAAGTTGATTATTCACGGACCATAAGATTTGTAGTGAAAATTTTGTAAATCGCGAAATGATTTAGGAAAATTTGCATAATGTCCATAGAGTTTGTTCGCCACATAGGCTATGGGCATATGAACTTATACACATGTTCAATCTATTTACCTATTTCATGAATTTCATAGCATTTCTACATACTAAATATAAAATATAGATTTAGAAACAAAGCATCACGATTTTTAGTTTATGAATAAATTTTCGTAAGTATTTTTGTAAAGCAGGCCCCAGATCTAGAGGTGGTGTTTTAGATCAGGACCCCTTTGCATTGCTTAAAATGCTGATTTTACCATTTATTCAGTTTTCCCAAACCACAGACTGGAACGCCCCTCCCCCGACTCCCCCCCCCCCTCCTATCCCCCCTCCGACTAGATCTTCTGTCCTGAAAAGAATCTAGATTTGCACATGTATAAAATGAATGGATTCTATAAACAATTAAATTTTTGTAGTACCATGGGTATTTTAGTTTGAATGAAAAAGATGATTCGCTGATCAGGAGTCACTCAAGGGAAAAAATCGAATTGCGAACGATAGAATAGAAACATGATATCAAAGCGTAAGTATATACAAGAAAGGGTATCGTAAATATCATCGTATATACGTAGAGTAAATACGTAGAGGATATATCATGGTAAATACAGAGAATATATCATCGTTAATATATACAGAATATATCTTCGTAAATACTCGGAGAATATAACATCGTAAACACAAAGAATAAATCATCGTAAATACTCATATATCATCGAAAGTACATAAAGAATATATCATCGTAATTACGTCGAAAATATATCATTGTAAATACGTAGAAAATATATCATCGTTGAAACGTAGAGAATATATACAGACTATATCATCGTAAATATATACGGAATATATCATCGTAAATATATACAGACTATATCATCGTAAATATATACAGACTATATCATCGTAAATATATACAGACTATATCATCGTAAATGCATATAGACTATATCATCGTAAATATATACAGACTATATCATCGTAAATATATACATACAGACTATATCATCGTAAATATATACAGACAGACTATATCATCGTAAATATATACAGACTATATCATCGTAAATACATACAGACTATATCATCGTAAATATATACAGACTATATCATCGTAAATATATACAGACTATATCATCGTAAATATATACAGACTATATCATCGTAAATACATACAGACTATATCATCGTAAATATATACAGACTATATCATCATAAATATATACAGACAGACTATATCATCGTAAATATATACAGACTGTATCATCGTTAATATATACGGAATATATTGTCGTAAAATACGTAGAGAAAACATCACCGTAAGGATCATAGTGTACTATACAGGAGAGAGTAACATAAAAAGTCACATGGTAATTAGAACTCTCCCCCCAAACACACACACGTTTAAATTTGCCAAATATATCTGTTCTTTTCAACGTAAAATTTTCTCAAAATCAAAGGACGACCCCCCCCCCCAGTCCGAACTTAAACATCCCCTCCCCCGGAAACAAAATCCTATTTCAATATTGATTATTCCTGAATTATCTCAACATACCGACATTTTTGTTTTTAATTGCAATTCATAATTTATGCAAAATATTCAGTATAATGAAGTTTTACTATACAAACAGTTTAATAAGATATGATTAATATGAACGTGGTGACCTACATGCCTGTTTTACATGCTACCTGTCTACTTAACTAGCAACCTTGTCGTGTTTTGTCAAATTTCATATAAATTTTGGTTTGCACAGGTAACCACGTAAATCTTAAATTAAGTCTGTCTGATCAGAGCGCCCCCTACATGTCAAGTAAGAATGACAGTAATTAGGTTAATTATCATGCTGTGTGTAAAGTGCAGTGAGAAAGTAGTTATATTGATATAATTTCAAAAAAGAAAAAAAAAGACAAAAATACCGGTAGTATTTTCCGTTATCTGGTAAAAAATAATCATACGCGAATCGAATTTTTTTCGAAGATTGAGGGTCAAGCTAGCCCGGAAGGGAAGGGGGGGGGGGCAGTTTATGAGTTCGCGAAAGACGAAAGTATAGGAAAACTATCTCTGTGACAGTCCAGAGGTGTGTACCTCGCTACCCCTGCCTAGATACGCAGTGTGATAAATTATGAATCTAAAGTTAGCTTCATTTCTCTCTTCATTTTTTAACACGTCCTTTTAATGATGGACAGAAAATACAGGAACATGACACATAGCTATGAATATCAACACAACATACTGCTAAAGATTGTAAGACTCCTTTATGGTCTTCTATGAAAGATACATCAGTTCCACCCGAGGGGTCTCAAAATCATGTAAAACCCGAGGCTTGCCGAGGGTTTTGCAAGTTTTTGACACCCAAAGGGTGGAAACGATGTGTCTTTCTTAGGAGAGCATGAAAGAATATTTTACTATCATATCTATAAGGGAGACACCACTGATGATTCAGCAACATGACACCCTACTGATGATTCAGCATTATGACACACTACTGATGATTCAGCAACATGACACACTACTGTTGATTCAGCAACGTAACACACTACTGAAGATTCAGCAACATGACACACTACTGAAGATTCAGCAACGTGACACACTACTGAAGATTCAGCAACATGACACGCTACTGATGATTCAGCAACATGACACACTACTGAAGATTCAGCAACATGACACACTACTGAAGATTCAGCAACATGACACACTACTGAAGATTCAGCAACATTACACACTACTGAAGATTCAGCAACATGACACACTACTGATGATTCAGCAACATGACACACTACTGAAGATTCAGCAACGTGACATACTACTGAAGATTCAGCAACGTGACACACTACTGAAGATTCAGCAACATGACACATCACTGAAGATTCAGCAACATGACACAACACTGAAGATTCAGCAACATGACACACTTATGAAGATTCAGCAACGTAACATACTACTGAAGATTCAGCAACATGACATATCACTGAAGATTCAGCAACATGACACAACACTGAAGATTCAGCAACGTAACACACTGAAGATTCAGCAACGTAACACACTACTGAAGATTCAGCAACATTACAATCCTGTAGATTCAGCAACATGAGGAACGCTGGTTATTTGGCAACAAGGCACACTGCTAAAGATTCATCAACAAGACACAATATTGAAGATTTAGCTACACGACAGCAGCGAAGCCAACCGAAATTACATATTAATATGACACACTACTGAAGATTCAATTGAGTAACGGAGTTACATTACTGATACACTACTGAAGTTTAACCAAAATGACACGTAGTTTTTGACATGTCATCAACTTCACACACTTCCAAAGTTATACAGTACAGACGATTTGGTAATGTGACAAATTGTCCAGATTATAATACAGTTACTACAGACTTTTTAGCAACACTTTGATACAATGAAGATCAAACACTTTTAAAACATATCTATAAAGATATTATTATACGTCAGAAGATCAAGAAGTATGTACCACCAAAAGGTCCCTTGTACTAACTTTTGAGATGGACGGGTGGATGTACCTTTCTTGGTCGAGATATTGCGAATTTAAATGTTTTGAATACTCTGTAAAGGTTCTACAATGACGAGATCGATAGCATTCTCGGACCTTTCCGTGGCATACTCGGAACTTTCCGTGGCGTACTCGGACCTTTCCGTGGTATACTCGGATCTTTCCGTTGTGCGCTATTTCCGATCCTGCGACGAAATGACTCGATAATGTACGAACAAGACGAGATGGAGCAAAATTCAAAGGTGTTTTTGGTCAACAAACTTAAATCCGACGTCAACTTCGAGCTGTAAGGACTCGTAGACGAGACACGGTGTTCTACGCCATGTCTAAAAAAATCTACAGAACTTGGCAACTTCATTAAATTTATGTGCTATACATAGGAGTCGGGATTAAGTCCTTACTCCGCATGTCTGTTCATATTCATTTTGGACTAATCCGCGGTGACAAGCATTTTAACTGGGGATTTTCTCAGGGATTAGACTTGTATCTTATTTCTCTTTCGAGCGCAAATCCTTTTGAGCGATAGATCTTTATTAACTTTTTAAATCCTTTCAGTAGCTTTTGCTTCGTCTGCGGAGTCGTTTGAAATCTGTTCATAGAAGTAAATTCCCATCACTGTCAGTCATTGTATACGTATAGTAATACTGGAAGACAAAAAGCGAGAAAGCTCTTTAAGAAGCCTGCAAGTAAAAATAAATAATGTTGGAAAGATTCCGATGCTTTATATCCAACGGTCTACAAGATCGCGCCGTAAAGGGATAAAAGGAATCGCATGGAAACAAAAATAAATTCACTTTTATTTTCCGTAGCAGCAGAGCCTATCCTTGGAGTATCATTTGATTTCTGCGCATCATGTATTCAAATTAAGATCTTACTATCGGATGTACTTGCAGATTTCTCTTCTTTTATTGAAAACTAATGTGACAGCAGTCGCTCGTCACCATCAATCGCGACCGCGCGGCGGCGAGCGAGAAAAACGGCTAGCATCGACGATTGATCCGCAAGATAGACTATGAAAAAGATGATCGACAATTTATGGCGACGACTCACCATAATCTAATGACCTGTGATCCCTCTACATGAATAAAATCTCACTTCCGTTCCTCAGGGAGGAGGGTAGGACATGATACCTCGGCAGCTTTCCTTTCATACAAGCATCTCACTGTCTGACGCCGATATTAGAGAAACTATTCGATTCTCTCGGGAGTTATCACCAAGTCGTGATTGTGTTGCGATGCGCACGGAATATTGTTGTCATTAGCATCGGGATACGGTCGTATAAAGACGGAAAGCGTCGTATTATTACTTTATTGACAGAAGTATCAATGAACGAATAGATACCTCAGAGGAAAACAGGTTGTCGTTAATAGCTTCTGAGATAATGTTTATTCAGAGAAAAACTATGAGAGATACATGTACATGTACATATGTATTGGGTTTTAGATAATACGTAAACAATGCGTTCTTTTAGAAAATAATAAAATACAACAATATGTAATAGGAAATACACATAAACAACCACGTTAAGCCTTCCCTAAACGAAAGGGGTAAAATTTATTTTATTCATTAATTCTATTATTAATGAATGAATGAATTTATTTATTTATTTATTTATTTCTTTATTTATTTATTTATTTATTTATTTATTTATTTATTTAAAGAAAGAATGAGTTAACCATATAGGGTGTTGACAACCCCCCCCCCCTCCCCCACCAACCTCTTCGATTTGACCCATCATATGTGGAACAAGAAGGGCTGAATTGATCGGCAAACGACCTTTTTCAGAATTCTTCAAATAATGCAGATTTTCCCCATTTTAACGTATAATTTTCTGAAAAAAAAATCAATGCAACATATGCAGTTAATCAATTGAATCTACTAACACACTTGGATTTACGGACATACACGGTTTTTTTTGGGTGGGTGGGGGTGTCCTTGGCCTTTCTATTATTGGCTACTTGACCTTTGTAATGTGCAAGGAGAGCCTGTTTGTTGGAAAAGGCCAATACAAAAGCAGACTTTGTAAGGTACGAGGGATAACTCTATCTTAATAATACATTTTTGTATTCACCTTGATTTTTTTTCTGTCTTCAGTGATCAAAGAAGAGAAGAAGGCGGATCCAGGATTCCTTGATGTAGAGTTGTATCCCAGAATCACCTTGTTGAAAACATAGTAAATCAGGACATCATGTCTCAGACGTTAGAATGCCTTGTGTAAGTAATACTATTAACATATATATGCGTACGTCAGTCTGTCTGTCAGTCCACATTTCGACTAATTTTGTCTGGTTTCCTTCTATGCATTTTAAGTGCGATTGATTAAATTCCTCGCTCACTCTTAAAAAAATATAGGAAACTGAAAGATGATGAACCCGGAGCATGCGCAGATACATGGACATTGATGATTGGAAATGATTTTCTGTCGTGGTGCTTTATCGTCATGACGCTCGTTAAGAATTTGCGTTCAGGAGATCAATGGTCAAGATTATAATTCCATCATCATAACAGAATATGTAAACCACCTATCGTCATTAAACGACTTTGGTTGCCCTCCACCATTATTTTGACATTTCGCATTATCGCAGACCCCCACCACTTATATTCCTCATTATGGACCATCTAATGGGACTTCATACGATGTATTTGGTATCAAAAGATTCAGAAAGATTTAAATTTTTAATTAATGGACAATGTAAGAGTAAAATTTAATACAATAATTACATTACCTATGCTGAAATGACATGAAAATGGGGTGAAAATTCGTGCAAAAAGTACCATATTGGCCAATGTTTAGTGCAAAATTTCACTAAGTTGCGACATTTTTCCCAGATATTTCAATCAACAGTCTGAAAGATATATTCTTACTCTAAATCATATGGAAAAATCAGGAGGTTCTTACGGCTCGTTTGCCGGAAACCACTGTCGAACCAACTTGTATGAATTTTGACGCGAGGAAATTCCGCCAAAATTCACATGGTCCATCGCACGTTGCAATGTTTATATAGGATACGAAACTAAGGATTCAAAAATTTTCAGTGTCCCGTTACAAACATATTACCTAACACTTTTCAACCATTTCATTACTTTTCATCCTTGCTTTATATAAGCTGCCTTATTCAGGGGTATATGCCCCTATATAGCCTTTTACATTAATATGCCCCTATAGCCTTTTACATTAATATTCAGTACCCCTAATTTTATACGAAATGGACCCCTAATTTTATACGAAATGGTGGAGTGGAACCTTTTTATACAATTTACATGTTCGTTATCATAAGTTGAGGATTTTCCCTCCTCATAATGGTATCGTTTGGATCAAAGTTAAACTTAACATAGTGGTTCCGTAAACTAAAATTTCTGCAGCTTCTTTCTTGTTCTTCAGCGAAAGTATCGTTTTTTTTTTTTTGGCCGGATTGCATAGCAATTCTGGTCTATAGATTGACGATGTCCGTCCGTCCTCTTGACCGCAACATTTTGGTTAAAGTTTCTGGTTGAAGCAAAATCTAAGGAACTGTATGCAGTAGAAACTTTATATTATACATGTGGGTTGCCTCTGACAAAACCTTTCAATTTATGGTGTAATATTTGACCTAGTGACCTTGACCCAGTTGGTGACAAAAACTTACTTTGCAATCCGGCCATACCGTCTTTAGCGGTGTTTTTTTTCAATTGAAATGCGCAAATACTGACAGAAATTCAGAAATCAGCCATTACTTGCTTCCTTTATTCTTGCCTTTATATTTCCATTCCTTTTGATCTGCCAAAATAAAATACTTTCAGTGTAATACATTGATCGTATTCGGGTGTAGATGTTGAAAAGTGCAACTATATATATATGTACATGTAAATATAAATTTAAATAGGCGTCAAGTGCGAATCTAAAGGGGATGGATGGGGGTTTAGGATCAGTCTCCCCTCCGCCAGCCGCCCTTCTCCTTCATGACGACGAAGGAGAAAGGGGGAGGGGGGGGGGCTGGATTTAATCAGACAGATATATATACACGTTTACAGAACCTCACCAGCCTTACACTGTAAGAATTTGAGATTGAGCCGCCCCTGACCAAAGTAGCTCTTCATAAGCGCCTGGTTGTCGTAATTTTAGGGTGCTCAAAAACAATCACAGAATCACAATAAAGAAAAAAGTGAGGGGCTTCCATGTGTCATAAACATCTCTATACAACTGCATTACAACTGGCAAGTCAGTATGTAGATTGAAGTATTTATAATCACAACATCTTGTAATAATGATTAGAGAACATATGTCAGAAACCATTTTATCCACTAAAATCGTAAGTGCTTTGACGTCACCGTACCAGAAACATATGGAACTTAGTAAGATTTTGTTTGATGTAGATAACTCCATCATACTTATAGAATCTTCTGTAGCACTGTCAGTGGCGTAGCTACTGTCAGATAACTCCATCATACTTATAGAAACTTCTATAGCACTGTCAGTGGCATAGCTACTGTCAGATAACTCCATCATACTTATAGAATCTTCTATAGCACTGTCAGTGACGTAACTACTGTCAGATAACTCCATCATACTTATAGAATCTTCTATAGCACTGTCAGTGACGTAGCTACTGTCAGATAACTCCATCATATTCATAGAAGCTTCTATAGCACTGTCAGTGACGTAGCTACTGTCAGATAACTCCATCATACTTATAGAATCTTCTGTAGAACTGTCAGTGACGTAGCTACTGTCAGATAACTCCATCATACTTATAGAATCTTCTATAGCACTGTCAGTGACGTAGCTACTGTCAGATAACTCCATCATACATATAGAATCTTCTATAGCACTGTCAGTGGCGTAGCTACTGTCATATAACTCCATCATACTTATAGAAACTTCTATAGCACTGTCAGTGGCGTAGCTACTGTCAGATAACTCCATCATACTTATAGAATCGTCTATAGCACTGTCAGTTGCGTACCTACTGTCAGATAACTCCGTCATACTTATAGAATCTTCTATAGCACTGTCAGTGGCGTAGCTACTGTTAGATAACTCCATCATACTCATAGAATCTTCTGTAGCACTGTCAGTGGTGTAGCTACTGTTAGATAACTCCATCATACTTATAGAATCTTCTATAGCACTGTCAGTGTCGTAGCTACTGTCAGATAACTCCGTCATACTTATAGAAACTTCTATAGCACTGTCAGTGTCGTAGCTATTGTCAGATAACTCTATCACACTTATTAAATCTTCTATAGCACTGTCAGTGGCGTATCTACTGTCAGATAACTCCGTCATGCTTATAGAATCTTCTATAGCACTGTCAGTGTCGTAGCTAATGTCAGATAACTCCATCATACTTATAGAAACTTCTATAGCACTGTCAGTGACGTAGCTATTGTCAGATAACTCCGTCACACTTATAAAATCTTCTATAGCATTGTCAGTGGCGTATCTACTGTCAGATAACTCCGTCATGCTTATAGAATCTTCTATAGCACTGTCAGGGACGTAGCTAATGTCAGATAACTCCATCATACTTATAGAATCTTCTATAGCACTGTCAGTGACGTAGCTATTGTCAGATAACTCCGTCATACTTATAGAAACTTCTATAGCACTGTCAGTGTCGTAGCTACTGTCAGATAACTCCATCACACTTATAAAATCTTCTATAGCATTGTCAGTGGCGTATCTACTGTCAGATAACTCCATCATACTTATAGAATCTTCTATAGCACTGTCAGTGACGTAGCTATTGTCAGATAACTCCATCATACTTATAGAATCTTCTATAGCACTGTCAGTGACGTAGCTACTGTCAGATAACTCCATCATACTTATATAATCTTCTATAGCACTGTCAGTGGTGTAGCTACTGTCACAATCTAATCCATCGGTGTAAAAACCAGCGTATCAGCGTCATAGCCACTGTAACGGTAAATTAATGAACTGCTGGGAAGATGCGACAGCAAGCGGCTATGGCGCTGATACGCTGGTTTTTACACCGATGGATTAGATTGTGACTGTAGCTACGCCACTGACAGTGCTATAGAAGATGAGACTCACAGCCAATTTCAGTATGAAAAATACATGCTCTCAGTTTAGTCACGATCAACCAAAATCAAGAGCTTGTCAACATGAAGTATGTTATTGATTGTTCTCGATTATGGAGAGAGGGGGGGGGGGCAAATAGGCTTGCGCTAGGTCATTGCTTTTCTGCATCAAATTGACCTTCTTGCTAGACTGGTCAGTCAGCGTGCTAATCTGGATAAAGCGACGTAACTCTTTTTCGAATTTTTTTGATAAATTCGTTATTATTTTTCAACACAACAACCAAGCTCTTCTTAATATTGGTAGTAGAGGGTATGAGGGTGCATGGCATGTATTTTTCGTCAACCATATTCCAATCCGGCTTATTGTATTTTATGTTAGTCGTGTAATAACTCCATTTCCGCTAAAAGCCCTGGTCTGTCCGTTCGATTGTTGATACAAAAATATTATAGAGGTGAAATTTCTTTAGATTCATCGAAAAAGGGTTTTTATTTTTCGATACGGAGAAAAAATATCTTTAATCAGAATCTTCAAGAATAAAAGATTTTCTGTCAAGTAACTAGTCTGCTTGAATATTATACAGCACCATTTAATATATGGGTATTTTTTTCCTGTAATAAATTTTTCGTCGAGAAAAATACTCTCTGACAGAAAAATGGACACTCTGGTTGCATATTCTTTGTATAATAAATGATGGACAGAGTCAATGTTTTACAACGGATTATATAAAATTTCAATTTCTGAAATCAAGTCTGACAAGAAAAAAGGGGAGAAAATATGGCAAATATCAATAGGTAGAATATTATATAGAGAAAAATAAAACAAAGCAAAATTTAAGGGAGGAGAACAAAGTGTAAAGTAAAACAACGATTCAATATCTGTACAAAACCTTTGGTAAATGTATGCAAACGTGAAAGAGAGAAGGAGAAATAGCAAGAAAGAAATATGATTTTTTTTCTCAGCAATGTACACCATTCAGAACATCTGTTTTTACAGCATCTTAACACAAAGACAGCCAGTATCTGTGGATTATGCCAACTTAATCAGACCGAATTGCCAGAACTTTTTTCTTTCTGTCTATGACTCTGTCAATTGCTTACTATTAACATTATTCTTTGGGACAATAAACCTTGACCTTGTTTCTGACTTATGATAATGATCCGATGCATGGATGACACGGAATACTGCCAAATGATATGGGGGAAAGAGGGGGAGTGTTGTAAAGAAATAAATGGTATTCCGTCATTACCGTTGTCATCATCATCATCATCATCGCCGCCACCGTCATCGTCATTATTGTTGTCGCCGTCATCATCATCATCGTCATCGTCATTAAAATCATCACCACCATCATCATTGCCGTCGTCGTCATCCTCATAATCATTGTATTCGTCTTAGTTAACGTCATCATCATCATTGTCGTCATTGTCAACGTCATTAAAATCAACAACATCAATGCCGTCGTCATCATCCTCATAATCGTTGTATTCGTCGTAATCGACGTCATCGCCGTCATCATCATTGTCGTCGTCATCATCAAATTATCCAACACTATGATCCTGTATATGATGATGTCGACGAAGTTTTTTTCGCTATTTTCACCAAAAGTGTTCAGCATTAACGTAAGGACAAGTCGTATATATAATGAATTCATGCTGTCTGAAATAATCAAATTATTTTTCCTTTATGGAGTAACATTTCATTTATAGTTTTTGTCTGGCAGAATAAAGTTCTTTTTGACATTAAGAGGACTTTTTTCTATCATAAAGGACAATATCTTTGAAAGGAATGACTTTCTGCCTTGTATCCACGTCACTACGCATTTTCATCATCATAAAATCATAGTCTATTTGTTCTAAGAAATTACTACCAGATTGAGGATAATGCCGCGATATTCGGTATATTAGCGCAAAAGTTATAGGAAAATACTAAGAAACTGTTCGTTTCATCTATACTGCACCCTTGGGAATAAATCCACACCCTCTAGATCAGCATATGCATTACGGTGTGAGTATGGCGCCTTTACAATTTTTTGAGAAAAACAGTTTAATGACAAGTTTAAAACTCGTGTAGATTGCATTCATTAATATTCCCGGCCCTAAACCGACATAACACCCCCATCCAAGCAAAACGAAAAACCATAAAGAAAGCAAACAGAATAAAACAAAACCATATTGAAATAAAAACGTAATAAAATGATTAAAAAGTGAAGAGAAATATAAAAACAATCAATTCTAAAGAAAAACAAAATCAATTTTTGAAAGATTGTGCTACAGTTTTATTTCTCTCGAACGATATTTTCTTCGAGCTTTGTGAATGGTCTTCTTCATTGGTAAAATATCTCCCAAATGCACAGCCTATACCCGTGAAACACATAATTCTGTTACCATGGCCTGACATCACCCGTCCCGTCAGATAGTACGACGACACCAAGATCGCGCGGCACGTCTCGCGAGATCTGCCTTTGATTAGCGCTAAGTCATTGTAGTATGGAGAAATGAGAGGCTTTCATCCAGAGTTAATAACGAAGCATAGGTAAAACGATGACGGCCTAATAGAAACCAGGCGTGCTCCAAGTTCATTCTGGTTTACCTTGGCAAAGAATCTCATCACAGAGCAAGAGGGTCTGGCTAGGGTGATGAAAACCTCCCCTTTGTTTTATATTGTATGTACAAGAAAGATTATTATCCTATTGTAAGACATGGTATTATCCTCTGCTAATTTCGTTAAGCACTAGTTTTGTTGGGAAAACAGAGGGGGTGTAAACACCCACCATGCAATTGAGAATTGCTGTAGAAACGACTTGTTCGAAGAAAAGCGCAAAATATCATCCATATAGTTCTAAGAATATTAAAAGCGTACCACTTTGAATAAGTCTCATATAAATAGAACGAAAATTCCCGACAAAATCAATGTTTAGAAATGCGCATCGACTAACTGTGAAGATAGGCCTCTTTGACAGCTCTGTATGTCATTGTAATACAAAGATGCAAGTCCTATGTTCCTGCGAATATATACTTCAGTCTGTGGGAGCTTTTGTTTGAATTACAGAGCCATTCTGGTCTGTTCCGTATGTATGTCTGTCCGTCAACAATTTCGTAAAAGTTCATTGTTGATGTTATTTTCTCATTTATTCAATTTTAAGGGACACACCTAGAAAAATATAAGGTTTGATACAGATCTCTGGAAACCGAACCCTTAACATCTTACGTTCTAGACCTATTTTATTACAGACGGAAAGACAGACAGTGACATAGATCAGTCCGTATTGTATGACTGTCTGATTCTAGAGTTTTTGGTGGCTTTTTTGGCCAGTTTTGTGTTTCTCAGTCTGCCATCATAAAATGTGATGTTGTCGCTATAGTTTTATGTTTTGTTTATAAAAACACATCAACTTGTCTATACCTAACAGAAAAAAAACCCTGAGTGTTAAAAAAATGATCGTGTCCTCACATATAAAGTGTGATATGTGTTTTCTCACGCTTACCCTCTTTATTGAAAGTGAAAATAGCGCCATCACGTAAGATCCTGTTTTACAGACGAAATATACTTTTTGGAGGAGTTGGCACGACCTTAATGGTATTGTGACTTCCCTCTTTAGCTAACCAAAATATGACCTGTATAAAGTGCATATTGTTTGAACCAATATAAAAGTGATAAAAAGTTTTATTATTTCTACACCCGTCGTTATGACATCTTCATTTGATTCCAGGAACTGGTAATGGCTCAAGCCTCACATCATCCTAAACTCTCACAGAAAAGTCCTCAATAGATTGACTCAGGTAAGAAAACTTGTCTATTGTATATCTTAAAATCATTAGTCTACTCTTACTGAGTCAAGTATTGACTCAGAAGTTAAATGTGGGAGGAGAACCGAGATTTTGACGTCCAATGTAGCCGAAGTTAGCATAAGGTAGGTCATTTCTCCAACAAAACCCTCTGAGAAATAACGTCATTTGTTTGTTTGCATTTCGACATAATTTCAAAATTTATGTATGAAATGACATCACTTGTCGGATTTATGTTTTAAGATAAGGAGGTAATCCCCGACATGACGCCGTTACAGTGATCACAACGGAACACACACTTACGTACATGGCGAGAAAAAGGCAACAAACAGATGGAGATAACATTAAGATCTCATCATTGAAACGTGTGAATAATTTCGACAGACTCGAACAGAGGTCTTTTGTATTAGCGAAATTCATTGTGCGAGTACATGTAGATGGCACCACCGAAAATAATTATAGAACAAACTATTATATCCGGATAACATGAGCTCAATGCCAACTATCCACAAGAATATCCGCCTCTACTTTCCTAATGCCTAGAGAGAGATGGGAAGGGGCGGGTGTCATTGAAGGTTGTTGGAATCGAGCTACTGTATTCCGGATAAAACATGATGTCTGGATGGCACAGTACTTTTGCTCCTCTTTGAAATGAAAGAGCCAAAGACCGGGGGTACTAGTATTTGACGATGAGTGAAATATATTAAAGAGAAAGCTGTTGAATCTGTGAAGATAATTGCAGTAGTATATTTGTAAAACACCTTTTCCCATTATGAACCTGTCAAAATGGAGTTCGCTAGGATTGACATGTAGAGAGGGTTTTACATTGTACAATGTCAGAGGTTCCTTCATTTCAGTTGAGCACATAGTTAATACTAAGGAAAAACGAGTTGTCGGATAGAATGAGAAAAAAACCCATTAGATTTATAAGTCTTGAGGTCTAAAACTGTATGAAAAGAAAATTAATTGAACACAATATACATGTACAAGCATGACAAAATTAAAAGTAAAAGTACTTGAAACATTTGTTATCTGAATTACCAAATGCGTATATATGCATGTCATATATCTGAAGTTCAGATGGTTTCTTCCAAAGTCAGTTTAAATCACTTTGTCATATGTATATGAATACAACATTTTTACAACATGTCCCTATTGAAACCAAACGTAGGTAAGCAGGCGTGTTGCGCGCACGTATTCCGGATATGAACATCATTGGCAACGAAGGACCGTCTGCAATGTATTTTCGTGTTTAAATGGAGATCAATGTATTTTGTCTTTAAATGGAGATGTAAACATTTTATACCCACGTCCCACCTGTGGTTTCCGGACATTTAAAGGAAAACCGCTATAAGTAATCAAATTTCTTGGATATAGCTTTTACATCAAGAAATGCAGGTCAAGTTCGAATATGGGACATATCGCTTATTTGAACATGTTTTCTACATGTAAATTCATTTGAATGGGAAAAATTAATTCCTGTTTTTCGCTGTTGGGCGCGCCATGGAGTGAGTTTTTACCTTTCCTCAAGAAAAAAAGTAGATAATTAAATAAAATCTTATACTGTACAAGTAAAGTACGATTAGTAATCTCTGTTAAAATCCTATATATCTAGCCTAATACCCCATGCATTTCCAGAATCCAAGTCCTTAGTCTTTAAAGAAGTCCTTCGCGGACGGACCATAAATAACCGGCTAGAGTCATACATTGTGTGGTGAGTGACGTTCACGAGGTACACACATACTTTATACTGTCCACACTCTAATGAGGATGGATGAACCATTTGTTGTAAGGCTGTAGATACTGACACATGCTTTATGGCTTCTGAAATGTAGATTTATGTCACAGATTTTGGTCCCCATCGAGATTCCGTCTGCAAAATAAATAAAACCCGGAATTATATTAAATAGAACAATAGCTTTGTCTTCATTTTGTACCTCCCCTTGAACTTTTAAAATAATCATCAATGATCACTTTTAGTCATGGGCGGATCTAGGATTTTTTTTTTCGGGATGGGGTGTGTTCAAGACGTCGGGGAGGCGTTCCAACAAATAATCTTTGAAGAAAAAAAAATCCGATAAAATTAGGATTTTTTTCAAATACCATGGGATTCTCAATCCATACACGGTAAAGAGGTACCAATTTTAAGGAGTGAACTTCAAATAAAGATACGACACAATTTATCTTCTACATCTTTAAGTCACCTGATATTGATTGAGGTGTTTTCATTCGGATTCTGGGATTCTAATGAAGATCGATAACCATGCAAGCTCGTCAGTGATTGCAAGATCAGGTGTTTTAAGAAAACTCATAAACTTAAATTGTTCTCTGTGTTATGAAGACTGATTTCAAACAAGAACTGAATCTGTCCTCGGATAATTGTTTTCTCTTTCGCTTTAAAAGAAGCAAGGTTATTAATGAAATCGTAATTACACTTCTATTGGGATTTATTATTTTAATGATTTTAACATTACATATCGTCAAGTTCTTTCATGAGACTTTCTTTCAAAAATTATTGCGTCGTTGTGGAAGCGAATTCATCAAGTCATATTTTGGCCAGATTTGGCCGCGTAGAGACTAAAACGACTCGCACATAATGAGCTCAAAATTTCTTACTAGTAAAGTTATAAAATGAAACAATTTTTGGAATATCCTGTTCAATTTCAATGCAATTTTCAATTCCTGTCCAAAGTATACACAAATTAAATTTTAACAATGTGTATCCTGGCAATCTGTGTCAAATGATATTTGAGCTTCCCTGACTTGCAAGCTGGTTGTATACGTGGAAGTCATGTGACATTAACGTTAGAATTTCCCTCATGGCCAAAACGTCGATAGAACTGTATAAATGACGCAATGTTATTCTCTAAAGGCAAAACTATGTCGTAAAAAGATGTGAATTTTGAAGAAAAAAGTCAGATCCTTTATGTTTGATATTATACATTTTGTCATAAGCATGATTTTTTGGTCATTATAATTATATATTGAGATAAAACTTGATACACGATAACCTGTCTTGGAAATTTGAGATTTTTTGTCTCTCTCTCTTTTTTTTTTTTTTTTTTTTTTTTTTTTTTTTTTGATCGGGATTGTTAAGTTTTTGGTAACTTCCGTCAATTTTCCTAATAATTTCAACAAAATTATATATCTACCGAATCGATCGCGAGGTCATTGTTAGATATTGTATCCCACAGCCAAGTCTTGTTCAAGTGAAAATAATTAAAAAGAAAAAAAGTTTCAAATGATCAGAAATTTCCTGCAGTCCCCCCTTAATCCCTTTGCACTATAACCGGCGTCTGATACGGGCCACGTTACATCGACCGTCGTCCAGTGTCGCTTGGAGAGCGCCGAAAGAAACGCGAGAAATCCCTACGCTTTATTTGTCTTAATTCTGCTCACATTATAGGCTTATTAACGCCTTTAACAGAAGTAGGGGCCAAGATTGAGAGACTTATGTAAATCTTGGGGGAACCAAGATGAGGTTGTACATTAGGACTAATTAGGTGTTGTCAGAGGGGACGCGGGCTAGGCCACATAAATCCTTATTTGGTCTATAAGCTAAGGTCAATACTAAGTCCTGCTATGGTGTTATTGATAGCCATTCGTATCGTTTATGCTTTCTGCGCCAAAACAGAAACATACACAAAAAAAACCACAAAACAAATAAAAATATCAAAAAAAAAAAAAAATCCAAAGAAAACAAAAACAAAAACAAAAAAAAAGGAAAGAAAAGAAAAAGAAATTGGTGATATGAATGGGAAACGGGGGTTCAGCATCACCCAACCCTCCCATGTTAAGTCTATGAAACCCTCCGTATCAACCCTCCTCCTCCTCCTCCTCCTCCTCCTCCTCCTCCTCCTCCTCCTGGGGTTCACTGAAGCATGTCCTCCTCCATCTCCTCCTCAATGGCCCCATCATGAAGGAGGAGATGCTTCATTGAACCCTAGGAGGAGGAGGAGGAGGGTTGATACTGAGGGTTTCATAGACTTAACATGGGAGGGACTGTTGATGCAAAACCTCCATTTCCTATTTATGATGATGAATAGGAAATGACAGTTCTGTGCCACCCGTACCTCCCAGGTTAAGTCTATGGCACCCTCACTATCAATCCTCCTCCTGAGGTTCACTGAAGCACATCCTCCTCCTCCACCAGCACTTCCCGGGCTGTCATTTCCTATTTATTCATCATCGGTGTGTGTTATTTTGTCAAACTTTTTTAAACATCGAAATTTCCCCCTCTTTCATTACATGTAATACATTCAGACATTTGAGATTTTAACCTCTCTCGTGTTTTCCTTTTAAAGAAGGGATAATGGGCCTCAAAGTCTCAATATGCTCAATTGGGGAAAAAAGGGAGGGATTTCAAGTTCAGTTGACTACTTTATGAGACCTTGTATTTTTATCTCTAT
This sequence comes from Pinctada imbricata, assembly GCA_033119305.1. Classification (NCBI taxonomy): domain Eukaryota; kingdom Metazoa; phylum Mollusca; class Bivalvia; order Pterioida; family Pteriidae; genus Pinctada; species Pinctada imbricata. The sequence continues at coordinate 15,926,102 of VSWD01000003.1, forward strand.
ACATGTGTATGATATGTTTGGATAAAAATGATTTTTTGAACACAAAACTTTAAAAAATGCAACTTGCTGTGTGGAGTAAACACGTTTTGTTTATAATAATACGTTCGTCATATTTTCTCAATCCTGCAAACAAATTTTGAAAAAACAATTCCTCCAGTCTTGGGAATCAATGAGGTCTAATCAAGATGGCAAGCTTTGTACATACATAACTTTTAAGACAAATTTTGGTTTTGAAAAGTATCTCCAGACACTTCATAATTTTGATCAGAGACGAAGAGTTACAAAATTTCGACTATCTGCTCATAAGCTTTTAATTGAAACTGGAAGGTACAAAGGTATTCCCAGAAATGAGAGAATTTGTGATAAGTGTATGCTAGGTGAGGTAGAAGATGAATGTCACTTTCTTTTTAAATGTCATAAGTTCAGCCTTCAAAGAATTCAACTTATGGATATTATATGCAAGTCTTGTCCAAATTTTATTACTTTAAATAGCACTAATCAACTAATTTGGGCATTAAGTTGTGAACATGTTGATGTACTCTTAGCTATTTCTGAATTTATAAAACTATGTGAATAATTAAGTCTTTCGAATTTTCACTTCCACTTCTGTAATTGCCAAAAAAATTAAATGCATGTATTGCTAACTTTATCAGTACTATAGTCTGTCAAAAATTATTGAATGAATCTTATTTTTTTTTTTTTTTTTTTTTTTTTTTTTTTTTTTTTTACATGTGAATTGAACTCCAGTACTTCATTACTCATGTTATTACTGTCAAAATTATTGAATGAATCCTTGTTACATGTGAACTGAACTAAAGCACTTCACTCAATGGTATTACTCACAATATCATTTTAATCTTCGACTATTTGTTCATTGCTAAACATCACTTATTATAGATTTTTTTTTTTTTTTTTTTCCTTCATGGTCTGATCTGGTAGTTGTGCGGTGGTCACATGTGGACCACTTGTCCTCCAGCACCGCCTCATGGTGACTTCCGCATTCCTGCTATTTCATCCCATGTGAACACTCCATTACTGATCTGGTGATTATGCAGTGGTCACATGTGGACAATTTGTCCTGCAGCATCGTCTCGTGGTAACCCCTGCATTCCCACTACGTTTTACAATGTGTTCACTCCGTTAATTACTGACTCAGTAACTAACATTATCTTGCTTTTATCATATTTTTCTATATATCTTGATATTGTGACACCACATTCACATTTACCAAAGAGTGAAAATCTGAGATGCTTGCAACTGCTTGTAATATAATTACTTGTTTCCTTCTTATCTTGTCATGTTCATGTCATGTCATATATATATATATTTTTTATTTTTTCTCATCATGGACTGATCTGGTAGTTGTGCGGTGGTCACATGTGGACCACTTGTCCTTTAGCACCGCCTCGTGGTGACTTCCGCATTCCTGCCATTTCATCCCATGTGTACACTCCATTACTGATCTGGTGGTTATGCAGTGGTCACATGTGGACAATTGGTCCTGTAGCATCGTCTCGTGGTGACCCCTGCATTCCCACTACTTTTTACAATGTGTTCACTCCATTAATTACTGTCTCAGTATCTAGCATTATCTTGCGTTTATCATATATTTCACATGTACCAAAGAGTGAAAATCTGAATGCTTGCAACTGCTTGTAATATTATTTATTTAATACTCATTTCCTTAATTTTTACTATAGTATCTTGTAATGTTCATATCATGCCCTTACGGGCCCTTCTTTAGGTAATAAAGCATATCTTATCTTATCTTATCTATTTTCTCATAAAAACTCTCACGTCATCACGAACATCGTTTTGGTCGATATTGGAACAAGAAAGAAATGAAATTCTCTGAATACAAAAATTAACCAACTTAAATTAATATTAAATAAAAATCTTTATTCCTAAGACTTGAGATAGGAAAATATTTATTTCATGTTGAGAATTGAAGCCCTGCGTCTGGTTGTTTCCCTTTATACCCATATAGAGCTACATTGTATATACGAAATTGCCGGGCAATCATTCAATGTGGTTGGGATTTACAGGGGATTAGCTCTATGTTTCCGTCAACCCTTTCCTACTGGCTGGATAGATTTCCTTTTTGTGCACACCGGAGTTCCCCAGCATCGACATTTAATCTGTCAGGTTTCATTAACAGGCTTTTCTTGGATCAAGTCGTTGTTTTGGACATTGGAATATCTCCGTGATCGTAAAGTAATGAAGCTCTTCCTTGAAACCGAGAAGAAAAAAAAACCCACTATAATCAAGATCTTATAAAACACAAAGTTGTTTTCTGAAGATATTTCCATATATCTCTAATTATCTTACTTGTTTCACTTGATAGGCAAAAAAATTGTTTTAAACATATTTTCTTTAACCGTAATTACAGTCTACAGTCACTATAATACACCTGTATACCCTATACTTTATAGTATTACTCTACTAGTCGTCTTTAAAATCAGAATCAGAATAAATCTATGTCCTTTTGATTCATGACGTTTTTAGCATAAAAAATCAATTTTCAACTGTTATTTGTCAATAGTTTTTATCAATGTTTTCTATTTCAGTCACGGCAAGAGTAATTGTACATATAAAATGATAATGTCAATGTCAATACCTTTTTCGCATAGCCATGCAATCGGGTTAACTACACCTTGTATATGAACATGTATATGCTAGACAAAATGCTGAAAACTACATGATCTACTAGTATCTCCTCGTTACATCTTTATTTTATTTTGCTAACGTTTATTGCGATTTGTACCATTTGTCTTCGCTGTATGTTCTGTGATATGTATCGATTATGATTCTTAACATTGCGTTGGTCTTTTTGAGGCTGTTGTGGACTTTGGCGCACTATTATTATTATATTTCATGTGAGTTGATAAGACATATCCCAAAAAGGTCAAGGTCACCTGGTCAAGGCCACGGTCAACGTCACTTGAACTTGATGGTCAAGGCCACACATTAATGATTGGCATAAGTGCGTATGATAATTAAAATTTATTAAATTTCTTGAACCATCATATAGTTTTAAATTCGATTTCCACTTCTTATGAGTGGAATGAAATGCAATGTAATGGATGCAAAATCTTAAAGTTTCCTTTTTGCTGCTAGTAATTAATTGCCTTCAATCACTATTTATTTCTGTTCCTGGAATGAGTCCACTGTTCTTTATATGGAAACAAAGCCGAGGATAACAAATACCAACCTATACGACTGTGTCTGTGCTACTGGCACTGCAGGGGTATACTTGTAAACTTTGAAAAAAAAAATCTGAGAGAGTAGAAGTGTTTCAACCTTTGTTCTCCCCGGCAGTGAGTGCCAGAAGTAGCTCGGGTTCGGGATGTCTTTTATGCAGCAGTAACGTCTAACACATGTTGCGATCCCGATTTTTTGTTATTATTGTAGCAAGGATTTGTATAAGGGGGAATGTAGTAGAGGGAACCGCTATATAACATGTCTCCCGGGCGATATCGCTCACTAATTAGACAGAATACATCACAAGGACAACTTCATCGACAGGCGATAAGCGCGAACATCTTCTGTTCAATCAGCCGTGACTGTCAAGACCGATTCAGACTCAGAAAAGGAGAGTGTTCAAAAAGATACTTGTAGTGACTTTACTTATTAAGGATTGCATTTTTTTATCTTCATCTTTTGTAAATTAATACGTGTTCGTCAGTGGTTCCTTCAATTTTGAAAACTCAAGTACTGATACAAATCACATTACAGTAGCAACGACAAAGGAGACAAAAGAAAACGACATATCTTAAAGGTAAATTTTATTTTCTTAACTTCAATTCTTTTCAAACTATCTAAGATGTCTACCGATTATGAATTTCGTACTATAGAAGTTGATTTTTAGAAAAAAAAAAAAAGAAAAAGAAAAGAAGAAGAAGGAGAAAAAAGATGAGAGACATGGTAACTGTTTATGCAAATCTATTGGTCAATGACCAAACGTGCTTCATTTTGATAGGTTAATTTGACGACTTTCATACCCAATACCTGTAGGTCTGCATAAATGTAAAAACCATGTTGTACATACACATGGCTGATGAACCATGTGCCCCTATAAAAACTCTACACGAGATCAGCATCTTCATTTTTCTCTCTGTGAATGCTATTATGAACTTGACGTGTTGACAGGGCCCATACTTACCAGTGGGCGGATCCAGACTTTTTCTCGTTGACAGGACCTATACTTCCCAATGGGCGGATCCAGATTTTTTTTCAAGGGGTAGGATTCCAGTCCGACAGGAATGGGATTCGTGCCTATATGATTATGAAAGTAAAAAAAAAAAAGACAAAAAATTTAGAAAGTAATATTTTTTTTTTTTGCAAAATCCAGGATGGGTGTGCCCTGAACCCCACCCCACACTCTTTCCTTTAGATCTGCGCTAGTATTGTGAACTTAACGTTCTGACGGGACCTTTACTTACCTTAACATATGAGAAAGTGTTAGTCACATGTGAAAATCTAATTACCCTGCCGAAGGTCGACTGGGGAAATGGAGGGAGACGATGGGTATCAATTTACCGCGCTCCCCGGGCGTTCTGTCGTCAGTGTATGCTCCGAGCATTCTGGGGATGCTTGCTGTTCCCTATAGTCAACATGATCTTTTCTTACTGCCAACACAAGCACGTGCTTTCGAGCCGATCGTGCATGGAGTAAACCTCCTTCGTTGCTTGCCAATGGATATTTATTACTTACCTAGTTATAACTGACGAGAGATTTAATTAATGAAGAATCTTGCCCATCCTATGGTCGTGATAATGCACGTTTCTACTGTGTCGATGTTTCCAGTGGGGGTGATGCTCCGTGTTTGGGGACTACTCACCAAGAACCTTGGTTTCGCCTTCCCCAATCAGAACTATTCTTCTCTAATATACGAAGATTCCCAAGCTTCAAAACTGTTGGAAGGGTAGGAGGCTTCAAAACCTTAAGGTTTGATGTCTATTATAAACGTTCTTCTTTCTTAGACATTTTGGTCCTTTGCATTTTGTTCTTACATCTTAGGATTTTTATTTTTTTTTTTTTTGCATATGTTCTTCTTTCTTGGTATTTTCTGTTCGTCTCTCTTCGGTATTTTGGTTCTTTTGTTCTTCCTTCTTATACATCTTAATTCTTTGCATCTTGGCTTGAACACCCTCTCGGCCCTAGAAAAATTCTATATCAGCCAATTATGCAGTCTTTAACTTTATTCAGAAATCGCTCAAACATATCCAATATAACTTGTATATTATACAAGTGCTGGGTTTCCAGATTGGTGTTTTACAGTGGCTTTAAGCCAATGATAACATGGCTTAGTGCAAATTTCTTAAACATTGAAGGAGGATTTACTAATTGGTAAACATATTATGACTTGCAAATGTAAACGAAGGACTCCTAGCTACAAAAATTATAGCATATTATTGTTTAGACTTCAGTGCAGTCTTGCCATTACGCTATGCACAGAAAACCATATGGTGTTTCCTTGAAATTGTTTCTTTACTCTTATGCGAGAAAAAAAGTTTTCAATTTTTGTCCCTGAAGAGAGAACTTCGAACGATACGAAACTACCAAAAGTCACGTGACACTTGCTAGCTCGTTCAAGTGTTCGACTCGCACCGCGATCTCTCACTGTCTTGATTGCTTTCATACATACGTTATGTAAAGAACTTAGAGATGGTATTTAATAACATATGGAGGGTACTTCCTATCAAAGAAAATATACAATCTCGCGATGTGTTTAGATTTGGAACAAAGATTTACTTCATCTTTCAAGAAGTAACTCCAATCACATATCATCTAGAGACGATTTCCTGCCGGTCATTTCCTTCATGTTTATTGTTCCTGTGAATACCTACCTGAAATTATGTTCTCTATATTTACGATTACTCTTGAGCGCTCGCTATTATTTTGATGTCTCAGTAGATAAAAAGTGTTTAACTTTCATCCGTTCAGCAAGTGCAAAATATTGTAACTCTTGGTAGGATGAAAAAATGGAGTGTTCGGAAAGAACAAAATGTCCAAATCTGTTGTCAGAGAACAGTCTTATGGACAAAAATTTCTGAATGCGTTGAGCATGCATGTTTCGGAAAAAGAATCCTCATCAACTGGAAAAGTGGGAGAGTTGTGTGCACGTAATCCGGATAACTACACCATTTGCTACTGGCATGGCAGATGGCCATCCTAAGTCGGCACCAGTGTGTTGTCTTTTGTGTTTGATATTTCTATGTTGTGTTTTCGTGTTCCTTGTCCCTTTTGTGTCTCTTCCTGTGCATGTCTGCTCTGTGTTTTTGCATGTGATGTTTTGCTGAGGGTACTGCAACCGAATCCCCTCCTTTCGTTTAAGCCCAAAAAATTATCACTATAAACTCTTTGTTGCAATTTCTACAAAAAAGAGAAGAAACTTGGAAACAAACTGTTGTATTTGTATGTACATAAAAATATCCATTCTCTACTCAAGATTCCATCAAGAGCGATCATAACTCTCGGTTTATATGTAGAGAATGAGAAAAACGGTTCAACTGAACGGAGTGTTCGGATCAACTAAACGGAGTGTTCTGATATCATTCATTCATTGTTTCTCTCCTGCAAAAAAAAAAAATGAGAAGTTGAGTTAATAGTCGTTTTAAGGTTGTACATCCCAAAGAATAACAGAATGGAATTATCGCCCATCGATCTTTACAAACTGACAAATTGACCGTTTTATGTTCACATATGAGAATTCTCCACGTGAAACATCCTCACTGAAAACTTCGGCGGTAAACATCAAAGGTTTGAGAGTCAATGAGCCATCTATTCATACAAGCAGGGAAATGCCGATATTTTAACGAAATTCTCTGAGATCCATAAAATTGATTACCATATGATAGACGTAATTACAGGTGAACATAGTATTTGATGTTGATGTCAGCATATCATCCGATAGGATAATATTTTATGGAATATCGTTTACAAGAAACCGGCAGGGGATCCCCCCTTTATCGTTGGTAAAGCGGTGTGAAGCGGAGTGTTTTCTAACATTAAAACACAGCGTAACTAGAAAATTCTCACCGTTATCAATTTGCAGGCAGATTGAATCAAGGTTTTTTGTCAGAATCTTTATGAAATATAAAAGTATGGTAAACTGTTAGATAAGCAATACAGATATAATCAGCATTTATGGATATTACACGAGATAAATCCGATAAATCAGTAATATAAATCATGATGTATCACTCTGTGAAGGATGAAACGAGATGAAACCCTCTGAAATATGAAACACAAGAAATTGTAATGTAATTTGATTTAATATGTGGCAAATGATTTGATAAGCAGACAAAAGAAAGGTATCGCTCAGTATGTCTGCCTACGTCTTTCTGGTTGCCTGTCCGATTCTTCATGAATATATTTGAGATTGTCACTATTTCATGTGACACTGCAGTCGTGCAAGTAACAATGTGGCCGATGTTTGGTCCGACATATACCTCGTAATGATGTCGGTAATATTCGACACTTGTCGATGAATTCCGTGGCAAAACATTACAAAGAGATTAGGTATTGAAAAAGTATACCTCTATAATTCGTTATGTTGAATTCAAAATTAAAGAATTTGTGCTTCTATACATGTATAAAATATCACGATATTGGAAACCATCTTTACGTCCAATGCATTATTCGTATATTGACGCCTTTCTACATACATAATTGACAGCTATCGGTAAGAACCATATTGTTATGGTTACTCTCTGATTTTTACCACATTTTGTTATTATTAGCCTTCCATTATCGATAATTCGGGAATCCTCGCCTGTCATCCTTAATTTAGTAACACCTTTATCCCGCCGTGTCGGTCAAGTCCACGCGATCGTTCACGTCATAGGCGGATGAAAAAGGGAAGGGGGGAGGGTCTAGTCTGTCAGTGCTAGGGGTCCAACATACGATGTTGAGAAAAAAAAATAATAAATTGAAAAAAAATAATTGGTTATGGGGGGAGTGTTTCCTAAACCCAAAGCACTCTCTAGTTCCGCATCTGTCCTTCATAGACTTTTGTATCAACCCCTGCATTCTATGAGATGAATTTGGTCATTTAGCCTTATGAGAAATACTGATTCACGGACATATCCAGTCCGAAAAGCTCAATTTACCATAATCACAGCGACTTGACCAAGCTGTTAATAGTCGTGTAGCGTCATCACAGGGATCCATCTCTGGTCTATTCAATAATAAGTATCCCTGGTGTGTATCCACTCGATTTCTTCACAAAAACTAATCATTATAGCCGATTCTTACATAATATAATTCGAGTAAAAAGGACATCATACGGTATTTTATCTGGTTTTCGCCACCAATTGTCACCAAACTTAATTAGTCATCAGAAAATCTTATTTATTCATAATAGTATGTTCCCGTTTTTACACGTGACAAATCAGTCGTGTGTTGATTCCATCAAATCTCTTAAAGAGAATATTATATGGATCGGTAATGTATATGTATTTTACAAAAATTAGATAATGAACCGAGCTATATTATTTTGTTTATGGAAAAACGAAATTGTATGTCGCAACACAAATGTAATAAAATGGAAAAGTAAATGGTTTGTACATTGAAAATGTGATTCTGTCGAAACGGAATGAATTCCGTAACTATAGATATAGGTTCAGTACTATTTATGATAGGAATAAGTATTTCCTGTTTGAAATACATCCCACGTGATCTAACGTCAGACAAACCCACGTGATTATGGTGTCGATTGGTGGTCCTTTCCTACATCAATCATTTCGCACATGCCACTAGGAACCGACCTCGGAGATTCCTTAATCCTCTCAATCCGACCTGTGCTCTTGTGTTTACACATGTTTCTGTGCATGTTACATGAGTGTCAACATATGCCATCAATGACATTCACCTCGTGCATGCCACCACATGCGTAATCAGGGTGCAAAGCTCATGACGCTGTTGTCATGTTAGGCGTCTATTGGAACATAGATCGTCTGATTATAGATCATGCCCTCTTGTTTAGATAAGAAGAAGAAAGCGCAGCGCTGTGCGCCATGTAGACGCAATCAGCGCTTAGATTCCGAAGATATCGCGCGTATTTGTAATCAAAGTCGGCAGTAGTGCTTTTTCTACATGATGATAAGAATCTATATCGAAATAAACCTGGGATGAAATATCCAACATGCTGCATTACGAATTGTCTTCATATAGTCCTTGCAACATCGCTTTTGTTCGATCGATCCAAAAATAAAATAAAACTCGCGAGCAGTTCAATTTCTTTTTATAAAGAGATCATACAAGTTGGTGTAACTTCCTGTCAATACATGGCTTATTTTTATCAGAGTAAATTCGACCACATTAAATCGAAATGAAACAAGAATGATTGACAAGAGCACTTTTATGACGTCTTTGTATTTGTGACGGAGACACAGTTATGACCCAAGAAGTCAAAGACTAAGTTGTCGGGCTATTTTGAAATTGCTTGTTGCAGTTCCGGTAACGTATTCGATGTACATCGCATTTTGCAATTTTGTTTATTTTCAGGCATTCAGCCACTAATAAATGTTGATAAACATGTATATTAGAATCAACCGAGATTTAAAAAATCAGTCACGTTTATACTACGCATACAACTCTAGCATTCATGAATGATAGCTGTTTTTAGACCATGGTCAATTCTAGGGCTTCACCACAACAAAGCCATCAGTACTCATGGGGAAATTTCTGAAAAATTGTAATAATGATAACCGGAAGTACTGTTACACCTTAATGGTCACTCGTGTATCACAAAAGTACCAAATAAGAAAGTCGGCCGGTAACAATTTGGAGTAAAATCGGGAAAGCTATGAAATGAACCTAATAGCTTAGAAATTCCACACATGTCAGTGGACACGTGCTGTACATATGTTGATATGTTTGGCCACATTGTATTGTAACTGACATCTCGGTACTATAACGATTATAGCTTCTCAACAGTACATACCAATAGTGAATACTCGATGCGAACATTGACTTGTACCAAACGAACACTCCATAATTCTGTACCTGACAAGGATTACTGCTCACTTTCATAACAATTTTATTTTGTTTGTCTATTTTCACAGTTGGTAATCTCGCATCGCATTATATTCAGTTTCTTTTCTTTTTTTAGCAAAACATAGAACATTTAAATTTTATTGATAAAAAGGAAATGTGTTACAGCTTATAGATGCCTTGGCTATCAGTTATACCCAAAACAATAAGAATATTCCCTATTTATAATGCACAAAAACGTTCTACCATCACTTTCAACTACAGGAAACATGCCGATTATTATTAATTTTTTTTTTTGGTGCTTTCTCTTATTTTAGATCTAAATCATAGTTAATACATCCTTATTCTGCATCAAATTCCCCTTTTAGTGGCAAATAGTTTACATTACGCGAAAATATAAAAAAGCCGCATGTTTTGCGTTGAGAGATTATCCGTTAAACGCACGTGGTGTCATATGACGTACCTATCAACCTACGATCCATATGATGTCCCGGGGGTAAGGGGAAGACGGACTGCCCCCCCCCCCCCCGGAAAAATTCTAGATTCGCCCCTGAACCACACTACACAGTTCCGTACATGAAGAGGATTAGAGCCCACTTTCATAACATTTTTTTTTTCGTTTACCTAAAATGATACGAAACGTTATACGCACTCAGTGTCGTATGACGTACCAATCAACCGGCAATCCATACGTTGCCCCGGGGGTAAGGGGCTGATGATGTAGTGAGGTTGGGAGTAAATCACAAATCTGTCGCGTTCTCGTATTGCCAAGATGCTCTCCTCTCATATCGTAATTGGTACTCCACTCGCCAGGCAAATATTTTTAATTGATACAAAAGCTGCTAGGTTTACATGAGAGAGGCATCCTCCGGCAAACTAAGTCTCGAAAGGCTAGAGAAAAATAAATGACGAAAATAAAGAAAAAATATGTTTAAGAACAACAATTTTAATATTTTTGCAGCTTTGTAATAATCAATTACTAAGTGCAGACGGTTTGTCGATCGTGTCGTTTTTTAAATTGAAGTGATAAACACCCCATTACAAGGAAACGTAGATATTATTTCAATTTCTTGTACGTACAACATCCGGCTAGCCGCGGCTTTGACGTCTACCAATGATTTTAACGAATTTATCCAACAAAACGTCGAAAATATTCGTATTTACTTGTTTTGTATATTGTGATATGTTTGTAATAATATTTACATGTGACACTTAAATAAACTATTCTGTCTGTCTGTCTGTCGTAACAAGAATGGCGAATTCCATAGAAATGGTCATGTCCACAGCTTATATGTTAACGCCATAATCACCGAAGTTTAAATCAAGTTGATGTTCTTCGTCTCTTCATATTCGGTGCCATAGTGTTATATTTGATAATCTTTTAAATGAGTATTATTTTGGAATCAAGCCTTGATAATGTACAAGGTTATCATTTGGAATTGAAGCACCTAGCCCAAAAGGAGGAACCATGGCGTTTCTTTCTCAAAGTGGCCTACTGTTTTAATGATAATTACTGTGTCGTTTTGACAACCCAAGGTTTTCTTAGTTATCTTCTCATTCCTCTTGGTGCTATGTTGATCTTGCGTGAAAATAACTACTAGTATGTTATTTTGCAAGTTTGTTTAGCTAAGCTTGACAGTTTATTCATTACTCTGCTACCGAGTACACTGTCACTGGAAACCATCTCTCTCTCTCTCTCTCTCTCTCTCTCTCTCTCTCTCTCTCTCTCTCTCTCCGGAGAGCTAATGCAATACACTCGGCGTCGTCGTTGTCGTTGTCGTCGTCCGTAGACAAAGCTTTAACCTGGGATATATCTCTTGAACTATAAGGGATAGGGCTTTGATATTTCACATGTAGATACCTTGTGACGAGACCTTTATAGGCGAGCTATGTAATCTTTGATTATCCTATGTTTAAGTTTTTCAATCAGGATTTTTTTTTGTCTGTTGTGCGTTGTACGTCTATCCCCTCCGTCTGTCGCACGTACCTAAGTCTTTGTTATTTACCGACCTATTTCAGTCTGTCTTTGACATTTTGACATGCTCTCTTAGGGACATGATTGGCAGCTACCGACATTCAGCTTGATGTTAGTGGTATTCTCTCAGAAAATCGTCAGTCCTCTGTGAGAGGCGGAAGTTTGTAAATGGACTTCCACTTTACTTCGCCCTCTTGAAACAAAGAGGACAGGCCACTAATTATAGTAACCCGCTCCCGTAATACCTACCATTATAACGACCCGGCATAAGTATGTGTTACCGAAATGGGCGGATCTAGATTTCTTCGGGGGGGGGGGGGGGTTAAGGAGGGAGTGTAGGGGGTCTACCACATCATTTTAAAAAAAATCACTTATCGCAAAAAATGGGCTTGCCAAAACAACTCGAGATTTTGTGCAAATTTCAGGGGGGGGGGGGTCCTTGACACTCCTCCTCTAGGTCCGCCCTTGATCGAGTATTAATATACTTATGTATCAAACTAGGCGGTCATTTTGTCGCACTGCACTCTCCTGACGTGTTATTTTGAAATTATCTGGAATTATATTATTTTTCATACAGAGATTCAATTACGAAAGTATTGGTAAGTGTTTTGATACATCTGTGTTGGCATGTATACGTTGGCATTTGTACGTCTGTATACTTTAAAGTGTCAAAGATGGCCGTATTTATCAACAAGACCTTTTGCACTTTGTGAAGAGTGCAGACTAACCAATGGTTTTGACATACACTTAAGTTAAAGGTGAAAACATATAGAAAAGAAAAACATACTGAAAATATATTTTGCTAATGGACTTCCGTCTCTTGTTTGTAAACTATCATAAGCACTTGTTGCCAATCCGAGCTGGCATCGCCCTCGGCACATCTGTACTCCCGAATGATATGGACATTTACGAGGTCAAGGACATATAATCTCAAGGTTACCCATGTGACTATTTCATTAGCTCACCTCGACGAAGTTGAGTGAGCTTATGCTATGACCCCACGCGTCCGCGTCCGCGTCCGCGTCCGCGTCCATGTCCGCGTCCGTGTCCGCGTCCGTGTCCGCGTCCGCGTCCGGTTAAGAAGTTTGGGGTAGCTCAGTATCTGACAAAGTACTAATGCTACAGTAACCAAACTTGCACAAGTGATTCATTTTTGGATGCTGAGGTGAACCCATGCATCGGATGCAGCATCTGACCTACATTTTCCGCTTGAGTGACTTGGTTAAGAAGTTTGGGGTAGCTCAGTATCTGACAAAGTGCTAATGCTACAGTTACCAAACTGGCACAAGTGATTCATCTTGGGATGCTGAGGTGAACCCATGCATCGTATGCAGCATCTGACCTACATTTTCCGCTTGAGTGACTTGGTTAAGAAGTTTGGGGTAGCTCAGTATCTGACAAAGTGCTAATGCTACAGTTACCAAACTGGCACAAGTGATTCATCTTGGGATGCTGAGGTGAACCCATGCATCGTATGCAGCATCTGACCTACATTTTCCGCTTGAGTGACTTGGTTAAGAAGTTTGGGGTAGCTCAGTATCTGACAAAGTACTGATGCTACAGTAACCAAACTTGCACAAGTGATTCATCTTTGGATGCTGAGGTGAACCCATGCATCGTATGCAGCATCTGACCTACATTTTCCGCTTGAGTGACTTGGTTAAGAAGTTTGGTGTAGCTCAGTATCTGACAAAGTACTGATGCTACAGTAACCAAACCTGCACAAGTGATTCATCTTTGGATGCAGAGTTGAACCCATGCATCGGATGCAGCATCTGACCTACATTTTCCGCTTGAGTGATTTGGATAAGAAGTTTGGGGTAGCTCAGTATCTGACAAAGTACTAATGCTACAGTAACCAAACTTGCACAAGTGATTCATCTTTGGATGCCGAGATGGACCCATGCATCGGATGCAGCATCTGACCTACTTTTTCCACTTGAGTGATTTCGTTTTTAAAAGCCAATATTGAGCAAAGAATAAGTGCTACATGTACCAAACTTGCATATTGGATGTATCTTTGATCAAACTTTCATAAAATGACCTTGACCTACTTTTTCCGCTTGAGTGATTTTGCCTTTAAAAGCCAATATTGAGCAAAGTATAAGTGCTAGATGTTCCAAACTTGCATATTAGATGTATCTTTGATCAAACTTTCATAAAATGACCTCGACCTACTTTTTCCGCTTGAGTGATTTTGCCTTTAAAAGCCAATATTGAGCAAAGTATAAGTGATACATGTACCAAACTTGCATATTGGATGTATCTTTGATCAAACTTTCATAAAATGACCTTGACCTACTTTTTCCGCTTGAGTGATTTTGCTCTATTAAGCCAATATTGAGCATAGTATAACTGCTAGATGTACCAAACTTGCATATTGGATGTATCTTTGATCAAACTTTCATAAAATGACCTTGACCTACTTTTTCTGCTTGAGTGGTTTTGCCTTTAAAAGCCAATATACATGTACTAAGAAATATGTTTGAATTGAATTTTGCTGTCACGAGGTGAGCTTCGTAATCTGTGATTACCTATGTTTTTGTTCCAGATTGCAATGCACTTTCGGTCTATAGATTTTTACACTTGCCTAACTAATTACTAGATGACTTTAAGTTATTGATACAAGCATCCATCGTTGTACCGGTATTCTTTTATTTTGAACGAGAAATGACGTTGACATTCAAATTTGCTTTGTCCGTCATTCGTAACACTTTCTGTTTCCATGTATAACTCAAGATCCAAACAAGTATAGATTTATATAGATTCAAGATATAGATCTCTCAAAGCATATAGATTTTTTTACAAGGTCAGAGGTCAAGGTCACAGTAATGAAAAACCATTCTTGAAATAATGGTTTCCAGATCGTAACTAAGAAATCCTTTCACCATCCCAAATTTGGATATGTGTATTTATGTAAGTGCTGAGAAAGCGTATTGATTTGAAGGTCAACGCGTCCGGTCAAGGTCATTTCTTCAAATTTGGATTTCAGATGATAAATCAACATGAATGGATAAAATCCATATTGTTTATCGGATTCTTTCGGCGATAAGAGTGACGTCATGCCGAATTAGCTGTCCGATGAGCCATATAGACTTACGAACAAATGTTTAGCTGCGTATCTCAATATACTTCGAGTTAGCGTCAGGTTCTTTGAAGAAAGGAGATTGCTAAGACTCTGTGCAGTTTGCGTTTGATTCTTAGGAAACTTAAAACTGAATTAAACACAACAAACTTTAAATTAAGCCTCAATAACGTCTCGACAGGCGTGACTGTAATTAATAGACTTTATAATTATTGATATATATCTCGGGATCCGACTTACAATACGCTGAACGTAATATCCCAATTTTAAGTGGTTTGAAAATTCTACAACTTAAGTCCTTCGAATTAACTTGAAACCGCAATATTAAGGATTCGATGTTCTTCCGGTGTGGTTAATTAAAATGCGGAAATATCGGTCTACACTGTGATAATTAGAATAAATCTTAAGCGGACAGCAAGTGATCTTATTTAAATTCCCCTACAGCACTTATGAAAAAAAAATTAAAGATTATTATGAAAAAAAAAATTAAAGATTTTTTTTTCAAGTTTTGCATTTTGTCTTGACGACGACTGTATCTGTTCAGCTTTCTTTAAAACGATCGACTTTGTGTGGCACTGTGTCTTTGTCTGAAGTGGTTGTCACATGGTCACGTTTGAGATATAGTTTAGTTCTATTGAGAGGTTTTTTTTTCTATTCATCAACTGTCAATTTTTATCAAACAGTCAAGCAACTTATTCTTTTCCCTCCTCTGTTCGTCTTTTCGCCCGGTCCGTCCGTAAGTCAATTGGAGTCAAATCTTATTTATGAATAAATTAATAAACTAATTCGTGTAGTGTTGGGGCTCATATAGAATGATGCACCGAGTACATATAATTATAACTTAGTTCATTCGTGAGGCAGTATCAAAGTAAAAATCAGAAATAGGTAACACGAAATTAGACGTCATTAAGGACTTTTCGTATCAGTAATAACATGAATAAGGAATACCCGTTCTAACTTGGCTATATTAAGTAACCTTGTACAATAGCACGATTGCACTGGGTGAAACTTTCACACCCTCTTGTTCATTTGAAATGGTATGTCTAGATTCATTCAAGTTTAAATTCGACTGGAATTGATTTTGATGAAGAAGGGGATGGGATCTGTAAAAGAGCAAAACCAACAATTATGTTGTAATTCACTCAGTCTTTGAAGCCATGGGACATATTTGACGATACAGTCAATATTGACAAGGGAGGATGTGGTGAGTCAGGAGGGAGGGGGTTCAGGAGGGAAGGGGTTCAGGTGTGAGGATGGGGAGGGGTTCAGGAGGGAAGGGGATTCAGGAGTCTATCAACTCTGGAAACTGCAAAAACACCTTAGCATCCTCAAGTTGGGAGGTGGGATGATACGGGATTTACAATGACCGTCCGTCCACCTGTCTGTCTGCTTTTCATTACAATTCATCCTAAACCAATGAACGGATTTCATTGAAATTTGTATCCCTCTCCCCAAGGAATCTTCCAAAACTCTTTACCTTCCTCGCTTTACGTATTTTTTCTTTAAAATCATACATTGTAGTGCTGTAACCCCTCCCCCTCCATGCCTCCCCCCCCCCTTCCCCAAGGAGAGAATATCTGGATTCACCATCATTTTTTTTTCAGGCAAATTGAGGCAATAATATCCGAGGCTCTAGTATGTGAGATTTTGACTATCTCAGAAAATAAGAGTTCCTTAATTTTGTAATGATAGAAGCATTTTTCTATCGCAAATTCCATCCACTTATTTTACAGAAACATGGTTCAAAGAAAAAAATCCTTCATATCGAGTGTATGGTTAATTGCTTACATTTGGGTGTTTAGAAGGACTCCTTCAAATTAAGATACAAGACAACTCTTTGGTGTCTTTATCGCTCCGAGCGCTGAAGATCTTGCTATATAGTTATTGTATATGCAACAATATCATTTTCAGAATGTGATTCTGATAATGAAGCCCCATAGGCTCCAGACATCGTTTGTCGTCTGGCAAGGTCGGATCCAGGATAGGGGATGGGGTCATGGAGGCCAGGAGCCCCCACTGAATTCTTACAAAAAATGATATTTTTTTCCGATGTTTACGTCAAATCTCCTCAAAATCATTGAATTAATTTTTCCGTCGAATTTTCTCAAAGTCGTGAGTTTGACTCTCCGTGGGACTTATGCCCCTCAGAAAAATGCCACTACATCCGCGCATGCGTGAGATATGATATAATAATAATGTCGATCATTTCGAATAATAGCTATATCTCATCTGGTTTGAGTTAGCCTATTTTCTCACCTCTACCTCGTATCATGCATCACTCAATAAACCTCTTATTGTGCGTGGACAACCAGATAGTAAAGTGACATGTATTATTTCTGCCACACTATTCTGGACAAGCGCATTCGTCTTTCACAGACGTGGATATGCAAGTAGATATGATATGTATTATTTCTATTAAATGCATGTCTGTCACACACACATGCATTTTACATGGATATAATGAATCTGAATAACTGCATGGGCAGTTTATGCCACTTGTGACATGCATTCCTGCCTATCACAGAGAAGGACATGTAGAAATAGAATGGCCCAGACCAAGTCAGCCACATGTGTGGATCAGGCATGTTAGCATACCAAAAAGACTGGAGATCTGCAACCAATTATTAAGCCTGAATTTAGCTCACTTTGGCCATAGTAAATAGGGTTATATGGTATATATAGTAAGAGGTACCCTAGAAAATCGAAGGAATAGTCATAAGTACTCTAAGAGTACATGAAATAAAACTTTTTAACGAATCTCAGTCAGGTGAAGATATTACATATACGACCAGTAGAGCCGTAGTACGGACAGTAACTTCTATTTTGGGCACCTCTGACATAATACTAGTAACAAATATCGCCAGTGTGACCGTCACCTGTCTTCCCTCATCTCACGGAGCACCGCTATCAGATTTCAGCCAGCTATACTTCAATAGAGCCGTAGTACGGACAGTGACTTCTATTTACTTTCTTACGGGCACTTCCTGACAATTCTTCACCTCTGATACCCAATATTGCCAACATGACTGTCACCTGTTTTGATTGGTATAATCACCTCGGCTAACGGAGCACCGTCAACAGGGCTATAGTACCAACAGTTACTTCTATTTACGGGCACTTCTTGACAATTCGCCACCTCTGATTCCCAATATCACCAGTGTGACCGATTGCTAGACTAGAGCACCGCTGTCAAATTTCAGTCAGCTATACTCCAACAGAGCTATAGTACCGACAGTAACTTCTGATTACGGACAATTTCTGACAATTCGCCACTATCGATACCCAATACCGCCAGCGTGGCGGTCACCTGTCTTTGATTGCTAGAATTACCTCGGCTAACGGAACACCGTCCTCCGATTTCAGCTAACTATACCCCAACAGAGCTATAGTACCGACAGTAACTTCTTCGTGACAATTCGCCACGTCTGATACCCAATATCGCCAGCGTGGCTGTCACCTGTCTTTGATTGCTAGAATTACCTCAGCTCACGGAGCACCGCTCTCAGATTTCAGCCAGCTGAAAACGACATTACACTAGAACAAGCTTGATATTACTGTTAGAAAACCGATATTTGTCCTTCAGTTACTCTGAACCTGGCTCTGGGTGAACATTCCCTTTATTACCGGTGTAATTAACATGGACCGTTACCACGCTAGGTATGTTTATTATTGTAATCAATCACTTTGATTTTCACTTTTTGATATAAAAATTGATATGTATTAGGTCTTACATTCAGTGGGTCGAATTTCTGCTGAACTTAATCCTGCATGCAGACTGATTCAATCATACTGAATTGTTAGTAAGGTTCTGCAACAAATTGCAAGATTTTTTTTCGATCAAATTTAATGAATACATCATTTTGATGGCGAAATCGAATGATGCTAACAATTTACCACTTTCAGAAGTTAGTTTACGGAATTGCTATTTAGATATCTGAACGTACAGTATTTGAAATATACACGTACTTTGAATCTGCGTTTTGGTTGGATTTTTTCTGCTTAGACCACCTTTTTCAGGTATATGAAACGACGACATCATAACGTGCCATGTGATTTTTTTTTTTTTTTTTGTATGCATGGAAGAATTTTGGTTTGAACATTGTTTTTAAAAGATAGACGAATCCGTGATTTTAATGTAGTTGCGTGTGTTACTTTAGTTTTTTCCATGCATACCAAAAAAAAAAAAAAAAAAAAAAAAAAAAAACCCAAAACAAAACAAAAAAATCACATGATACAGTATGATGTCGTCGTTTTTGGACTGAACTTCATGGTTTTTTTCAAATTATCTCCTCGAGTTTTATTTTGATTGAAAATTCACATATTTTATTTGATATGCTGACATTTTGACTTCTCTACCTGAAGTCATAAACCCTCATTGCATTGCCCTCATAACCTAATATACCATTTAACACGGAATGAGATCGAAGTTCTATAGTTTCCCTTATTGATAAACTGACAATTTCCGGTTATGTCCCCTTTTCGGGGCCGTAAACCCTCGGGCCAGGAAATGGCAGTACACCTTAAAGGAAATCAAGGCAATTAACAATGATGACGTCATAAACTGAGTATAGAGAATCTGGGTAGACTTGGAAAGAAGGGCGACAACTCTGTAGGTAATTTGGTTTTATCCAATCTTTTGATTTCTTTGAAGTATGGAATTGTCAATTTTTTTTTTAAGAAATGGAGAAGTTATGTAGAATGTAGACGAATTAAAGGTAGATTTATCTAAGTATAAATTGTAAGCATCGAAATAGCAAAATAAATAAATAGATAGATAAATAAATAAATAATTAATTAATTATTATGAAATAAAATGATAAAGATAAAAAGAAATTTGCTTCGGAAACAAAAAAATTAAAATAACAATAAACATAAAAACAGAGAAAAAACTATTTGTCGACAGTTGTCTTTTTTTTTCAAATCACTTTATAGAAATGATGACGGAAATAAAGCTTTGTCGATAATTATTTCAATGTTGCTGTAACAGTTCATAAAATTGAGACATTTCATTTCTAATGGATCTTTTATTTTTTTCTCTCTCTCTATTACGCAATCCTCAGCATTTCGTATTATTAACGAATGAAGCTGCAAGAAAAGGAAAGAAAAAAGTTTAATTGACAAACTATTTCTTTACAGAGAAAGCTCCTATCTCCTTATTCTTCATCAGTAAAATGGTTTTATCGTATTTTCTAGGTAGTAAATTATCCATATTGGATGGGTTAGCTACAGGGATAGACTAGCTCCGTCCGCCCCCTGCCGATTTCCTCCAATTATATTGAGCCTATGTAATATTGATGGGTCGGCACAGCGGATTACCTCCCTTATCTAATGGACTGAGTCCGCTAGGTGACATTAGAACAGTTTTGTCTCTGACTGAGGAACATGGATTTTATGAAATAACTTGTAATTTTCCCTTCACTACAAACATTCACCATGATGGATCTATCAGAGCAGAATTCTCTATCGGTATTCCATGAAATTTAGATATGAATTGTATTGTAGAAATGATTAAATCTGCGGTACTAGAATATAAATTTATACCGAAATGTTCATGTTCATTATTGCAACAAAGAATTGTAAACGTCGGTTGTATCACATGAGAATGTGCACATTTTAATATAAACGAAAAATAGTGTTTTACATTCAAATTTTATAGTAAAAGTCATGTTCAATTTTCTTACATCAGTTTGATTGAAGCCTGAATTCTTTATTTTGACTACTTGACGGATTTTGATTGAAGAATTTATATTGACCACGTGACGGACTCGATTGCACTGATTGGGTAAAACTGAGATGAAATTTACCATGTGTTTATATATTGATAAAAGATGGATAAAATAGAAAATAGTACTGTCATCAACTAATCTAATAAAAATAATTATTTTAAAATTGGGAACAGAATAAGGTGTGATTATCATGCGATCATCTATATGAAAATGTCCATGACAATATTTATATATATTCTTTCGTTGAATACTTTTATTTTTAAAAATACTTCATTTCCCATGATAAATCCTTTGAGGTTCCGATACAAAAAAAGACATCAATGGCATGATTTTTAAAACATTCACAGATGCGATCGGATGGTCAGGAGTCCCCCCCCCCCCTTTTTTTTCAGTTTGTTATAGCAAGGACTTGTAAACTGTTTATAAGTCCTTGGTCATAGAATTGTATATTTTTCAAGTATTCTAATACATTTATCATTTACTGATAAATTATGAATTGTGTCTTAAATGAAATCAATACAGTTTAAACTACCGGTACTTTATCAGTTAAGTAGTTTGAACTGTATAAATAATCATAAACTCCCTCCCTCCCTCCCTCCCTTCCCTCCCCACACCTTCTGGGAATAATCCAGATGTTTGCTTATACTGCATGCCCTGTTACATGTAGGTTTTCATAGAACAATAGGGGTCCGCGGGGTGTCATGTAACGGTGGGGTAGGTGTGAGTTAATGTGTACACGCTGTGACACGTGTCTGACCAGACTTGTATACTGGGAATTCATTATGGACTCGTGCTGTGAGCATGTTCACAGTATGTTTACAATGATGAGATTTGATATCACGCCCCCCCCCCCCCCCCCCCGCACGGGCCGCCCAACACCTCCAAAAAGGAGAAAATATGTATATGAAAATATGTTTTATTTTGAATTTTAAAATATCGGTCGTGTAATTATCAAGCTACAATTTATCATCTCCGTTGAGTTAATGGACATTTGCTTTCGTAATATTTTAGCAAAAGACAGAACATTTTGAAAAAAGAGAGAGAGAGAGGGAGAGAGAGAGGGGGGGGGGGGTCGTAATTTAGTATTTATACCAATTTATCCCGTTTCCTGCATTGGTCTCATCTTTATTCATGAGGGGACAAAACATGTCTGTGCATACGTACTGAATCCCAAGGTCCAAATCAGGCCATGATACTCTGCAATCTTAACATGGAGAGAAAATTATGATAGCTTATCGTATTAAATAAACAAAAATATTACCTTGTGAGATAGCCAATCAGTAGACGATATCAGTTCATCAAGTAGAGGAGACAGGTCGGTAAGAATCCTGATAACTTGTTCAAACGACTTGCAACGCTTGTCGTGTCAAAATAACAAAAATTATCTAAATCTGTTGTTTTGAGGAAGCTTGTTTTATTTCACAATTTGTGCATTTGAATTTGTCCGTTCGTCTGTCCGTTGTGTGTACTACAAGGTACTCGTAATTTTTTGACTACTGTCACTAGAATTCTAAAATTTTGATAGCTGATTTATTGCCGGATAGGGTTCATTCATTCATTCATTCATTCATTCATTCATTCATTCATTCATTCATTCATTCATTCATTCATTCATTCATTCATTCATTCATTTCCAAAGACATTCGCATCCCAGTATATTACTAATCAACTTTACATCATTGTTTCTTATTTATTTATATCTTCATTATATATTGTATGAAAGAAACAAATTCAAGCATGTACTAATCTGTTTTGGACACGAAATTATAAACAGTGGATCATAACAAATTTGACATAATTTCCATGGCCCTAATCCGCGTTAATCCGCATAGTAAATAATTTCCCTGTGATTTACAAATCCTTTAATCCTATATGAAAGTCATTTAGGATTTGCCGAGTTATCTACCTTTAATTCTTTTCAATCTGACGTAATGTTGCTTTAATTGGGAAGTACTTTTGTAGTATTTTGTGATATTTCATTTAATTATTACACAGTTAAGTTCTAGGCTTATAGTAAATATGTTAGTCAGAAAGTATAGATAGAATCAGTTGACCGTTACGTTCAAAATCTTTAAGATTGTGAGGGAAATATGTAAGGATAATTTAGTGTAATAGGAATTACTACGTAGTATTACTATAAAAAATGAACGAGAAACAAGTTTATGAAGTGACATACGTTTTTTGGAATTTGTAACATACGTTTCTTGGATACACTGTGAATCTACCTATCCGAATTTGAGATACATATCATTTTTACAACACAGATTTATTGTAAGTAAATTTCTGTTTTTCTCTTCTGTTTTATGAATTTTTATGTTGAAGAAATAACCATTTTAAATTGTTCATAGAAATGCATGTAAAATGATATCGCAATGAAAATTGCCTCAGAATTGAAATAAACCGAAAATGTACGTGAAATGTCATTCACAAATGCCAGTAAAGTAATATCGAAATGAAACTTAGAATTTTTCCCTCAAAATGAAAATAATCCAAACTTGTATGACGAAAATGCTATAAAAAATGTCATTCACTATCATTGATACCGCCTGTAGGTTGTAATACGTTTTAAGAATGTAGGGGAAAACGATACTTTGGATTGACACAATTTGTTCTGGATGATTCTTGAAGCCATATTAAATTGCTTCAAATATTTCCTCAGAGATTTGAAGATGTTTGTGAATGGAGTAGAAATACCTTGTGGCTTTTTGAATAACGTAGAGGTGTCACGAACAGCTATTCACGTAGGATGGAAAGGGGCTAGGAAAATGGAAATTAATTGATAATTCTTTCAGAAAATTTAGAAAAATTAGTATTAGTTTTCGTTTCTGACGACGTACAATTAACCGATGGTTACATGTGCAAATAGCGTTGAAGTTTTCTTTAAGATGTTTTTAATCCAGTGTTTCATCGTATTTCATCTACAGAAATCCAAATAAGTGATCATCCGAAATCCATAGGCGGATACAGATTTTTTTCTGGGGTGGGGGCTCCAGCATATGATTTTGGAAAAAATACACGCAAACAAAAGAGGAAATCAGAACTTTTGTCAAGTTACAGGGAAAAGGGGAAGAGTTTCTGACCACCCTACCTCCCCATCCCCCCCCCCTTTAGATCTGCGCATGCCATCTTATCTAATTAGGAGTTCGTCAGAATCATGATTGATTTTGAAATAATCCCCAAAGTCTGCTCTGCTAATTAATTAAGAGGACCGCTTGCTGTGACTTGCTTAGCTAAATCAGCTGACTGGGAAAGGGGGCGTTTCCCCGCTGATGTAGATAGCGAGCGATCATGTGACCACATGTGTATATCAATGATGTTTATATCAGTGAGAAATCTACATTGTTGTTATAGCCATATACCTCCCCTTGCCATACCTTTTAGAATAGTTTATATTAGTTTAAGTGCATTTGAAACCCCGAATATTTTCCATGGATTCCATCTGACTACGTCAACAGGTAGGTCTTTTTCTCGAACATTTTTTTTCAACGAAAAACAGCCAACAGGTAGGCCAAAATTTCGTTGGTTATTTTTCTCGAACAATTCTTTTTTTTTCCCACAAATTTTGCAAAACGAAAAATTGACAACGAGTCTCTATGTAATTTCATTAGTATTCAGAGAAGTATCTAAGAAGTGCATATCAACTTTGTTTATTGGAAGAGAAAAGGAAGAAGAAGAAGAAGAAATTTTCAGAGAAAATACAAAATTTTAGATTTCGTTATTATAAGGGACGTATAATTGATTTATACACGTTCTTGTTATTATACAAAAACTCAGTATTATATATATTTATCGAGTAAATCGAATGAATAAAAAGTGTTACAGTTTGAATGAGAAAATTTGGCAGGTATGGTACATGTATATATTAGTTGGGTATCGATGAATTAAGTGACAAGTACACGGGGTATTGTCATTGGAAAGTGTGACTGCGCATATTCGCACGTGATTTTATGTGGACCATGGAGTGAGAAGGACCTGTTGTGCACACGTATGAATTACCCTATACATTCTAATTAAAACTTTATGTATAGCCTCTCAAAAACTGGAAAAGAATATTTAAGTCTTGAAATTTCTTTTATCTTCTACCAGCGCCTGGATTTTGACGTTTTTATAAAGGCTTATTCTATCTTTGATACCGTTATCACAAAACTCGTTGTCCAAGGTACAAAATTGAGACATCCTTACTGATAATACAGGTATAAGGTCATAATACATTGTTGTGGGGAAGTAAAGGGCTTCCTTTATTGAACAATTCCATGCTCTTTCGCCATCAGAGTGAAAATTGTGAATTAACCATCAACCGGAGTTTTCTATATGCATTCATTAGGACGCGTTAAGCGCTGATGAATCTCTGTGTGTCTTCAAATAGTATATTGGATTTTGGATTTGTCCCCAAGCCTTGTTTTCCTGGGAATGTCACAGTAAATCGTAAGTATGGTGTGCCGATGTAAGACAGACGGACATTTTTATGACGGAAAATATCTCTGATATTGCTTATTAAAAAAAAAAAAAAAAGAATTCGGTCAATTTGTAGAAGATCAAAATTTGATTGGAAGGAGGGGGTTGTTACTTTAGCTGACTTCGGAATAGAGAATAGAATTCAATTTCTTTTCGGAGACTTCTTTGCCTCAACGTCATCATGGTCAATATTTTTGTCCAATTAATCAAAACCCATCATTGTAAAAGAGTTGAAAGGTAAGGCTCTATTGTAAAGATCAAGGTTTTATGACTCTTTCACAAGGTAAAAAGAATGATCCCGAGTTTCTCTGATTATTGACAAAACCTTCTTCTTACGACTTTCCGTCGTTTCTCTATAGATGTCCGCCACATGTTGCAGGGCCCCTTTCTTTGTGGGGTCCCGGTATAAATGTTACCACATTCCTCCCCCCATATGTTACACCTTGACTTTAGTATGAGAGGGATTATGGACGAGTTGTTCTGTATATTTTGCCACATCTTGTCGCCAGAAAGAACGAAATCTGGAGATTATAGAAAGAATTCAGAAATAACACCTAGACTTATGTGAGATACATTCGTTTTATACATAGCTTGGAATAGAACTTTTAAACTTCGTAATTCTACAGTGCGTATATATATACTTTTGATATTTTATAAGAATTACAGTGGCGGATCCAGCGCCCCCTTTGCCGGGGGGTCAAGGGGCAAATTATGCCGATTTTTCCTGAAAATGGGCCAAAATATACCTGTTTTTGGAAAATTTGGGGTCAGTGCCGGGGGGCGGGCGCCCCCTCCGCACCCCCCCTGAATCCGCCACTGAATTAGCAAGTCTTACACGATTTGAACGAATTTTCTCAAAATCTACGATTGCCATGTGCTTGGACGCAACGTATTGCACAAAGCTTGCGTAAACAGGACTTGATGCGATTTTGTTTAAATTTTTTCGAGATTTGAATTTTTTATGATAGTATACGTAGTGTGATATGAACTTGAAGTACACTAAGAGTCTGAAATGTTTACAGTGGATGTTTGAGGCGGGTTTTAAGTACGAGAGATGTTTACATTTGAATATAGTGACCGTCTTTAGCAGTTACAGTGTGTGTGTATAGTACTAGTTACAATGATTATATGACGGTATAATCCCCACTCTGGGTCATTGTGTAAAGTCTATTTTTATAGATAACGAGGTGAGATAGGGTCTCACACTACGAGATTCAATGAAAATATCTCTAACCAGGATCCAAGAATCTAAATATGAAATCGTCGATTCTTTGAAATCGACATTCGAACCGAACAGCAATTGTTTTTGTTGTTGTTTGTATTTTTGTTTTGGTCACTTTCGTCAGTTATGATATTTATTCGTTTTGTTCACTTGAAGCATTGTAATATTTATTCGTTTTGTTCACTTGATCCATAATAATATTTATTCGTTTTGTTTTATATTTGCAGATTAAGCATTGCCGCCATTAAGCAGCGTTGATTCTGGTGACCTTGACCTACATTACGGAGGACCTCTGTGCCTCCCCTTTATCCCTGTTTTGATCACGTGATATGGCGACAGAGACAAAAATGGTACTGAACGACGGAGCTCCAAGCAGTATGTTAACGGTCCGAATGATTATGCAAGGAAAGGTCAGTATCGGTACCATGGATGCAGTTATTTCTATTGTCCTTGACCTCAAAATTTGTTATTGTCTGTACAGGTAATTTGCACATATGTGTTCCTAATAAATGAATAATACATTTCGTCCCTCCTCGATTGTCATGCAACCTTCCAAGGATAGAAGGGGGCGGGGGGAGGTGGTGTGAGGTCGTTGGTCCATACAAAACTAAACGAAGTTGCCACGCAAAAACTCAAATTTCTATTTTGTTTTGCATATATACAACGGCATCAAGGTAGTTCTTCGTTTGGAAAAGGATCAGGTGATTTGGTGTTGTATTTTATTTGTCTACAAGTTACCGTGTGGTCTCATTGGGTACCCTGCAAAAGTACTTTCGTAACCTGGTCTTTTTAGCGATCTTTTTGGTATACTATGATAAAACCCCTTTGAATGTCAAAGGTCATATGTCAATGTCCTTGACCAAGAACTAATCTAAGGAATAATATTTTGCTTTGAGGGATCTTGGCCGCAAACAAAACGTACCAAGACTGGAAACACATGAGGAGGGACATTAGCGTTATTATAGGCTAAGTGAATTTGTATCCTACATGTAAATTTACATCTGCTGTTTACGATAAGCGGCCAATTATGTGAAATTATGTCTGATAATTACTAGGGTACTAACGAGCCAATATAGTGAATAGTAATGATTGGACGTATCAGAATGGAACAAAACGTGTGGTACACAGAGCGAGCTATCGTGTCCAAACATTAACACAGTTATTAGTGTAGAATATCAGAGATTCATAGATAAAACGTGTTTAATATTCACCATATCGCGGACGGATAATTAGGTATGATATAAAAGAAAGTGATAACTATATGCGAAAACATGTTGGCATTTGTTATTGAGCATAAAAAATATCACCATGGCCTTATATTAAAAAAAAGGGGGGAAAAGTCATCTCTTGCAATCGTTAGAAATTTGAGGAACGTCAAATTCATTAATTTTTATGACAAAAAAAGTTGAAAATTTGCGACTCTTAAAGCTTAACCTATTATACCTATAATCATTAGTTTGCTTTAAAGTCTTTATTTTCCAAGGTTACACAGAGCCTGTTTTCATGATTTTGATATTAAAAAAACTACCTCGTCTTCATCATTAAAAAGTATAATAACGAGGGAGAAAATTACAAAAGAAAATTGCAAAGCTTTTTTCCTCCTCATCATAGCACTTTTCTTTATTGTTTTTATTGTTTCCAAGCCTTAGCTTAAAAGAATCGATACAGCTTTCTCTCGCGCACGGATCACGTCAAACGATACAGCTTTATATTATACTTTCATCCCTTCATCAAAATTCAATGTTAAAGTAGAAATCCTTTTCAGAACCATGTAAAAGGCGCAGGCTTCAATCCTAAAGGTAATCCGTGGACGTAAAAACGTCCTGTCTTCCTTAATTTGAATAAAGCAATCCCGATCCCGTTATTTCAAAAGACGTTCTGATTCGTATGTATTTGATTTTTACGACGTTTTAATGAATTCGGGTAGATAATCTATTGAATTAAGCAGAATTAATTCCGCTGTATAGAATAGAATCTGATGACTTGGGCTCTGTGATTTATTTGTAAGACGACTTCAAAGACGAGCTTGGCGATTAAAATTATTCAAAGAACTTCACCGTAATTATAGAAGATAATCTAAACCCAGCCAAGTCTTTGAAATCGCCGGTTTTCAGGGAAATAATAATGATGAAAAAGATCAATAGAATCGTGATATGTCATTTCCTCGCAAAAACAATCATTATCGAAGTAGAGATAAATACTTAGATTTCGTACTTCTTACATTTCTTTATATCATGTATACGTTCTTAAATAGATTTGATTACAAAGTAATATGATATCATAAAGAAATCGAACAGACAAACGAATGACTTGTTCATAAAATATCTTTAAACACAATTTTCTTTTCCTTCCCTGAAAAAGGGTGCATTCCATCGCTCTAATAACCGATTACACTAAATATGGTCAATAGGGTCATTTTGCATTGCCTTGTACTGCCATTGGTTAGGAAATCATACTTTTATAATTATATATTCTTTACCATGTAAGTAAAAAAAATTATCTGATTTTGTCTAATTTAGTAGAGACCGAAATGAAAACGAACAATTTTGAAGACGACGCAATCATGACCTTAAAATCACAATCACAATGTTGGTCCTTCTCAATCTTTCAATACATGATCTTGTCTTGACGGAAAGCAGTATAAAGATGGGATCGGAAAACAAATTGAATAATCACAAGGCCATAATAAACTAAGATTAACGATACATCACATGTCAGATCAATCCCTCCCCTTGAATCATCCCCCATTATGGAGGTCGATCCAGCGGACTTCAAGTGAATTAAGACAACTTTTATGTCCAGAGTTGAATGACAGCATGTTGGTTTTACCTCCCTTCTTATTAGGATAGCTGATTTAAGTACGTATTTATTACATAAAACTAATAAATAACTCTGATTACAGGCTTGTGATAGCAAGAGCAATAATTCCGCTATTTCCTTATTGGGAATAATTGCAGATTAACCCCCCTCCCCAGATGTTTCCCCTTTATTTAAGTAAATTTAACTGGAAATCTGGATAGGATGGGGAATTGTTGCATAAGTCTTTAAGAGGTGGGAGTAAGGGGGAGGGGTTGCAAACATAATCTAGTACTTGCACACTTGGCACTATCCCTAGGTTACTTTGACCGTATTTCCTAGTACATCGTGTCTCACTTATGTTACTGACGAGCTTAAAAAAATAAGTTAATTTAAAATTTTGCAATTTCATGTTTTACCTATTTCCTCATTTCTTATACTGATACTTTTATTTTTTGTCTTTTTAGGAGGTTGGGAGTATAATAGGAAAGGTAAGTGATGATGTTACTGTACATTTTATAAAACACAGAAACAATCAATTTCAAATCATGGAAAATCCATGACGAATACAGAAATTACAGTACTGGTAAAACATAAAGAAGCAATAGAAAAAACCATACATGTAGGATTGAAATGTGAATTTAATCATCCAAGAAAGAAAAATCATCCAGGAATATCAACTCAATTCAATTTCTTTTATCTCACAAGTTGTATTACCAACATAGAGAAAAGCAGTACATCAAATATATCAACTTTCAAATATACATATGTGATCTTCTATCATACATATCAGTACATCAACCCAACATCTATTGATATTGGTTTCACCTTTTCTGTCAGTCTGTCCGTCCGTCCGTCCTTCATATTTCTGACGACATGTAATGAAAACAAAAGCCCGAATTAGGGCTGACAACTTCAAGATAAGTAGTAGGTTCTTGAAGCTTTTTTCCTTCTGTTTAAGAGATGGATTGGAATTTAAAATGTAGAAATTCCTCTACTGCAGTATATAGAATCTTGGGACTTTATTCCATTTATCATGTGAATAAATAATCGATGGTTTCATGCAGCCAATGAGAAAACCTGACTTTTGTAATATTATCTTAACAAGACTTTTGTATCGGAAAACTGCTAATCAATCGGGAATAAATTTCCCCCAAAGTGATATACCTAGGCAGAAAGTTGTTCATTACTTGCAAATTACGAGGCATATATAAAAGCTAAAACCAAGAACGTATAAATTGAAGTCTCGAGTTACCTTTGAGGGCCAGGTATTCGTACTTTTGTTATATTGTATCAGAATAATAAAAGGGGAAACAATGCCTCAATTTGGCATCGGATGAAATCGGTTACCATGGTAACGGAGAAGAGTTACTGTTTCGCATCGAAGCTTATTAAAGCTGGATGAACATGATGAAGGAAATTGGTATCAAATTGTATGACATCCAGTCGTATGTTTTTCTTTTTATTACAAGTCATATGAATAATTTGTTAAGGAAATATCACTGAGTGATATATGACACTGCTCCCCTGCCTAGACCTTACCCATAAGGTAAACTCGTCTAATGAAAAAAGGAAGAAAGCAACTTTTAGTATTATACACGAAGTTAATGAGTATTGTTTGTAAAATGCTCAAATGTCTTTATTGCATGTATAAGACGAAATCGTAAAAAGAACAATGAAATAAAGTGTGACATTGTAGCAATAAATTCTTGTTTCTTCTTCCTCTTTTTCTTTTTCTTCTTCTTCTTCTTCTTCTCTTTGCGTACATGTAATAAAATGTCTTTTTTACTTACAGAAAGGAGATAATATAAAGAGATTCAGAGAGGATGTAAGTATTACCATGGTTACATTATTACCATGGTTACAAATTTGAAATAAGCAAATTTATGGAAATTTAGTTAAAAGTGAAAAATTTTAAATGTAATTCTCATTTTAAGGCTTTTATGAGAAGAATTTTTTTTAATGACTTCAATTTACATGTTTATGCTACTACAGTATTGAACAATAGTCAGTGACTGTTTTTTGTTGCCTATTTACAGAGCGGTGCTAAAATTAACATATCTGACGGTTCGTGTCCAGAGCGTATTGTAACTGTGACGGGGTCAACAGAATGTATACATAAAGCTTTCACAATGATCTGTAAAAAGTTTGAAGAAGTCAATGTAAGTTTTTCTGTCTCTCTTTTTTTCCCTTCCTTTCTCTTTTTAGCTCGCCGGGACGAATGTCCGGAGAGCTATTGTCATACCCCCGGTGTCGGCGTCTGCGTTGGCGTCTGCGTCGGCGTGCGTGTGCACAAAAACTTTAACCTTGCTTATAACTTTTAAACCAATACAGATTGGGCTTTCATATTTCACATGTGCATTCCTTGTGACAAGACCTTTCCATGGATACCAAAATTTTTGACCTTGTGACCTTGACCTTGGAGATTGACCTACTTTTGAAAAACTTTAACCTTGGCCATATTTTTTTAATGGTAAGTGATAGGGCTTTGATATTTCACATGTGTATTCCTTGTGACAAGACGTTTCCATGGATACCAAAATTTGTGACCTTGACCTTGGAGATGATTGACCTACTTTTGAAAAACTTTAACCTTGGCCATATTTTTTGATTGGTAAGTGATAGGGCTTTGATATTTCACATGTGCATTCCTTGTGATAAGACCTTTCATGCCGTACCATAAATTTTGACCTAGTGACCTTGACCTTGAAATTTGACCTACTTTTCAAAAACTTTAACTTGGGCCATATTTTTTGAATGGTAAGTGATAGGGCTTTGATATTTCACATGTGCATTCCTTGTGATAAGACCTTTCATGCTGTACCATAAATTTTGACCTAGTGCCCT
Source organism: Pinctada imbricata (assembly GCA_033119305.1). Classification (NCBI taxonomy): domain Eukaryota; kingdom Metazoa; phylum Mollusca; class Bivalvia; order Pterioida; family Pteriidae; genus Pinctada; species Pinctada imbricata. The sequence goes on from VSWD01000003.1 coordinate 15,958,207, forward strand.
TGACCTTGAAATTTGACCTACTTTTCAAAAACTTTAACTTGGGCCATAGCTTCTTTACCCCCGAATAGGGAGGGGCTTTCATATTTCACATATGCATTCCTTGCGATAAGACCTTTCATGCTGTACCATAAATTTTTAATCAGAGGAGTTATTTACTGTTGTTGTTGCAATTTACATATGGTTGCCACCGGCGAGCTATGTTGTCATTCTGACAAGTCTGGTTATATATATTTTTTTGTCAAAATAGAGGAAAATTGTGCAAGTTTCTTTTTCATATATTCAGCAGACAATTTTGTCAAGATAAATTACAGATTAATCCAGCATAATTTTAAGACGAAGAAAAGAATTAATTATTAAAACTTTTTAAAAAATGAAATGCAGATTAAAAACCCCAAAATATTTTTTGTACAAGGCAATTAATTGAAATTCTTGACTCTTATGGACAAAGAAGTTATCCATTGATATGTAACTTTTGATATACTCTGTACATTTCTATACAGGACTTGCAGAACACGCCTTCCGTGCCTAAACCTCCCGTCACACTTCGTTTGGTTGTGCCAGCGAGTCAGTGTGGGTCACTCATAGGTAAAGGAGGATCCAAGATCAAGGAAATCAGAGAAGTAGGTCATAGTTAAAACTAGGTCATTCAATTAAAGCGGGTCAATATGGGTCACTCATAGGTAAAGGAGGATACAAAATCAAGGAAATTATAGAAATAGATCATAGTTACATAAAACTGGGTCATTTGATCGAAACGTGTCAATATGAATCACGTATAGGTAAAGGATCCAAAATCAAGGAAATTGGAGAAGTAGGTCATAGTTGTTGAAAACTAGGTCATTTAGTCAAAGATAGTCAATGTGGATAACTCAATCATAGGTAAAGGAGGATCCAAAATTGTGGAAATAAGAGAAATAGGTCATAGCTATTCAATCAAAGTGGGGCAATGTGGATAACATATAGGCAAAGGAGAATTGTAAATTAGTGGATAAATTCAAGAATTCTTCCAAATCACGAGAATTCAAGATTCTCATTATTCTGCAAAGCTTAGAGAAAACAAGAAGTGAGTACAATTCAGCAAACAGTACTTTGGCTTCAATATAATTCTATAAGAAATTAAGTTAATTTGAATTCTAAAAAGATAAAAAGGAAAAAAAAAATCTGAAGAACTGTCCTCCTTAAACTCACTGATGTCTACAAATAACCAAAAAGTTCTTGGTATGTTTGTTTTCCCAGTGTTAATCTCTATGCTAATCAGACAAATTTCCAGTAGATTAAGCTGTCCTATATAATCTTCTCGTATCTGACAGTCCGTAGTCCGTTTGGTTAATTCCTTGACTCTATCTGCCAATCAAATTTCTTCTTTTGGAGCTTGTTATATGAGGACTTAACACGACAGTGGTTTGAGAAATTAAGTCAACTTTGTAATCCCAATTTAAATGAGATTTTTGTGTTTGTATAAAGCCTTTGATAGGCATTGTGTTTTGTTGATATGTCAACGCAAGGTATTAGTATGAAGCATGCGACAAGCATGCAATAAGATTAAGTTTCAGTGATTTGTTTTGATGAAAGAGATTGAAAATTGATTTTAGAATTCCCTAGTCTTAATTTTTTTTTCATGTCAATTCAAAGATGTACTTTAGGTAATTCAGTGCAAAATTGTCCGATATTTTTCTCATTTATGGACCTAATTGCTTTCCCCTCATTTATTGATTTAGGAGAGGAGATTTTAAGCTTATTTATAGAAATGTAGCAATGAAACTATATATGTACTTATGAATTTATGATTTAATTATTTAATCAAGAGATACGTTTAGAAGGAATAAAAAAATCATTTTTACATGAAAGTCAGTAGCATGAGATTTTGATTTTTTTTTAACTCAGTATAGTTTAGAAACATATGTAGGGAGAAAGCCCAGTTAGACTAAGACTGTTTTACGTTAATTTTATAATTTGTCTAAGCAAACAACGGACGTTTCCTTTACAGACCACGGGTGCTTCCATACAAGTGGCGTCAGAAATGTTACCGAACTCAACGGAACGTGCGGTGACAGTGTCCGGCACGGCAGATGCCATTACTATGTGCATACAGAATATCTGTAACATAATGTTAGAGGTACGTGTGTATTGTCATGTATAAATAGCTTACCTAATTGTCAAGTTACGGAGGTTGATAAAGCATGTTTATGCCAATTTTAGAGGGACGAGTGAAAATTTTTCGACCACATGAATTTGCAAGTGTATGATTTTAAATAATAGGAGTAAAGTTAGTCAGATTGTGACATTCTATTTTAACTTAATTACAAAAAAACTTCTTTCTACTAAACTTAAAACTTTACTTAACTCATTCCTTTAAGGATATTTAGAGAGAATTCAGTAATAAATAAATGGATTAATGTTAATTTCCCTTCAAAATATTTTTGAATTTCAAATTTTGATCAACCATTTTTTTGGCGGATTGAAAAACAATATTAGGTTGTTTCTTAGTAGTTATGTATTGAATATAGATCTTAAAATCAATTTTTCCTTATCAAGGACAAATATTGTTGAAAAAATCAATATGTAAAAAGCTTTGTCAAAAGTTCATTTTGTATTTCTTTTCATCAAATCTTTCATTTCGTACCCTTAATATATGAAATATCAACTCAAAACATCATAGGAAAGACTGCAATATAATTAACTATGTTTCAACTTGATTTGCACTTCAGACTTAAAGCGACAATGTGTTCAAACGTGAAAAAAGACATGTAGGTTATATCTCATTATAACCCGTATCTGCCCAGTTATCCTACAATATGCTTCACAAGAGTTACCCCCCTTTACCTTCTTTACTTGAACACAAGGGGGTGCACCTTCACTTGTTTTCCCTTCATAAAATTTTTTATGAAATTTGTTTATCTTTGAAGTTAAATCTTTTTGTATAGTATAACCAATGTTTTTTAATTACATGAAAAAAACTATGTAGATGATGGATAAATATTTATTGTAAAATACAAAGAAATTTGATTTTGTACAAAAAGGTGGAGAATTATGATTTTTACATTTTGAAACTATTTTTACAAATTTCTCCTTTTGAAGATTATAAATGGTAAATTTCTACATTTACGTATGAAAAATAAAAAAATACAAATGGAGGGAAAACTTTTCACGGTGCAACGAATATCAGGACCAATAGCTTCTACTAAATCTTTCCCCGGCAGAACAAAATTGGATTACTGTTGTACTTATATATAATCATTATCATATTACACTCGTGAGGCAACTCATTTTATTGACCAACCCATATTGTTTTCAAACTTTTCCAGCCAATCAATGGAAGGATCATATAAAGCCTCTCACCCTCTGTCGCCATGGTTACGTGCTTTAACCTTGACTTTTAGTATTGTAGCTAATTATGTCCAAAACAATGGCTGAATCTGATTCCAGCTCAAGTTCCATGGTTACCATGACAATGTTAGATCGTTACCGTAGAAACACAATGGTAGCTGCAAATCCACTGGCCGCAGACCGCCTCCCGCTTTAGTATTCTTTAGCAATTCACTAACCAGGGTCCTCTATTCAATATGGCTGCCTGATTAACTTCTCAGTTTGTTGTTGTGGTATGACACCTTATGCTAATCCTTACTACAGTCCCCCCTCAATATTTATTCCACCCTTGGGAAGTCTTAGTATATCTTTCAGATTATGTCTTGAAAATTCTTGAAATACTCTTGAAATATTTTTGAAAAATTCTTGAAATATTCCTGAAAATTCTCCTAATGATGAAGTATATTTCATTTGAGGTCATTATATTCAATTCTTTAATTTTCTTTTCTATGTACACCTGGTAGTAGAAGTAGAAAAAGAAAATTAAGAAAAAAGAGGCAATTTTAGTGGAAATGAATAAGATCTACAAAAAAGAGGTAATAAAATCACAAACCTGTTAATATTTCTTTAGTCATATTTTTTTTTACCTCTGCAAGAGGTAAGAATGAAAAAAAAAATTAAAAAAGATAGTATAAAATTTATTCATACAAAATCTCCGGCCCGTCAGGAAAAAATTTTGTGTAAGGAATATCGGAGTTGTGAAATCAGAGTGAGGCCATTGTTTATTGACATTTGTGCAGTCATGACTTCCTGTCTATGTGACCTTTAACCTTCAGTTTCCTTCTTCCTTTTCCCATTAAGTCGCCACCCAAAGGGGCCACAATTCAATACCGTCCAAAACCTGTAGTTCCACCCGTTATCTTCGCCGGGGGTCAGGCTTACACAGTTCAAGGTCAAATTCCTGGGATTCCCCCAGCTGAGGTAAGTCATGCATGACATTGTCTATTTATAGATTTGGGAATGCCTTGTTCAAGAGTTTCAAATCTTTTGAGTGTGTATGAAGGAGTTTTCTGAATGCAGATGATTTAAGAAATAAACACTGACCTGATGTGAGAAAATTTTTTGTTCATGTATAAGGTTAATTGGTATTAATTAAGTTGGAATTCAACCACACACAAAATTAAGAATTGGACACATAAAGTTTTCTCACTGGTATATATTAAAATGTGTGAATTGAAGTCAGTATAAGAAATAATGATCGAGAACAATTTAGCAGTGACAATTAATTGAAATTGAAATTAATTAATTTTTGATGAAGTTTCAGAATGCTAATAATAATAAACAATGCATGGTGTTCCTAACAATCTTTATCATAGTTATATAAAATATAAAAAACACGGTCTCTTTGTTAAATTTCTCGAAACAAAATTTCAAGTCTACTTGTGAAGCAAAGCATAAGGATCACTTGTTTTGCATTTACCTGAATTTGACATTAGTTTCCATGGCAACAGAATGTCTAAAATATAGCTTAGATTGCTATCAAAGGCAATGTTTGTATTTTGGAAGAGATGGAAATTAATAGCAATCAAGCTGACCAGGAATACCATAATTGAGGCCAGATTTTCTAATCTAAATTTTTGAATCTAAAAATTTGAATCCAGAAATTGTGAATTCTAAATTGGCTATAACTTAATTTTGAATCAAAATTTTGTAAATATATTTGGTATGAGTGACAGAAGGAAAGTCAAGTGCTGGTTTGTATTGAAATCATGTACTTTTAATTCAGCAGAAAGAGAGAATTGCAATTCCCAAAGTTGAGGTAAAAATGAGATACCCAGTGTTACTAGAAAGCTTCTATATAGTACTTCTTATTAAAATTAGTCAAATTCACTCTTACATTATAATATGGTGTGAAATGTAATAGACGTATGGCTTTTCTTATTTGTCAAAATGAAGGAATGTAAGATTTATTACCCAATGGAAATTGAGGATTTTTGAAAGATAGTTATTTAGATTATCCAATGGGAATTGAGGATTTTTAAAAGATAATTAATTAGATTATCCAATGGAAATTGAGGATTTTTAAAAGACAGTTATTTAGTTTATCCAATGGGAAGGGAAGATTCTTATGTAAGAACTTTAGAAATAAAAACAAAACTTCAAATTGTTGGAAATTTGCCTTTGAGGATGTTTATGATTAAATAATATTGTAGATATGAAAGCAATATTAATTGAAGAAGATTTAATCAAGCATTATAAGTAGATTTAGTACAAAATTTTAAAAATTTAAATTGGAAGAGAAATTTTATTAATATTAACTTATTATAAAAATTAAAAGGAAAGTTTATGTACATAACTTCATTTTGACATGTATATATTCACAAAGTAGACTCTAAGTGATATTCACAAGTGCAGTTACTAACAAAAAGTGTGATTATAACTATGTGTATGTGAAAGTTGTTATCTAATATATCCTAGAAACTTAAGATTTTTTTTTACACTATCTATTTCATTTTTTTCTGAATATTTAATCTCAAGCTGTTTTTATTCACTATATACCATCATATATCACCTTATTTTACATACATATAGACAAAAAGATTTCTGATATGAAGGGGGGGGGGAGGTTACTGAATATCAGATTGAGATAATTGTGCATAATGTTTTTCAATTTCTCTATAAAAAAATTAGTGGTAAGATTGACTTTGAAGAAATACAGAAAAAATAATTTTATTGCAGATTTTTATGACATACTAGTAGTATAGAAATGACTGATTTTTGATAAACATTAATGTTTTCGTAAAAACAGGCTGTGGATATATTAAAATTTAAGTAATTACCAACATAAGGGAAAAGCAAAATTTTGAAGATATTAATAAAAATGAAATATCGCTTTCTTTTGAAGTTTAATATTTTCATAAGAGAAAAAAAAGATTCAAGTGTTTCTTAGTCATGTACACTGCCTTGTGTAGACAAAACCTATCTAATATGAGAAAAAACAGTATATCTGACCTCTGACCTTATGACCTTTTAGGTTTGGTCTCCACCCAAGGAGCAACCTATAATGGTAATGACTTTTCACGTAATTTCCCGTATTTTTCTGCTGTCAGACATATTTCCCCAATTTTTCTGCTGTAAGAAAATCTTGCCTTCTATTTGATGTCTATTTTCTCAGCATCTTTTAATTACTATCTACATATGTTATACATATATTTTTTTCCCGTCTGTTCATAAAATGTACATTATAAGTCTTCCGACCTTCTGTTCAGCTCCTATCATATAGCTTTTAGTAGCGAGTCATATTTTACGTGAAATCACGGCTATATCATATTACTTGCTATTTGTATAACAGAAATGCCTACATTAGACACAAGTATGATTCTTGGCATTACTAATAACTATACGCTTTCAGTTTATGATGAGATTTTTTGATATATCGCATTACTCTTTGTTATTTATTATGAAAGTTATTAATATTTTATTTTTTGCAAATTAAAGCATCGAGCCTTTCATAAAATGTATACACTGTAATCTGTGATCTTTTATATTATTGCTATTTATGGATTGTATGTCATATTAGATTGTACTATTTTTATTTCTCACCAAAAAAAAAAAAAGAAAGAAATGAAATTTCAGAAACAATTAAAAATTTACTGATTCAGCTGAAAAAAAATCCCGTGATAAAAAAAAGTTAAAATTGATAGATTTATCATTGTCATTTTGCTTCATTTTAGATTCTTAAAATAGACATTAAGCATTGTTGCGTAAAGATGAGTTCGGGGAAAAATAATTACAGAACAATACATCAAATTTCAAATATTATAAAGTATGCGTATCAAAAAGCCTTTCCTCAATGATAGAATTAGGAATAAATTTACTAATTCTATTTACATGGTTACCATGGTAACATTTTGTGAAATACTGAACTTTTCGTTACAGTTGTCCAAGTTACATCAGTTGACCCTCGGACACCAGGCCATTCCCTTAATACCTACTTCACCCCAGATTATCCAAGGTAACATACGTAAGTCACGCTCATTTCTCATTATAACCCTGGAAAATTGTAATGCCCCTTTAACAAATGATTTTATTTGTAAGTGATAGGGGATTTCATATTTCACATGTGCATAATCTGTTGCAAGACTTTTCGATAGATTCCAAAGTTTTTAACCTAGTGACCTTGACTTTGGAGTTTGACCTACTTTTGAAAATCTTCAATCTTGACCATAACTTAAATGATTAGTGATAGGACTGTGACACATGTGTATCCAATCCTTTTGGCAAGATCTTGACCTTCTCATTGACACCAAAATTTATTAACTTGAATTCAGAGTTGACCTTTTTATCAGAAAACAGCTTTAATTTCAAATAAGAACACAAACACTCAAATACACAAATTTTTCTCCCCCTTGGCCTCTATCAAGTGTAAAAAACGACGATCTATAACAATTCTGAGTAAAATCCATCCTTGCTTCTCTGGCGTTCATTGCAAATAATGTTTATGTTAGTCTATGACCAACTCGATTGTATATGAGAAGTCCCTCTGGAAGAAATATTTCAATCTATAGCATTAATTTCATTCTGACAAAGATGCAAATCATGGGGCATTCATGTACATGTATCACAAACACATCTTTTACTTTTCGTATAGAACGTTTGTAGCCATCAGTGTTTTTTTTTTTAAATTTCTGTGTTTTCCATATTTGCAGCAGTACCTGGCATGCCACCAATGGCGGCTTACCCACGGCCAAATGCAGCAGCCATTCCAGCGGCTCCCCAGCAACAGCAGCCGCCGCAGCAACAAACCACCACAGAAATGGCGATCCCTAACGACCTCATCGGGTGCATCATAGGTAGAGGTGGACAGAAAATTAATGAGATAAGGTAATATTATATGTACCACTCTACCAAATGGTGGCTACTTGAAGAAGTGGTGGCTAGAAACTTAAGAAGAGGGCACCATTAAAGTTTGCTTGCTTTTCAGAATCAGTTAAGCATTCAGTACCAGTTAAATATTTGAAAAATGCATCTCTGGTGCCCTGGGTTGGCTGTAATTACTTACCAATAAGAAGATTTGCTTTGATATTTAATTAGTTGATGTTCCTTCTGATATTAAAGCCTTTCCGATGATATTACATGCTTTGTAGGAAACTATTATGTCTTATTGTCTATCGGTCTGTCTATAGTTGTTTTTGAAACCTGTAGATCTTCTAATTCTCAATACATTTTATTTGCAGACAAATGTCAGGTGCGGTGATAAAAATAGCGAATGCCGAAGAAGGGGCGCCTGACCGCAAAGTAACGATTACGGGTACTCCAGAGACGATAAGCATGGCACAATACCTGATAAATACTAGGTGCGTATATCCCCAACAAGTGTATTACTACTAAAGTACTGTGTTGTGAAATCAGATCTGAACGTAACGTGTCACGAGGTTGACACAAAGGGACATTACTCACTGTAGCATGCTGAAGATCGATACTCAATATGTTTTTGAAAATAGCATGGTATGGTAGTAAGCTGTTTATAAGACTTACCATTCAGTATGAGATTATATAGAAGAAAGATAACTTTAATATATAGATACTTTGCTTCTTTTATTACTTGCTGAGATATTAATCAAAAAGCAAAGGAAATTTAAATCTTAGAATTATTATCAATGAGCTTTACGCTAAAAATTAAGATCTGAAATTCATTGTATGATAAATTTTCCCCATTAAAATTATGCTCTACTGCTTTCACAAAATATGAATGTTACATGAGCTACCAATCTTGTATAATTAGCTTTCATTTCTCCATGACTATCGGCAAATCACCATATTATTGAAATTTATAATGTTTTAAAAACGCACAAAAATCAATCGTTTTCAAAATCAGATTTTCACCAAAGTAGACATTCACTGAATGTGTATAACATATATGCATGGACCCAATGTACGGAAAATTTCAAAATTCTTCAAACTGCTGAAAATTAGGGACAGACAGACATTTAAAATGAAGTATAGATGCTTTTGACATACATCATAGTGTTAGTTCTTAATTACCAAACAGACGTACTCCAAATATTGACATTAAATGTTCAACTACACTATGCAGTGGACATACGACAGGTATACTGTACAAAAAAAAAAACCACAAAAACTTTGTTTTTATTTAAAAAAATCTCCTTCGAAAGTTGTATGCATCAAATTTGTAGCAAATTAAAGCAATAATCAAAGATTGGATAATCATGCATTATCACATTGGTAGCTTTTTATAAAGTATGAAAAATGAAAAAAATGAAAAAGAAAAATAAGATAATTCATACACAGAGCATAATTTTGATGGATATATATCTGAGTTTTTATGTGATGTTAATAGTGATATCGTGTCGGTAACAGGCAAGATATCCATAATTAGCCAAAGACGTTTATTTAAGTTATCGTCACTGCTTCATGCAGGAAAAATAATATATACATACATAAATGTAAAAAGTGTGTTGAGTGTACTTTTTATTTATTATTTTGAAGTAAGGACTTCTTTTTATATATTTATATTGTTTTATGATCATAGACTAGTGTGTATTTAATGTGCCAATAGTTTTTTTGTTTTTTTTTTTCATTGTTACAGCTCATTGAATATTTATTATGCATAATACTATTTATATGTTTGACGATAATTTATTTAAAATTCATATGAACAAAAAATGAAATTATGTTGTAAATACATGTATACGAAGGTTGGTGATAGCATAAAGTGATCTGAGATATTGAATTATAATATCTGCAATGCAGACTTGCAGGGAAATAATTACCCACAGTTCACTGCCTCCCCACCCCACCTTTTCTAGTGTGATTAGAAATAGAAGATAGGATAAATATAACATGAAAAAAAGGAGTCTCATAATTGAAATCTCAATGATATAAATTTTTGAATAAAATATACCGAAAAAAATGGCTTTGTCAAGTGAAGCAAGTGACAAAGAGGAATTTGAGAAAGTGTGGGGCACTTTTTCTCTTGTATCAATTTTCATTAAATGACCATAACTGCACTACGTACATTTATATTTAACTCTTTTGGACGTGTAATATTTGAAATTATGTACTGTACACAGAATAGCTAGACGCTGGATCTACAAACACCACTCAGGAGTTCCCGTCGAACATGAGAGGAGTTATATCCCCTCCTTAGTCAAACATGAGTTATTTCCCCTACCTTACTAATCCCTCTTTCCATTTAACCTTTACCCTAATGGTTTGGTACCAAATATTGTCTGCGTTTGTGGCTATTTCCAATCCTAAATGCTTTTATTTTATTTGTACGTATTTTTAACACAATTTTTATTTTGAAATTATACTTTTGCACTACTTTATTATGAAACCTTTTTGCACAAAACATTTTATTCATGAATTTTTTATTTATTATAACTTTTTCTAATTCTTGATTTTAGAATCCATTTTAGAGGTTACATGTAATTGCAAAATATATTATGCAGATTTCTTCAAAATATTTAAATGTCCTTGATTAACTTTGAGGAAACAACAAAGTGGAAGTCTGAATTTTTGTTTCTCACAAAATGACCTTTTTGACTCTTCAATCCAAACCACTGGTCACAAATGCAACAATTTTTGGGTTAAAAATTGCAGATATGTAAGTTTAACATATGCTGAGAGCATTTAAAATTTCAAAATTAAAAAAATTGCATGATTGATTGGTTTTTCTCTAAAGCAGAGCTATAACATTGAATTTATTATATGTGAATCTTATTCACTTCTGAAGATCAATAAATCCAAAAGAGGGCCATGCAACAAGGTTGTTGACTATTTACATAGAAATGTAATTTACATAGAAATGTGCCGCATGGCACATTTAAATTCCTCTTTAATATATTCTTGTTCATAAATGTTAAGATTATTTAGAATTTTATTTCCTGAGGGTTTACCAGCATTAAAATTGTGTAGTCATATTTTATAATTTTATTTGACTTTAACCAGTCTTGTTCAAGGTTATATATTTTATTTCTATTCCTTTATGTGTGAGCACCATATTTATTTAGTTAAATTCGAACTGATTTGAAATTCAGAGAAAGATTTTGATTGGACGAAATTTGCACTAATAAGCTGCATGTTGAGATTGCTACATATAACCTTGAACAGGAGTTGGATTAGAACTATTACTATCACTAACATTTTATTACAGGATAAATGGTAAATTATCATATCAATTACGCAATTATAAATCTTAAAAAACGTTTGAAAAAGAGTTGGAAAAAGAGAAAAAATTCTTCAATCTTTGGATACGTACTTTAAGGAAAAAAAAAACAACTAATAAACCATTGGAAATAAAAAAGTTTCAACTGAAATTTTTCAATTTTATTGAATTCTTCCCTTTTTAAAAATCCAAATTTCTGCAATTTTTAAAATGTCTTGAAATTGAAATTTCACATTGAAATCTGATATGATAATTTGCCATCGTATTCAGTCATAATTGTAAATGTTGTCGTGTATGTAGTGTTGAATTGTTGCTTGTGGGTTATGTATGTTTTGTATATTATATCCTTTCTAATCTTTTTCCCTCCCTTTTTTTCTTTCTGCAGCATGGAACTGCATAAGACCTTGACCCTTGACCCAAGTTCAACACTCCCGACCTCTGCCCAGAACCTAGCAACCTCTGTTCAATCCCATCATGCATCAATGGCCATTCCGCTGAATCAACTTGCCGTCAAACCGATGCCAATTTTGGGTTACAATCACATCGGAATGATGGATTCCGTCAATGCTGCGGCAGTTGCAGCGGCTGCGGCAAGTCAGAAAAATTTTACCGCCAAAATGCGAGTTGGGGTTGCAGCACTGCGGACAGACGCTAAATTCTCACCCTATTAATGTTTGCCAGTGTGAACACATGGTGTTGTGCTATATTTATAAATACTGAACAAACTAACTTAAGTGCAATGTCATTGGTTCGTCTCCCAGTTTTCAGAGGATCATGTGATGTGTGAGTAAGCATCGAGTAGATTTATAACGATTCCCGAACATTTTTGTGTGAAACGGAAGTGAAATATACATATTGCGCCTCATCATACTTTGTGGGAGCATTAAGTATGTAGCATGTAGAGAAACGGCATTTTATTTGTGTATTTTGTTTGATATCGTTTTGCCAAATACCTGTTTAAGGTTGTAAATGAAATATTTTGAAACGATTAATCCATTTTTAATATGGTTGCTATGGTATTTTGACTTAATGTCGTATATTTTTTTGATAGTTCATTTGATGATGAATGATGCCCCATAAGTTTAATCGCCATGGTAACCTTTTTTTTTCAAATGTTAGTTACCTCAGAATTCTATACATCTATTTATATACATATGTTACCCGTTTGATTTTATAAGTATGTGATACTTAAATTTTGTCTCCAATTCATACATTGCGTAATCAGATTCAAGATTTTTCTATTGAAAGTTTTTACACAGATGGTTTTTGTAAATTTTAAAGAAAAATTGATAAAAGGAATAAAAATTCTGATACTGTGAAGGGACAGGTAGTCTCAATATCTTAACAAGAAATCCAATTTATTTCGGTTTTGTGAAGGTTTTGCCGGACAAAATCTTCAGTAGATTCCTCAATTTCATCATTAGATATTTATATTTTTGTCGTTAAAATGTCGAGATATGAAGTAACGAGTGAAGCTGCGATATTTAAGATATTTTGATCACCTTCAGGGGAAATCACTCTTGATAATGTAGTATTTGCCCGTAGCCAAAAATTTTGCTTGTTACATATCTTTACATTTGAATTGAGTGCTCATAATTATATCATTATACGATAGTTGTAAATTTATTTGTGTAGTCATAGTTGTAATTTTTCGTGTTGTTATGGGGTCATTATAAATATTTCTAGTCATTCGACATTGAGAACATTTTATTTTGATTTTCCACTTTCTTACTTCTTCATTTTGAAAAAAAAATATTAGAACAAAAAACACTAGTAGTATATTACATATCAAATGGATAAAAATTAAGAATTAAGAGAAAAAATTCTATTTTGGAAAATCTTTTGGAGTATCAATTGATAAAGAATGATAAAAAGAAATGTAGATGATTAAGAAATGTGTTTAGTTTATTATTATTTTGTACAGTACTTTAAAGCATTTCTTGTACAAATTAATGCCAGGTTTTCTTTAAGAATAGGAACTTTTCCTTTTTTGGAGTTTGTTTAATTTTCACTTTGACCCTGTCTCATGTCAATATGTTTGTAGTGCAGTTATGGTCATTTTTTAAGGTGGAGAATTGTTCCAAATCATTCCCAAGTCACATATCGATTACTTGCCCCCTACGTGCAGGGTAACTATATTTTATGTAGTGTGTGTCAGCGTGTAGTCATTTAGACAATGGCAAATGTTGAAAGGCTCTTTAAAAATGCTTTTTCGCGCAAGCTTAAGCTTGTCAGTCATTGACAACCACTAAATGGCATGTTCGACTGAATCAAGATGTAATTCTTTAAAGAGATTCAGTCAAGTTTTCAGTAGGAATTGACTACTGTATTATGTGCATTATTTTTGTGTATTGCCGAAAGTGAAAAAACTTATTTGATACCAAAGTACAGATGCTATTAATTGTTAATTACATTTACCAAATTTTTGCAATATTTCATCAAATTCCTCATTATCATACTCCATTAGAGTTGCCTCTGAGTGTGTACCATATTATTTTCAGTTTAATTTTAAGCATGTTTAAGCACAAAACTGAATCGTTTTTCTGTTTACTTCTTTATTTTCAAGTCCCCCCAATGGATTAACAGGGAAGAAAATAGGGTTCTTAGATGATTTTGTAATTTAATTTTCATGTCTTTATCCTTTAGAATTTAAGAAGTGTATACACATGTATTATCCCAAAATTTTGATGTGTATTATAATAGAGTTTTTTGGTTTTTTTTTTAATAAATAACGCTTTTTCATGAACCTGAATATGATACTAGTGTCCTTTTGACCTCTTTTCTGTCTCCATGGAAACCAAATGCTCCCAGACGACTCGTTAAGGCAGCTGTGATACGTCAACAATACTTCATATTCATATAAATAGCTTTCTTGTCTTGAACGTTTTTATAAACCGTTTCGCTGTGGTAGATAAATTTTGTCCTAGAGTCAGCTTTCCAAACTTTTATATGGTACAAGAGTATAATTTTTGTTTTCTGATTTGGCCCTAGAACACTTTCATTTCTTCCCTTTTGACAAAATTAACTTTGAATTTATATCATGAAGGCTGTGATATTTACATTCGATAAAACTATCAGATATCATCTCTTTTTTTTGTAAACTCCCCCCCCCCAAAAAAAAAATCATTGGAATTGATTGGTTAAAACTGGTCATGTGACTTTGAACAGCATCCCAAATATTGCTCAGTGAAGTTGTCTTGTTATTTAAGAAAACCCAAAATCCAAAGCATAATTAGAATTGCAATATTTGTAATATACATTCTCTGCAATATTGATTTATTTTGATTTTGTTTATTTGATCTTTTTGTTTTTATATTTCCTGTCATATTATTGAAGTTCATTATTATATATTATCTGTAACGAAAAAATTTTTTTTGTTCACTTGTTCAATGAAGTTCTTGCACATTTCTTTTTTTTTTAGCGTGTGTTCAACTTAATTTTGATGTGTCACTTTTTCTTTTGATTTGATTTATTTCACTGCCGAAACATGGTTTCAAATCATTCAATTCAATCCTGTAATCATAACATTTTGGAATTTCGAAAAAAAAAAGAAATTGAAAAAAAGTAATTTTTTTGCAAATACATGTATTCTACATTTTAATATCAGGTAAAGAAGAACATATGGCATGTACTTTTGCAATGAGTTTTGGTTTTCGATTTTTAAAAAAAATTTGATTAACCTATATCAAATGGTGGTATTAGAATCTATTTTCTTATGATTTTCTTTATATTGAGTCATTCTTTTTGTAAAGGGTATTTTGATGGTGCTTAAATATATGTTAAAGTAGTTAATACTAACAAAAAATATAGCTTAAGGATTACCAGATATCAAGCAAGATTGACAACTCTTGATAAAAAAAATATCAAAATTAAGGTTGACAACTCTTGATTAAAAAAAAAAAAGATAGAATGAAGGTTTTTTTTTCTGTTTAATTTTGACATTGTTTGATTCAAATTTTATATAATTCAACATATTGGCATTACTTAATTCAATATGGAATTGATTCAATATTGGTGATACTTGATTCAATTTTGACATTGATTGACTCAAACCAGTTGGTCAAATTCATATAATTTTGATGTGATTCAGAAAAGATGATATCTGAAAATATTAATCAAGATTTGTTGATTTTGCTTGTGGCTTGGTAACCTTAAACGTAGTGACAAATACCTCAATGTGGTCTAGTCTATTAAAGATTTATAACTACTCTAAGTTCCGTGGGTTTTAAGAAACTGATATATATTCAAATTCATATGATTAATCTGTTTGAGGCAACTTCTTTAAATGAAAAAAAAAAAAAAATTCCAAAAATGTTTTTGATTTCATTTACTCATAAAAAATTTCAACTTTTCATAATTTGACTTTTTATACCGGTTCTGAAGCTTGCCTACGCAACATTTTGGTAAACATTTCATCAGCATTAAAGTAAAGAAATCCATCCGTGAAGTCATCAATAATTTAATTACATCGGGTTCTGGAATTTTGATCATATTTGTTCTTTATAAGGTAATAGCATAATTACTATATTACATACATACCATTTACCAACTGACAAAGATTTTAATAAATCTGAAATCTATGTTACAGAACCAAAGATTGATGTTAGGCAAGCAAGCATAAAAAATACACAATAATTAAACGATATGAGCGTATACCTTATTCAAAATATTACCTTTAAAAGGAAGGGGGAAAAAGGCAGACTTTGTATAAAAAAAAGTTTTTATCTTGCCAAAACAATTGTACAATACTGGCTATATTACCCCTAAAACATAAGAGTTTGTTTTAATAAAGAGCAGTATGAGATGTGTAGGGTGAAAGCCAAACAGCTATTGTTTGTTATATTATACATGTAATTATATTTTACCTAACTTTTGATTACATTCATTACATAATAAAAAAAGGCATATCTTGTTGATTCAAAGGAAAGTTGATTTAATGATATTGTTTTCTTTTTGTATAATATATATTATATATTTCATATTGTGCATTTTTGAAACGGCGGTTACAAATTTAGCAAGGCTGCAGTTAAAGTCTCATCGCGTTGAATTCCTGGTTATGTTTAACTGAATTAGAGTAGTGTCCCCTTGCCTCAACGATGGCCGCTAAATTTGTAACCGGCTGTGTGAATTAGAATGTGCTGTTTTGATGAGAATCATTTTAGGATGGGTGATTGATGTAAAGTACACTTTGATGCTGTATAAAAGTGTTGCCAAATCAACTCAATAAACTTTGAATCTTTGATGTAATATCGTTTATTTTGTCTTCAAAGCAAAAGTGACAATGAGAGACTGCTAATATATACGTATACCACACTCTTGCACATTTACATACACATGTAAGCTTGTAACTTCATTGGTTTGTCAAACTGATAAGTTTAAGACATCACGAGACTTAACGCCCAAACAGAATCAAGGTCACCTTTAAGATTTCAAGGTCAACATATGAAGAATAAAACATGAAACAAGAGATGATAGTTAAATGCATCATGAGACTCAACGCCCAAACAGAACCAAAAGGCCACCTTTAAGATTTCAATGTCAACATATGAAGTATAAAACATGAAACAGGAGACGATAGGTTAATACATCGTGAGACTCAACGACCAAACAGAACCAAAAGGTCACCTTTAAGATTTCAAGGTCAACATATGAAGTATAAAACATGAAACAGGAGAAGATAGTTGAATGCATCTTGAGACTCAACGCCCAATGAGAATCAAGGTCACCTTTTAGATTCCATCATTTCAACAATGTCACCTTCAAGCTTTCAAGGTCACAGGAGACACATGCTTTTAAGAAGTCTAGGTCTTGTGTAGACCGTCGGATACTTGTGTCATTAAATAAAAGAATTTCATATAGGTGACCCACTCATAAATCAATTCGGCCTCGCACAAATTCAAAATTGATCAAATAAATACAAATTAGTTAAAGAAGATCCTGACGATAATCTCAACAGCACTCACAAAAGAGCACAAATTTGAGCATCGACGGACCCCTAGCAAGCTAGAGATGGGACCAGGTGCCCGGGAGGAGTAAGCATCCCCTGTTGGCTAGCCGCAACCGCCGTCGATGTTCATGCACAAAAATGAGAACAATATAGAAAGAATACATGCACTGTCTGAGGTTATTGCGAACCCGTCGGGGTGAGCATATTGGAATAGTCCAAATTGCTGTAATTCGCATGTCCAGACTCCATGTGCGTGGCATGCTGGGAAAACTGTGTCTTCAGAATGTTTCATTGTAAAATGAGTCTCGAGAATCACCGTGGGGTATCACGTGATACACAAATGATATGTTCCACGGGAATCCCCTTTGATTGAAGCAAGTCTGTTTAAGTGTTCTCCGAATACACGTCTATTCTTGACCAGAATAAGTTACCATCATTTAATTGATAATAATGACCATATGATAGGCCTAAAATAAATTCATATAAAGTAGATTTAGACCATGTCAGACAAATACTGATGCAGTATCGTCATGATATTGTCACTGTATCGTCAGGTATTGTCATGGTATCGTCATGGTAATGTCATTTTATTGTCATTGTATCGTCATGGTATCGTCATGGTATTGTCATTGTATCGGCATGGTATCGTCATGGTATTGTCATTGTATCGTCATGGTATTCTCATGGTATCGTCATGGTATCGTCATGGTATTGTCATGGTGTCGTCATGGTATTGTCACGGTATCGTCATGGTATTGTCATGGTATCGTCATGGTATTGTCATGGTATCGTCATGGTATTGTCATTGTATTGTAAATGGTATCGTCATAGTATTGTCATTGTATCGTCATGGTATTGTCACGGTATCGTCATGGTATTGTCATGGTATCGTCATGGTATTGTCATTGTATCGTCATGGTATTGTCATTGTATCGTCATGGTATTCTCATGGTATCGTCATGGTATTGTCATGGTATCGTCATGGTATTGTCATTGTATTGTAAATGGTGTCGTCATGGTATTGTCATTGTATCGTCATGGTATTGTCATTGTATCGTCATGGTATTGAACGAAGGATAAAAGAACTTTCCAATATATTTTCTGGCTACATGGATACAATCTTGAGGTTGATGAAATACATCTATGAATCTCGATGTGGAAAAAAAGGAGCTAGAAAATTACAACTTAAATAGCAAACCAAAATAATGTTAGAGACAATGAATGTGCTCCTACATAATACATACAACACATAAAAGGAGAGACAAATATCTATCAGGGGCCGCTCTTGGACATTCATCCACTTTATTCATAGCAGATGATGTGGTTATACGGATTACGTGCAAAGTCATCTCCTTTATCCGGATAGAGAGGTTCAAAGACGTACAACTGTTGCATGAACAAACAAGAGGCCCAAGGGGGCCACATCGCTCACATAAGGAGACTGTATGTATGTTGTTAATCAAAAGTCAGTATAAGACCTGAAGGAAATAGCTTTTAGTGAAGCTTTGAGAAGGACAATGTGTACTTACTTCCTGTAAAGTTTGGTGACATTCTGTGCAGTAGTTTAAGAGGATAAGTAAAAAATGTGTCATCCAAATAGAGCCTATGGAGGACATCATGGATGTTCAGCGTTTTCAGAGGAGAAGGCCAAAATGTGTCAGTCAATCAGAGCCTGTGGCAGCCATCTTGGATTTCCGATCGGCTCGAAAAACACAAACTTAGTAGAAGGCATTCAGTTCTTGCATCCTGTGAAGTTTCGAGAGATTCTGTGCAGCGGTTTCAGAGGAGAAGTCGAAAATGTGTCAGCCAATCAGAGCCTGTGGCGGCCATCTTGGATTTCCGATCGGCTCGAAAAACACAAACTTAGTAGAGGGCATTGAGCAACTTGCACTCAAGGATATAAGCTGTATCAATCCTCGCAGGGATTAAAACCGGAAGAAGTTCTAGATGGGCATTAAGTTCTTGCTTCATGTGAAGTTTCATGAAATTCTGTGCTGCGGTTTCAGAGGAGAAGTCAAAAATGTGTCAGCCAATCAGAGCCTGTGGCAGCCATCTTGGATTTCTGATCGGCTTGAAAAACGCAAACTAAGTAGAGGGCATTGAGTACTTGCTTCCTGTGAAGTTTAGTGAAATTCTGTGCAGCGGTTTATGAGGAGAAGTCGAAAATGTGTCAGCCAATCAGAGTCTGTGGCGGCCATCTTGGATTTACGCTCGGCTGGAAAAACACAAACTTGGTAGAGGGCATTCAGTTCTTGCATCCTGTGAAGTTTCGAGAGATTCTGTGCAGCGGTTTCAGAGGAGAAGTCCAAAATGTGTCAGCCAATTAGAGCCTGTGGCGGCCATCTTTGATTTCCGATCGGCTTGAAAAACACAAACTTAATAGAGGGCATTGAGTACTTGCTTCCTGTGAAGTTTCAGAAAATTCTGTGCTGCGGTTTCAGAGGAGAAGTCGAAAATGTGTCAGCCAATCAGAGCCTGTGGCGGCCATCTTGGATTTCCGATCAGCTTTAAAAACACAAACTTGGTAAAGGGCATTGAGTAATTGCTTCCTCTGAAGTTTAGTGAAATTCTGTGCAGTGGTTTCAGAGCAGAAGTCGAAAATGTGTCAGCCACTCAGAGTCTATGGCAGCCATCTTGGATTTCCGATCGGCTTTAAAAACACAAACTTGGTAGAGGGCATTGAGTACTTGCTTCCTGTGAAGTTTAGTGAAATTCTGTGCAGCGGTTTCAGAGGAGAAGTCGAAAATGTATCAGCCAATCAGAGTATGTAGCAGCCATCTTGGAATTCCGATCGGCTTTAAAAACACAAACTTGGTAGAGGGCATTGAGTACTTGCTTCCTGTGAAGTTTCAAGAAATTCTATGCTGCGGTTTCAGAGGAGAAGTCAAAAATGTGTCAGCCAATCAGAGCCTGTGGCGGCCATCTTGGATTTCCGATCGGCTTTAAAAACACAAACTTGGTAGAGGGCATTGAGTACTTGCTTCCTGTAACGTTTGGTGAAATTCCATGCAGCGGTTGCAGAGGAGATGTCAAAAAAGTTTACGCCGCACGGACGACGGACGGAAGACGGACGGCGCGCTATGACAATAGCTCACTTGAGCTTCGCTCAGGTGAGCTAAAAAACCTCTTTGTAAGGAGACATCACGTACACGTAATCCAGGATTACCACACCATCTGTTACTAACGTGGCTGATGGCCGTCCTAAGTCGGCACCGATTGTCCATGGGTCTCGTTGGTTTATGTGTTGTCTTTTATCTTCGATATTTGATGTCTTGTTTGCTGTACCTTGTCTCTTGCTGTGTTTGTCTTCTCTGTGTTTTCACTTAGGGTGTTTGGTGTGTTGCTGTTAGTGCTGCAACCGAGTCTTGTTGGAGATCTCCTTCTTTCACACAAGACAGTGTATCAGTTAAACATAGCATTATGAAATAAACCTATGTTCTTCAAAATATCTCATGCTTATCATGCCTATGCTTGATTATTGTCTGTAAAATGTCTTCGAACATTTTGGACCAACCTTGTGTGCGGCAAAAGAAACGATGTTTGAATTCAAAATACAGGATTTCCCCTGGACTGGCTATACCGTCATATGCTAGTTACATATCTCAACTCATCCGGTGCGCTAGGGTTTATACTAATGATTCGAATTTACACAGTAGAAATTTACAAATTACCAAGAAAATTTAGGTCAAAGTGTCTTCTTTCATGGGACTTTCTAGAAAATATAGAAAAAAGGTTTACAGAAAATCATTCGGAAATACGAAAGAATCGTCAATTGTAACTTGAAGCGACCGGGGAGCTTAAAGAAGGAGTCTGAAGTCAAGCGTACTTACCCGCATTCCTTATAAAGCTAGCCTGACGGGGATGCAGTTCAAGTGGCTCATATTTCTAAGCTTACTACTTGTTGCACGATTGCCTTTTTTACCGTGGATATGATACCGATGTCACCAGAAGGACACTATGCATTGAATGTGACCAATCTGCAGCCTTTGTACACCAGCGTATTCTTAAGAATCATACTGTGACCAACTAAGACGACGTGACTCCGTAACGAACCCTCATTAGAGAAGACAGGACCATGATCAGCTGTCCTCTCCGAATATCGGACTCCTTTGTTGATTACATGCAGTGGCTCGACCCAGGCAACAGAGCACGGACTGTTTATTGTACGCCCTGTTTTTGATATCCATAGATACTATACGTAGAATCATTCGCTGCGTATAAACCTTCGCTACTTTCGCCTTCGGCTGCTTACCGCGAAAGTTTGTCTCAGTGAATGTAAATACTAAAGGCATAACTCAAATGGACCTTAGATAAAACCGTAAATCATTGTCCATGCAAAACGATTTCATTTTATTAAACCGCGAAAGAAAGTACAAGCGAATGATTCTACTTATACAGTATATTTATTTGTGTCTTTTCCTTGGGCCACTGCGTTTAATCGTCTTGTTTGTATGGTCATCTTACAATGAGGAGGCATCTACTAGACTAAGTATATGCTACATTTTTTTTGTAGTACATCGGTTGTGCGTTCTGTGAGACAACTGGTTAAATGGATAAGTTGTCCGAGGGTTGTGGACACGTAAACCGGACGACCACACTATTTGCTATTAACATGCTAGATTAAGGCGGCTATTCTCGTGTTTTTTGGGTTTGCGAATTTTTCATCTTATAAACCTCTGTTTCGACCTGTAAGTAAAAAAAAAACATTGCTTTTGCAGTACCGTTTTATAGTATTTGATTTAATCTATCAAAAACGAAGTATGTGTGACTGAGAATAAGAATGGATAGGGACATGCTTCTTATAAAAGACTCTTTTATACAGTTATTTCAATGATGAAACTAATTGTTCAAGACACAGCACTTCCTTTGTGTATGTCCAGTACATTTAATGTCATTCTTCTCATGGTACGTCCCGTTGATGCATTCTGGATAGACCTTTATGTCGTAACATAGACCTTTAGCATCTCTACATTGTTTGTCGTCTCTATTACTCCAGCTTGGAAGTACTGTAAAACAAAGAAATACAGATAAAGAAGAATTATTATGCAGGTTCATTATGCTCCATTTATCTTCACTCTAATTTGCTAAGCCAGTCAAGGTAAAAAAAAACGAAGAAGTAGCTATCAGTCTCAAAATCGAGAAGGTGAGGCAAAATCAAAGAAATTTCCATTGGAAGAGTTGCAAACCCAGGAAAAAACAATATTCCGTAGTGAGACTGTTCAAAGTGATGTCAAAAATAGTATCGAATGAAAAAAGGAAAGGGAGTGTTCAAACTCTGATGCATGAGAACAGCCTTCTAGTCAAGCTTCTCCTTATGTGGCTCGCCTGAAACGATTTTTTAGAATAATGAATCCGCGCCGCAAGCCACAAACCGACATTTCAAAATGGCGACCTTTCGTTAAATTTCCAAGAAGCTTTTTTTGTCAGCAGCAAATCCAAAGTTCGTGAAGGGAGAGTCCTGTAAATGAAATATACGACAAAATCATTGGAGGGTTGGTGCTAAGGTATTTACCTCCTATATACAGACATATACATGCTCATGCACATATCCTTTTCGATGTACTAAGATCTTTTCAGTTTTTCTCAGGCCCGCAAAAAACGCATTCTCGCAAGATTTTGTCGTAAGCATTTTGATAACATAACATCTATGTATTGGTTTGCAAGGAAAGCCTTAACTCCGACCATAACTTAATCACAAAGTACGTCATTGCCATCTGGGACCTCATTGTTTATATTTATGGAGATGGAAGTCTTCCATCTCTTAACCTTCTTGAACAGACAGGGGATGCTTACTCATCCCGGGCACCTGGTCCCACCTCTAGCTTGCTAGTGCTCCGTCGATACTCAATTTAATGCTCTATTGTAAGTGCTGATGAGATTGTCGTCAGGATCTTCTTTATCTCATTCAAATTAAGGATATCTTCAGTCACAGCCAAACCTATTTTAGTAGCGCACTCGTATCTAATTTTTTGATTTATGTGCTTGGAGGCTGCTATCCGGCACCATAGGTGAACACTGTATTCTTCCGCTTGATATACGTTCATATATTATCTTGAACAATTCTAAAGACTATCGTACCTACAACTGTAAACTGTTTAGTATTTGTCCATACTCTATTTACCTATTACGCTGACGCTCGGGCACTATTACTTCCAAAATCAACACTACGAGAGAATAGTATCCACACAAACGGGTATTAATAGGTTTAGTGCATCACTTGACCTCGATAGCAATTTTAGCAATTCAGATTTTACACTGTTCAAAGCTGTTTTGGTTTAGTACCCGAAACGTGCATGTTTGGTCCATGCTGTAAATTTATCAGGTTTTAAATGATGCTATTGAATTTAAAAAAGGAAGTGGTAACATCTTCAACGCCTTACTCTCCAAGCGACGTAGCTCTGTAAAGCAAAAAGCTATCATGCTCTCATAGTCCCGCGTGCTCAACCAATGGAATTACAAGGATGTATTATGTGATGCACTAAATTCTTATTATCGACGAAGTAGTATTGAATTAGAATTATCGTGCTGAGAAACTTACTGGCGAGGTGGGAGAAACGATCCCATTTGTTCATTTCAACGTAGAACTTAAACCCTGGACAATCCTTGTTGCTGAGGCTAATTGGACGAACATCCCTATGTCCAAGGTACTTGTAGTCATTGGCTAACCATCCGTTGTCCACACCACACTGCGCCAAATTTTCCAAGGATTTTATGGCCTTTTCAGTCGGAACTTCACTTGTAAATGTACCCATGAAGGACACAGCGTAAGCTCTGGCGTTGAAGTCATGAGAATGAATGCTCTTTATTCCCCATCCCGTTGTCTCATAGATGTTACCTCCATCGTCAATCATGAATGTGTAACCAATATCATTCCATTCTAAAATACAGAGAAGAGACGTTGCCTACATTGGTTCTTCAAGTGAAAATGCAATACGAACAAACCATAGCCAAAGATTGTAACTACTGACTTGTTCACTAATTCCAGAGCACCTTGTTTGGGGGATTTATTCTGTCGTCTGAAGAATTTTGCTATAAATTATTGTTTCTGAGAATTGACCTCCTTTAGTCGTAACTGGAAATTACCTTCAACTTACCCTATCAGCTGCCTTCAACCCGCAAAATGAAAAAATAAAATGTCTACGGGAAATTCCCATGTTAATTTTAAACCGCCGCCATATTGTTCTCCGTGTCAACAATGGTAAACAGTGACGTCAAAGGTCCCGACGTCACGCATTTTCAGCTATTTTACTATAGAAAATCCCCGTAGACTTTTTATTTTCCGTCCTATTTCTAACTTAGCTGACGCACAGCCAAAAAAAATGGTATTTTCTGTTACGACTAAAGGAGTACTATAAAATTGATATCTTTTTGGAAGATGACATTATCATATTTTAGAGAAAACCAGGAAAACAGGGTGCTCTGGAATTAGTGAACAGGACAGTAGATGTATGTTATACCACCAGAAGGATTCACCTTGATTTCGAGTTTCAGATTTTGTATTCTATTTTCATAATTGTTTTGTTATAAATGTTGAAATTATTCTTTATTTTTCTTAACTTGTCATTCCATTCAAAACTATCACCGAACTTAAAGCAGGTTAGCATCTTAGCAATCCCTTCAATGCTATTTTGAACATATATTTGATTTGGATATGCTACTGAATCGGCCTTACAGGAAATTTGGAGCCGCGCACTCTCTGTAATGTAAATGTAAAAATCTAAATTCAAAAAATTAAAGAGGGCATTACTGAAATGAATTTTGGTGGCTCCGCTGGAACCATCACTGATGAGAATTTAATATTCGAAACACGTGTCTGGTGCAGAAAAATTGGTCTGGAATTTTCGTCATGAAGGTAAAGAGTTGGAACATTTCCGTATTTTCATCAACAAAGGAGGGGATCTCCAACAACACCAGGTTGCAGCACCCACAGCTAAACCCCAAAACACCCAATGCAAAAACACAAAGCAGACAAGCACAGAAAGAGACGCATAAGGGACAAAGAACGTCAACGCACAACACAGAAACATCAAACACAAAGGACTACACATAAACCAACGAGACCAATGGGCAACCGGTGCCGACTTAGGACGGCCATCTGCCACGGAAATAGCAGAAGGTGTGGTTATCCTTGATTACGTTCATGATACATTTACCGTATTCAGTTATAAAGAAGCCTATCAGTTAACCGGTAAACAGGTAAGATTAGAGGTACCAATATTACCAGTATGATAAACATCAAAGAAGTACATATCATGTATTCAGTCTTAAAGTCGAGAAGGTAAAGCAAAATCATTAGAAGCTCTATTGGAAAGTAAAAAGATTCTTTGAAATGATAATAAATTTTTTTTTTCATTATGATACATAGACAATATTTCGATGAATGAGTAAAAGAAAAGCACAAAACCGAAATAAGAATTCAAAACAAATAAAAAAAAAAGTTAGGGTTTATAGTCTCGTTCGCTAAAGCCTCACGCGACTTCCATAATTACTCCCTGGCGAGACCTGTACAATCCAGTGCATTCTCAACTCCCTTGGGAGTATACAAGCAGAGCTGCCGTTCAGGCGCTAATGCTTTTCATTCACACTGCCAGCTCGTCTCATGTGCCAGGTACCCGGTTTACTCCTGGGTAGAGAGAGTGCAACGTAGTGTAAAGTAACTTGCCCAAGGTTACAATGGTTTGCAATGTCCGGCGACGGTGAGAATCGAACCCACGACCCATGGATTCGTAGTCCACCGCGCTAACCACTACGCTACCAGCACTACAAATGCAAAACTAATAACAAAATACACACAAAGGAGGAAAGATGAATACCAAATGTAGATGAGATCAGTTGCCCAGGAAGAGTAAGCATCTCCTGCATTTATTAGATTCACATATAACCGTTCTCATATAAATAATCAACTAAATATAGAAAAACATAACCATTATCTGTCATATGGAGCTTCTGGTAGTACACCAATTGATTTGCACATTTTGACAGTCCATCACAGCGATTCCCGGCTGTATTATGCATGATGAAGTACGGCATGTTGCCGCCTAGTTCCCTGTCATGCACGCTTTTTCTAGCTCCCCAACTTTGTCTTGAAATAACTGGTACGTTTGTGCAATGAGCAGTATGCATTTCTAAGAGAATAAAGGAAACATTAAATTTGGTAAAGAAAAATGAAGGGTTCGATTGTTAAACGTCTTCAGATATAAAAAAACATCATTTACTGTTGATGCATTATTTCTTGAAATGCGCATGTACTGCACCAAATATTATAATTGTTAAACATAAATTTCAATAAAATGATATTTGGTCTTTTAAGTTCTTTGCAGAGGTTCTTTAAGATATTAATGTTATTGTTAACTTGAAATGAAAATAGCTTAGACATCAAGAAGTTAGCACGACAAAGACTGATTAGTACATGGGCATAATAAAATGAATATCAAAAGAA
Organism: Pinctada imbricata; assembly: GCA_033119305.1. Classification (NCBI taxonomy): domain Eukaryota; kingdom Metazoa; phylum Mollusca; class Bivalvia; order Pterioida; family Pteriidae; genus Pinctada; species Pinctada imbricata. Next base: position 15,985,090 of record VSWD01000003.1, read on the forward strand.
ATTCAAGAGTCAAGTCTGTATTTTATAATTTCAGCTTCTAGATTTATATCTCTTCACATCGACGGTAAGTGCGACTAGCCAAACAGGGGATGCTTACTCCTCCCGGTCCTACCTCTGGCTTGCTAGGGGTCCGTCGATGCTCAATTTGGTGCTCTATTGTGAGTGCTGTTGAGGTTGTTGTCAGGATCTTCTTTATCGCATTCTAAAGGACTGTTAGGCTTCTTGGATATCATTTACCTAGTTTTACTTTGTTTCTGCTTTGACTTGATATATAAATTAATTTTCTCTGATACTAAAATTGATTAATTATACTGAAGCTAAGGAATACTCGTAACCCCCCCCCCTTTTTTTGAAGCTTTGTCCTTAGCTTGCTCTTTGGCATACACTTTAGATCACACCTTGGATTTCCTCTCGTTCGGTCTCAAGTATAAGTGTATGTTTTTGTAAATGCACGGTAGGTAATCTTTCAACGCAGAACAATTGATTTTTCTATAATTTTGCGCAAAATAGATAATTTATTACAAAAAGGGAAATGTGATGCAGTGTAATAACGCCCTAACTATGAGTTGCATCCAAACAAGGTGGATATTAGCTTTTTATAAACACAAACACGATCGGCGTTCTACTTTCACTTTCATCTACACGAATCACGCCAATCGTTTTTCAGCTTTATAAAAGGATATTACCTCTCTTACTTTGGATAAAACTCGTAGCTAAGGCATCCTTACACTGCATCACATTCCCCTTTTTGTGAAAAATAATTTATATTACACGAAATGTTAGATAAATCGAATGTTCTGGGTAGCGAGGTTACCCACCGTAATATGGTACACTTTACTACGACAGAACATATATTTCAATATAATGATTTGACAATCTAAAATTTTTGTTAAAGGATCCAATTCTGCATGAAACTTTTAAAACCAAATGATTTATATCATTATTACTAAAGAAATAATCTCTGTTGAATGATGAAAAGTTGTATCCAATGGGCGGTTTATATTCAAATCCTACTTATTCTAAGTACTTGCCTAAGTAATACGGGGCACAACAATGTTTATTCCGAGTACATGCGACAGGAATGACTGAACCGTGTGTACATCTTTGAAAATCTTCTAGACAATCTCCTCCTATGGCAAGACATGTTGTGTCTTCTCCTAGAAAAATGAAATGTAAAATGCAATTTATTCTCAAATTTCAAAACTATATTTGGTATGCTCACATACTAAGTAATCGTGGTTATTTTCGCGCGGGGAAAATGTCACCATTATATACCATCAAGACGTTACTCATGGGGGAAATTTTCGCGATAAAATGTTTTTCCCATTGTAAGAATGCAGCGGGAATACTTTTGCATGGAGGAAACTATATTCGCAACAAACGCAAAAATTACCCCCACGCGAAATTTTCCACGTTTACATTATATTAAAACAGTGTTTTATCAAATAAAAGAAAATAGAAGCTTCAATTTCTCCGCCAGAAAACCGATTATACAGCATGCTAGCGGTATCGACTCTTTTATCCGCTAGCTTACCTCAATAAAGGGAATGATGTCGGCACACATTTAATGTGTCTTGTTGAAATTATTATGTTTCATACCTCGAATGCACATAAGATATACTATATTATTTACCTTTCTCAAAACAGCATTTCCTCCCATTGTTACAAGTTATCGTTGTAGAATAGATGCCTGGGCAGGCGCTCGTACAGAAGCCACCAAGATCATGACAACTCCGGTCGCCGCCTTGATTTAAAATAAAACCGTAATAATACAATGCTGCCCTTAAAACAATTCTTTGTCCCTAGCCCCCCCCCCCCCGCAAAAGGAAAAATAAAAATAATAAATAAAAAAAATTAAAATAAATGAATTAAAAAAAACAATAATTAAATAACAACAAAAACAAAAACAATTAAAAAACAAAACAAAACAAAAACAAAAACCCAAAAAACAAAAACAAAAACAAAACAAAACCCTATTATGTAATAATATATCGGAACAATTTGCATTGGTTCGTTTTTAATCAAATTTTGTTTAGTCAATGAGAGGACAGAAAAGAATGTCAGATCATATTTAAGTATAAAAAAGAAAACTTGCTTTCCGATGTACTTCCTTCTCTTTTTACACACACTTCATGCCCATCAGTGCACTTCATCACATACTTTAAACCAGGAAGGGAGTTTGTCACCGCTTCTCTCTCATTGCCAAGATCTGGCACAGTATTACATTTCGTCTCGAAAGCATCAAATTTATCCATTTGAAACATTGAAATTTCAATAAACATTATGTTTTTCTTTGGAGGCTTATAGTAGATTTTAGCGTCATAGCTTATGCATTTTCTTTTCCATGAGCGGTATTTTGCTATAGTGCTCGCAGTGTTTTGAGCTATTTCGGCATCTTCCGAGTATGTAGTTGAAATCAGAAGTCTTTTGACGGCTGGGTTACGTGTCGATATGTCGCATGCAATATTACGAAAATCCCAAAACCAATGTGAATTATATTCATGGTTATATCCTGCACCCATCACAGATTCAAATCCTGATTTAAGTGTATGATATGCCCTATACCGACTGTAACCAAACCAGTCATTGGGAAGGTCACATATCCATTCCTCTGCTAAAGAAGTAAAGCATTTCAATGAGTTCATCTTATACATATTACCAAACCCAGTGCAAATATCTGAATTTTGTTCAAAGAGAATTGACATCCATGGCGCCTGTAAACATTTTTGAAAATCCCAATAGCCGCTGTCTCTGCTCTATCGGAGTATTTTGAAAAAGTTTTTCATTTGCGCGACAAAGTTGAAATCCATTTTTGACGACATGATCTATAACGTTTTGGTCACATTTTAACACATTTTCCAATTTTGGTTTAAGGCACTTTCAAACCACGAGCAGTCTCCAATGCTTGTATAAGTAGCAACTACTCTCGACGTCCGACTTTTTATGACTTTTCCAATAACATTTACACAAATCGCTAACCCGACCATGACTTTTTCCAAACGCAGCCATTTCACAAGGGTACCAGCAATCCTTTTTCCCTCCATACATCTTGTTTTATCATCACTTACACCTGTCAGATCTTGTTTCTTCATACAGACAGACCATTGTGCTCCGCTGTACTTTTCTCCAAACATCACACACCCTATGACGTTATGGTCTTCAGATTTTCCAGTTCCATCGCAAATGGAATGTATTTTCGTGAAAGTCAGGTCCAAAATGGAAGAAATAAGAATCCAGAACAAAACGTTCTTCATCTTGCAGTGCAGTGTTGAAACTTTACTATTGAAAATTAAGGCTATAAATCACGCTGGTAAATTCCCAAACAAGGAAGTAAAGATTCGACAAACTTAAGACTTAAATTATAATCTTTATTATTTACACGCATTTTAAATGTATGTCTCAATTAAAGTTATATATACAAACTACCGAACAAATCTTTTTGAATTCCTAAAAACTCTGGATATTCACAAATAAAAAATTACCTATTGATACAGAAATTGTGCATATCGCATAATTTAGATGTTGAGGTAGTTGTAGGGTATCTTCTTAAGATTAATCGTCGACGACTTCAAAAGGGTATTCAGAAGAAAAAGGGAATAAGTAATTTATTAAATATCTCCATTTTCCAAGATATATGATTACTTTCCTTTTCGACATACTAATGAAGGAATCGGCTTTTCTAAATCCCTTCCTTAATAAAGCTGTAAGGAAGTGGACAGTGAGATGCCCTCCGATTGATATCCATTAGTTTTAGAATTTAGTATAACATAGAAAACGCAAAGTGTAGCATCCCCTCGCAGGGCATGTAAATCAATGTACTCAATAAGGCTGTATACAAGGATTTTAAGTATTTCCAATCCGTGACCTTGACATTTGACCTATGACCTTGAAAATCAGTAGGGCTGTTCCTCTTGTTACGAGCAATAAATGTATGAATTTTGGTAAAAATCCAATAATTTAGCGTTCTCTTGGTTGTATACAAGGATTTTAACTGAAATGTATTTCAAATATGTGACCTTGACATATGACCTTGAAAAACAATAGGGCACTTTTCTCTGTCATGAGCAATAGGGCTCTTCTCCCTGTCATGAGCAAGAAGTGTATGGCATTTGGTAAAGATCCAATCAAAACTGCTCTATCTAGGCTGTATACAAGGATTTTAACAATTACAACAAGGATTTGAAATATTTTCAATCTGTGACCTTGACATCTGACTTATGACCTTAAAAACAATCGACTATTCCTCCTACCATAAGCTGTAAGTGTATGAGGTTTAGTAAAGATCGAATCAAAACTGTACTCTCAAGACTGAATGAAAAAATTTCAACCATTTCAAATCTGTAACCTTGACCTTTGACCTATGACCTTAAAAATCGATTCGGCTCTTCCTCTGGTAACAAGAAATATGTGTATGACCATTTGTCAGGATTCGATCAAAACTGCCCTCTTGGCTGTATACAAAGATTTTAGCCGTTTTCTATTTGTGACCTTGACCTTTGACCTTTTAAATCAATAGGACTTTCCCTCTTGCCACAAGGTATACATGTTTAAAGTTCCATTAAGATCTGATAAAAACTGTGTCCTCTAGGCTGTGTACAAAAGTGTGATGTACACACGAACCCACACACCCTCACACACTCACTTACACATCAACGACGGTGTTACTATATCCCCCTGCAACTATGTCGAAAAAGCGGGAAAACTTTCCTTTGATTGCTCAAAATATTCGTTCTTGACAACTTAAGGAGGGTTTAAATACGAAGATGGCGGCGGCGTTATTTGTTTTCTCACTTCCTAGGAAAAGTACAGTCTTAACTTCTTTAATACTTTTGATACGCTGTTTGATATACCCATTTAAGTATCCTGATGAAGTTTGAATAATTTTCGGCGTCATTTGAAGAAATAATGACGATTTTCGAAATTGTGGATTTTGGGAGTTTTATCCATGAGCAAGCCACGTCGTCATTTCGACGTTATCAGGGAGAATAGCGCCACAAACCTTCGCATTCAAAATGCAATAAAAACATTAATACCAAACGTATCGCATTGAAACTTTGCATGTATAAAATAGAAAATTAAATCTTTATCAAAGTGAATTCGTTGACAAATTAACATCACAGGAAAGCGCATGTCACTTCATTGAAAATGGACAATTTTCGAAAGAAAAATTGGATAATATAATGCTTTGCAATATTTAAATCCAAAATTCAATTTTTCTCATTTAATCATGAAATCATCTCTGGACATTGTTGATAATTTTGTTGGTTTTTGACAAAGATTCATCCACACGATTCCAAATAACTGACTATCAACTACAGTCAATTGGCTCGAAATAGCAAATTTTTGAGCGACAGTGTCATCTTTTATTCCAGTATCCTGCCTTTGTTTAAAACACAATTAATCTCATCTTTTCCATATGTTAGTGCAATACATTTATAAAGATTTTGGAAGCTAAATCAAAATTAATTTCCAATAGCTTAACGAGAACTGGAATGACACTTTCAATATTATGACGTCACCAAGAAAATTACGAAAACGTCGATTTATGCATATTTCAAAGTCTCGTAGAAAATTTTCCTGTGGATAGAATCAAATGTAAGTTTGCATAATCAAGGACAGACAAGAAATATATAATTTCGGAAATTTTGAGAAAAATTGAATTTGGTGTCCAAGTGTTCAGTACCTCCTTAATTGTCAAAATCTTCCATGATATTTCAGGGTTTTTACATGTGAATTATGTTCTCTTTTCAATTGAATAGCACTCTACTGTTAACGTGGTTATTTTCCTTGGAGGAAATTGTCGTGATAATAACATCAGGACCTGATGTATGGTGGGCATATTCACTATATAAACGTGTCTATCTTTGTAAGAATGCAGCAGGACTTTATTCTCGTGGGGAAATTTTCGAGAAGTCCGGGATCCATTGATTGGAGAAATGCACGAACATTACTGTCCCACGAAAATTTCCACGGTAACAGAACTAGTTTTTTTTTAATATTATGTCAAATGATTCACTGTTTGAGCGGGGATGCTTACGCTCTCCGAGTACAAGTGATCATTCAGATTTACGCACCATGTTTTCAATTGATTAGAGGTATGACAAATATGGACCATGACCATATCCTAATACACAGTACAAATTCGATAATTCGGGAATTCACAAACCGAAGGCATTCAAAATCAGGATAAAACATTATCCAAACAAACAAACAAAAACCTCCACCACACGAATGGAAGCGAATTCCCAATTAGGAGTGAGACCAGTTGCCTTAGAAAAGTCAACATCTCCTGCTTGCATGCAACACCCGTCGCTTTAATTCGGCAGAAATATCACATCCGGCTATTTCCATTTCGGAAGATACAAGTAAACTGTTATACGTTAAGGCCTTGCCTTCTCGACTTTGAGACTGATTAACTATTAGGTACTTCTTTGATGTTTATGTTTATGAATCAGTTATGAACACGCTGTACACGTTAGTCATGCGTTTGGCAAACGCTCAGAAAAGCGGCTTTCTTTTGATCTTACATAACTGACGCCCTGCGTTTAACAGCATCTGACAATTTGTTTTCATACGTCGCTACACGTTATCTAGAATGCCGTAGTGTGAACGGACTTTAACGGTGTATATCAGTAAAAAAGTATTAACAATATAATGCCGGTTATCATGGATACGACAACCTATTTATTTTTTTTTTATAGATTTATGAGAGTTTAATGTAAAGACAAAGAGAAGGACAATAGTTGCGTCCTAAGTCGGCACCGGTTGCCCATTGGTCTCTTTGGTTTATGTATAGTATTTTCTGTTTTATGTTTCTATCTTGTGTTTTGGTGTTCTTGTCCTTTTTTGCGTCTCTTGTTGTACATGTCTGCCCTGTGTTTTTGCATGGGGTGTTTTGCTGTTTTGCTGTTTTGCTGTGGGTGCTGCAACTGATTGCTGTTGGAGTCCTCTTCCTTTCTTGCGCATTATAGCTCCAACATAATATCCACATTTGGTTGATTCCTAACATTTATTCATATTAACTTACAATCAAACATAGACATTTACTACAATTCTTGCTAATTAAACATTTTTCTGCCGTTTACTGAAAATCAAGCAGTCAAAAAAAAAAAACCCATTTCAATTAAGCATTGACTCGCAAAATATTGACCACCTTATTTTCCTAACTTTTTTCTTAATCAAAATGGAGAAATCAAAGGATCCCGGACCTTAAGGCCCCTTTTTTTTGTCACTCATAAATCGAAGAATACAATGCCATTTGTATGACTTTTTACATTTAATGAAAAATTGACCATTCGTGTATTATGTTTAATGTTTTGCTCTATTGTGAGTGCTGTTGAGATTATCGTCAGGATCTTCTTTAACTCATTTGTGTCACACTTATGCCCTTTGCCGTGTGGAGCTCGTAAAAAAGTTCCCCGCGAGGGGTTTGACAGTAAGTGTTTTGAATATGCTTCCCTGACATTGTCGCCATAGCACTTTCTATATAGACATAACGTCAGACAGTGCATGAATTTTATATATTTTCATTTCCATGCTTCATAAACATCGACGGCGGGTGCGGCTAGCCAACAGGGGATGCTTACTCCTCCCGGGCACCTGGTCCCACCTCTAGCTTGCTAGGGGTCCGTCGATGTTTAATGTTGTGCTCTATTGTGAGTGCTGTTGAGTTTATCGTCAAGATCTTCTTTAACTCATTAAATACATATTAAAGTTTCGCTTGTATTCAAAGACGTTACTAATTGTGATGTCTGTTTTGTGAAAGGGTATTTGGCAAATCCGGATAAATCGCCATCGATTCCGCCCTTGAATATTGTTTTCTCAATGCATATGCATGAGAGGGATCGAACAAATTGTCACATGAACACATATTTTGTGAACACGACCAATCGGGTAAAAATCAATATATGCTAATGAATCGATACTGTCGGTTGCTTGATATTAGAGGTGTGGCTTAATGTTAATCTGTGTACTTTTGATGCTACTTTTTTCGTGGATTTTCTCTAATTTGAACACGAAGGCAAATTAGAATGGCTAATTCCTTCTCAGGGAGAATTTTTCAAATAAGTATCTGTTTGTCATTTTTCTGAATTAGCCATTCTGACATGCGTCCATGCCTAATTTTGAAAAAAAATCTATCAGACTACCTTGGTTTTTTGTGCATAGTTCAACCAAAGCTGGCGAAGGGTGGGTAAATTTCAGTTGACTTTGCCTGCGTTTCGGGCAATATCTTAACAGAAAGGGGCAAGAAACTTGTTATTTATACATAGTTCATACAATTTATAAGGTCAGTTCAATAAATTGTGAAAATTTGAAAACCAATGTTTATAGCCTTTCCTTAAGGTCCGGGATCCTTTAGAATCGTAGATGACTGAATTACAGTTAGATATTGCCTCTGAGTTCACATTGATCTCATTAGAGAATTATTTAATTTAAGGAACATTATTGAGAAAGTCTATACGAACGAGTCTTGTTTTTTCCTTTTTGAATTGATACTTTCAAAGTTGTTCCTTGTCCGATTGTATCCAAGTGCGCAGGAAAGTGAGCTAAAATGACCTGAAACAAAGGAAGGAGTTGATCATCATGTGTACATGTGTATATTGTTCAAATAAACATTACAGAAGTACCAATCAGTGTCTAGAAGGCAAGGCAAAACCAATAGATTTTCCACAGGAACCTCGGAATGAACAAAATTCCGAAGTGAGACCAGGTGCCAAAAATTATCCTGTGGCTACGTCTTTCGGTACACTTTTTCGACATAGTAACTTTCATACTTTTTTAGCATATTACATTGTTTAGATTTAGGATCACTGATGAGGGTTATGTACCCGAAACGTGCATGTCTGGTCCACGTTGCCAATTTATCTGTTCTTAAATGATGCTATTCAATTTGAAGACGTTTACATTGTGTTATTGTTGATATTCTGAAATGATACAGGTCAGTGCAAAGTTACAAAAAGTTTAAATCATAATCTGGCGGATGATTTAATAAGCACATTAATGTGAAAACGTGGGTTTCGTTTGTTACATGAATACGTGAGGTAATGAAATGACGTCAGTGGTTGGTGCATACTCAATATCCTCTCTATATCCTTATAAACATAGAAGAGTTACCCATCAAAGTCGAGAAGGTAAGGGAACATTTTAAAGAAATACCATGGGAACAGTAGCGAACTCCGGCGTACCGTATTATCTGAGAAACAAAAATGCCAGACGCAGGAGAAAACGGAACGTTACTACTCATGAAAGTGCCATACGCAGGAGAAAACGGAACGTTGCTATTCATGAAAGGGTAGTTAATTGTTCGAAGTTGAAATCAAAAAGCTTGTCATACAGTAAGGTTTTCAGCTGACTGGTTGCGTCGAAAGATAAGGTACATGTTTATAAAAATATGACGTGGATCTGTCAAAGTTTGAATACTTTTAAACTATGTTTGAATGCAATGATGTATTGACTTTTATCTTTCTTATCTTCTGCTTTTCTTTCATGATGAGTTGTGTATTGCTTTGGGCGGTTTTGGTCTTGGTGGTTTGTAAATCTCTCTTTATCTGAAGGTTTATTTTTCTCGTTTTACCCTTTATTTGGTTGTTTGATGAAAAGCTCTCTTGGTGAAATAATCTGTTACGAATTCCATTTATAATATCACACTGGTACAATGTAATGCACTCGTATTCTTTCCCTTTTATGTGTTGAAATTATGTTTGAATGATTTGTACCGTTGTATATTGGTCATATTGACGCGATTGTTCTCGATGTCTCTTGTTAATGACATGTTATGTTTTATGCTGTCTCCCTTTTTCATATCGTATTTTTGTTCATCAATGATATTTCAAAGTCGTATTTTCAAATGAGATGAAGAAGATCTTTGATGACAACCTCAAAAATACCCACAATAGAACAGCAAATGATCATCGACGGACCCCTAACAAGCTAGAGAAGGGACCAGATGTCCGGGAGGAGGAAGCATTCACTGTTCAAGATAATTTCCCTTTTCCATTATCTTTTCTTAAACATCACATACATGTATACAACATACAGACAAGGATATTTGTTGTATTTTACACAGAACATAGAAGAGTATATGTCGGCCGACCCGCGGTCCTAGGAGAGCTTGAACCAGCCACCCCCCGTTGACTGGCCCGACGCCCTAACCACTAGACGACAGCGCCAACAAAACTCTATAATCTGCATAATCTGATAAAAATAACATTTTGCGAAGCTTACTTTCCGTACCACCTTGATGTTAACGGGCTCCAGAAATTTCTTATTTTCTGTATCAATAACAAGCACTTCAATATCTGAAACAAAAAGTTTCGTTATGCATGACCAATGCTAAAAACAGAACATTATTTTGTACCACGGTCACATGGACAACAGAATTAAAATGGTCTGTCTCGTATGTCGTGTGCTAATAACGGTACTCTATTTTGTGATTTATAATTGTGAAGACGCGAAAAGGTATAAATGAATAAAAAACCCAAATCGAGAACTGGAATGTTAAAATCGGTATTTTTGTTTTGCCAAAACACATCTACCTTTAATATTTCTAGATCTTATTTCCCTGTGTGTATTCATCAGGATGACCAAAGTTTCTCTCTTTTCCAACGGGGTCCTCTTTGCACTAAACACCTCTTTGATTAAAACCCCTGTAATTGAGACGAAACTGGTTTAGGTACACTGAGATTCAGATAACCTTCTCAGCCAGGGATATGTTTGTGACCGACTAACATCGTCACTGAGGAAGTTCTACGGTCGATATGGGGAACTCGTCATACACTATGATGTCCCACTCTCCAGAATGGTGGATGATATTCTTTCATAGACCATTTGAACCATCCAACCAAATATTGTACTCTATCAGTCTATGTCTTCCGAAATGGAAGTAACCGGATGTGACAGTTCTACCGAATTGAAGCGGCGGGTGTTGCATGCAAGCAGGAGATGCTTACTCTTCCTGTGCACCTGGTCTTACTCCCATATCGGGAGTTCGCTTCTTTTCATATGGTGGAGGTTTTTGTTTGTTTGCTTTGGTTCCTGTTTTATCCTGATTTTGTATCTGATTTTCTGAATTATCGATTTTGTGCTGTATACAGGGATATGGTCATTATCCATATTTGTCATTCGTGATTTCCTCGATGAAATATCATCCGGTGTGTATCTCTGTCTATGATAAATTAAAACCCCTTGAATTTCACAATGTTCACGTTTATCAATGTATAAGATGTAACCACTCTAACTTCAGATTATATGAAATGCTTTAATTATCAATAGGGAGTGATACCCAAAAAGAATCTTCGGATGGATCTCTCAACATTGAAAATTGCATATGTATCTTCCAGAGTAATTCATTATTGAAATAAGAACAACACTGCAGATTGCTTTCATGGACTGATGATAACTTGACCTTAGCTCCCATTGATGATTACGTACAAGCTACCGAGTCTTGTTGGATATCCCCTCCTTACTTATATAACTTACTTTGATCATTTCCTCGTCCTTGTCTGAGTTTCCATCTGACACAAAGATTTGCAACACTACATGATGGTATCAAGAAGAGAGTAATCCAGTCATAGCCCACCACATCTATGTCGAACAAAACAAGGTATCCTTAAAAGAAAAAAAATAGATATTCGTCAGTTCTGTCTAGAAAATTGCTTTCTGACAGCACATTTGGAAATATAATTTCTTTCTAATAAGCGGCACAGCCAATTTCGCTGGACAATTACTTTTCACCATGTTTTTTTTCTGATTGAACAACTTTATATTCAACCTATTTGGAAATTTAAGAAAATAAATAAATTACAAAGTTAATACCTCCGTAGGGAAGTTTATACAATAATTAATAGTAAACACTAAATGTCCATTGTGGATATTACTTGTCCTGCCCTTCCTTGCTACGTTTCTGTATATACCCTGAACAAACCCTGGACCCTCTCACTCTTCACATAAATTAATTCTTGATATTTGAAAATAAAGCGAGGGCGCGCCATACATATGTAAACTTATTTTGTCTTCTTCGCTCGAAGTTCAACTGATGTACATATTCGAATCGCTGCTATTGAACTTTGAGTCCATACTTCGTATGTTCGCAATTTGCGAACGAAGCGAGCTGAAAATTATTTACTTTCGCGAGCGAAGCCATCTTGAAATTGCTTAGTTTATGCACTGTTAATTTCATGTTTTGGTGTCAATGTAGCTTAAAAATTGTTATTTAAAGGGAATAATTTCATTAACATCATTTAGAGATTCAGAATATTAAAATCCTAAAGGTGCTAGTCCCCCCTTCCCCTCAGAATCAATTGGTCGTCTCCAAAGGCCATGTTACACCCGACACAACTTGTTCCAAGATTACCGTCATACGGCATTTACATATCACAGCTCATCCGGTACGCTATAGCATGTACTGATATTTTGGATTTTCACAGTAGAAATTTACAAATTACCAAAAAACTTTTAGGTCAAGGTTTCCGCTTTCATAAACTAGTTAAGACTTTCTGGAAATTTTACAAAAATTACAGTCAACTTCTTTTAAAATTCGGATCTATACATGCAACAGAGTACATTACTATGGGTATTACACAACCTGTCTTTTATGGTGATATGATAAACAAAATAAAAAGGATCAAAGGTAGGCAGCATAACCATCGAAAATGCGTCAGAATCATCAAACGCCTTTTATACCGTGGGTATGATCCTAATGTCACCAGACGGACACTAGGCTTGGTACTTGACCAATCTACAGTCTTGTACATGCGCATCCTTGAGACTTGCACTCTGACTGACTGTGACGACGGGACTCCATGACGGGCCCTGTCCAAACCTCTTTAGAGAAGACAGGGCCCCGACCACCTGTCCTCTCTGAATGTCAGTCGGACTCCTCGGGTGATTATATACATGAGCTCGCTACAGCCGGCAGAGCACGGACTGTATTACGCATGCCCCCTTTTTATATCCATTTACATATTCATCTGTGTCTATGGGGCCTCTGCGTTTCGCGGTCTTGTTTGTGTGATGTCATCTTACAGTGAGGAGGTTGTTTTACACCACAATTGTACGTTCTTCGAGACCTCTGGGTAATTGGAGAAGTGAGAGGGTTGTGCGCACGTTATCCAGGATAACCACACCATTTGCTACTTGCGTGACAGATGGCCGTCCAAAGTCGGCACCGGTTACCCTTTGGTCTCGTCGGTTTATGTGTAGTCTTTTGTGTTTGATGTTTACATGTAGTGTGTCTCTTTTCCGTCTCGTGCTGTACTCGTCTTTTGTGTTTTTGCATCGGGTGTTTTGGTGTTTTACTGTTGATGCTGCAACGGGGTCTTGTTGGAGATCTCCTCCCTTCTTTTTTTCCAATTTATGGTCGTTTGATATTTTTGTCCTTAAAGGAAGAAAGAAAAGAGAGAGGTTAGGTTTAATAAGATTGAACCTCACCCGCTATATAAATGCAGAAATTCCTTGCGAGTGTTACAAGTACGAAGTAATCCACATGCTTGTTGTGCAGTATGCCTTCTGATGTCATCCAGGTCCTCTTAAATTTGTCTCTGTGAATCTGCTTTACTTTTAGAATGATAACTCCAACGCTGATCGAAACATTGACGACTAAATGCAGCACATCCAAATTCTCCGAGAAGAATCTTTCCTTCAAAAAGGTTGAAATTAGAAAGTGAACACATATGCTTGTTATGGAAATATCAACGCGTCCTCTAAGCTTTGGCAGAACTGACACACATATCGAAAAGCACCAAACAAAAGCAAAGATTAAAATTTGTTCCAGACCTCGTAATTCTCTGGATAATCGTTTCTCCAACAATAAAATGAGAGGAACCAATGTGCTCGCCTCTAATGAAACGGAGTAAAACACATCAGCTATATCGCACAAGGCGCTTTTTCTCCAATTCTTGTCCTCAAAACCATAATGTCCTCTACTTTCAACATCTTTAACTGCTATTATGAATAAGTAGAGACTGAGGAATATTTCTGCTATCGCAATATCAAGCAATGGACACATCTTAGTTCTAGAAGCTCTGGCTTTTATGGTCGAGAGAAGTATTGATGAGTTCCCAAAGAATAAAACAACAGCTATCACCCATACATAGACTCCGAGAAAACCTGATCCAATTAAATTGGAACATGACGATATGATTGTTAAAGGAGCTTTACAGTTTGAGGAAGAAAGACTCTTTGGTCTCGCACAACAAAGCGAGAAGTCTTCGACTTTCATGTAATGTAACACAACTAATCTGTCAAACATTCTTTCGTTGGCATCTATAAGATTTCCACTCAGATCCAGTTCTTTTAGCGATAAAAGTCCATCGAATAATTCATTCTTTATAGATCTGATATTGTTACAGCTTAAGTCTAAAGTAACAAGCTGGGCCAGATCCTTAAAAAGCAAGCTTGGAAGGTCCTCTAGAACATTTTGACTCAACGACAAGTGCTGAAGTCGTTTTAAATTATGGAAAACGGATGAATGTAAAAAATGAAGTCTGTTAGAACTCAAATCTAATACTCTTAATCGATCCAATGTATGAAAACTGTTTTTCTCTATAAAAGCGATACGATTCCAACTGAGGTCAATGAAGGTAAGTGTCCTCATTCCTTTAAAAACAGAAGTCTTTATAGCAGTCAGAGAGTTATGGTGGATATACATCTCCTTCAGATAAGTTGAATGATACGGCCGATTTCCAAACGATGATATACTGTTAAATGAAATGTCTAGTTTTATTAGAAACGTGCAGTTAATTATAAAGCTGATATCAGATATTGCATTACCAGTTAGGTTTAGTTCTTGTATACAGAAGAGAAATTTACAGGTCGGACAACTGTCTTCAGAGACATCTAGATCTGTATGGTCACAGTTTATACAAAGGTATGCATGTCTTGGTTTACGATACACCCATTTCAGATCCTCGATACCTGCATCTCGCAATGCTAGCTTAGATACTAGAGCAGATAAAATTTTCAAATTAAATCCTTGATTTCTGTCGAGGTTTATATTCATGCCGAACCCATGTATCGATGTATTTGTTATCTTATTATCTGAGACATCCAAATTCCCTAATGATGGAAACAGCGTATGGTTAAAAAGACATGCAAGGTCCGTTAATCCAACACTGGAAAGATTTAAAGAGGACAGACCGATTCTGGGCTCCGAACATAGTTTAGTTATATTCACATTTTGTCCAGACAAATCAATGTTCTTAGCATTTCGAGGAATACTATCCCAATTCTCTGCACGGCATTTGTATGTCCCCAGAGAACAGTCCATGCATTGAATCGGACATACCGACGGACAATTCACTTCATCATCCCAATACGGACAATGAGGAACACCATCACATAGATTAATTTCGTTAAGACAGATTGCAGTACCGTTGTCAAGCATTCCGAATTCTTTTTTGCATTCGAAATCGTTCGGACAAGAAGTATTCTGTATGACATACGGTCTTGAGGTAGAGTTGCTTTTACACTGCTTCTTCAACGAAGCTGAAGCATTGGTCGAGATGCACACACCTGACGAGGGACATTTCATTTGATTTTCATCACACATTACATTATCTGAAAGGGGAAAAAAAAAGGTAAATTAGATATGATTTATTTCGGCCTATATCCTATCTACACTTCTGTTACAATATGTGTTGAATTTGAGTACTTAGACTCCCTGTTCTTTTATATCTTTCGCCTAGCTTGTTAGTCCTTGGGGATATCATTTATTAGAGAAACCGTTCATCTTATTACCAGTTCTCATTGATATCAGCTGCTTGTGCGTATTTTAAAAAGTGGAATAATATTTTGTTTCTCTCTTTTCTCTCTTTGATCAGTATTGGGAGGAACATCAACAGTATCGGGCTTTCTTTTCGATTTCTACGAGACATGCAAAACTATGATTTTTTCATATAAAATTGCAGTTATTTCTCAACGCCAGAAGGAACTTTTGTTGATACGGAGTCGGATAACATTTACTTGATGGATCTGTTCACCTGGCACTGAACGCGTCACATCAATTCATTTCAATGGATCTACCGTCAACAAATTTCATTCAGTTTTACCAGGATCAGTGAAGATTATAGATATATAATGGTGTCCGTCGTGTTCCAGTGTGGTTGTTCTACTAAGGTCCGTCTGTCTGTATCATTTCTAGCACACATGTGTGTGTTCCGCTGTCGTCAGTGACACGTCGTCATGTTCGGAAACTCTTCTTCATCTTTGTGATGTTATAACCATGAAATTGTTGACTTCGAAATTTTTATATTATATTTACATATGCCCATTCATTTGAATAGAATTTACACTGTGATTATAGGAGCATTACTGTGATGGCTTTGAACTGTAGTGTCTTACACCGCCGGTACGTAATGACGGAATTTAAAAAGTATTAAACGTCTTTTAAGTGTGTAAAAACGAATGTTAGTATATGTAATAACTGTCTATTTGAAAAGTGATTAAACTTAGATAACCTGCAATGGATCCATGAATTATGTTTCTCATAATTTCTGGATCCATTGTAGCTTATCAGAGTATAATGACATTCTAGTGTAAAGTAACTTGCCCAAGGTTACAATGGTTTTGCAATGATCGGCAATGTTGAGATTTGAGCCCACGATCTATGGGTTTGTAGTCCACCGCGATAATCACTTTGGTACCAACACTACTATTATTGTATAACTATCCGATATAAAACATGGTATGGTTGGATCACTGACCTCCTGTATCGGCAACTGTTTCATCTTTTCCATGCTCACAGTCAACGAAACCGTCACCAACGAACTCAACTGGAATGCACGAACCAGAAAAGGGCGAGCATTCGAATTCATCATCTCCGCAATTGAAATTTGTCTACAATGAACATTAAATCTTAATCTTTTATAAACACGGCAGAAAATGACAAAATAGCCGATATTACCCGGTATTCAAAATCGATTGACGTGATAATTTAATAATATTGGTACTATGTACATGAGTTAAAGAATATCTTGACGATAATCTCAATAGAGCACCAACTTGAGCATCAACGGACCACTAGCAAGCTAGAGGTGGGAGCAGATGCCCGGGAGGAGTAAGCATCCCCTGTTGGCTTGCCCCACCAGCCGTCGATGTTCACAGTTAATGTACAGTACATGTACAGTTCATGCACAGCTCATGCCCCACTGTGAAATGATTTTTTTCAAAATGTAATTATCTTTAACACCCCCCCCCCCCAAAAAAAAATAATATAAAAAAAACAAAATACGTAAATTGTTGATTTCGAAAATCAGGATTGCCCTGTGACCATTATTTCAGATGCAAGTGATTGAGAATCAAACAAAAAATCACAGAAGGCTGACATATTCATGATACTTGTAAATATCATGAAATTTTACGGAAAATTACAAAATTACAACATTGAAAACTCAAGGGTTGCAGAGAAAAATACATTTTATTATCATCCAATTGTTTCTTATACTGGACCAATCCACAGCCTTGTAACAGCATATTTTTAAGACTTGCACTCTGACCGACTGTGACGACAGGACTCCATGACGGATCATGTCCGAACCTCTTTAAAGAAGGCCCCGTCCACCTGTCCTCCCTGAATGTCGGTCGGACTCTCTCGGGTGAGCTTGCTACAGAGCTCGCTACAGCCGGCAGAACAGCTAGGGACTGCATTTCTTACGCCTCTACCCTCTTTTCATATATACTTAGGTATTCATATGAGTTGCTGGGGCCCCTGTGTTGTGCTGTCTTGTTTGTATGGTCATCTTACTGTGAGGAGGCTATTTAACACAACCATTGTGCGTTCTTGGAGACCTTTGGGTAATCGGAAAAGGGTGAAGGTTGTGCGTACGTAATCAAGGATAACCAAACCATCTGCTACTAACGTGGTTGATGGCCGTCTTAAGTCGGCATCGATTGCCCATGGGTCTCGTTGGTTTAGGTTTGGTCTTTTGTCTTCGATGTTTGATGTCTCGTTTGCTGTTCATTGTATTTTGCTGTGTGTGTCCTTTCTGTGTTTTCACTTGGGGTGTTTGGTGTGTTGCTGTTGGTGCTACCGAGTAATGTTGGAGATCCCCTTCTGTCATGTAGTGCCACCAACAATACATTCCTGTTCAGCCATTTGTTTTCCCACTCAAGGACATTTTAAGCATAGACGAGTATACACGAGACTTAGAACTCTCAAATTTCCCTGGCGTAAGATAACTCGATCTCACCCTATGACGTAATCGATCTCACCCTGTGATGTCATCGCTACCTAAGCGACGTTATAGAAGTAAGGCAACAAACAGGTGATTACACTATATATGTTGATCTTTCTAGTAGACGACGTCTGAGAAAAACAATCAAACACCACCGTGAAGGAGGCCGGAGAAATGGCAAATGCTCAACCCGAGTGTAAAAATTTTGCTTGTTACTCGGCAAGCCTCGTCATGGACTTGCAAAATTTGTACACTCGGGTTGAGCAATAGCCATCCCTCCCTGACGGTGGTGTAATATTTGTTTAGATTGAGTATCACTGACGAGGGTTATGTACCCGAACCGTGCATGTCTGGTCCATGCTGCAATTTCATCTGTCCTTAAATTATATTATTCAATATGAAGACGTTTAACATTCTATTAATTTCGGTTGTTCTTTAATTTCTATGTTTGCAAATTTCGAAATTCACGTTTTAATGGTGTTTATCTATTTTATTGAAAAAAGTACTTGATGGAAAAAATGGTTTTACAATACATACTGCAAAAAGCAGTGAGAGGTTTATAGACTTCATGAACAAGATGTGTATGATCAAAAATGCGTAACTTCGATGGTCAAACTTGAAGACTGTTAATTGGAAGAATTAAAAGTTGAATTACAGTGGAGTCATAAATACTTACGTACTTGTAAATCGACAGTCCACATGATGCCCCTTTTATGAAACTATCATGAATTTGATTACAATATTGTAAATTAACCATGGTTATGATTACACATACATACATTCAAGTAATTGTAGTTTACAATATCAAGGAGAAAGGAGGGATCCCTGAGAAGTTCTTTGGCTTTCCCAAAAGTTTATTGGGTATTCCTAGAATTACCAATCAGTTTTCAGTTTCAAACACGAGAAGGCAATACAAATGACAAATATGGATAATGACCATATCGCTGTATACAGCACAAAATCGATAATTCAGAAAATCAGAAACCGAAGGCATACAAAATCAAGATAAAACAGGAAGCAAAGCAAACAAAGAAAAACCTCCACCATATAAAAAGAAGCGAACTCCCGATATGGGAGTGAGACCAAGTGCCCAGGAAGAGTATGTATCTCCTGCTTGCATGCAACACCCGCCGCTTCAATTCGGTAGAACTGTCATATCTGGTAACTTCCATTTTGGAAGACATAGAGTACAATCTTTGGTTGGGTGGTTCAAATGGTCTATGACAGAATATCAGAATGTAAAATCATTAGAATTTCCATCGGAACAATTGCAAACATTATGTGGTCATGCAGGAGATCCTACTCTTTTTTCGAAATGGAGAATATTCCAAAGTTAGATCAGGTGCATGGGGACAATCAGTAGTCCTTTTGTATTTTTAGAAGATCATTTGGTATTCCAAGAAGTTCATTCATTCTTTTCATCATGCATTTAAGACAAATATGAAGAAATATTACATAACTTCCTTTTATTCGGTATACATACTATAGCCTCTGAATGGTCCAATATTGAAATCTCTTGCAAGTCCACGGTAACGTTGTAATAGCCGAATCCATAGAAGAAGAAGTAAGCGTAAATCTACAAAGATGTCATTCAAGAGACGGAATGACAATGCACGTGTTTAACAGATGCAATATGCAACTTTCAATTAGAATTTTTGTTTTAATCAACACCAATTTAACATCGTTTTTACTTTTAGACATTTGATAAAGCTGCGTTCAAAGGTATATTAAACAGTTTTAACAGTTTATTAGAATCAGTTCAAAAATGCGAAAAGGATTTTTGAGACAATTGAATAAAATGCATTCTAAATTATAATAAACATTTTTTAGAATTTATTAGGATCATTTAAAAAATACGAACATAATTCTTCAATAAAAAGCATACATAGCCGACCGTGCCTCACATGAAATTCATATGAAATTACATCATGTAAATTTCACATGAAACTTCAAATGAAATTCATATAAACATGAGATATATGTGAAAAATATTTTACATGAATTTCACAAAATTTTTTTCTTCACATGAATTTTTCTTTGTGACTTTCATTCGAATTTTTCCATATAAATTTCATGTTCGCGCTCATTTCACATAAATTTCATGTGAACTTTTATGTAAAGTTCATGTAGATTTCACATGAATTTCATTTTAAGCACAATTGGCTGTGTAAATATTCCCATGTTTTAAGAGTATTTTGATTTTGCCACAAACCTTTCTTCGTTTCCTATATTGAGTGCTGCTGACTTGTTCTTGCAAGATGAAGAATTCCTTCTCTTGCAAAGACCATTTTCTTATAGGGTTTGGAAAACGTTCGCCATCCATATCTTCCTGTCGCCATATTTTAGTTGACCAGTATACATTCTTTGGTTTTGAAACAGAAACATTGAACTTGATAAAATCTGAGGCAATGACGTGAGTAAGGATTGGACTTGTTAATCTGGCGTAGGTAAAATTGTGTCCAAGAATGAGAATCTTTGCAGATGACGTTGTGTCTGAAAGAAATAAATTTCAACATAAGTTAGTTTCATAGAAAACAATGCTTCTCACGACAGTGATTTCTTATGGAGTAAATTTGTTGGTAGTACGGTTCCCAAGAACGTGTCACAATTTTCGCAAGTCTTTGCCTCGCGATCATTCCTTTTGAAAATGACAGATGCTGAAATCTTGAAAATGATACATCTGTTGTGATAGTCCAAATAATAGTTTGCCGGAAAGAGAAATCCCAATTATTTATATACACCATTTCTCCTATTTATTAAGATAAAAGAATAACTCCGCACACATGTTATTTGAATCTAAATGTCAGTGGTTAGTCAAATTCCAATCTGTATTTCACATACCGTATGACCAGCAATTTTCGCGAATATCAAATATCGCAATTTTATGGGAAATAGGATTCCTTTATTTTCGCGATTCCTTAATTAGAAAAAAATATGATCACATGGTGGTACTGTTTTGCACCTTTCATCATTGAATTGTTTGTTAGTTCTATTTTAAGAATACACTCAATTCACTTTTCTTAACGTTTAATCAATAAAAGAGTGAAGAGTGACACATGTATAATAAGATGAAATGTAACTTATATACAAATTTAGAATTATACCTTATCAAACAAATTTTTCGCGAGAATTTATTTCGCGATTGAAAACCACTCGTGAGTTCAGCGCTTATTAGTATCTCGCGAAAATGCATGGTTATACGGTATATGACCTTAATCAGCAAACCCTCATTTTCCACTTTATCTTGCTTTTACTCAGACTGACAAACATTCTCTGAATCTTCCTTTCACATTCAACTTCCCCGTCTTTTCCACTCCTGGTTCATTCCCTTTAGAAAATATTTATCGTGTCTGTCATTTTCCCTCATCAACAATCTCCTCCCAATTTCAATGTTAAACGTCTTCAAATTCAATAGCATCATTTATAAACGGATAAATTTGCAACATGGACCAGACATGCACGTTTCGGGTACTAAACCCTCGTCAGTGATCCTCAATCTAAACAATGTAATATGGCCAAAGAGGGTGAAAATTATTATGTCAAAAAATGTACCGAAAGATGAAGCATGATGGGTGGGATATGATGCTACAGGACCCACGTTGTAGAAATTTCAATAATTTTTTACCAGAACATTTTGAATGCGTTGAAGAGACAGACGATCAACCGAAGTTGATTCTTTAAATCTTCTATCTATACGTTTTTTCCTTTCTTGATCGCCTAATACTGCTGTTCTATACCAGAAGGCGCTTAACGTTACTGGCTAGGTTGGACCGCCGAAATAGGTTTGATTCTCAATACATCTATTATTCTTTTCTACACCATCGATGTCAAGACAATTTAACAATGCTTTAAACAGTAAATATATATACAATTCACCCGATTTTTGCGCTTTCATCGTTATGAAAATGTACTGACAAATTCCGCAGGGCATTGAATTAAAAGCGAATTAACTGTCAAACTTTAATGCAGTCATTTTGCTCGGCTTGGACTTGATATTTTGGCCACAACAGGCTCATGCCGATCATGTCGTATGGACTAGCTAATATGCGATATATCTATGTTTTGACATTTATATTTTTGTACGCCTTCTTTGATTTCTTTTCATGTGTTTGGCGTAGGGGTTGTGCGTCTGATTGTCCAGTACGTAGAATTTATTTTGTCATACCTTTAATGTTTCAATGTCTTACGTCTCCTTTCGTCTCTTGCTATACTCGTCTTTGTGTTTTCTTCGAGACCGTTGTGTAACCGAAAAAGGGGGAGGGTTGTGCGCATGTTATCCAGGATAAATACACCATCTGTACTAACGTGGCTAATGACCGTCCTAAGTCGGCACCGATTGTCCATGGGCCTCGTTGGTTTATGTGTGGTCTTTTGTGTTCGATGTTTGATGTCTCGATTGATGTTCCTTGTCTCTTGTTGCTTTGTGTGTCTACTCTGTGTTTTCACTTGGGGTGTTTGGTGTGTTGCTGTTGATGCTGCAACCGAATGTTGTTGGAGATCCCTCCTTCCCTCGCATCGGGTGTTTCTTTTTTTTTTGCTTTTGGTACTCCAGTCGGGCCTGGTTGGCGATACCCTCCCTTCTGTTTACATCAATGATTGTGTTCGATGTTCTCAGCACGATGAGGTCTTGCTGGAAATCATTCTCCTATTCTTATTCCTCTTTTACCGTATTTAAATAACACGAAACAAATGCCGTCAAAAGTCGGCACCAGTTGCTCATTGGTCTCTTTGGTTCACATGTAGTCATTTGTGTTTGATGTTTATATGGCGTATGACTCCTTTTCGTCTCTTAGTATGCATCGTATGGTTTCGCATCGCGTGTTTTGGTGTTGGTGCTGCAACAGGGTGTGGTTGGGTTGGATACCCCCTCCCTTCTCTTATCTTACAATAGAAAACGCCATAAAAATTTCCATACCTTGTTGTTCCCAGGAATACATTTCAGAATTTGAATACAATGACCATCCACAGAGAGATGCGGTCAGATCACAAGTCCTTCCTGTCCAGCTGTTGTACAGACCTTAATGTTAAAAAACACCGAAATATAAGCATGGAAGAAAATTTAGTAAGATGTCGCAGATTACATTGAGAAAATCCGAGGAAATATTTCTGGGAATAGAAAATAAAAATTGTTATGGTTTTAACTACCTATATGTAATTTACGTGTAAAAAACTGGAAATTAGTAATAATACTATTTAAATTTACACTGATTCGTTTCATAGCTCACATTATATCTTATGCTTATTTGTCTTGCGATTATGCCTCTATCTGACGTGTGATACCATTAAGAAATTATAGTACAAAGTAAATATATCGTTTCAAACTATTTTTTTCTATGCGCATGAGAGTCAGTCATTCGGCAGATAAAGATAAGTTATTTCTGTAACGGAGTCTATGGTAATCCCACATGAGCGACATTAGAAATAATCTGCTGCTTGTTAGCCACAGCCGAGGAAATATTTTCCTCGGTTGTTGCTAACAAGTCGCACAACCGAGGAAATATTTCCTCGGTTGTTGCTGAGAAGACTAAAGATAGAAATCACCTGCTGCTTGTTAGGAACAACCCTCACTTCGGTCGCACAAAATATGATTTGAGAATTATATTCTGATCAATAAATCGAGAAACTGATCATCAGTTTTATACCCAGAAATTTTGTCTTACGAAAGCATTATAACATGCATTCTTAATTCTATATTTTCTGACTTCAACAAATTTCTTTTCGTTGTAAAGAAAGGAGAACTACTCTGAAACTTTATTTATATACATACTGCAATAAGGTACATCACATGACATTGTAGTATTAGTCTCCGTAACACAGCCAACCATTCGTCCATGGATACCTCGACATGGAGATATGCACTTTTTGCCATCTTTTGTCATTCTCCTGTTGCCTTGGTAACCAATAGATTCATCCTCTTCATACAGTTCATGCCTCAGAAGACATTCATTTGCTAGGGAAAAACATCTTCAAGATGATGTGGTCGAAATTTCAGTTTTCAGTAAGACTTGCTATTTACAAAGTGAAGTCAAGTGATGTAGAAAGTTGTGTACTTTTTTATATCTAATGAAAATACATGGCTGCTCACAAGGGGAAACTTTAGATCTCCTTCCTTCTTTACCTATATTTTGACTGTTTTTTTGTGGTAGAAAATGCTGTTGCTCGTCAGGTTAGGTGGTCAATGGCTTTGACAAATGCTATTTATAGAGAAAGACGGCCGCAAAATGGCAGTAGTCTTTTGTGGGAGTGAGGGACTTTTGTAATTGCGTTTAAAGAGGGTCGCACATTAAGCCAAAGCTAATATCTATTTGTGGATCTCTGCATAGTTTAAGAAGAAGGGAGGTACATTCGTCAGCAAACTTGATGACACTTCATTTTTGCTTCGAATGTTTACATTCTCTGATCCCATTTTCGAACTTGAAGTATATTGTTTGGTGCTAAAGCTAAATCTAAGAAAAGAATGGGTTCTTTGCAACGGTTTTGCTTAGATGTCCGGAAACCACAAAATATTTAAGTTTCCAATGGCACGTAACTAAGCGACATAACCCATATTCAAACTTGGTCTGTATTTCTCAGTGTTGAAGCTATATCCAAAAATTATATTGATTCTCTATGTCACTTTTCATTTCAATCTCCGGACACCACAAAAACAACGATTTTTCATTCACGGTAAGATAAATGTTTTCCAGGATGCAGGAGATGCTTACTATTTCCAGACATTTGATCTCCTCTTCATTTCGGAATAGCTTTTGTTACTTTATTTCAGACTTACAATCTCATCGGATTTTTTATTGATTGCAAACACAGTGTGACAGGCGGAATGAAATCGAACCCGAGACCTTCTGCTTACAGGGCAGACGCTCTTACCGACTGAGCTAACCGGGCACGATACCCAAACCGTCACACTCCACCCTCAAATTTTGAGGTTTCCCAAAGTTGTTAACCGGAAACATCACAAAGAAAGACAATATAATTCCCTGGTTCTCCCCCATAGTTGCCCTAAACCACAGACAACTCATGAGAAACACTCTCACGGCACCAAATACTGTGACAGGCGGAATGGAAACATGTGGCCGGTCCGGGAATCGAACCCGAGACTTTCTGCTTACAGGGCAGACGCTCTTACCGACTGAGCTAACCGGGCACGATACCCGAACCGTCACAACAGAATTTTAAATTATTATATTATGCCTTATATTTTATAAAGATGTAGATACGTTTTAACCTGTTTAAACCAAAGAAGATTAAACAGACGAATAATACTTACGACAGTTGAACTCGTCTGATTTGTCTTCACATTCCACGTGACCATCACAAAATCCTCTCAAGGGGATACAACTCCCATCAAAACATTGGTATTGATTTTTTCTGCACTTTTCACCTAGAACCAAAATAAAGCATAATTCAATGAAGATAACGAACGGAAACACGCAACTTTTAGAATTCAGGGAAACATGCTTAAATTCGACGGCTCTGAAGAAATTTCATTTCGTCATAATGCGTTTACGTTACCTAACGTCCCAAGAGGGAAGTAACTCTGTAAAGCGAAAAGACGGAATATATTTGATGGTAAAAATATCTGAAAATCATACCTGTAACGTCACCGTAAAACATGTAAATTGTCAAATTGAAAATCAAAATAATGAAATTCATTCCTTTTGTGCACTCTTTGTTGACGTGTTTGCCCTGTATCAAAACTGTATCATCAAAACGAACTTGGAGGAATACATATTCCTTAATTGCGCATGATAATTATGCATAGACATGTATGATTAGATTTTAGGTGCACGACGTCTACCTTGAAGCAGTAATTGCAATGAAATCAATTTTTAGCACTAGCCATAATGACTAGTTTCCATTCCCTTACATATCATTGGTCATAAGTTCGTTACCAACGCATGGCTATCGGCAATGTTAAAACGAGACAATCGCTTTTGGGTATGAAATTCCTCATTAAGATATTTCTTTGTTTGAATTATTTACGATATTAATCTTTTTGATGGGCAGATATATCTATTGCAATAATCTCTCTTTGGATTGTAATTTCATCAAAATTTATTCTAGATGAATTCTTCTTGTTCTAGGTTGGCATACCAAGGCAAATGGGTGTTTTGGGGCAACACTAAGACAGCAATTGAGAAGGGGCTCGGGTTTCCTTTTTTTCCTACAAACTTGGATACTAATCGTGCATTAGATCTATGACATGATTCAAGATAAATATGGATGTTTATCTTTGCACATTACGGCACATTTTAAGTGCGCCACCTACAATGCATTCTAGAAAGCATTCCGCACTTGCACTCGATTCTTGAGATTAGATCATTTGACCTTCGTGCGGGGTTAGCGCAGGGCAGCGCGCTCGCTTCTCACCTCTAAGGTCTCGGTTCGAATCCCAGATTCGGCTAAGGGTCTTATGTGGGAGGGTAGGTGGTCCCCCACCCAGGCTTTGGTTGGAGGTTTTTCTCCGTGTACTCCGGTTTCCTCCTGCTCCTTTGACCCCCTCACGCAAACATCTGAGCCAACGTGAGACACTAATATAAGTTGTGTAACTTATTTGTTAAACGTTGTAAAATGAATAAAGTTTTAATTTTTTTTACCATCATGCTTCTGTGGTACTGTGTCATTGTCTCCGTCTGTTCGCCTGATTTTTCTCTTCGCGTGATAAAGATGTAAGCCTTTCAACAGTGATCTTTGGAATCTGATTTCAATTCTGTGTTTGACTTACATTCGCTGATTGATAGGAATGGAAGATAAAAAGCTAACTACACCGTCAACGTTCAAATGAAAGTAAACAACTAAATGAAATAAACATCAAAGAAGTACCTAACAGTTATTCAGTCTCAAAGTCGAGAAGGCAAGGCCAGATCGTGAGAATTCCCATCGCAGCGGTTGAAAATCCCGGAATGAACAACATTCCGAAGTGAGAACAGGTGCCCCGGGAGAGTCAGCGTCTCCTGATTGAAAAAAAAAACCTGATTGAAAAAAATATGCTTGCGCTAATTGGTACATGTATCTATAATGTTTGTTAGATTTTTTTCTCATGACATATATTAATCAGTGATTCATTGGTAAAATATAGAAACCAAGGAGAATAAATTTACTGTCGCGGTGAACATGATGTTAAACCAACGAAATATCATCGAAATGAAGATAAAAAGTTTAACTGAATGACAAATATGGATAATGACCATATCCCTGTATAAAACTGAGAAACCAAGTGTTCCAAATATTTGCGCATATTGATTTAAAGGAAATAGAGCGTTTTGATGTTGATAAACGTAAAGCTTATGATAAGAGTTTTGAAATTATTCATTAGATGGAATACGGAAAACCCATTAGTTGTTCTTAGCTAGCTCGTTTGTTTAGAAAAGCAGAGGGGATTTTAAACAAGACTTGGTTGCAGCGTACAAAACAAAGTACAAAAACGCACTATGCGTAAATACAGGGAAAAACAAGCACAGATACGATAAATAGACATAAGATATATGATCATTAAACACAAAAGACTACACATACAACAACAACGCCGGTAGCAAATTATATGGTTATCCGGATTACACGCACATAACCCTCCAACTTTTCCGGTTAACTAAATGTCTCGTAGAACGCACAATTGAAGTGTAAAATAACCTCCTTACTGTACGATGACCACACGAAAAAGACAGCAAAAACGCAGGGCCCGAGCAACACACAGATAATATATCAATTGATTTAAGAGCAACGGGCCAAGAAATGCAGTCCGTGCTCTGTCGGCCGTAGCGAGCTCATGCATGCGCATGCTATCACAAGAGAAGTCTTACCGACATTTAGAGAGAATTGGTGGTCTTGTCACTGTCTTTTTTAATGTTTAGGTCATATAAAGAATTGCGTCCTTCAAACCTTTATTAAAATGTAAAATACATTCTGTGAACTGAATACTGTAAATGTGGAGATTTTCTCGTGGGGGTAATTCTCGCGTTTTTCGCGAATGAAGTGACGTCGCGAATATTTCCCCCATGCGTAACGTCGTGATGTTATAATCGCGAAATGTTTCCTCCGCGAAAATATCCACGTCTACAGTACCTCCAGAGAAATTAGGTGGTTTTTCTAGATTATGTTGAGAAAGTTCCACATTATATCTATATTTCGGTCTCGAGCAGTACTTATGAGACATCACGTGTTGAAATGCGCATAATTATTGGGCAATGAAATGATTACAATATAAAGTATATATAATGACATTTTGAACATGTTTAAGACTTAAAAATCATTATAAACTATGGAGATGAATCACCAAAATTACCCTGTGTAAATTTAGTGAATGGTCTTTCAAATTACAAAAGACAACGAGAGCAATTGGCAGTCGGTGCTGACTTAGGACGGTCATTTGCAACGTAAGTAGCAATTGACCTTACGAACGCGGGAAAATTTTGAGAAATTCCATGTAATCACAATGAAATTTCGACCGAGGCTCGAAGCTTGTTTGTCCGAGGTTAAAGCACTGTGACGTCACGAAATTTTGTATTTTTTTCCCTCAATTGGATTGGCCAATTGTTATGTTCATCCAGAAAACGTGCGCAAAGCAATCACACATGTCCTGTTGACCAGTTGTTTCGAAGAACGCACAATTATTGTGTATGAAATCTTCTTCACTTCAAGATGACAGCACAAACAAGACAGCAAAACACAGGCACCAAAGTAACATCTCGATGAATACGTAAATTGATATAAGGACATGCGAAAAAAACAGTTCGTGCTATATATCGGCATGAAAGGAGCAGTATCGGATTCAGGGAAGCCGATCAATACATTAATAAAGGACAATACAAACAGAATAAGTTTAAAGGATAAGCAGAATAAGATCCAAGATGTAACAGCCTTTGGAGTGGTCACAAAGATAAAAAACAGGGCAACATAACAAACAGATCCGAAAAATTTGAATCGCAACTTTGCAATGAGAGTTTTTTTTTCTGAATTAGAGCTTTCAGGACGTTCATGTTTGCAATGACAAATATGGAAAAACATCATATCCCTATCAAGAAGTACAAAATCGTGAATCGAAAAATTATCTAACCAATCGGCAAACAAAACCACTGTCTCTACACATCGATTTTTGTTGAGGATGAAATCTTCAGATTATCTGTACTCTAGTATTTTTACGTTGTAGAACAACATCTTCTTGTCCAGAATCATAAATGATGTTCTGACGTAGACCTTTTGTGCCATGACATACCAATTTATACGTTTGTCTTCCTTTATGGGAGTTACCGATTGTGACCTTTCTACCGAACTGAAGTGGCGAGTGTTGCATGCAAGCAGGAGATGGTCACTCGTCCTGGACACCTTATCTCACTCCTTCATCAGGGAATTACTTTCTTTCTATTTCTGTTCCTTTGTCTAGGTTATAGTTTTATCCTGGTTTTGTATGCCCTTGGTTATAGATGACCAACGATGATTAACGATTTGTACTTCTTAATATGGATATGGTTTTGTCCATATCTGTCATGTTCGGTGTGAAATGGTACTTATCAGGAAGCACAAGATCAACATTCTTTTTCGAGAGATACACCCTTACATTCCAGATACATGTACTATATCCTGCTGTTGTTGTTATTTAAGTTGTTTGTTCATGGTACATCTAGCTATTTCATTTCTATCGGCATCATGGTGTATGACCAAATCACACAAGGACATGTCTAGATTCTCCATTTACCTCTGTTCTCATACATTGTACCGACAAAATAGTGTATTAATAGTGTCTTGTTTGTGTATGGTCATCTGACAGTGAGGAGGTTGGTTTACAACACAATTGTACGTTCTTCGAGACCTCTGGGTAATCGGAAAAGTGGGAGGGTTGTGCGCACGTAATCCAGGATAACCATACCTTCTGCTATTTCCGTGGCAGATGGCCGTCCTAAGTCGGCACCGGTTGCCCATTGGTCTCGTTGGTTTATGTGTAGTCCTTTGTGTTTGATGTTTCTGTGTTGTGCGTTGACGTTCCTTGTCCCTTATGCGTCTCTTTCTGTGCTTGTCTGCTTTGTGTTTTTGCATTGGGTGTTTTGGGGTTTTGCTGTGGGTGCTACAACCTGGTGTTGTTGGAGATCCCCTCCTTTGTTTAAGATACAACAAAGTGATGATAAGTGACTGTTAGGCTTGTTTCCTGGTTCATTTACATAATATTATTTTTACTATCACTAATTGGTTCGGCCTTGAAATATTTTGACCATATTTGTTGAGCATTTAAATCTCACTGTCTCCTTTAAAGAGTAAGACTCCTGTCCACGTCAAAGAAAGGATGGGATCTCCACCAACACTCGTAAAACGTTTCCCGCGAGGGGTTTGGAAGTAAGTGTTTTAAATATTTTCCCTGACAAGGTCGCCATAGCACTTTCTATTTAGAAATAACCTCAGACAGAGCATGTTTTGAAGATAGCGGTGCGGCTAGCAAAACAGGGGATGCTTACTCCTCCCGGGCACCTGGTCCCACCTCTAGCTTGTTTGGGGTTCCTCGATGCTCAGTTTGGTGCTCTATTGTGAGTGCTGTTGAGATTCTCGTCAGGATCTTCCTTATCTCATTTTGAATCACTATATCATCTCATTATATATTTCATTTGAGATATTCGTTTGAGAAATGTATAGGTGTCTAGTGGTTTTTATAAGAGTATCCTTTCTTTCATTGAAATATCTATATATATAATGGAAGCATAAGCAAAATAATTTGACGACCCTGATTCTGTCCAAATTTAGTTCATGATATTTTTCCATAATAAAATTTGTAGCTGCTAGGCAAGGGATTAGACTGTAAATACAAACGGAGACTAAAATGACACGTAGGAAAGGGAATGATCTCTAACATGACCATCCTGCACTAGCCCAGCGATTCCAACCCACAAGACAGTGACACATCATACAAAACTACAAATCGCAAAAGGACACAACAATATTCACTAGAACAAAACAATCGTAACCGAGTCCTACTGATGAACCAATTGTCGCCGACAATCGATTGTCGATCGCTAAAACTCTTTCGATTCCGATTATCGATTTCATGTTCTTACAATCGATTGTCGCTGAAAGAAAGGTATTTTGTGTAAAGGTATTTATTTTCCTCTTTTCACATGTAACATTAACCGTTACTTGTTGTCTTGCATGTAAACAGGCAGACACTTTGAAATTGAATGCTTTATATTTTTTTCAGCAAAGTTTTCTGAATTTTATGCAGAAAAATACAATTTTTCTATTTTTCATGGATTTTTGTTTTCCGATTTAAATCGATAATCGATCGGTTTACTCTTTCCGATTATTTTCCAATGATCGATTCTTAAAATTCTTCCAATGTACAACACTATAATCGACGTACAGAAACATCAAACATTGATGACAACACATAACAGGAAGGAGATTAATGTGCAACCGGCGCCGACTTTGGACTATTAGCAAATGGTGTGGTTATCTGGATTACGTGCGCACAACCCTCCCATTTATCGGGATACATAGAGGTCTCCATAGACACACAATTGTTGTATAGACATAAAACTTCTCACTGTAAGGTGACATCACAAACAAGATAGTTTGTAGTAGGTATGTAATTATTAGTTTACAAGTAGTATTTTGATAGCTATACTCCTAGGTTGCTCCTATATGTGATTGCTAGATAATACGATAGATCTAAACATCAATAATGGATACATACAATTCCTTTCGTTTGAAGAGACCGATGCGACTAGTCAGTTCCTTCGTCTTAACCCTAACCAAGAAACCTTGCAAAAATGGACTAAATTGTTGAAACATGCTACGTAGGAGTTGCCTTTAACATCTCCCTGGAACAAAGGTTGAATTGTCCTAATTTTGTATTCCAGAGATCCATATATGTCAACTGATTATAGGACATTAAACGTCAATTAGTTTGTGTATATGTACGCAAATTGAATGACAACACGAGTGTTTAAAAAAAAACACGAATAGTATTACTGATGAGAATTGAAATATCCGAATTACGTGTCTGGTGCATGAAAATTTGTTTGTGTAGTCCTTTGTGTTTGATGTTTCTGTGTTGTGCGTTGACGTTCCCTGTCCCTTGTGCGTCTCTTTCTGCGCTTGTCTGCTTTGTGTTTTTGCATTGAGTGTTTTAGGGATTTGCTGTGGGTGCTACAACCTGGTGTTGTTGGAGATCCCCTCCTTTGTTTTGAATATTTTTTAAGAAGGTATAGATGTTAAACGTCTTCAAATTCAATAGCATCATTTCGAACAGATGAATTTGCAGCATATAGAGTATAGAGTTGGAAAATTTCCGTATCATTAGTAATATGTGAGGCTGTCTCCTTAACAAACAGAGGTGGTATATATTTTTTCACGTGAAACATTACATTGAGATCTCAGGTTCATTTTGAGTATAATTCGAAAATTAACTTATAGGATATTGGCTAAATTTGTGTACTGAGCAATGTTTTTTTTTTCAGAATGAAAAAACCCGTCCTGTGCGAGAGTTTCAAGATCCTTGGACAGACTTTTTGAGAAACATAACTATTCCAATAGAAGCCTTTATAATTTGCGAAGGCTACATATAAATCAAGGAAAGTAGGGAATCTCCAACAACACTCGGCTGATGCACCCACAGCAAAACTCCAAAACACCCAATGTAAAAACACAAAGCAGACATCCACAGAAAGAGACGAAAAATAGACAAGGAAGAACAACTCGCACCATAGAAACATGATAATATGGAAGTATTCCAACTCTTTACCTTATTGAAGAACATTTCAAACCAAATTTCTGAACCAGACACATTCTCATCAGTGAAACACAAAAAACCAAGGAGCGCCAAATCACATAGAAACATCAAAGTACAAGGAACACCAAAAGAAAGTAGGGGCTCTCCCACAATACTCGGTTGCAGCACCCACGGCAAAACTTCAAAACACCCAATGCAAAAATTACAGAACAGACATCCACAGAAAGAGACACAAAAGGGACAAGGAACATCAACACACACCATAATTAAACACCAAAGAAGTACCTAGCAGTTACTCAGTCTCAAAGTCGAGAAGATTCATGGAGAATGTGCTGTAGAGATTGAACTGAGATGCGAGGTGCTATCGCCCATTCGAGAGCAAGGTCTGGATGAAGTCAGCTTCGTACGAATATGAAAATAAGTCCGCAAGCAGTGGGGCGCAAGTAAATATGATTAAAAAATGACAAAATAATTGAAAAGAATAGCTCCTACATGAAATCAAACGACCTTTTTACGTCAATATTGAACGGCTTTAAAGTTTAGTAGTTCCGAGACGCTATCAAATGAAAAATGTGGCAAACAGCTCACCTCATTTTTTTTCTGAAAATTCAGTACTCTGTTTCACAAAATACTTACGAACAATGTCGGACATTTTCGTAATTTTTGACCGCTTAGTACTTCTTATAATGTGTACAAATGATGTAAGAAAAGATGTGATATAATCTGACTTGAAAAACATTTTCAGCTTTTACCGTATAACCAGAAATTTTCGCGAGTTTCAAATTTCGCGATTTCATGGTAAAATAGGGTATCTTTATTTCGCGAGTACAATTTTTCGCGATTCCGAAATTACAAATAGATATGTACATATGACCTCACTGTTTTGTACCTTCCATTATTGAAGTTTCAGTTATTTCTATCTAAAGAATATACTCCATTTACTTCGGGATATGTGAAGAATGACACATGTACAGTAAAACCAAAATGGCACTAATATACCAATTGATGTTATACCTTATCAAACACAATTTTTCGCGAGGATAATTTTTCGAGATTCCAAATCACTCGCGAATATAGCGAAAATTGGTATCCCGCGAAAATTTCTGGTTATACGGTATTATGATGAAAATTCCTGAACATGTTCGTTAGGATTGTTTGCGAAGCTGTTGATATTGTTTTGAATTTCAATTTGTGTATTTACTTTACAGTCATAACTTAAATTTTTGGAGTTCCTTCATATTGAGAGAAACTTATGAAAAAATTTTCTCAATTTTGTAAAGATGTTATCTACAAATCAAGGATTTGTCTCACTCCCATATCGGGAGTTCGCTTCTTTTCATGTGGTGGAGGATTTTGTTTGTTTGCTTTAATTCCTGTTTTGTCCTGATTTTGTATGCCTTCGGTTTCTGATTTTCTAAATTATCGATTTTGTGCTGTATACAGGGATATGGTCATTATCCATATTTGTCATTTGGTTAATATTTTGAAAATGTTCTCGAGAATGACCCTCAAACCCCCACCTCCAGAAGGGATTACCTTTTTCTCTCTTTTTATATTTGGCGTACACTTCAAAAAGCTCTAGCTTCGCCCCGATCCTGGCATTCTTGTAGGTGCTGCAACTGAGTCTTGTACATATATGTTAACATGATTTTGTGTTATATTATATATATGGCAACATATATTCCTTCAATAGATTCCTATTCAACCATTTTTGATTTTTGAATACATTTTTGTACATCCTGTTAACTTTCATGAATGTGATCTATTTCTTTTCCTCGATATGTCACATTACTGTGAATTTGAGAGTAATAAAGTTCTGTTCTGTTCTGACAGGCAGCTTACCTTTACTCAATGATATGGCTTATATGCTTAGCATTGAAATTATATTCGCTGTAAGATTTCCTTTGAGCAATACGGCCCCTTAACCTTTTCTTTAGTTTGTTTATTTTTATTAATATTGTGATGCCCTTATGCTGTGTGTCCAAATATAATGGCACCACAGGCCGAGAAAACAATCAATCCAGAAAAATAACTACGCGTGTAAAAGGTCAATCAACTTTTAATAGCACAAACTACAGTACATCTCCAAAAGTTTGTAGCTCGATGTGTTCCAATCCCGTAAGTCATTACAATATGTAGTGTTTCATTCATCGTACGACACGAAAAGCACATTTTAGAGTCTAATCATATAGCTTCCATAAATGTCTTATTTCTGGTGCAAGAAGTCACACCTATTGCTCTTTCTAGTTTGATATTATCATTGACGGAATTGAGTCCATTACTTGATGCTTCCAGTCGGAATAAACAGTCAAGTTATAGATCCGTTAGTTTGGAAGAAATAGAGTGCCTTACTGCTGCGAAGAGCGAAACATCTAATGTTGTAGGCTCACCCATACCTCCCAGGTTTTCAGTGAAGTCGGCAAGTATAATCTAAGGAAAGGAAAATTCGTTGATTATAAACAAACGAAAGAAACATCATTGTGACCATTTTATAAAGAACTTTTATACCTTTACATGTATTTCCCCTGATAAATGTGCACGTTTTTTTTTTCCGGTAAACCATAGCATATTCTATGAAAAAAAAAAACGCATGCCATGGTAATGTCAATGCAAGACACGTGTTTCGGATATTAAATCCTCATCAGTAATGCTTTCATCCAAAGTGATCTTTAGACACAGCAAAAGCTCATTTTAGTAGCGTCTTCTGGTTGCATTATTTAAAATTCAATTTGTGCAATTTCCAGAGAATGCGAGGCTCCACATTTCCTGTAGAGTCGATTCTGAAGCATATTCAAATAAACTCTATGTTCAAAAAAGCATTGGAGGGGTGGTGCTAAGATGTTTACCTCCTTTAA
Organism: Pinctada imbricata; assembly: GCA_033119305.1. Taxonomy (NCBI): domain Eukaryota; kingdom Metazoa; phylum Mollusca; class Bivalvia; order Pterioida; family Pteriidae; genus Pinctada; species Pinctada imbricata. Next base: position 16,020,822 of record VSWD01000003.1, read on the forward strand.
TTTCGATAACATTTTTGAATGAAATGACAAGTTTCCGAAATAGCAAAATAATATTTATGACGTTAAATTGATAAAGAAACAAAACAAATCTTTTAGGCGACAGACCTGGAAAGAAGTAATTAGTACACTTGTAATCCCATTGCCCAACAGACCATTTTCCGATTAGTCACAGTTGATAAGAAAAAGTGATCCCTAAGTGTCGCTATGCTTCTCAGGCGACACAACAAAATAGACAACGATGAACCTCCCTTGCAACTTAGGCTTAGTACCATTTAGATTTGAATTTTTTGCTGCTGGTAAATGTTTTGTCTCGACTCTAATACGTATACTTATATAACTTACATAGATATGCTTACATTTCGGATTTTAAACTTACATTTCTGATCATCCTTATACGGTGAGGCTTGTAAAAATGCTTTGTTCCTTCGTGCGTGACCAACACTCCAATGTCTAAAATGAATTAAATGAAAATGACAAAGAATTATTCTGAAGTGTGACCATGTGCCTTGGGAGAGTCAGCTTCATATGAAATAATTTACCTTTGTGCTTTAATTTCATCAGTGCCATATGCGTATGCTGTCAAAGACATTCTTTCTTTATCAAGAAATAATTCAAATACAAAAATAAATGATTTTAATTAACAATGAAGAGGTTATGGTTATTATACATAACAACTGTGCGTTAATCCCGACCGCTCTGTACTCGGACAAGTGAGAGAGGGTTGTTGTCACGTAATCCGAATAACCACTACATGACTGTCCAAAGTCTACACCGGTTGCTCAATGCTCTTGTTGGTGTATATGAGGTCTTGTATGTTGTGATATCTTCTCTGATGTTTCTCCCGTTTTTCTTTTCCACTCTGTGTTTTCGTATTTGGGGATTTCCCTTTTGCTGTGGATGTTGTAGCCTATTCCTGTTTAAAATCTTATTCTTTCTATTTTTCATGTTGATTATTTTGCGATGTCGATGTCGACTTTCACCTATTCCCCGATGTCGACTTTAACCCATTTCCCGATGTCGACTTTAACCCATTGGTCTCGTTGGTTTATGTGTGGTCTTTTGTGTTTCATGTTTCGATGCTGCGAGTTGGTGTTCCTTGTTCCTTTGCGTTTCTGTCTGTGGATGTCTGATCTGTATTTTTGCATTGGGTGTTTTGGAGTTTTGCTGTTGGTGCTGCAACCAAGTGTTGTTGGAGATCCCCCTCCTTTCTTTGCGGTAAAGGTATTCTTTCAGGAGACGCTGAGTCTCTCCGTGCACCTGTTCTTACTTCGTAATATTGGTTATTTTGGGGTTTGAAACTGTTCCAACGGAATTGTTTTTAAATTTGCCTTACCTTTTCGACTTTGAGACTGAATGACTGATGGGTACTTTTTCGGTGTTTGTTATCATGAGTAGTCTTCGGACATGGTGAATACATTATTCGACAGACAATGAAGGATGGTACCGATATATTTTCTGAGCATCAAAAGATTATTGCATATTTTCTCGATGAAAATAATCAAAACGCCCCATGCCTTTTAGTATTTTTAATTGAGGACTAGTTCCGAGGAAGAATAACATTCACAAAGTTAGGAATTTTAATTTAGGACTAGTTCCGAGAAAGAATAACATTCCCAACGTGAGGAATTTCAATTAGGCTTAGCACGAAAAAATAGCATCACTTGATGGAGCAACAGAGATGAATATTATATTTTGCATATATGTGCCTTGAGACAATTACTTTTATGTTGGTATTTTCATCCGTTGATTTTCATTTTATTTGAAAAGAAATATTACTAATCATAAATTTTGAATCAGTCTGCAGGCTTGTACCACGACCTTGTGACTGTTCCATGACCTTTGACCTTATTTGAAAAAAATGGCAATAAATGCATGTGATTTTCAATAATGCTTTAAAGAATTATATTTTGATTTTTGAACAATTTCTATATTCATTGATGCCACTGTCACATTTAAGATTACCTTTAAACCTCAAGCATCTTTCTCTTTTGCCGATGCCTATCAAGATTATTAGTGTTCCACCACCTATCTTTGCTGGAAATTTAACATAAAACACTTTGCTAATCAGGACTCCTGGAAAGAGAGAAAATATTGCGTATTGTGAACTGGTGTACAAGCACAGATCAAGGGGGTGGGTGGGATTACCCTGTCATATTTGAAAAAAAGCATATATATCATTGTTACATATAGTCTTAATTTAGAAAATTTGATTTTTGATTCAACATTCAACTAAATGATGGGCTTGACTCCCATAAAAAATACAACATGGTGTATGATTAGATTTCACATTTATCAATTAATCAAATAGTTCAACGTCTTCTCTCAGTACTTCCGTTGTTCCTATGCTTGAATCCTTGTCTTGGTATTAGACTCAAAAGACTGCAGGTCGGTATCATGAAGAGAACGATCCAATCATATTCTACTAACTGAACGTCGTATAGTACTAGGAATCCTATTAAAATAAATAGTAATGGTTAAGAAACTCACGAAATACATATCGAAAGAATATATGACGTTTAACATTAAATTTCATACTCAAGCCTATAAAACAAAATTCAGCTGAAAAATAAGTATTTGCTTGGGAAACAAGCATGATCATGCGAGAACGTTTTTTTGTGTTTTGAAAAATGCGGTGATGTAAATTGATCGAAACTTCAGTTCTGTTTTGCAGGTCTACGATTACATGCCAAGATCGCTAAATGAAAGTTCTGATAATATTTTTTGAACAAATACTTACCTGTAAGATAAATGATAAAATTTCTTACGAGTAGCACTATTACGAGGTTATTCAAACACTTGTTGTACGACCTTCCATGCGAAGTAAACCAAATCTGTCTTCTCTCCCGAAGAGATCGATACAAGTTCAGAATGATCACACATACACTGATTAAAGCGTTGAACAGTAAATGTAAAATAACCAAGAATTCCGAGTAGCTTCTTTCTTTCAAAAACGTAGAGAGCGGAAGGTTTATGCATATTCCTACTTTGAAATTATCGTGATAGCTATAAATAGTAGGTACAACTGATATAATGATTGACAAACACCAAACAACAACGCATAAAAGACAATCTGTTATTAATTGTAGCCTATTGTGTTTACATTGTTCTACCGAGATAATAAGAATAAACAAAGTTGTCGCCCCTACTGAGATGGAATAGAGAACGTGAGCTATATCACACCAAGGATTCAGTTTCCAATGTCTGTCCTCAAAACCGTATCGACCTCTACTTTCAACATCTTTGTAAGCAATGATGATAAAGAAAAGGCTCAAAGAAAGATCAGCAATAGAATAGTTGATTATCTGAAAGAGGTTCGTTGTTTCGTTCGTTCGAAGGTATGAATAGATTAACGAGGCGTTGCCAAAGAAAGTAAATACAGCTATAAGCCAAACGTAGACACCTAGAATCCTTGATCCAACCAAATTGAAACACGAAGAAACGATCGTTCTGGGAGCTTCACAATTTGCCGCAGAAACGCTTTTTGGCTTTGCGCAACACAAAGAAAAATCTTGAACATATAGATGTTCAAGAATACCTAACCTGTCAAATAAAGTCTCATACGCTTCAATGTTATTGTCTCTGAGATCTAAGTTTTTCAGAGATATAAGACCTTCAAATAGATCGTTTCTGAGAAATTTTAGATTGTTTTTGCTGATGTCTAATGTGGTCAGCCCGAGAAGATCTTTGAACAGCAGGCCTGGAAGGTCCTGAAACCGGTTCCCTTGCAATGACAAAGTATGGAGACTAATGAGGTTGTTGAAAACAGTGGCAGGTAATGTCCGAAGCTTATTAAAGCTCAGGTTAAGGATTCTCAATCTTACCAATGTTCGAAAACTTTTCTCTTGTATTGAGTCAATATGATTCCAACCCAGGTCAATGATCTTTAAGGCGCTCATGTTGTGAAAAACAGACGGACTTATATCAGTTAGAAGGTTGTGATGGATATAGAGTTCCTGTAGGTAATATAACTTATACGATCGTTTTCCGAATGAAGCTACCTTGTTGTAGGACACGTCAATTTTAACAAGAAACACACAGTCGTTGATGAACCGCACATTACTTATGGAGTTTCCAGAAAGGTTGAAGTATCGAACACATAATCTTAGCTTACAATCTGGACAGTAGTCTTCTTTTTCTCTATCTGTTAGATTACAGTTAATACAGAGATAACCTTTAAGACGTATTTTATCGTAGAACCATTGGACTTTTGTGACGTTCGAATTCCGTAATGTAAGAGTGTTCACCTCCATTGCTGTTATCCTTATATTAGTTACAGGGTTCCCGTCTAGATTGATTTTCATACGCCATCCATCGATGATTGAATCGCTTATCTCGTTTTTGGAAACATCTACATGCCTCAATGACGGAAATTGTCCCCATTTAAACAAGCAAGATATATCCGTCAACCCACATCTAGAAATATTCAACGATGAAAGAGAAATCCTCGATATTGCACACAATTCAGTGATGTTTAAAATATGTCCCGATAGATCAATACTCTTTGCATTTTGAGGAATATTTCTAACGGACCCTGCGTGACATTTGTACGCCCTTCGCGAACAAGCTTTGCATTCTTGAGGACATACAACCGGACACTTGACTTCATCATCCCAAAACGGGCAATGTGGAATACCATCGCAGATGGCATTCTCTTCAATACAAATGGCTCGGCCTAGGTAATTTATTCCGAATTCTCTTTTGCATTCAAAATAATTTGGACAAGTCGTATTCAATATTTCATATGGTCTAGCGGTTCGATTACTTTGACATTGCTCTTTGAGAAAAGCTGAAGAATTTGTCGAAATGCAAACGCCTGACCAAGAGCATTTTTCTTGATTATTACCACACGCAAAGGAATCTGTAAAATAAAAAGAATTATAATTACGTGTATGTATTCTGCAATCATAGGTCAAGTGTCGCTTGCGATTTATTTATTTTTAACATTTTCTAGGTCAGATTATGAATTTTCAAAAAGTGTAATTCTCGTCCCCTTATATAAATTGTCCATTAACAGACCATTTAAAAAAAAGAATGTCTGTCCAATCAATTCATAACAATAAAGAAAAAAAAATAATAGTGACGCCTCTTTCCTCACAAAAATTAAAGTTGATGTCATAATATATTTTGCCATGAAATGTCGTGAAATAAAAATCAAAGAAGCACCTCAAAGTCGAGAAGGCAAGGCAAAATCGTGAGAATTCCCATCGAAACGGTTGCGAACCGAAAATAATAAATGAGGAAATCCTAAAAAGAAATTGTAGTGTTCCAACTCGTTATCTGTTTGAATGAAATTTCAAACCAATTTTTATGCACCTGTATCGGGTGGCAAATTCCGAGTAGTGGCACCCTAGGTTAATGGTAATTCATATAAACAAAGGACGTACAAACAGAGGCCATTTGCCATCACTTTTGGAATATTAAAACACAAAGAATAAAGATCCCTGTATCAAAATTGCTGTATTCCGAGAACATCAATCTGTTATGTTTATTTTATTTAAAGAGAAAGCTTTTTGTCAATGGAGATTTTCAAACATCGATTGTTTTACAGTGAACTGATTTATGAATGCAAACAAACGTCCAGATAGCCAAACAGCGTTGCATCAAGACACCTCTACCCTACTATTGTCACTTCCTTTTCTATGTTGTCATTAATTAAACGTAGCCGACATAAGAAAAGCACGGCAGGTTGCGAAAAGTGATTGACCTATATCTCCAACTTGATCAGCCGTCCCTATGTTTAGAAGGAAGAATGATATCTTCAGTATCTTACTATGTCAAGCGCGGATCCAGAGAGGGGGGGGGGGTGTCGGGGTCCAGTCCCCCCCCCTTGGATATGTTCGAATCAAAGTTTTTAAAATATAAAAAATATATATTTCATAAGATTAAGTCCATATATCCATTGTGTTGTCTAAATGTTTGAAAAATATAACATGAATTTGTTTTGGAAATCTTTCATTTTGATAATATTTTGCCGTCAGCATTTCAAAAATGTTCACAGGATCGCTTCCTCTCGCCATAATTTATTATATATGTTATTTTCAAATAATGCTGCGCTTTCCTGTACAACCCATATTCATTACACCTTGGTCAATAAATAAGGGCACTAAGAGTAAAGAAACTCAAAAAATCACGAATAGAGTATTTTATTCCAATTCTGGAAAAAAAGATTCGCTGGCTCATTACGGCTCGCAATTTGTAGTATTTACATATTAGAACTGACAATCATTAAACAAGTACCATGATGTAAAAATTCAAGATTTAAGCTGATTGCTCTCTAATATTCGTCAGTCATTCTGATGCTTACCTTCTGATTGGGAAAATCGTTCATCAAAACCATTTTTACAATCTGTATAACCATCTCCAACGAATTCAGCTGGAATACAAAAGGATGGTGATGATCCACACTGGAATTCATCTTCTTCACAACCGCTCTCTCTCTAAAAGAAAGAAAAAAAAATCTAGAATAAGTAGACAGTTTTCATTAGAGCAGTTGCATTTAGTTTACTTTACTACTACTTTTACCTCACCTCTACGCTTCAGTGGTCACTGTGGTTAGGGGTTACATAATCTTGTTCTCGAGTATTGACTACTACAGTTAACTTTTAAAGCTGACCTACCCTGACTTTTTACGGGTACATTTCATATCTTAGACATAAAACTTACGGGTACATTTTATGTAAATTTCCCCTTTTCAGACGAAGAAACATTAAGCATTGTAATTTTTGCTACATAGATAAATGATCTTTCCGTCCGCATGTCCGTCCGTCTGATGATTATACTCTCACATTTAAATGGTAAAAAAGTGACAGGTCAGCTTTAAAAGGTAACTGTAGTTGGATCGCCTCAGGACAGGATTGTGTATTGAACAATGTAAAGCCATGGCTGTGAAATATTCTGTTTAACGTGTGCGGACTGGTACCTTTCGAGACAAAATACCAGATAAAAAGCATATACTCACAATTAATTCGAGATTGCCAAAGATATCCTGTCTAACTGAAAAAAGAAGGTTCCACTACGCATTTATTACTCGAAATGAAAAACGGCTAAAATGGATCTATAAATTCAAACCTCGACTTAGCTATAATAGCTCACATTCCCGTCTCCCCTGACTTGTGCAGTGGATATGTGCCTTAAATAAAATTTCAGAATAGTACATGTCAATGACAACAATACAAAAATTGTATGTTTGTGTGTTTTCGCCTAACTGGAGGGTGTCTTTCTTTTAAACATCAGGATGGAAAACGAATTTTAAATACCACGGCCTAATCCCTAACCACAGTGACCACTGAAGCGTAGAGGTGAGGTAAAAGTAGTGGTAAAGTAATAAGTAAAATAAATGCAACTGCTCTATTGCTTGATATTTCTTTATCTTATTTTTTGTCGTAGTTGTATAGCCTTCTTTCATACGAATGTTCTGATTTGTCTTAATGAATCTAGCTGATATTGATGGCATCCAGAAGCCAAAACAAAAAAGCAACCAAAAAGAAAATCGATAGCTATAAATAAAAACTATTCTTACAAGTCAGTGGACAAGGGACCAGGATAGGATGTTAAATAATTTCAAATTCAATAGCATCATATCTGATAAAATTGTAATATGGTACAGGAGGAAAATCAAACGGGGGTCCAGTAGCATCATCCTGCTACGTCTTTCGGTACAATGTTGGACATATTCACTTTTACACTCTTTGGCCAAATTACATTGTTTAGTTTGAGGATCACTGACGAGGGTTAAGTACCAAAAACGTGCATGTCTGGTCCATGCTGCAAATTTATCAGTTCTAGAATGATGGTATTCAATTTGAAGACGTTTAACACTTATGAGAAGCAGGACTTAAATTCACCTTTTCATTCCATATCCCTGGCGGATCATGCTTTATGTACTGTTGATGAATGATGACTTCTTTGTTATATGAAAAGTATAAAGAGCGCAAAAGACAAACGTAGTGATGAATCCTTGTGTGTTTAAATGCTTTAATTTTGAATTTGGTAGTCAAACATATTATTCAACGCATTCGAAAATTAATGTTATCAAAAAATCTTGAAATTACTAGAACGTGGGTCCTATAGCATCATATCCCAACCATCCTGCTACGTTTTCGGTACATTTTTGGACATATTACATTGTTTAGATTGATGATCACTGACGAGGGTTAAGTACCCGAAACGTGCATGTCTGGTCCATGATAAAATTGTATCTGTTCCTAAATGATACTTTTGAATTTGAAGATGTTTAACATTTGAACCACTTGGTGAGTGTCACTGCTGGTGGACCAGGAGTCCCCGAGGGCACATGTAGCCAAGTTCGATCGACTTCGGTTGATAGTCTGTCTCTTCAACACATTCAAAAATTTCTGTTATCAAAAAATCTTGAAATTTCTAACACGTGGGTCCTACAGCATCATATTCCACCCATCCTGCTACGTTTTCGGTACATTTTTGGACATATTTTTCACATTCATTGGCCATATTACATTGTTTAGATTGAGGATCACTGACGGGGGTTAAGTACCCGAAACGTGCATGTCTGGTCCATAATGAAATTGTATCTGTTGTCAAATGATGCTATTGAATTTGAGGACGTTTGACATTTGAAGCACTTGGTGAGTGTCACTGCTGGTGGACAAGAAGTCCCCGGGGGCAATTGTAGCCAATATTAAACGTCTTCAAATTGAATAGCATCATTTAAGAACAGATAAATTGGCAGCATGGACCAGACATGCACGTTTCAGTGATCCTCAAATCTAAACAATGTAATATGCCAAAAAAGTATGAAAGTTACTATGTCGAAAAAGCGTACCAAAAGACGTAGCAGGATGGCTGGGATATGATGCTGCAGGACCCACTTTTTAGAAATTTCAAGAAATTTTGATAACAGAAATTTTAGAATGCGTTGAAGAAACGATCAACCGAAATTGATCGAACTTGGCTACATGTGCCCTCGGGGACTCCTGGTCCACCAGCAATGACACTCACCAAGTGGTATAAATGTTAAACGTCTTCAAATTGAATAGCATCATTTAAGAACAGATATATTTGCAGCATGGACCAGACATGCACGTTTCGGGTACATGTTCCATCAACTTCGGTTGATCGCCTGTCTCTTCAAAAAATCTTTCTAAAACGTGGGTCCTATAACATTATATTCCACCCAACCTGCTACGTTTTCGGTACATTTTTGGACATATTTTTCACATTCTTTGGCCATATTACATTGATTAGATTAAGGATCACTGACGAGGGTTAAGTACCCGAAACGTGCATGTCTGGTCCATGCTGAAATTGTATCTGTTCTTAAATGATGCTATTGAATTTGAAGACGTTTAACATTGTAAAGGTTTCCTCTTGTTTCAGAGAACAGAATAATTAAGTGTATTTTTTCTTATTTGTTTAGAAAGAACGATTTTCTTTGAAATGCAATTCTTATGTTATGCTAGGATAACAATATATGTGTTTAAACTGCACTAATTAGCACGGCGCCACCTTTCGTACTCGCACTGGACTCTGGAGATCCCACGAGCATAATATAAGAACAAAAACTTCATGTTTAGAGCAGAGACTCGCCAGTCAACCGGTTCATTTTTGTAGCTCAAGTTTATTTAGAGGAACGGCTCAAGATGTCTCTTAGGAAGTCGCTACAAAGATATTATTGCGCATTACAACATTTGCCTACCAAGGGTGATTTGGAAAGTTCTTGAGTGCGACATTACCAAATTAACCGTCTTGTACCTATTTGAACATTACCGAATTTGACACGTTTGTATTTGGCATGTGTGTTGCATGCAGTCAGAGAACGATTACTCCTCCCGGGCACATGATTACCTTGTTAAACTTAAAGACTTACACCATCTCCTGAATCTTTGACTCCCGGACAACGATTAGTACTTCTCTTATGGTATACTCATTAGATTAGTAAGGCTGTGTTATCTCCACCTTCTGTTCATCCAATTTTCTTTTCGCATGAAAAATTCCTGGGAAATTCATATTTTTCAATTTCGATTAAATTACTGGAATCTGGTATCGGCTTTTGTGTTTGACTTTAAGGTAGAGCATCCCTCAGGTCTCAAATGTTCAGATTTCATAAATAACAACTTTAACAATATTTTTCATTTCCATACATTCAAAGCTTATGTAAAACCTGATATACAAAAAATATATATATAATTTGCGGTTTCATTACTATACCGAGAAAACGTAGCCGTTTGAACTTTAACATTGGACCCTATGGGAAAAGTAAGAAAAATCAATTTTTAGAGGTGATAAAATGTAACTATTGAAGTTTCTTTTTCCAAAACCATATTCTGAAGAGAAAAAATGGGGTATCCAGGCAAAAACATACCAGCAATTCTGACCTAAGGGATACTCTACCTTAATTAACTAATTAATATAAGTGCACAATATATAAATTGAATGAAATACGTACTAACGATTCTGTATGGTCTATAATTGAAATCTTTGACAATTTGATGGAAACATTGTATTCTCCATATCTATAGAACGTAAAGTACGCGTACACCTACAAAGAAGTTCATCTCCATAAAAAAAGCAAGTCTTTATAATAATATAGATTCAATATTCTCTAGAAAAGTAAGCGTGATTGAACTAATTATGTAAGCATTAGATATATACATGTATACCGTCCCTCAGCATCTTATCTAATCTCATACGGGTGTTTTTTTTAACATTTATTAATAGAATACAATATACCCTATTACAGATTCAAACCGATCCCGGGTAAGGAAAGGTTGATAACATGAAGTATGATAAAATATACGATATACACTACTTGAATGTTTGAGTTAGAAATTACCATTAAAGCAGACACATTTTCCACAATCATACATAAGCTATGAAAATGAATCACATTTTGTAATAATGAACTCAAAGAATTTGCTTTAACTTATCAAATGACGTTTTTGTATTTCACCAATCTAGAATTCGGATTATAAATATATAATGAATCAATTCTTTTCTTAAATAATTTTAACAGTGAATTTTCATTTTCTATTGATATTTCAAACCATACGGGTATTTATTTTTGCTTTGGTTTTCTGTAAGAATTTTTTTTCAAGTATTACTTTTACATTTTTCAAGTTATGATGATATTTTGATATTGATTAAGAGGTTTTGTATTTGAATGTGAAAATACGTTTATAGAGCTTTGAAAGTAGTTGTGTTTAACACTATAATTAATAATCTGAATGGTACTACTGTTGGTACTTTTATCTGAAAACCTGCCATTTTTTTTATTATGCGTATACAGCATGCTAAAATTATAAAATGTGAATCACATAACGATAAAAACCAAAAATAGGTTTGATACATACATATATAAAAGTAAAAATAATCAAATCCTACAGATATGTCCATGTTTCTAGTATTCTTTAAGCCTAACCTGTTTTGCTATCTTGTTCGTGTCTCAATTTGCAATGAAGAGGTTATCATACACAAGTAAACGCCACTACTGGGTAACCGGGCAAAGAAATTGTATGTACATAACTAGCAAATGGCAGATGTTGGTCCAACTGTCATCGATATCGTTGTTTTATGCATTGCCTTTTGTAATTGGTATTGTTACGTTTTTGGTGTTTTGTCTCCCTCGTCCCTATGGTGTCTATTGCACTTGTCAACTCCCCACTATTTTGGTTTATATATCAAGATGCTTCCGCATAGTTGGCATGACAGATAGCCGACGATTACCCATTGGTCTCGTTGGGTTTATGTGTGGTCTCGTCATTGGTCTCGTCGGTTTATGTGTGATCTCGTCATTGGTCTCGATGGGTTTATGTGTGGTCTCGTCATTGGTCTCGTCGGTTTATTAGTGGTCTCGTCATTGGTCTCGTCGGTTTATGTGTGGTCTCGTCATTGGTCTCGTCGGTTTATAAGTGGTCTCGTCGGTTTATGTGTGGTCTCGGCATTGGTCTCGTCGGTTTATGTGTGGTCTCGTCATTGGTATCGTTGGGTTTATGTGTGGTCTTGTCATTGGTCTCGTCGGTTTATGTGTGGTCTCGTCGGTTTATGTGTGGTCTCGTCGGTATATGTGTGGTCTCGACATTGGTCTCGTTGGGTTTATGTATGGTCTCGTCATTGGTCTCGTCGGTTTATCTGTGGTCTCGTCATTGGTCTCGTTGGATTTATGTGTTGTCTCGTCATTGGTCTCGTCGGTTTATGTGCGGTCCTTTGTGTCTGTTGTTTCTCTGCGTTCGTGTCCCTTGTCCCTTTTGCATTTCTTTCTGTGCGTGTCTGCTCTGTGTTTTTGCATTGGATGTTTTGCGGTTTTGCTGTGAGTGCTGCAACCTGGTGTTGATGGAAATCCTCTCCTTTGTTTTACTGTTTGAGAACTCGTCGGCTTCCTTGTATTCATAATGTTTCGTAGATACACATCTATTTACATATTACCTTTTGTCGAGTATAATGACTCATGAACTGTTGAATAGGAATGTTAGTCTTGTTCTCAAACGTCCACTCTCTCAGAGTCGTTGGAAATTCCTTGGAGTCCTTCGTGAATTGATCCAATATTTCGGTTGTCCAATATACATTTTGTGGTTTTCTTACTGTACAATCGAACCGGATTAAATCCGTGTGCCTGGCGTTCGTTAAAATGGGACTGGACAGTACGATGTAACTGAAGTTATGTCCACTTATGAATATATTTGCTTCTCCAGTGGTATCTGAGTGTCATATGAAACAGTTCATAACAAAAGAACAATTGGCCCTTCCGATTGCGGGAAAAAAAGCAAAATTTCGTGACGTCACAATGCTATTACCATGTGTTTACCTCGGCCAAACAAGCTTCGAACCTCGGTCAAATATCGATATTGCAGTGTGACGTCATGGAATTTCTCAAATTTTTCCCGCGTTCGGAAGGGTCAATTGGTATCTCTGAAGGATTACATCAAAATGACAAAGTAATATATAGAGAGTAAGTGTCTTAATTTGTTTGTTGTTACGGGTATGCAACACATAGCAAGTGCATTTATCGTACATGTAATGCGCGTCAGCAAAACATTAGATGCTAAGCAGGAGATGCAGACTCTTCCTGGGCACCTGGTCTTACTACTTAATTGGAAGTTCGCTTCTTTTCATGTGGTGAAGGTTTTTGTTTGTTTGCTTTGGTTTCTGTCTTTATCCTGATTTTTTTATGCCTTCAGTTTGTGATTTCCCGGATTATCGATTTTGCACTGTATATTGGGATATGGTCATATCATATTAAATTTGATCATTTCTGCATTTGATCATAAATTTGATCATTTGAATTTGATCATTTCTGCCGAAATGAAGCAACGGGTGTTGCATGCAAGCAGAAGATGATGGCTCTTCCTGATGTGGTGGTCTGGGATTCATGGAATGAATTGTTGTAAGGTTACTATATTATGTATTCATATTTCATATATCATTTTTACAGACTCAATGACAATTCAATCAATTAGAAACAAAACTTCGATAAATTTAGCTAGAAAGAAGAATTATGTAATCAAAAGGATTATTTCTGATATTTTCTATTATCAAAGGTAAATGATTTTTGTGAAAAAAATATGACACATTTTAGCTTTCTCCGTTTTTATACCTCAATCTCGAGCATAATTGGAGATTATTATTTATTATCAACAATTTCAAAAATTCGTAATATATTTATACATGTACAAAGTAAAGAATAAAATTATGTTGATTTGTGAAATAATTATATGATCAATCATAAAATACAAGCAAACGAGTGAGATAATTAAATTATACCTTGTGACCTCCATGAATCAATGTCGGCATTTGAAAACATTGTCCATCCACAAAATGAAGATGTAAAGTCGCATGATTTGCTTGTCCAACTTTCATAGAAGTCTAAATTGAAAATATAGATCCTTGCAGCATACCAACCAAAGAAAGGATAAATGTCTTATAAATAATGAATTTCAAAGAAGCATATTCCGCTAGAAATGAACTTGCATTTTCTGTCATGCTGATGTTAAACCATCCAACCTGAAAATATACTTTTATCTTTCGAAAGGAAGTTACCGGATGTGATATTTCTGCCGAAATGAAGCAACGGGTGTTGCATGCAAGCAGAAGATGATGGCTCTTCCTGAGCACTTGGTGTCATTTCCATATTGGAAGTTTGCTTCTTTTCATGTGGTGGAGGATTTTAATTGTTTTCTTTGGTTCCTGTTTAATCCTGATTTTGTATGTCTTCGGTTTATTTTTTCTGAATTATCGATTTTGTGCTGTGTAATTGGATATGGTCATTGTCCTTATTTGTCATATATAAGGTCAAATGAAAATAATCAGAAAAACCAGATGAATATTAACATATCACTTTTGTAAAGCGGCAAAATTAAGAGAACAACAAAAGTGTGCCACCCTCTTTAATAGGTCAAGCAGTATGGCATTCTAATAGGCATATTATATGTATGTAAATCGTGAAATACGTTTGACTTTTTAAAGTAAAATGGAATTCTAAATATAATAGACAAATGGTACATACTACAATAGGGTACATCGCACTGTTTTGTTACGTTCGTCTCCGTAACACAACTGATGATCCGTCCTTGGTATCCATAACAAGGCGAAGTACATATCTCACCATCTTTCGTAATTTGTCTGTTGCCATGGTAACCAAGAACTTCATCTTCTCCGTACAAGTCATGTCTCAAAAGACACTCGTTTGCTGAAATAAAGAATGATAAACGAAGATTGAAGCTCCATTCAGATTCTAGTTTATTGTGTAAAGCAAAAACAAAACAAAAAACAAAAGAAAAGAAAGTAAGAAAGATAAAACCTCCTTATAGCTACTTTAGGAAAATCAACATGACTGATCTTGTTGAATATTCTAAATAAAAATATTTATATGTATTTGCTCATAAGGCATCTATGTATTAAATTTTACTAACATAAATTGAATCATAATGAACTTGTGTATGCAAAATGGAGTTCGAATGCCGTTAGAATAACACCTCAACTCTTAAACTAGTTAAGAAAACATAACATACATGATTTTGCTGAATTATCAAACTGAAAACACATTAATTGCTGATGGGTTATTTATATGTTCACAATGTTCAGAGATAAATTTGTTCTTAGTTAAAAAGAAGTGATATTTACGACAATTCTGCTCATCTGATTTATCACGACAATGGAATTCTCCATCACAGAATTGTCTCAAGGGGATGCAACTGCCGTCAAAACACTGATATTGGTCACGTTTACACATTTCATCTGAGGAATAATATGTAATGTTTAGTCAATAAAGAACAAAGACAAAAATGTTGATTTGTGTTTAATCAATGTATTTATCATATCACTTCCTTCAGTGTTATCAGTAAAAGTGATTTAGCATGCAAATAAATTTGATTTCCTGCTACGTCTTTCGGTACATTTTTGGACAAAGTAACTTTCACGCTCTTTGGTCATATTTCTTTGTTTAGACTGAGGATCACTGACGAGGATTAAGTACCCAAAACGTGTATGTCTGGTCCATGCTGCAAATTTATCTGTTCTTAAATGATGCTATTGAATTTGAAGACGTTTAACATTTGAACTACTTGGTGAGTGTCACTGCTGGTGGACCAGGAGTCTCCAAGGGTACACGTAGCCAAGTTCGATCAACTTCGGTTGATCGTTTCTTCAACGTATTCCAAAAGAGGGAAATGAACTGAAATGTTGACAAATCAAACAATACATGTACTAGACTATCATATAAGACGAAGGCTATTCTAGCCTAACAAGTAGAATCAATGAATGTTCGGTATATATTGCCCATTTCCTTTCAGACGACCATATCTAAAGTTAGTACCAAACTTATGATCAAGGTCGTTAACCCTTAATAGCTCGAACAGATAATTGTGCTTTTTTAGGGGTTGTTTGTGTTGAGTGTTGAATACTGGTAGAAGACTTTTACTTTTGCCATGTAACTTGATCTCTATCTCTACTGCTTTATTTTGTTTGCTTCATTTGTATTTATTTACTGATGACTGATTTTCCATGCATGATGTTTTGTATTTCACAACCTGCATTTTATGGTGACATGATTACCAAGATAAGAAGGATAGAAAATAGACAACATAACTATCGGAAATGCGTCAGAATCATCAAACGCCTTTTATACCGTGGATATGATCCTAATGTCACCAGACTTACACTAGGCTTGGTACTTCAGTCTACAGTCTTGTACCAGAGAATTCTTAAAACTTGCACTCTGACTGACTGTGACGTCGGGATCCATGAGAAGACAAGACCTCGACCACCTGTCCTCTCTGAATGTCAGTCGGACTCCTCGGGTGATAACATACATAAGTTAGCGGCGGCAGAGCACGTATTGTATTACGTACACCCTCTTTTGAGATCCATCTACATATTCACCTGTGTTGCTTGGGCCCCTGCGTTGTGCGATCCAGTTTGTGTGTGATCGTCTGACAGTGTTTTACACCACAATTGTACGTTCTTCGAGACCTCTGGGTAATCGAAAAGTGGGATAGTTGTGCGCATGTAATGAAGGAAAACCACACCTTCTGCTATTTTCGTGGCAGATGGCCGTCCTAAGTCGGCACAGGTTGCCCATGGGTCTCGTTGGTTAATGTGTAGTTCTTTGTGTTTGATGTTTCTGTGTTGTGCGTTGACATTCCTTGTCCCTTTTGCGTCTCTTCGTGTGCTTGTCTGCTCTGTGTTTTTGCATGCGGTGTTTTGGGGTTTTGTTGTAGGTGCTGCAGCCTGGTGTTGTTGGAGATCCTCTCCTTTGTTTTGTATTGAGGAAGTTCTTCGGTCGCTACAGGGATATTATTAAAGCATATCGGATCCCTTTGCAGAATGATCAGTGATATTTTGGATTGCGGTTGAATCGATGTCATCATCACAAAGCAAGTCATCTTCACCGGACATGTACATCGGGACAATTACCGAATTTGACAAGTCTTTATGGAGCTGTTGCGACGGTTGTTGCAGAGATACAGACTGATTCTCTCAGGGCACCTAGTCTCACTTTCGGAATGCTGTTCATTCCGGGGTTCCCAACAGTTCCAAAGGGAATTATAATGATTTTCCATTGCCTTCTCGACTGGACGGAATTTCACGAAACCTTACAGGAAGCATAGACTCAAGGTCCTCTAACAAATGTGTTTTTGTGCAGATCGGTCAACTAATATGGTCTTCGAGGAAGGGCTCTGACTGACACATTTTCGTCTTTTCCTCAGTTACCCACTGCACAGAATTTCACTAAACCTTAAAGGAAGCAAATATTAAGGCCCTCCTCCAAATTGTCCACTATCATTCTTTTGTCTGCAATTCAGGTGAGCGATATGACCACCTTGGACCTCTTGTTAAAAATAAGCCGCTTCGTATGTGACACAAGCATTCCTTGCTTTTTTGTTAAAAATGAGGGGCTCCTAAATTTGAGAGGGTGTAGCCATCTGGCAACAGAGTTTCTTATATTCTTTTATTAGATTTTCAAAATATCTTGATACTTATTTATACTTATATTGACTGAAGAGGGCGCTACTAAAATGAATTACATGTATGAATTATCTAAACATTTCCGCTGAAAGCATCACTGATGAGAATTTAATATTCGAAACACGTGTCTGGTGCAGAAAAATTGGTTTGAAATTTTCTTCAACAAGGTATAGATGTGGAGCACTTCCTTATTACTATTTGAAAAAGCAATTGCTTTGAAAAGAAGTAAATTATTTCTCTCAATCAATGCATATTATTATTTACTTACTTGACAAGAATTAATTCAAATCTCTTAATATACATTGTAATTTACTTACAATAACCAGAACTGCTACAGAACGTCAAAATATAGACAGCCGACAAAAACAGAACCATTCTTGCTTTCCTTAAATTAAAAGAAATATGTTGCTTCGAATCAAGGCGTTGTCATTTATTTTATACATAAAAAATAAAACGTTTAATTCATCGGTTTTCACATTTATTCTTGAGCTTTTTATATAACGTACCTCGGAGAGTTATTTCTCCATTAGCAATATTGATCGTTTACATCTCAAAGTGCCCTGAACAGGTAAATAACTTGGTATCCTCTCCGTAATTTACAAATGAACCGAGCTCCTCGTCATATATATAAGAATGCTTGGTATGGACGACGTTCTCGAGGATATTGTATTTTTTCATTAAGGATATACAATAGTCTGGATTTTATTATCATTATCCAATCTATTAACAATCAATCTATTTAATTGCTTTCATCTAAATGAATGAGTGATAGTTTCGTGATATAAGAAATCAATGAAGTGGTACTTGCCCTTCTCATTTCTTACAAAGAGTTATGTCGCTTTATTCATGAAAAACATATGCATATACTAATATTACATATCTGCGAATTAATAGCATCATTTAAGAACAGATAATGCACGGTTCGGGAAATCAACCCTCGCCAGTGATTCTCAATCGAAACAATGAAATATGGCCAAATACTTTGAAAATAAAGTTTATGTCATGCCTGAATTTGCCTTTTGATTTTTGCCGCATTTTGCCTACGATTGACTTCTAAATCGACTTATAAACAAACATTCGAACCGCTTGCCATTGATAAATTAGATACCTGACATTGCACCAGTGTGAGAGGTTCATATGAAAAGAAAGCTTAAAAAATAAATGATAGGCGCAACTTATAGGACCCTACAGGAAATTTTGAGACGCGCATTCTCTGTAAAGTAAATGCACAAATTTAAATTCTACAAATAAAACCAGAGGACGCTAGTGAAATGAATTTGGCTGGAAGCATCACTGATGAGAATTTAATATTCGAAACACATGTCTGGTGCATAAAAATTGATTTGAAACTTTTTTTCAAGAAGGTATAGAG
This sequence comes from Pinctada imbricata, assembly GCA_033119305.1. NCBI lineage: Eukaryota > Metazoa > Mollusca > Bivalvia > Pterioida > Pteriidae > Pinctada > Pinctada imbricata. Next base: position 16,039,630 of record VSWD01000003.1, read on the forward strand.
TTAGAACACTTCCGTTTTATTTATATTTAATTTTTATGACAAGAAGTTTCAGAGTATTATCCTTGACATATGCGTTGATTGGTAAACATTTTATATCGTAACTATTGGATATGTCTTCCATGTTTATTCTTATAGATTTTAAACCTCCAAAAGTAATCGACAATTGTATCGGGCTTTGATTCGAAGGACGTTTTCGTTGATGCATGCATAAATAATTTTATCCCACCTCTGGCAAATTTCTTGCAATCTGATTAGTCAAGAAGAACCAATTATTATGTTGTATTATCTTACTGACAGGGTATCATTCTAGTATCCTGCTTCTACTAAGACGCTTTGCGCTTTTGACGTCACCAAGATGCTTTGAAATATGTTGACGTAACATACATAAACCAAAAGCCATCGGCGGGATAAATTCGTTTTACAGTGTTTACAGGGGGGATGCAAAAATATATTGGGTCGATGAAAAAAATTTGTATTGGGCTCGGTTTCGCCTCGCATAGTGTATCTAATGGTCGTCCTTAGTCGGAACAAATTGGTAATTGCTCTCGTTTGTTTATTTTTAGTCCTTTATGTTTAATGATATGTTTGTTAATTTGTAGTCCTTTATGTTTAATGATATGTTTGTTAATTTGTAGTCCTTTATGTTTAATGTTATCCTTTATGTTTAATGTTTTGTTTGTTTATTTGTAGCCCTTTATGTTTAATGATATGTTTGTTTATTTGTAGTCCTTTGTGTTTAATGATATGTTTGTTTATTTGTAGTCCTTTATGTTTAATGATATGTTTGTTTATTTGTAGTCCTTTATGTTTAATGATATGTTTGTTTATTTGTAGTCCTTTATGTTTAATGTTTTGTTTGTTTATTTGTAGTCCTTTATGTTTAATGATATGTTTGTTTATTTGTAGTCCTTTATGTTTAATGATATGTTTGTTTATTTGTAGTCCTTTATGTTTAATGTTTTGTTTGTTTATTTGTAGTCCTTTATGTTTAATGATATGTTTGTTTATTTGTAGTCCTTTATGTTTAATGATATGTTTGGTTATTTGTAGTCCTTTATGTTTAATGATATGTTTGTTTATTTGTAGTCCTTTATGTTTAATGTTTTGTTTGTTTATTTGTAGTCCTTTATGTTTAATGATATGTTTGTTTATTTGTAGTCCTTTATGTTTAATGATATGTTTGTTTATTTGTAGTCCTTTATGTTTAATGTTTTGTTTGTTTATTTGTAGTCCTTTATGTTTAATGATATGTTTGTTTATTTGTAGTCCTTTATGTTTAATGTTTTGTTTGTTTATTTGTAGTCCTTTATGTTTAATGCTATGTTTGTTTATTTGTAGTCCTTTATGTTTAATGCTATGTTTGTTTATTTGTAGCCCTTTATGTTTAATGTTTTGTTTGTTTATTTGTAGCCCTTTATGTTTAATCTTATGTTTGTTTTTTTGTAGTCCTTTATGTTTAATGTTTTGTTTGTTTATTTGTAGTCCTTTATGTTTAATGCTATGTTTGTTTATTTGTAGTCCTTTATGTTTAATGATATGTTTGTTTATTTGTAGTCCTTTATGTTTAATGTTATCCTTTATGTTTAATGTTTTGTTTGTTTATTTGTAGCCCTTTATGTTTAATCTTATGTTTGTTTATTTGTAGTCCTTTATGTTTAATGTTTTGTTTGTTTATTTGTAGTCCTTTATGTTTAATGATATGTTTGTTTATTTGTAGTCCTTTATGTTTAATGATATGTTTGTTTATTTGTAGTCCTTTATGTTTAATGTTTTGTTTGTTTATTTGTAGTCCTTTATGTTTAATGCTATGTTTGTTTATTTGTAGTCCTTTATGTTTAATGCTATGTTTGTTTATTTGTAGTCCTTTATGTTTAATGTTTTGTTTGTTTATTTGTAGTCCTTTATGTTTAATGATATGTTTGTTTATTTGTAGTCCTTTATGTTTAATGTTTGTTTGTTTATTTGTAGCCCTTTATGTTTAATGTTTTGTTTGTTTATTTGTAGCCCTTTATGTTTAATCTTATGTTTGTTTATTTGTAGTCCTTTATGTTTAATGTTTTGTTTGTTTATTTGTAGTCCTTTATGTTTAATGATATGTTTGTTTATTTGTAGTCCTTTATGTTTAATGTTTTGTTTGTTTATTTGTAGTCCTTTATGTTTAATGTTTTGTTTGTTTATTTGTAGTCCTTTATGTTTAATGTTTTGTTTGTTTATTTGTAGTCCTTTATGTTTAATGATATGTTTGTTTATTTGTAGTCCTTTATGTTTAATGTTTTGTTTGTTTATTTGTAGCCCTTTATGTTTAATCTTATGTTTGTTTATTTGTAGTCCTTTATGTTTAATGTTTTGTTTGTTTATTTGTAGTCCTTTATGTTTAATGTTTTGTTTGTTTATTTGTAGTCCTTTATGTTTAATGATATGTTTGTTTATTTGTAGTCCTTTATGTTTAATGTTTTGTTTGTTTATTTGTAGTCCTTTATGTTTAATGATATGTTTGTTTATTTGTAGTCCTTTATGTTTAATGATATGTTTGTTTATTTGTAGTCCTTTATGTTTAATGTTTTGTTTGTTTATTTGTAGTCCTTTATGTTTAATGTTTTGTTTGTTTATTTGTAGTCCTTTATGTTTAATGTTTTGTTTGTTTATTTGTAGCCCTTTATGTTTAATGATATGTTTGTTTATTTGTAGTCCTTTATGTTTAATGTTTTGTTTGTTTATTTGTAGTCCTTTATGTTTAATGTTTTGTTTGTTTATTTGTAGTCCTTTATGTTTAATGTTTTGTTTGTTTATTTGTAGTCCTTTATGTTTAATGTTTTGTTTGTTTATTTGTAGTCCTTTATGTTTAATGATATGTTTGTTAATTTGTAGTCCTTTATGTTTAATGTTACGTTTGTTTATTTGTAGTCCTTTATGTTTAATGATATGTTTGTTAATTTGTAGTCCTTTATGTTTAATGTTACGTTTGTTTATTTGTAGTCCTTTATGTTTAATGATATGTTTGTTAATTTGTAGTCCTTTATGTTTAATGTTACGTTTGTTTATTTGTAGTCCTTTATGTTTAATGATATGTTTGTTAATTTGTAGTCCTTTATGTTTAATGTTTTGTTTGTTTATTTGTAGTCCTTTGTGTTTAATGATATGTTTGTTTATTTGTAGTCCTTTATGTTTAATGTTACGTTTGTTTATTTGTAGTCCTTTATGTTTAATGTTTTGTTTGTTTATTTGTAGTCCTTTATGTTTAATGTTTTGTTTGCTTATTTGTAGTCCTTTATGTTTAATGTTATCCTTTATGTTTAATGATATGTTTGTTAATTTGTAGTCCTTTATGTTTAATGTTATCCTTTATGTTTAATGTTACGTTTGTTTATTTGTAGTCATTTATGTTTAATGTTTTGTTTGTTTATTTGTAGTCCTTTATGTTTAATGTTTTGTTTGTTTATTTGTAGTCCTTTATGTTTAATCTTATGTTTGTTTATTTGTAGTCCTTTATGTTTAATCTTATGTTTGTTGTATTTGGTGATCTTTTGTCCTATCCTTCTTATTTTGTGCTAGTCTGTTCTGTGTTTTCGCATAGCAGTTTTTTTAATGCTTTGCTATGGATACTGCAGCTGATATATCTTCCCTCTTTCCTACTTCTGTTTCGTGTTCCAATTTATAAGTAAACAAATGCTTGGATGATTTGTCTTTTGTCTCTGTATGTTTATTTTGATTAGCGTCAGATACATTTGAATGTGTAATATTTTCTCAACCCACGGTGTATTCATCTGGCACTCTTGTATTCCTATCAAATAATTACTAAAGAATTATGCACGGATTTGCCGCAACAGAAAGTAATAAACGAAGCATAATGTAAAGTTAAGAATAACACAAAAGGTACGATTCGGGTCAACTACACGTTCTACAACTATGACAAACATAATTTTTTTACACTTACAAGTAAAATGGCGGTATATATTTTACCATGTTTACATGAAAGTGCTGCATATATACTTATGTAAGTGCAACATAATTATAAGATTAAGAATACAAAAATGATAATGATAAATATACACACTTGTCCCTTCATTGTATTTGTTCTTTGTGTTTTATCGATGTTTTTGGGTTCAACTGTCGACGCTGCAACCGAATCCTGTGGATCAATTTGTGAAGCAGAAGAAGTTGAAGTATTTCCAAATAGAAATCCAAAAATATCATCTGAATTTCATTCTGCTATTTGCATCAATATAACCTTTAGAAAAATTATTATGACAATGTAGACGTCTTCAAATTGAAAAGCATCATTTAAGAACAGATAAATTGGCAACGTGGACCAGACATGCACGTTTCGGGTACTTAACCCTCATCAAGGTATGCTTGATCTGAAAATAAGCAGAAAGACTTCAGAATCGGCGGCTATTAGTCTAATGATATCCAATTAAGTTACGAGATCAGTAGATCTGTAAAGGAATTTCAATCAATCGGTAGGAGTCCTACGTTTCCTATGTTTTTTTCCTACATTAGAAGGATTTGCCGCATCATGATATAGGAAGTAAGCTTATGTCGTTTTGATGAGTTTAAAGCGAGAACGAAAACATATCATTGTTTCTTTTCAAAATTTCGATGTGTATGCAGTCATTTTTGAAAAGTTACATTGCAGGAGTGGTTAAAGTTCGAAAGTTTTTTTTTCTCAAGTGAGAAAGATAACTTTGTGAACCTTATGGAAAATGTGGCTTTATTGGAACACTGAATACATATATTTTTGTTTTGCAAAACCCCTGATGATACAAATTTTTTTTTCAATATATTGAAATTTGTGGAGAGAATTATTGACTATTTATATTTTCGAATATATGATATGTAAAAATTGAAATTACATCGTATGCACATTTTGAATAATGATATCTTGACAGGGATTAAGTGCTGAAGGCTTAAATAGAGGGAGTAGAGATAAAACATTATTTTAAAAGGTGTAAATCTGAAAGTAGAAAAACGTTTTTTTTTTCTTCTCGTATTTCCATGTTTCAGAGTAGAAAAAGGATTAACCTATAAATCATCATATTTAAATCCGTCCCCTTATGTCTTCAAAAGTTCCCCTTAACCAAATATAACAAGAACCCAAGGAGGAAGAACGCTCACCTGATACCCATGTACACTCTTAACATACTGACACTGCATAATGATAGTGCCAGTAGCAGAATTTGAACTCATAACCTTTGGGTCCGTATGCATTAAAAAAATCATAAAAATTCCAAAAATTAAATTTTATTATGAAATACATATCAACGCTTTAAGTGTTTATAATATTGCAAATATACAATAAACGAGTTCGCAAAATGGAACAAATGAGAATTGAGGGAAAAACTCTTTTGGTGATAAAAATATAAACTTAAGATATTCAAATGATTTAGAAGTGCATGAAAAGTTGACAAAATGGAAAGAAAATAAGAAAGGAAAAATGTTTTGGGTGTGCCGGTGCCTGCACAATCTTTGGGTCCATTTGCACAGTAATCATATCTATAAATAAACTAAAGAAATCATTAAAATTCCAAAAAATATGATGATAGCATAATGAATAGCGAAGCATTTAGTGACTAAAATATGACAATTATGCAATGATTAAGTGCAAACAACCATACATCTATTGAGTTATCAACAGAAATAGACTCTTCAAAAGAAGAAACGCAAATAGCAATATTATAATGTATCATTATTATTCAATATGCACAAGCTATTGATTATGTGACATTGTTTGCATCGATGACGGTACAGTGATAGGACAAACAGTTAAGGGCTAAAGTAAGATTTTTTGATAATCATAAAGTTTATTTTGGGTACAATCATGAAAATTTTGAATTTTCGACTTTTTATGTTTTTATACATTTTCCATGTTTATGAGGAATTTGAATTTTGCCCAAGTCAAAGTTCATTGATGCCCATAAATAATTTTGGACTTAAATTCTTCGGGTCACTTCCGCTTTAATGCAATACATGCTTACAATATCCGATACCATGCGTTTGAACACTGCGAGTGATCGAATTACTCCCATTTGTAAGTGAGTAACACTCTGTAAAGTTCATTGATCAAAAAGTCAAATTTAGAGGCTTTTACTCCTTATGAAACATATTTCTCTCGTTAAACTGATTTGCAAATTAATGGAATGAGGAGAACTTTCGATTACGTCATTATGAAATTGTTGCTGTTGGGTATGCTGCGTCCACCGAATCAAAAGAATTTCAAACTATATTGAAAACGAGCACATACGGATCTCCGAAAAATACACAATTTGGTCTCTAAAAGAACGTCAAGGTCATACTAATTTTGAGTCATTTTTACTAACATTTAAAACACTAAAGATGTTCCCATTGTAAGCTTAGGGTTTAAAAATACCATTATTTACATTTGGTATCATTTTGTCTAATATTATGATAAATGTGCGTAATAAGGATTAAATGAACAAATACTATGCGTTACTTTTTTGATGAGTATAGTTAAAGATGGCCATTGTTGAAAAAAGTCGAAAAAGACGTCCCAAACGCAATGTAATACGGCACAATATTTGACTTCGGAGTGGACCATAAATAGCAACACTATTCTAAAGAAATGTCTCTATATTTGTTTAAAAATAAACTTTATTTAGTTTACAACTTTTAACAAATACAAAAACAAGTTACACAGTTACACAACTTTTATTTATGTCTCACGTAGGCTCAGATGTTGGCTTGAGGGGGTCCAAGGAGCAGGAGGAAACCGGAGTACCCGGAGAAAACCCCCCTGCCAAGGCCTAGGTGGGGGACCACCTACTCTCCCACATAAGACCCTTCGCCGAATCTGGGATTCCAACCCGGGACTTAGAGGTAAGAAGCGAGCACGCTACCACTGCGCCAACCCGGACATTATGTTTCTAGATCATCCTGATGCTTTCAATTTGTCGAAACGTGCTTCAGTTCTGATTATGAATATTGCCGAAGAAAAGTTTGTCAAAGGAGGATGTCCTCTGTGTCCTACTTTTGCCTGTGGTGGCGCCACCTGCTGATGGACTCTGACGAAAAACGACAATAATTGTAGGGGGCCATGAATACTTTATCCCTACCAAGTTTCACAAAATCCCTTTGGTGGTTCTTGAGAGAATGTCCACTATGTATGAAAATGCCCCATTCCCTGTCTTGCATAAATTAAAAAATCACGACAAATCATAAAAAAATTACAACAAAAATCAATATAAAACCATTTAATGACTGAAACATACATTGATTGAGTGAACAAAATCACATTTATTAAGTTATATATGCACAACCAATATAATTCCCTGAAATGAAACTATTGAAAGGAACGTAAATTCATTTCGCATGAAAACGCTCGTGACGTAACAATGCATAAGATATAAGGAAACATGCCGCGACGGCTGTTCTAACCTCCAAACTGAACCGGTGGTTGCCGGAATTTTAACGTCACTTTTTACCTATAAAAAAGCAATAAAAATGAATGAAACAGACAACTGTAGTACATATATATAGATATAGAATAAATGTGATAATTTGTGTATTGTTACGGGCATGCAACACACATCAAGTGCATTCATCGCATGAAATGCGCTAATGCGCATTACATATGCGATAAATGCATTTGCTTTGTGTTGCTTACCAGTGACAAAGCACAAATTAATTAACTTATTCTCTATAAAAAATTGTTCGAAAATTATCATATCTGACAAAGTCCGAAAGGCCAAAAATTTGTCAAAAACGTAACAACGGACCGAAACCAAAAACAACAATATACAGTTAAAGTATACCATTGAGGGAGTTATCACGATTCTGGTTCCCCGAGACCAGACCTATTTCCCGAGGCGAAGCCGAGGGACATAGGTCTGGTCTCGGGGAACCAGAATCGTGCTAACTCCCTCAATGGTATACTTTAACTGTTTTATTATACCGAAACAAACATTATACTGAAACAAACATATCTCTTATAAAATATTAGTTTTTGATGATTAGATAAACAGAAACATCATTTATCATACTCATACATGTTTAATTTTTGATTGTTTTATTTTATTGCGGATTAATTTATGTGCCAAGCGGATAGGAGGTGGATTACTCTTCTCGCGTATTGATAGCGTCATCCGATCAACCTTCACATCATCCGATCAACCTTCAACGGCGCTGATTGGCTGATACTGACACATCCCCAAAGAAGCTCCGCCCCATTTTGAAACTAACTCCCTAGGGAAATAGTCGTTTCAACTAACGCACCCCTTTGCAGGGAAATAGTCTTATCAGGCGATTTTCAGGGATTTAGTTAAATTTAATTAGTCTCTTTTTATATAGGAAGATATAAGTAGAGGTATGATAACACATTTTAAAACATCTTTATAGTTCATCCAGAGGCTTTTCCTAGTAAGGGACAATGAGTACTTCATTCCTACCAAGATTCATAAAAACCCTTCATTTGTTCTGCAGAAGTAGTTGAAAATGCAAAAAGTTTATGACGGACTGACGCCAAACCGCACGCTATGAAGCTCTAGCGAGCGCTACCCCCCCCCCCCCAAAAAAAAAGCTGCCTTGTTCAGTGAGTTGCAACTAAGGATACAGGAATTCAGGGAGCAGGATTAATCAAATGAGGGAGCTGTTAACCTATTATTATTGACTCTTAATTCCCCTGTGAGTAACCGTCATGATCGATATTTATTACCAATGAGTACGTTTTATTGTTAATGCTCTACTAAAACGCATTAATAAGATGTTAACTAGATAATCTTTCATTAAATCCCCGCTTTATTTGTCATCGGAGAGAAAAATTAAGGAATTGGTTTCAAATACGTATACTTCGGGTGATCACATGGTTATTACATGTACAAAACAGAAAACGTTGTACTGAATTTTTTTTATCAATAAACAACTCGATGCAAATTTGCATCATTTTACTATATTCTTTCCAAATATGCTTTGTTCGAAACGGCACACGTACAGTCATATATAATTATGAATGTACTTTACAGGAAATTTTGAGCCAAGAGCTCTTTGCTTATAAAATACACAAAAATAAGGTAAAACAAAAAGGCACTATCAAAGTGAATTTGGCTGTGTTTGAAAATCATTGGCATGAAATAAATCTGACCAGGATTTACTAGCCGAAACACGTGTCTGATGCTTTTAAATTGGTGACCTTCCTTTTTAGTGCTGGTCTACACTATTTTTGGCATAGCAGTGTTTCGATGTTTTGCAGTTAGCGAGTGAGTTTAATGTGATAAATCCTCCTTTCTTCCAAACTTCTGTTAGAAGTTCCCACACCAATGTTTGAAAATGCTTGAAAGAATTGTTTCTGTTTGATTATTCGGATCGTGATCGGGCGCATTCGTGTCATTTTCTTTCTATCTATTGCGCACTCATCTGGCATTCTCCTGCACTACTCTCAAGAAATTATTAAAGAATGACACACGAATATGCAGCGACAGAAAGAAATGAAAGAACTATGCGTTCAGAATAACAAAAACCAGAAGCACTAATCTCGGGTCAATGTCATTCCCCACAAATACTAGGAAAGAAAGGAGGGGATCTCCAACAACACCTAGTTGCAGCATCAACATCAACCTCCCAAAACACCCACTGTAAAACACAAAAATGACACGCACAGAAAGAGACGCAGTAGTACAATGAACGTCAAATCACAGAAAAACAATCAATTTAGGGAACATCATTTTGTATTTTTACAATTAAAAAATCTGGGTCCTTCGAGACCGCATTGAAACTTAAAAAAGTGAAGGTTGTGCGCGCGTCATCTAGATAACCACGCCATCTGCTATTAACGAAGTAGATTGCTGTCCTTGGTCGGCACCGCTTAGTGTACACATTTGTCTACATCTAGAGGCATCAGGTAGTCTTTTGTGAGTAGCTTTTATGTCTTTGATGTTCGGTCGTCCTTTCGTGCTATTTGTTAATTGTGCTTGTTGTTTGTGTTTTTGCTTTTTTGTGCTTCTGTGTTTTGTGTGTTTCACTGCCGGTGCTGCAACTGTATCTCCTGATAAACTTAAGAGGCAATTGATGCTTTTGAATAGTCCTAGAAAATATAAGAAAACAAGATTTGAATGATTTATTTTCATCCTGCTATAACCATTAATTCAAATAAAAGGAAGATTATAATAACAAAATGCCATTGACCTAAAAAGTAATAGAAGTACTTCAGAATAAATGGATATTAGTCTTATAATATCTAATCATCCCAAAGAACCTATTAACCATTATCGGAAGGATTCCAACGTGTCCTGTCTTATATGAAATCATTTCCTCAATTAGAAGTATCCGCTGCAATATGATCTATGATTTATGTCGTCTTGAAGGACCAGGATTAAGTTATCTTGTTTTTATCTTTTAGAATATCGAGGTGTATGAAGTCAAATTTCCAAAAAAAAAAAGGACTAAATTCAGACAGCAGAAATGAATAAATGTTTTAGAACATGTTCTATCCATTAAGATAAGTAACTTTGGGAAACTTATTGAAAATGTGATTTTGTTTGAATACCATATGTATACATATATTTTCGAATATATGAAAAAGTTTCAAAGGAGCTGTTGCGACGGGTGTTAGTAAGTTGACAGTAAGTGTTTTGAATATTTTCCCTGACATGATCGCCATAGCACTTTCAATATAGACAACATCAGACAGTGCATGTATTTTAGATATTGTCTTCATTTTCGTGCGAGAACATCGACGGCGAGTGCGGCTAGCCATCTAGGGGATGATTACTCCTCCCGGGCACCTGCTTGCCATCTTGCTACGTCTTTCTTTTATTCAGGACATAATTTTCACAGATTTTGGTCATATTACATTGTTAAGATTGAGGATTACTGACGAGGGTTTATTACACGAAACGTGCATGGCTGGTCCATGCTGTAAATTTATCTGCTCTAAATGATGCTAATGGACTTTAAGACATTAAAATTTAATGTTTATTAAATGAGAAATTGCATCGTATACATATTTAAACAAATAATAGCTTGACATAGTGATTCTGGAGACTTCAATAGAGGGAATCAAATAAAGAATATTTTGAAAATGAGTTAATTTGTAAAATAAAATATATTGCGGAAGAGCTTGTTATGATTACATCTAGTTCTGAAACTAAGGCTTAGTATTAGAATAGATAAACAACCCAGGTCCAGCTTGATATTAAGACATTGTATTTCAGTCTAAACGATAACGATCCCGTTTTAAAATGACAGCTTTAATATATCAGAAAAATACAATTATAACTGTTTCTCCTTGACATGGTCACCATAGCACTTTATAAATGTATATAGACATAACCTTAGACAGTTCATTTTTGTATACATTGTTTTCATTTTCATGCGTGATCATTGACAATTGGTGCGGCTAGCCAAACAGGGGATGCCTACTTCTCCCAGGCACTGGTCCCTCATCTAGCTTGCTAGGGGCCCGTCGATGCTCAATTTGTTGCTCTATTGTGAGAGCTGTTGAACTTGTCGTCATGATCTTCTTTATAAAAATAAACATTACTCATCATCATCAGTTATTCAGTCTTATAGTCGAGAAGGCAAGGCAAAATCATTAGATTTTCCACAGAAACAGTTGCGAACCTCGAAATGAACAAAATTCTTTAAATAAACATTGAAAAAATGTAAAATTTATACTTGCAAGGGCAAGAGAGGATTTAATATGTGTCAATCAAAAAGATGTTTCACAGCATACCTTAAAGAAGTCCTCTACTCGTGGGTATTTCCACTTACATTTACTCGGGCAAACTCAAATTACAAAGTATTGGTAGTTCAATAAAAGTATCTTGTCGCGTTTATCCATGAAACAGCGATTTATAAGCCCATATCAACAAGCTAGCGATTTAACACAGAACTAGTCTGCAACTTCCGCCGAAATTGAAAGTACAAATTCGTGACGTCAGATGTGTGCATACACTACACATTAACACGATGACGTAATGTAAAATATAGTACATGTGTCTCTTTGTTTATATGGTACATTTATAATTATTTTTGGGTTTAACCATTTTCAAAGTAAATTAGACATCAGTGTTTTTAAAAGACCTGTAGATCTACATATTCATTGTCGGATCCATCCAGGTGGAGGGAGGGGAGGGGGGTTCTTCCCCATTCCTGGTAAGACTTACATGAACACGGAAAATATTAAATAATGAAGGGAGGGTGAGAAATCCTAAGTAAAGCCTTTCCTAGCTGTCTAGATGGGATCTCAAACTGATATTCTAATCTGCTTATAGGATGGGGGGGGGGAAGGGGCGCAACTATATGAGGAAGAGGGTGAAAAATGAAAATTGATGTCATTAAATTGACGACACATTTTTTGCCGTTTCAGATAATATGAAATTTATTTTCTGATGTTATATAAAGTTATGAAGGTAAAAAAATTAAATGATATGGGTCGACAAAAAAATAAATGATATGGTTTGGAAAGTTGTCTGCTAGCTCCGCTCAGGATTTCAGGAAAAAAATTGACTTTCATGAAATTCAATACCGGGAGAAGTGATCATGAATGTATATCGAATAAAATGAAATTCTAATCGTCTCAGAATTAAACGGAAAGTAACGAGCGTTCTTCGTCAACATTAACTGATCGAATATCTCAGTACGAGAGAGAGAGAAACATTTTCATTTCAGAGGTACATTACAAGAATTCAAGACAGACTTAATTTATTAATAATACTATCTCCGCTCCAAAAGAATATGATCACTGTGTTAATTGCCCAGAACAATATTAGAAAATAGATACCCGGGATACACATACAAGTATTTGATATGGTATCCTGTTTATGATTATCAAATATATATAAGATACATTTTTTTTTTCGAAATTCAATTGCAACTCCTACCGCAGTTAAAATTTACGTCCCCATCCCAATCTATCGAAAAATTTGTAAACATTTTAACATGTAACAGGTTATGCTCTGCATATTGAAAACTGAAGTTTTTCATTTTTCGACGTTCCGCATGGATCCGTTTGATGAAACATTTGATGGACATTTATTTGTTTACATTCATTAAAAAATTTTGTTTTACAAAACAGCAATCGTCAAACATCGTATCGTTATTTATGAGGGGGGGGGGGCGTCTGGAGACGAGAGTTATGTCTGGAAATTCGGGCGGGAGGGGGGTTAATATTTTTCTTTAACATTTGTTACATACTGACTTTTTTTCGGCGTTTGGGGTCTGAATATATGTAAAAAAAAATAAATCTAGCTTGTATCTTCTTTCTTTCTTTTTTCCCCGCTCACAAAAATAAGTACATTAGAACATGTCGATGAGTTATATTTTTACATTTAATCCTCACCGATATTCAACAGACCTAATTTTTCCCTCTTTTAACATGTACATGGCATGCTTTTTCCAATGTAAGGAAGGTAATATTTATTGAAGTACGTACGTGCCGACTGGAAGTGGGGAGGTACAAATGTCAACGAAGGGGGTGGTATCAATAGGCTGAACGGGAGGGAGTCAGAGTGTCGGTGAAATTATAGAATTTTGTAAATAGGATACCCTCTACCCGACCCAAACCATCTACAAGCGTGATCTAGACAGTTAGGACGTCATGACCCCTTGGATTTGCCAAAAATGCAGATTTTTTTCTTAGTTTTACTAGAATGTATTTTTTCCGAAATAGACGGCTTACCCCCACCCCCATTTTCTTTCCGGGGGATAGATTCCCTTAAGATTTTTTTTATTTATGTATGCCTAAGAATCCCTCTCTGAGATAAACTTTAGGATTCTGGAAGTCGTTTAAAATATATCAACACATGTACGTACGTATATAAATAAATTATGTACATTAGTAGTTTTAATGTAAATATTTAGGTTTCATTATTAAATGCTCTTTAAAAAACATATCATATTTATAACTCATACACTCTCATTTGATATGTCGTGTATTTGGCATTCATAAGAGTACATTAGTACATGTATCCACAACATGAATGTTCATTTCTATATATAGAGTTATGAAACGTGGTTCCCTTTTACACACTTCTGACGTACTTCCGGTATGTACAGCTATTTTGAGAAATTGGAAAAGGTGGTAAAATATAAATTGATCTATATCAGCTCTGAAAGAGATTACATAATGGGGAAATTTCTTGTTGGAATTGAGTTTGATATGAACTGTAATATACATGAAAATCTCAACGACTAGAGAACTTCTTTAAACGCATAGGTTTTAGAGTAGAAAATATGAAAAAACTATAGATCTTTACATTCAATTCCGTCTCCTCAATTCCTCGTTTTCCGAAATTATTTGGAAACAACCCCATAAAAAACAAAACAGATTTGACAAACATAACCCTCACCAAAGTAAATAATTTTCTTAATTATCAAGAATAAAATCTAAGAATACTCGATTTCAAGGAGAAAGGTTAATAAAATCAGGGATGTATGAATCGATCATTATTTACTCTTTATTAGTTTTGTTTAGTTTAAACTAAACTTATAAAGAGTAAATAATAATTGGTTCATATACTCTTTATTCCCATGTGAGTAACCATTAAGATACCAATGATTCAGCTACCATTCTTAATGCGGTGCTAATAATGTTTAGAAAATCTATCATTCAATCCCCCTATAAATGTCTGTAGGAGTTGATTTCAATTCCGTACATTCAGGGTCAACACAAGATATAGGAAACGTAAAAAGTAGTGCTGAAAATCTTTGCCGTATATGACTCGAATATTAAATCTGTATCATTGTACTAGTATTTCAAATATTTTGTTTTCGAACGGGCACACATAAAGTCATAAAGAACGGACCATTCAACATATTTGGAGCATCGCATTCTTTGCGAAGACGATACACAAAATTCAAAAAGTCAAACTTGTAGGCTGTATCAAAATCCATTTAATGGAGATTGGCACGAAATTCTATTGATGAGGATTTATTATCCGAAATGCTTCGCTGGTACATTTAAATCGCTTCGAAATTTTATTAAATGCGGTAACGGGTTAGATCATTGAAATCATCTTGTAATCACTCATTAAAAATCTCAGGATAGCTGTTTGCGAAATTTTGCTTGGACATTTACGTATAAGACATTTTGTCATCACGTTAAGTGTAACGGCCTCTAGATAGTTAATAAAGAAAAGGGAATGATCTCCAGCATGACCACCCTGCATTCACCAAGCGAAATAAACCCATAAGAAACATAAATGACATCTTACAAACTCCAAATCGTAAAAAGACACAACAATATTCACTTGAACATCATACAAAACAATCGAAACAGACGTACAGAAACATCAAACATTAATGACAATACATTAAATGAAGGAGACGAATGTGCACCCGGCGCCGACTTTGAGCGGCCATCTGCTATAAGCAAATGGTGTGGTTATCTGGATTACGTGCGCACAACCCTCCAACTTATCTGGATACACAAAGGTCTCCATAGACACACAATTGTTGTATAAACATGAAACTTCTCACTGTAAGGTAACATCACAATTAAGATAGTTAAACGTAGCGGCCTCTTGTAACACATATTCTATGTAAATGGATTTAAAAAATTCCATGGCATGCGTGTAACAGTCTGTGCTTTGCTGGCTGAATCGAGCTCAAGATCGGTCAACCGAGAAGTCTGACCAACTTTTGGATAGGACGGAAAATCAAGACCAGGTATTCTCTGACGAGATTTCAACAAGGCCCATCATAGAGTCCCGTCGTCACGGTTGACCAGTGTGCAACATTGGAAAAGACACTGGTACAAAATTGTAGATTGGTCCAGTACCATAAAAGAAGTACTTCTTTTATGTTTATTATATGTATTTCTGCTTCATTCTGGTACCTTAATGTTAAGCTGAGAAATTGACAAAAGAAAAAACATCAATGGAATATATTATGTACCTATCTAAATAGTTTGGGAACAAGAATTGGATATTTACATTTCATCTTTTATGCAGATAAGGGGGTGATCTCCAGCATGACCATCCTGCACCCACCCAGCGAAAAAAAAACCAAAAGAAAGTGATACGTAAATAACATCAGACAAAAACTACAAACTACAAAAACACACGACAAAAATCACTAGACCATCATACAAAGCAATCGAAGCAGACGTGCAAAAACATCAAACATTAATGACAACACATAAAAGGAAGGAGACCAATGTGCAACCGGCGCCGACTTTGGACGGCCATCTGCTATAAGCAAATGGTGTGGTTATCCGGATTATGTGCGCACAACCCTTCCACAGAGGTCTCCATAGACGCGCAATAGTTGTATAAACATAAAACTTCTCACTGTAAGGTGAAGTTACATAAAGTTAAAAGCAGCGGCCTTTTGTGACACAAATTTTATGTAAAAGGATCTAAAACATACTTTGGCATGCGTTTAACAGTCTATGCTCTGCTGGCTGAAGCGAGCTCAAGATCAATCACCGAGCGGTTTGACCAGTACATATCTGGTGTTCCTATTAAGATGGTTTACGTCTTCAATTTTCCTTGACCGAATTCTATGTATGTAGATTTATATTTTCATGACTTCTTCAATAGAAAAGCTTTATCTTCTATCATGATTTATATATAAGTTTACGAAATAATGGAGAAGGAGTGTTGCAACTTCAACAGGGGATGCTTACTCCTCCCGGGCACCAAGTCCCACCTCTAGCTTGCTAGGGGTCCGTCCATGCTTAATTAGGTACTCTATTGTGAGTGCTGTTGAGATTATCGTCAGGATCTTCTTTAACTCATTCAAGATTAAATTATTCATTACCGTAACGTTGTTTGTCTCAATTTTCTCTTATTGTGAGAAATGTTTGTTTTTAAATACAACCATGTTTATTCAAGACTTAATAAGCCTTTTGATCGTAATTTTTGGATTCTGATATCGTTGAATTTCAGTCATATAATGTAAACCTTAAGGTTAACGAAAATAATTTACATCGGTACAAGTCGAATAACAACCAATTTGCAGTACATAATGGTAAAGACTCGACAATCCAGAGGGATAGGTAGACTGATTATTTTCATAATATCATGTCAGAAAAGAAGAAATTGCCAGAAGTCTAATGTATAGAAGTAAGTCACATGTATAGGAGTATGCTACGAAATAGCTTCTTGTATAACTGACTTTGCATGCACTGACATGTGAAATCTAATTATCGGAACAAGGGGTAAAAAGAACAATTTCCTCTGTTATTTGGTATGTCGCGAAGAACCCTTTCACCTTTTTTCAATTTTTATTTCCCTTATAACCTTTCAAACACTATGATTTTGAAAATGATACATTCTCAAACAGGGACAAAGTTATTCTGTCGAGTATAAACAGAGTGATTTGATTTTTTTAAAGGACCTAAATTAAATGAATTATAATTCATTTCCATTTTTTTAAAATTTCAAAAGTAAGCTATTATATGTAAGCTTAAATTGGGAAAAAAAGTTATGCATTGTTCTGCATTATACCGACGACTTTTTATATTTTCCGATCCGAGAATAAGATGAAATTTTGATTCTACATTTTAAAAATTTTGCCCTAAATACGGTGTCAGTTAGGCAAGAGTTATTCTTAGAACTATGAAAATCCACGTTTGCTTATGGATAAATTAATAAATAAAAATATGATAAATAAAAAAATAATATAGTGCCATATGGGATAGACTACGGAATGTTCCTTTGCGTTTCATCATCTTGTAAACCTTTATGTTTAAGAAATAACAACTACCTAGTCGTGGTTTATTGTCCAGTAATTCCACGAGTCGCATGAACCAATTAAATTAACACCGAGCCGCGAAGCGGCGAGGTGATAATTTTATTGGTTCATGTGACGAGTGGAATTACTGGACAATGAATCACGGCTAGCTAGTTGTTATTTCTATTCTAATATAGCACGTGAATGGGCGGAGCTTAGCGCACTGAAAGTTTGTTGGAGATTTTACACCAGGCGAGTTCTATGGTATATATAGGGAGAAATTTCAAGTCATATTATAATACTGTAGTAATTTCTTCCTGACAATATCTTTTCGGTATCATCATTAACCCGACGTAAGTGATAAGATAAAGGATAGCATCCTCACCCTTAAGACCAAACTCGTTTGAGGAAAACATGATAAAAGCTATAATTCCTAGAATCCATGGTAAAAGGAAGTAATTATACCCAACGTATATGAAATCTAGCTAATATTTTATGAAACAAGGGAAATCATTATCTATATGTTACGATATCATTTTCCATATTGTGATAAAGATCAATATCATCAAAGCTCATGTAAAAATAAGTAAGTCGTTTTTGTACAAGGAGCTCTTTCTTCGTGATGAATTAGTAAAACATATTTTATTTCTCGTCATTATCTTTGACAAAAAGCATAATAAAATGAACATTTAGGATGATATTAAGAAGCCTAATGCCAACATCTGATACATTTATGGACGCATATAATTAATATACTTAATTAGTAGCATCAAAGAAGTACCTATAAGTTATTCAGTCTTAAAGTCGAGAAGGCAGTCAAGGCAAACTCATTAGAATTCCCATTGAAACGGTGGCGAACCACGGAATGATCATAAATCATAAAACTTCGTGTTTCCATCTCATATGAAATGTACAATATTATATAATTTTGTGCATAATGCGTTGCCGGATTTATTCTTGGAGAAATCAGAAGTTCGAATTTTTCTGACAATTTGCACCAGTTCAGTTTCCTAGCACAATGACAAAATTAATATATTTCACAATCAATCTTTTATATCTAAGAATTTGTTCAAGAGATGAAGAATATGTTTCTAATTACATGTATGATTCAATTTACACATGGTCTTGCAGGGATTTATCGATAAAGAAGTATAATCGTACTCATTTTTAATACTATTGACTGTATACCATTTGAGCGTAATTGTGTTACTTTCATAAATGATCTCTAAATTATTGTCCATCGGGTATACAAAATTTTGGTTATACAGCATTTGATATATCACATATTCAGGTCAGTTGAGCGCTATGCAATCAGCCAATTGACTTAATGAACTTTGCATCGCTATGGAACATTTTGTAAGCCACTTGTCAACTTTATTTATTTATCTTTATTTGCCTCCATTCGGGGGTTCTCGACTGCCTTGTTAATGGAGACTTACACAAATATGCCATATACCCCTAGAACCTTGACTCATGAACAGCGATTGGTTCTTTTTTTCTGGTATATAACTGTACTTATACAACTATTTAACCTCTGATTAAAATTTCTAAAAGAAAAATAAAACCAACTAAATTATGGATTTTGTACTGTTTGTAGAGATATGGTCATTATCCCTATTTGTCATTACTTATGCTGTAGATCTACTCGTATTTTATTAAGTAGTGTATGAAAAGGTGAAATCAGGTATATATATTATATTGCTAATAATAACCATGTTAAACATAGAAAAGTGAACACTATCAAACGATTAATAGCGCACGTGACAATTACAAGGAAGAAGCCTTCACCGTTCGTCACGTTGTTTGTTCTGGTTCAGTTCTACCTTCACGGAAATAAGAGCTAACGCATTCTACGGAGAAATCTAGTTTATGTCATCGTATATAGTCGTACTCATTCTATAAGCAATTATTTGACAACCATGTATGACTGTTGCAGTCACCTAGTTTTGTTTTAGTGTGACAGACTCGCTTCCATTGAAATTTTGCAAACAAAGATAAAAGTCTCTTCGAGAACGTATGTAACTTAAAGGATTTATGCGCGTTTTAACAGCGCCACCTACGATGCATTCTACATTGCATTCCTCGTTGAATTGAGACGCTTCATTAGATGAATTGTCCTTCGTGTCTCTATTGAGCTTGCGTCATTGTCTCCGTCTGTTTGTCCTCTTCTTTTCGTGTGAGAAAGTTCTGTTTTTTTCCAATTCGCAAGTCTTTCGAGTGTGGTTTGTGCAATCTGGTTTCGGGTTTTATGTTTGACCATTCACTGAGCCTAAAGTAAGAAATGGGAAGATTATGAAGAAAATATTTGCTGGTTGTAGCACCAAAAAGTTCGCGGCCCATAAGACTAAGCAGCCGTTTCAAAACAATATGAGGAAGTAATCAGTTCCAAATCACATAAAATCTAGCTCTTATTTCATGAAACAAGGAAATCATTTTCTGTAATCATGGTAATGAGATTATTTCCAAATTGTGAAGGATTGGTATAAGGGCGGGATACCGGGACATGATATTTTTCGTCTTAACTAGAGAAAAAAAATATCATATAAATATAAACATTGTAAAATTTTGTGACTATTATGAAGCTTTTACAGCGCAAACGCTCTAGTTTTATTACCGTCATTAAATCAGCAGATTTAAAATTGACTTTTTTCTGTAAATTCCTATTAAATTGCACATTGTTTATTGCACATAGTATTGCTGACATTTCAATTGAACGAAAACAGAATTTTAAAAAATCCTAAAAAATCCTATGATTTTCAACTATGACGTAAATAAGCAAAAAACTGTATGATGTGTGATGAAATGATCCCATCAGAAAGAGAAAAATAATTATATTCTTCTGCCCGAAGAATCATTTAATTTCCATTGTCATTTTCTAGAAAAGAAGTTTCTGATTGGCTAAGAAATTTTGTTGTTACATCTATCAACACAATTTTTCACGGAAGTCTATTTATAGCACTATTTTCAGAACCGGGGGTACCCTCGATCACGAACGCGCATTGATGCAGTTTTCTGTCCATTTTTTCGGGTGATACCTGCATCAGCAGAAAAAAAAATATAAGACTCATTTCTTAAGTCACTCGATACTTTTAAAATGGGCTTTCATGTATATCGCCTGCTGGTTCCAGCGGCACTCTTATTAGCTGATATACTTCCAACAACCATTGGTTAAAGATTTGTTTTATCTTTTTTGTTGTCAGCGCTGTGGTCTAGGGGTTACATTTAACACGTCGAACCAAAAACCAAAAAGGTGGCTGGTTCGATTCTCATTAGTACCACGACATATATCCGACATCTGTGTCATTTACTGAACACGATATTGACACCATTGTCTGTGTTTTGTTTGTGTGTTTTGGTGGTGTGTTTTTAAAACTAAGAAGTTGTTTGATAATTATACGTATATATATGCACATCAAGTGTAATTCCACGAGATGCTATTGAATTGGAAGACGTTTAACATGAAACTAATGAAAAGAACATGTTTCCTTATCCAATGAAAACGCTCGTGACGTAACAATGCACAAGATATAAAGAAACATGCTGCAACGGCTGTTCCAACCTGCAAACTGAACCCGCGATGGCCTACATATTAACGTCAACTTTTTACATTGAAAAACGCGATTTCAGAAAACAAGAATGAAATAGACAATTTTTAGTGCATATATCGCATGAAATGAGCTAACGCTCATTACATGTACGATAAATGCACGTGCTGTGTGTTGAATACCCGTACCAAAACACAAATTATGACACTTATCTATTTAAATGTCAAGCGATGTGATAAATTGGAAGCAATCGTGAAAAAAAATTTATTAAAACATAAAAGAAATAATGGTCTGTTGTTGCATCTGAGAAGACGAAAAAAGCAGCAAACTAAATCATTGAGTCTAACATTTTGTTGATAAACGTTTGTCACTCTTTCATTCTTTCATTTAAGGGCATTCAGTCTGATTAGTAGAATCGTGTTATTGACTGTGTTATCAAAATTTAAATAAAATAACGTATTCCAATTGTATATTTTTTAACCTAAAAACTTCAAAGTTCTGATTGAGTACATCATGAAGTCCGTCATCTTCCGAGTACGTGAAAATTACTCTAAAATGTATAGGGACGCATTTATCACTTTAAAATATTGATGCAAGATTCTACTTTGACAAAATGTCTTTCTCTCTTCTTTCTTCTCTAAATTTCATACAGGAGAGGGTGGGAGGGTCCTCGATCTAAATATTCGCCATGTGAAAGAGACAAAGAGACCCTTCTTGTTCATCTTGTCATTCATGAGCATTGCTGATGAAATAGTGAGCAGTGGTCCTGTTTACATGATCATAATTGATTGATACATAGATATTATGTAGAACGTATACCATAGAAGAAGTAGCAATCGGATTTCAGGAGTTAAAGAACCAGGGAAAAGGTCATAATTGTGTAAGGAACTGGCTGGACTCTAGGCTTTTACTCAAATAACGCAATATAATGCATTATTTTGAGATAAACATGTGGATGTCACAAATTTGTTTTGTTACGTCCAATCGTCGAAAAATCAGCTGAGCTTGTGACTAAAAAGACTATTTTTAAAACGAGCAATGTTCTGTATTGAACGCCGGAAGACTAAGCATGAAAGTAGCTATGCACAATGAATGTTTTGTAATCATTTTACTCGGAGGTAAAACGAATGATTATCTTCATCAGTCTTACGTACAGGTCATAAGGTCTTTGAACGGTGAGTGTTTTATTTTGCGTCATTAGCCAGCGAAGAAGGAGATAAGCCGAAATTATGATGAATGAAGTTTAATTTAAGGTAGCCTGATAACAGATTACTATAATTCCCAAATACTTTTCCTAAGCATGAAATATGTTTATGAATGACCTGTCGGTATTTTAAAGTGAGTATATACAATCTGTGCAGTGAATATAAAGGGTTATGATCGTTAACTATAGTACATCCAACAGGAATCGGTGAATGAAAGTCAAACATATAAATTCTTGTAAAAATAATAAACAGAACTTGCTCACGAGAACAGCAAAAATGGGACAAATAGACAGAGACGGAGATTCAATAGACTTATCTATCTAAATATAGATATATTTGAAACTTCTCCGTTCCAGAATATAACAAACGGTTTTTCTAAAATTTCGGGGATTCTCCTTGATGACAAAACTATGTCCTTAGCATGATAGTTTGCAAGAACTTAATGAGTTAAAGAAGATCCTGACAATAATCTCAACAGCACTCACAATCCAGCACAGAATTCAGCATCCACGGACCCCTAGCGAGCCAGAGGTGGGACCAGGCGCCCGGTAGGAGTAGGCATATATAAAAATATTTTTAAAACTTCTCCGTTCCAGAATATAATAAACGGTTTTTCTAAAACTTCGGGGATTGCAATAGTGTCGAAGGGTTCCAACTCTATACCTTCTTGAAGAAAATTCCAAGCCAATTTCCATGCACCAGACACGTGTTTCGAATATTAAATTCTCATCAGTGATGCTTTCAGCGGAGCCACCAAAAATAATTTCAGTGGCGCCCTTTTTAATTTTTTGAAGTTAGATTTTTACATTTACATTGCAGAGAGTGCGCGGCTCCAAATTTCCTGTAGGGTCGATTCAGTAGCATATCCAAATAAAATCTATGTTCAAATAGCATTGGAGGGAAGATAGCAAGTACTTAATGAGTTAAAGAAGATCCTGATAATAATCTCAACAGCACTCAAAATCGAGCACAAAATTGAGCATCGACGGACCCCTATCCAGCTAGAGGTGGGACCAGGTGCCCAGGAGGAGTAGACATGCCATGTTTGGCTAGCCGCACCCACCGTCGATGTTCACACACGAAAATGAAAACAATATCCAACATACATGCACAGTATGAGGTCGTGTCCATATAAGCTTGGACTTTTGCTCTTCATAATTTCACATTATTTGAACTTCCTCTTCATCGGCCCCTAGCATCACTATGGTGCACTTGAAATATCATAAAAGAACGTATATTGCAATATTGACAACAGTAACACATCACCATCGTGACATCGCAAAACATTATCAAAGAATGATTTCGCATTATTTAAACACAAGGGACACCAGGTTCCATAAAAATGATACCAATCCAGTGTGTTCATTAGCTCAACTCTCAACCCTCAACGAACCGCATTTAATCATAAAATCAGCATTAACCGTCCGCATGTGATGAAATATTTCTTCCAGCATAATATTTATTCCTTGGAAATTTTATCATATAATATTTTTTCCCAGGAACTTTTATTATGTATTTAAAATTCCGAAAAGAAATTTTATTATGTAATGAATCTTCCGTGATCATAATGAAAGTTCTCATGCCATGGAAAATATATTACATAACAAAACTTCCATCTGGAATTTTTTTTCTATTTTCATAATAAAAGTTCTGATACTAGCACCATTGAAAAATCTTACAGAACAAAAATAAGGATTTCATAAATGTGCATAATAGATTAATACAATGTAATTGTCACTGGAAAAAATATTATAATGAACGTATTATAAAAATAGAATTCAGAATAAGAAATAATAAATTTCAAAAATCATGTACTGTGCAGCATGAAAATTTGGTCCCTACATAATTTCTTCCGATAGTTGAGTGTTTTACTTGTAGAAAAAAAAATAAAAAGTTAAAAATTATTATAAAAAATTGAAAAGACAAATGTATGATTAATACATATGAACATATGAACCATTCCACAGAATTATTCCTGTAAGCTAATCATGTTACTGTAATCATTGAAATGTTTGAATTATGAGAAAATATTTGTAAGTCAGTCATTTATGTGTTTGAAGCATTAAAGGAAAAAATATTATACATGATACTTACATTTAATATTTCTTCTGTTTCAAAGAAAAAGTAGTCCTTTGGGTAGTGAAAAAGAGTAAAACATCAACAATTTTCATAACAACGTTTCCGTCTTTATAGACGGAAACATTGTCATGAAAACTGATGATGTTTTACTCTTTTTTCAATTACCGAAAGGACTGTGGAAAAAGTATTATGGACAAGGAAAAAATATTCCATAATAAAAACTCCTGGGAATTTTCATTATACTAATAAACTTTCCAGGAGGAAGAAATATTATGCGGAAGAAAAGTTCGTTCACACGCAAACATAACGTCAGAAGCTAGTTATTCCCTATGTTCAACTTACTTTGAGTATGTGTCATCATAATAAGAATTTTCTCTCACAAAATAAGTTTTATTGTAACCCACCACAATGTACATGTACATGTATTAGAAATTGCCATTTTTGATGGTGGAGACATTACTATTAATAATTTGAAGACGTTCACATTCATCCGTTCAATTTAGAATGTAAGAATCGTTGTGTAAAGAAAAAAGAAATGATTTGATCGAAAACACACTCTTGAGGTTTGCTGAATTCAGGTGTGAAATGTTCAAACTATCCACATTAAGTTGATACAACTTCTAGGCTGAATTGTTTCACATCACTTATGAAGACCAGATTTGATTTCTGAAAGAATTTTAGTAAAGCCCAATACAAAAAATTGAGAGATTCTTTCTTTCAATTTAGAATGTGAGAATCGTTGTGTAAAGAAAAAAAGTTGATTAGATAAAAAACACACTCTTGAGATTTGCTGAATTCAGGTTTGAATTTTTCAAACCATCAACATTACATTGTTTGGATTGAGGATCACTAACGAGGGTTAGATACCCGAAACGTGCAATTATGGTCCATGCTGCAAATTAATATGTTCTGAAATGATGCTATTGAATTTAAAGGAGTTTAACATTTGTAACACTTGGTGAGTGTCACTGCATGTGGACCAGGAGTCCCCGAGGGCACATGTAGGCAAGTTCGATCAACATCGGTTGATAGTCTGTCTCTTCAATGTTTTCGAAAATTTCTGTTATCAAAATTTCTTGAAATTTCTACAACATGGGTCCTGAAGAATCATATCCCACCTGTCCTGCTACGTCTTTCGGTACAATTTTGCACATGATAATTTTTATACTTTTTGACCACATTACATCATTTATATTGAGGATCACTGACGAGGGTTAAGTACCCGAAACGTGCATGTCTGGTCCATGCTGCAAATTCATATGTTCTTAAATGATGCTTTTAAATTTAAAGACGTTTAACATTGATACCACTTCTATGCTGAATTATTTCACAGTACTTAAGAAGACCGGATATGACTTCTGAAAGAATTTTAGTAAAACCCCAGTAGACAAAATATATTTGTCGGATATAGAATCCTCAGTGGTACGTCAAGCTTAATTCATTAAAGGCTTCGAAGCATACACAGATTACTTTTTCTCCCACTTCAATGTCTGCTCTGTGTTTTAGCATTTGGTGTTTTGCTGTGGGTGCTACAGCCGAGTGTTGCTGGAGATCCCCTCCTTTTTTTGAGGCTGAGAACTCTCAAACTCTCCTGGGGTGAGCTAAATCGATATCACCCTCTGATGTCATCGTTCTCGCCCTGTGACGTCATCGCTACCACAGTGACTTTATGGAAGTAAGGCAACAAACAGGACATTCTAGTCGACGACGTGTGAGAAAAAACAATCAAATCAAACACCACAATGAGGGAGAGATGGCTTATTCTCAAAGCTCGCCATTTGAAATTGATACACTCGGGTTGGGAGATCGCCATCATCATTATTACGTCCTTTTAAAATCAACAATAAATTTTGTCAAATTAGAAGTGCAGAAAAATGAAATCCTTCTATTGTAATAACTTTTAATTGATTGACATATATGCATTAATGTCCACCACTTCACCTTAACGTAAGATAAGTAAAATAACAATAGGAAGTCGAAATAGCGAATCAAAGTGAATGATACATAGAATTACAACTTCTTATTCTTCGATAGTTGTCCAGTAAGTGTTCGAGCTGCAATGAGCTAGAGGTAGCTGTATAGCACTTATAAGGGTGAGTGTTAGTCATATTACACATCTATAAAACCATTTTTCTTATGCTCCGTAAGGTTTACAATTATATGTGTATACTGAACTTATAGCGACCCTATAAGATCAAAATGAATTTCATCCAAACTGGTCGTATTATAGAATTAAAACGAAATAACAGAACATCAACATAAAACCATTTTTCTTATGTTTCGGAAGGTTTACAATTATTTGTGTATACTGAAATTTAAGACACCAAAATCAAAATTAATTTCATCCAAACTGGTCTTATGATAGAATTAAAACGGAAAAAAACAGCATATCAATATAAAACCATTTTCCTCATGTTTCGCAAGGTTTACAATTATATGTGTATTCTGAACTTTAAACGACCCTATCAGATCGAAATCAATTTCATCCAAACTAGTCTTATGATAGAATTAAAACAGAAAAAAAAGTGGCACGATAGTTAAGCGATAAATTGGATGAGAAGGAAGAGAAATCTCTATGCTTTTTGATGATTATCCATAGTGTTTTTACTTGTCGTTGATTTTATGTATGCTATTTGTTGTCCTTTTGCGAAGTAGTGTCCTTATTTCCCAGACAGACTAATAAGTGGCGTTTACGAAAAACGTGTCGATTTATGCAAATAGCACACAAAATAAAAGTACTTTGACGTCGAAGCTATGACCTCCCGTTGATTTTCTTTTGTATCACAGACTCTCAGGGGATTCGAATGTTCTTGTCACAAACATGAAGAGCAAAGTGACATATTTTTGCCTTATTGGTCCCTTTGAACTTTAATCAAGCAGAAGCTATTCAATCAAGACATAAGTAACAGTTTCATCGAAAATAGTCCATGTTTGCCTCATTGATTTAACATTTCTTTGAGATTGTTTTCCCTTAAGCTTTGAAAACCACATCCTTTCTTATAGAACAAGAAAGGACCTGATCTCACTTTTGAGTGTTATTCAGTCCGAGGTTCGAAACCATTCCAATCGAAATTCTAGTGAATTTGCCTTGCCCTTTCGACTTTGAGAATGAATAACTGATAGGAACTTCTTTGGTGTTGATTTGTAGCATCAAAGGATCGTCGTCTCTTTATTGTGAATCAACATATCACTGTAAAAGTATAACTGAATACAAAAATCATTTGCTGGAAGAAATTACATTTCAGATGCCCGTTTCTTTCTGCGGCGATACTGCTTTTTTCACGAATGCATTGTTGATTCATTATATAAAGCACTTTCGAGAAATGTTTAGCGGCCATTGTATTAGCATTCTCGAATATTTCGATTGTGGTAGTTTTATACGTGTAGTGAGAATTTATCCCACAACTTTTCTCTTGAGACACTGGATTTTCAATGTTTTAATGTCTTTCTAAATTTATCACCTCTCTGTTCCATTATTGTATACGACATTCGTTTTCCAATTACAACTTCTAATGTCAAGAAGTATCCCCGTCGAGTGTGCTGGAGGTGCTTTTAAGACAATTGATCCTTCCGAACGCGGGAAAAATTTGAGAAATTCCATGACGTCACAATGCAATTTCGATGTTTGACCGAGGTTCTAAGCTTGTTTGTCCGAAGGTGAAAGCATTGTGACGTCACGAAATTTTGCATTATTTTCCCGCAATCGGAAGGGTCAATTAGGGTTTGAGCTGAAAACTATTTAAATTATAGAATAGTTTCATCTTTAATGAACGATTTAAGAAATTAGCTCAGGTGCTCTAATAGCACTTTATGTAAGTATGAGATGATATTTGAATATTTAAAAACGTAAATAATCGAATCACTGGCCCGACTTTGAAGAAATTAATTGGATATAATACAGTGTTATGCCGAACTAATTTAACGTTGTACATACTTGTGTTGTTATTCATCAGTCTAGACTTCATTCCTTTCTATTCTATAACGCTGTCCAAACCAACCATGTGAATCTCTTCCAACTGTCGTCGTAGAGCCTACTTATTTTCCTTTCCTTTCTCAATATATTTGGTTATTTAGACGTCTGACGAGACTGTCGTGCTACTCTTTGATTGTTCCTTTGTTTTTCGTGTTACGTTTCAATCAGACAGATTTAGAATTGATACCAACATCATTGATAAAAAGGTTCTTAAAGATCGATGTTGTTTCCCAATACAATGAAATAGTGTAAATTTTGAATTTACATGGCACTACCCTTAATTATATTTTTGCTTGGGATTCTATAGAGGTTAGTCATAAAAGAAATCCGCAGTCGTTTGTATTTCGATGGCGTGATAATTTTGTCTCTGTCATATTGTTTCCCCTTATTCATATTAGGAGAATCTGTTACCATGGTTACGATAATGTCACTATTATGGAATTCCTCCTTATCATAGCTTTACATTGTATTTTTCAAGATTTGCATTCCCAATAATTGTGACTAGGTTGTAGGCACGTCATCCGTATTACCATAACATTTGCTTATAACAGATGACTTTCCACATGTTAAAAGTCTTCAAATTCAATAGCATTATTTCAGATCAGATAAATGCGCAGCATGGACCTTGGTGCAGAAAAATTGGTTTGAAATTTTCTTCGGGAAAGTATAGCGTTAGAACACATCATTGATAAAAAGGTTCTAAAGGATGTGGTTTTCCAATACAATGAAATAGTGTAAATTTTGAATTTACATGGCACCACCTTTAATTATATTATTGCTTAGGATTCTATGGAGGTTAGTCATAAAAGAAATGCGCGGTCATTTATATTTCGATAGCATGATGATTTGGTCTTTGTCATTTTGTTTCCCCTTATTCATATCAGGAGAATTGGTCACCATGGTGACGATAATGTCACTAATATGGAATTCTTCTTTATCTTATCTATATATTGTATTTTTTCAAGATTTGCATTCCCAATAATTGTGACTACGTTGTAGGCACGTAATCCGTATAACCATACCATTTGCTTATAACAGATGACTTTCCAAATGAAATTTCCTTCGGGAAGGTATAGAGTTGGAACACTTCCGTCTTATTACATGTACATTTCGAGTACTTAATCTCGTCAGTGATCCTCAATCTTAACAATGTAATATGACCAAAGAGTGTGAAAGTTATGTCCAAAATGTACCGAATGTCGGCGCCAGGTGCACATTTGTCTCCTTCCATTTATGTGCTGTCATTAATGTCTGATGTTTCTGTACGTCTGTTTTTGTCTGTTTTGTATGATGTCCTAGTGCATATTCTTCTGTCCTGTGGCGAATGGTAGATTTGTCTGATGTCATTAATGCGTCTCTTTCTTGTTGGGTTGTTCTGTTTTGTCAATGCAGGGTTGTCTTGCTGGAGATCCTTCCCTTTTCTTTGTAGATTCTGACTTTTGCCTTGTGCTTAACTTTCACTTTCAACACCATTTGCTACTAACGTGGCAGATGGTCGTCCTAAGTCGGCAACAAATGTTCATTGGTCTCGTTTGGTTATATGTACAGTCCTGCAACCCATTTGTTTGAAAAAAAGGTGGATAGGATAGGTTGTAGGATGTAGGATAGAAAGTGGATAGAATCTTATCCTATCCCATCCTATCCTATCCACTCCACCTCAATCCTAAAAATTTCTATCCTACATCCTATCCTATTCTACATCCTATCCTACATAATATCCTACATCCTATTCTACATCCTATCCTACATCCTATCCTTTTCATTCTTCAATCCAATCTTCTTTTTATTAATTCTTAAGTGTTTAGCATTCAATTATACTCATTTGATTTAAGTCGATCCATTAAAATTTCTTACTTGACATAATGGGTAATACAAATTTTGATTCAATTAGAAACAAACTTGGAAGTTTGTTATGATATTTCATATCATTCACTACAAGTGCAAAAATGATATTTAATCATCATAAATAATTTTCATTTTAATAAAATCCAAAAACAGCGATAATTACAGAGAATTTACTTCTTATGCATTAATTTGTATTATGTCATTTAGTTTCAATCATAATGTCGCACTTTCTATATAGACATACCGTCAGACATTGCATGAAGTTTTTATATTTTCATTTCCATGCTTCATAAAGGTGATGAGAAGTAGTAAAAGGTGGATAGGATAGGATGTAGGATAGGATAAGATGTAGGATAGGATAGGATGTAGGATAGGATAGGATGTAGGATAGAATTGGAATGGAATGAGGTGGATAGGATAAGATGGGATAGGATGGGATGAAATGGGATAGGATAGGATAGAGTGGATAGGAGGTGAATGTAGGATGTAGGATGATGGATAGGATAGGATAGAATTGTCAAACAAGTGGGTTGCAGCACTGTAGTTCCTTTGTTTGGTGTTTTGATGTCGTATTTGATGTTCCTGCCAATTGTGCTTACTGTGCCCCTTGTTGGGAATGTCTTCTCTGTGTTTTAGGATGTTTTGATGCTATGCTGTGGGTGCTGCAGTCGTGTCTTCATAGCGATCCCCTCTTGTCTTCTAATCAAAATGAGTTAAAGAAGATCATGACGACAATCTCAACAGCACTCACAATAGAGCACCAAATTGATAATCGACGGACCCCTAGCAAGCTAGAGGTGGGACCAGGTGCCCGGGAGGAGTAAGCATCTCCTGTTGGCTAGCCGCACCCGCCGTCGATGTTCATGCACGAAAATGAAAACATGAAATGCACTGTCTGGGGTCATTTCTATATAGAAAGTGTTATGGCGACCATGTCAGGGAAAATATTCAAAACACTGTGAAACCCCTCGCGTGGAACTTTTTTACGAGCTCCACACGGCAAAGGGCATAAGTATGACACAAATGAGTTAAAGAAGATCCTGACGATTAATCTCAGCAGCACTCACTATAGAGCACCAAAATGCGCATCGACGGACTCCTAGCAAGCTAGAGGTGGGACCAAGTGCCCAGGAGGAGTGAGCATCCCCTGTTGGCTAGCTGCACCCGCCGTCGATGTTCATTCACTGAAATGAAGACAATGAAAACATGAACTGTACTGTCTGAGGCCAAAAATGTACGGGGAGCCCCCTTGGACCGAACTTCACTTCTAGAGCCTTAAATCAAACTTTATATCTAATATCATGTGAAGAAGAAAAGTACGATATCTCCAATTAATTTGGTCTTTAGCGATAGATATTACCTAAATAATATGTAATCATCACGACCCAATATCAAAATAATGCATCGGAACATCGAATTCAGTGCTACAAAAGTCCATAGAGACTTCATCCCTACATTATCTTAGATGAGATCAGTTCTAACATACAATGATACGATATGACTAAGCGTCTTAAAGGTACATTTTGTCTTTGCTGAGGCGTGAGGATGCTCTCTATTTCTTTAAGAGGACTGTCCATCAAGTGAAGCCATCGTATCAACCCTAATGTCAAGTTCCCATTACCTCTAGTATTGATAATTGAGCCATCATATCACAAAGTCTATGGATTTGTTATTGTGTAATTGCTTCCATCTTCATGGTAAACACTCCTATTCAGCTATTTACAGACCCTATAATCTTATCTCTCTGATACAAATTTCACTTAACTTCGAACAAATTGGGAAATCTGAGTACCAGCGACATTTTACAGTCTTCGATTACGGTCTCGTAGGTTATGCTTCCTGATCGAATTGGGGTAAAAATACAAATCTAGATAGAATATAGCCGCTAAATCTTTTCTGCAACGTTTATTCCATCGCATGAAAAAGGAAAAGGAATTATGTAATCTCTTGTGGATCAATTAATAGACATTTAGAATTAATTTTGACGAAACAGGGACAAAAGTACGAGTAAATAAGGACAAGATTCGAATTTTGAAAATTCAGTGAATGATCATCAGACAAGTACCCGAAACGTGCAAATCTGGTCCATGCTGAAAATATATCTGTTCTTAAATGATGCTATTGGATTTGAAGACGTTTAACACTTAACATAGAATGGACATTCAAAATCAATAGGAATACTTTATGTTTTTTCGAAATCCATTTGGCGTTGATAATTACAACCACTGGGTTGGTATTTATCGAAAGTTTCTTGCGTGAACATTGACGGCGGATGGGGCTAGCCAAACAGGGGATGCTTACTCCTCCCTGGCACCTGGTCCCAGCTCTAGCTTGCTGGGGGTCTGTCCATGCTCAGTTTGGTACTCTATTGTGAGTGCTGTTGAGATTATCGTCAGGATCTTCTATATCTCAATTTCTTGTGGACTGTAAGTCTCCATGAACATTGTTCGCCCAGCTTATTTCGTTTCTGGAATGGCTTGAAATATATCGGAAAGTTTTCTTGTTCTAAGTTTGATAAATTGTTTTGAAACAAAGACAGAATTCCCTGATTTTAAAGCTTTGGTTTTAGCTAGCTGTACTTTGCATATATTTTGGGCTTAATTTATAAATGAGATTTGATGCCAAATATTTCTTTATTTCAAGTAAAATATGAAAGAGATTTAAGAAAGGAAACGCCGCTCAGAAAAGGTACATGTAACATTGAAAGTACTCGAATAGCTGCTTTCTGCAAGGTATATCAATATGCGTCTTTCAATTTGCTATTTTCGAAAACCAGAGTTACTTCCCATTTGAGACGGTATCTGACCTAGACTGATTATGACGTCATTAAATTCTATGGAAACAGTCCTAAAAGTCTGGGAAATGACGGTATAACATCTAAGTTACCATACCATTTTCATGACGTCAAAATGTATTTACGTCAGATACCGTCTGTAAGGGGAAAGAACTCTGTATTCAACAAAGACTCAATATTGTTTGATATAAATAACACTTAGGTTAAGACAGTAAAATAAGAAAACATAACATGAATCCTCCTGTTCTTAGATCACTTTCAATTCACCTTGTTAATTTATTTTTCAATAAATTACATATAAATAAATGTTTTGAACCAATTGAGCCTTTCGTTCCATTTTAATTTTAGCTGCGTGAGAATTGCTTTCATTGACAAATAATCGCAAATATTCGGTATGTGTTATTAAAAATGAATTGAATATGATGCATTGTTTTCAAGGAATGTTTGGTTTCTCTTCTGCCTTTGGTGACTCTTGTCGTGCTTGTCCTTTCTGTGTTTTCCCACCTCTAGCTTACTAGGAGTCCGTCGATGCTTAATTTTCTACTCTATTGTGAGTGCTGTTGAGATTATCGTCAGGATCTTTTTAAACTCATTTGTGTCACACTTATGCCCTTTGCCGTGTGGAGCTCGTAAAAAAGTTTCCCGCGAGGGGTTTGACTGTAAGTGTTTTGAATTTATTTCCCTGACATTGTTGCCATAGCACTTTCTATATAGACATAACGTCAGACAGTGCATGAAGTTTATATACTGTTTTCATTTTCGTGCTTAAACATCGACGGCGGGTGCGGCTGGCCAACAGGGGATGCTTACTCCTCCCGGGCACCTGGTTCAACCTCTAGCTTGCTAGGGGTCCGTCGATGCTTTATTTTGTACTCTATTGTGAGTGCTGTTGAGATTATTGTCAGGATCTTCTTTAACTCTTTTGAATTCAGGTGTGCCAAAGGTTTTACTTGTATTAACTTTTGGTGCTACATGCGAGTCCAGGTGGAGATCCCCTTGATTTTATTCCCTAAGTATCAGTTCATTTTCGTCATATACGAAAATGAACGTGGCAAATCAACTATTTGAAATAGTCATGATTAAATTATCTGTCTTAACTGTGTTGTATTGTCTTTGTGCCTTTATTTATAAGTTAATTTTCTGAGGTTTGGTCTCCGAATGTATGTCGGTTTGGTCCTGAACGTATTTCTTTACATGAATGAGTAGTAATCTTACATTCTTGCTTCGATGTATTTCTACGTTTTGCAGTTCTTCGTCTTTAAAAAAGCACAATCTGTATGCTCATTTTTTTTCAGTTTGATTTGTCTACAGAATCAAAACAAAAAGATAAAATTAAATTAAGAAAGAAAAATCGAGGAAGGTAATATTTTGCTTCTTTAATTTTTATAGAAGAGACTGCCATGTATCAGCGTTAGGGTTCTTCTTTTCTTTTTTATCAGTACATAGATACAACAACCACGCCAAATTCAGCAATGTAAATTATCACATATATATACCGTTTGTCTTTCAAAATGACTTGGTTGAAACGCAATCCAAGGAGTCCATGAAATATACATTTAGTTAAAATTTTGTAGGCTGCATTAATATGAGTAAAAGATTATGTAAAAATGACATTTTGCAAGGTGATTCTGAGTGCTTTAACTTGAAGAAACATTAAATGACTCTGTAAGGTTCGGATGCTATCCTATATCTATTCACAGTTCTATATCCATTACGTTCCAGATAGAAAAATAAGTGGATTCGTCTTCATTCTAAAATTCTTTATAATAGTTAGTTTCATTTATGTATCACTTATAGAACGTAGATTTGTTTTTCTCCTAACAGGTGAAGGTTACTCATTCTCAGATCAATATGGCGTCGTTATACGTTCTCCCGATGGGAGTCATTAGTCTTTACCGGTGATTTATTGTGATTCTTCGTGTGATATTTAACAGTGTATGACAACTAACAATGTCATTCTCAAGCATCAAATATCATTGAACTAGATAACTCCGTATATATTTTGGTTAAACAAAGTATGTTGTTTTCTGGAATTGTTGTCAATTGTACGCAAACTGAGCAAGAACATGTCTTATACATACTTTACCATTTTTGACAAAATTTTCCTACAATGTTTCGCATCGGAATTCAGTTTTGGTCTTCATATGGTTAGCTACTTTACAATATCATTGGGAAAAATTTATGTCTTGAGTGAATGCATGTACAAATAGAAACCTGGCTCAAATAAAACCTATGAACTGATATTGAAAATTTATTAATATCATTTGTAAAAATCACTTTAGCTTTGGCTATTTGAGTTGAATGGAATAGACATCGAAGAAGTAGCCATCAGTTATTCAGTCTCAAAGTCGAGAGTGCAAGGCAAAATCATTAGAATTTACGAGAACAGAGCAAGAACATGTCTCGTACATTGGTAAGCTTGCGAACCTCGGAATGAATAACATTCCGAAACGAGACCAGGTGCCGGGGAGAGTCAGTGTCTCATGATTGGATGCAAGAAAGGAGGGAATCTCCAACAACACTCGGTTACAGCACCCACAGCAAACCCTAAAACACCAAATAATAAAAAACACAGAACAGACACCCACAGAAAGAGACGCAAAAGAGAAAGGACCATCATCTCATGGAAACATGAAACACAAAAGACCACACATAAACCAACGAGACCAACTCACACCATAGAAATATGAAACACAAACGACCACAAATAAACCATAAGGATAACCGTCGCAACAGACAAAATTAGGACTACACGTTAACCATATCAACACCCGTCACAACAGCCCTATGAAAACTTTTCATATTCGGAGCTTGTCTCGATGTACATATTGGTGTATATATCAGGTAAATATTTCTTGCTTGATGATGATGATGATAGCCATTCAATCACAATCTCGAATGTAACGGATTATTCTGGAAAGGGGGATGTGATATACACTTATTATATTCCCGTATCGACTGATGACTTTCCTCAACGATGATTTCAGTCGTTGTGTAATATAACCTTGAACAAGTAGCTTTGCTTTTGTCCTAAACCTAACAGCTTTATCTCCTTTCGAAAACAAATGCGTTGTCCCTCACATTCAGCTATCTATGTGATCATCAAATGAAAGTCCTTTAATCAGAACACACAAATCACAATCTAAAGGCTTACAAAATATTAAAAGATAAAATAGAACTCTCTCACAACGTTTCGCTTTGTTGTTTGTTACTTCATCCTACAATATGGAGGTTTTTAAACATTCCACAATATGGAGGTTTTTAAACATTCCACAATATGGAGGTTTTTAAACCTTCTACGATATGGAGGTTTTTAAACATACTAGGCATTCTTCGACGTCATCCTACAGTATGGAGAATTTTAAACATAACGCTAGGCGTTCTTCGACGTTATCCTACAGTGTGGAGGCTTTTCAACATAACAGTAAGCGTTCTTCGAGACAACTTGGTGGGATGGAACAAGCTGATGTATACGTATAAAGAATATATATCTAAGTAGAGGAAAACTGCCCTTTTGGCACATATACCTAAAATGAGGCACCATACTTTCTCTGCGGTGCATGTGGTGCAATGACGTCATCGAGTCCGGTTCAAATCTGACCCCTACACTGACCAGTAAAGAGCTTCGAATACCCCCTTCTCCCCATCTCATCCCTCCCTTCCCCATCCCTAACTCCAGGGCTTGACAAGGTATACACGTACATCACATCCCGGGGCTAGTTCGGGGTCATTGAGTGCAAAATAAAAAGTTACCGTAAGTGTACCATGTGACATATCAACAGAAAGGTATCGACGAGAACATTACATCCCGGGAGTAGTTTTGAAGCAATGAGAGCAAAATGAAAAAAGTTATCATAAGTATACCGTGTGACATATTAATAAAAAGGTCTCGGCGAGTGCATCACAGTCCGGGGTAGTTCGTTGTCATTAGGTGCAAAATGGCAAAGGTATCATACGTGTACCGTGTGTCATATCAAGGAAAAGGTCTCGGCGAGTACGTTACATCCCGGGGGTGGGTCTTGCTTCTTTGGTGCAAAATAAATTTTTATTTAGAAATATACCGTATGACATATCAAATTAAAAAAAAACCAAGACATAATATTACTTACAAATATCAAGCATGCTTTATACAAAAAATAGCAATCCAAGGAAGGAAGGACTCATCATAAGAAATACATGTTTGAAATATTAAAGCCGTATCACTTATAAAACAAAAGATATAGCCAATCTTATTTTTTTAAATGTAGATCAAAAACCTTGGTCAAGGTCACAAGGTAAACATATATGGTATGTGTTGAAAGGTCTCATGACAAGGAATACACATGTGAAATATAAAATCCCTATCACTTACAAATTCAAAAGATATAGCCAATCTTAATTTTTTGAAAAGTAGGTCAAATATCTAGAACAAAGTCACTGGGTCAAAAATTATGCCATTTTAGTAAGGTTTTATAACAAGGAATTCACATGTGAAACATCAAAGCCCTATCACTTACAAATCAAAAGATATAGCTAATCTTAGTTTTTTTAAAAGTAGGTCAAATATCCAGGTCAAGGTCACTAGGTCAATAATTATGTCATGTATAGTAAGGTTTTATCACAAGGAATACACATGTGAAATATAAAAGCCCTATCACTTACAAATCAAAAGATATAGCTAATCTGAGTTTTTATTAAAAGTAGGTCAAATATCTAGGTCAAGGTCACTAGGTCACTAATTATGTCATGTATATCAAAGTTTTATCACAAGGAATACACATGTGAAATATCAAAGCCCAATCACTTACAAATCAAAAGATATAGCCAATCTTAATTTTTTTTGAAAAGTAGGTCAACTATCTAGGTCAAGGTCACTAGGTCAAAAATTATGGTTTGTGTAATAAGGTCTTATCATAAGGAATACACATGTGAAATATCAAAGCCCTATCACTTACCAATGAAAAGTTATGGGGTGTGACACCCAAAGTGTGACAGACTGACTGACGGACAACAGACAAAGTGATCCCTAAGTGGCGACACAAAAACTACATTTTTATCATGAATAGTTTTGAAAAGAGCCAGCTTTAATCCAAGAATTAACTTTGGAAGGCAAATAGAGCCATTTGACGAGATATTGATTATTTTGTCTTGATTTTTGTCTCTATTTTAAACACATCATCATATTTGTTGTCCACTTTCTGATAAAAAAGTGCCAATGATCTTCGTCCAAATAGTCTTTGAGCTAGTAAACGGGGATTCCACCTATTATCCGTCTATCGGCAATGACGAATAAATCTTCAGACCCCTTTTGATCATAATCCCCGGTAAAAAGATTCCGTGTATGAGTCACCCTCACTCGATCGCCAACTTTAAATTGGAACTGTTTTCTTGTCTGTTTCCGTTTCCCTGCAATCACAGGCATTTTGGGCCAGAACGTGTTCCACCAAAGATTTGTTTCTTTTGATTCATTGACTTTGTCGAGAGCCATACCAATGGTGCGATGGAACGTGGAGTTATAATTGGTGTTAAAGTCTTCCAAACGATCAACATAGCGATGCGATTGCTTATATATCATGTATTGATACATATAAGCTTTGGCAGTTTTGATGACCCTTTTTGCATAGTTGGCTTTTATTTCTGTATTATGTGCATATAATTGCTTGATATTGTATCGTTTTAGGAGAGCATTAATACTCCTAGATTTGAATTTTTGGCCTTTGAGTTTAATGATTCTGGCTGGTTTTCTCCCTTCCTCCAATATCTATTTAATAGCTCACGCGATACTATCTCCTCTATTATCAGAGTGGGCCTTAGCCATAGATATTTTGAAGAAATATCGATGAACACTAGGATGTAGGCATATCCATCGTTCTCGTTCGCAAACTTGGTCATATCCATCAAATCGGAATCCCCTTGATGGTCAATCCCCATTGCGATTACCGTATTTCTCTTGAATCTTTCTCTGTAAGCTATAGGGTTCCTGCTAGAGGGCACATGGTGCCAACTTCGATGATCGTCTGTCTCTTCAACGCATTTGAAATTCTCTGTTACATAATTTCTTGAAATTTCGAAAACGTGGGTCCTGTAGCATCATATCCCACCCATTCTCCTACGTCTTTCGGTACATTTTTGGACACAATAATTTTCACACTTTTTGGCCATATTACATTATCTAGATTGAGGATCACTGACGAGGGTTGAGTACCCGAAACGTGCATGTCTGGTCAATGCTGCAAATTTCTCTGTTATTAAATTATGCTATTGCATTTAAAGACGTTTAACATTTGTAATAATTTCCGGATTCTGTATTTACTTATGACGTATATTCCCCGCAACCGTTCCTATGGAAAATCTAATGATTGCCTTGCCTTCTCGACTTTGAGACTGAATAACTGATCGGTTCTTCTTTAATGTTTATTTGTTATACCCTTATCGGTATCTCTTTATAACATTCCCATAGGAAAAATGCCTATAAATTCGAATATTTGACCAAGCAGTCATATTTACATCAATATTGGCCCTGTGGCAATAGTAAAAAAAAAAACAAGTGACCGATAAACGTCACATCATTTGTGACGTCATGTCATTGATGACGTTATAAACTACCTGTTTTTCCACGCTCTTTATGACTTTGAGACTGAATAACTGATCGGTACTTCTTTAATATTTATTTGTTATACCCTTATCAGTATCTCTATATAACATTCCCATGGGAAAAAAGCCTATAAATTCGAATATTTGACCCAGCAGTCACATTTACATTTATATTGGCCCTGGGGCAATTATAGTGAAAAAAAGTGACAGATAAACGTCACATCATTTGTGACGTCACGTCATTGTTGATGTTATAAACTCTACCTGTTTTTTTCCACGCTCTTTGTCTTAAAGACGAAAATGAATGGAATCATGCCGGGCCAATCGGTACGTTGCTGAAGTATTGAAGTAAGGTATAACAAAACAATTATTGACTGGGAACTCGGGCAACATATGACTTGTTGGACCTTCAGACAGAAGATAGCCTTCGGCCTCGGGCAACATTTTGTCTTCAGGTCCAAAAAATCATATATTTCCCTTATTCCCAGTCAATAATTGTATAAAATTGCTATGGTAAATGTCGTAGTATGGCTATGTCTTGGAAACTCGACAAAGAGTACTTCCAAAATATATCTGACGGTGTGGATATAATCGAGTGGATGTATCTTGTTCCAAATACAACTGTGCGTTTCTAATTGATCATATAAAAAAATAGCATATCTAGTAAGAGAGGTTAATGTAGCACATGTTTCTTGGATCCAGAAAAAAACCTCTCAGAAACATCACAACATATTATACACTGCCATCAATAAAGTAGTATAAACCATTTTCGTTCATGTTGCTGTTTGAAAATGAACATTTTTTAATCCATTACTGTATGGTTTTGAAGATGAACATAACAAAAATCATTTGTAACAAATTTGACCCAAATAATTACATTTTTTGAATTTTTGTTATTTTTCATGTAAAAATGACAATTTTTGAAAGAAAACTGTGCTGATGAAAAACAAATTCTTTATGCAATTTTGTAATAACAGTTCCTAACTTTGAATTATGTTAAGCCAATT
Source organism: Pinctada imbricata (assembly GCA_033119305.1). NCBI lineage: Eukaryota > Metazoa > Mollusca > Bivalvia > Pterioida > Pteriidae > Pinctada > Pinctada imbricata. The sequence continues at coordinate 16,080,279 of VSWD01000003.1, forward strand.
ATTATGGATTTTTCAAGTTCAAACGGAAAAACTTAAGGTAAAACTACTAATAATTCCAAAAATAAATAATTAGTCTACTTCGATTTCTCATCTAATTGAAATTTTTCGTGATAAGTGAAAACTTTTTTATGATACCAGGAAACACCATTTTATTACCTTAATATCAAAATTATTAATGGAGAGATTCACACAAGAGTGTATGAAAAAAAAGAGATGATTTTGGATTTTACATAGTGAATTTTCCCCGGCTTGGTGGTGATGTTCCTAGATTACCGTCATACGGCCATTACATATCACATCAATTCCGGTATGCTAGAGAATGAACTGATGTTCTAGATATTTACAAATGAGTTAAAGAAGATCCTGACGATAGTCTCAACAGCACTCACAATAGAGCACCAAATGGAGCATCGACGGACCCCTAGCAAGCCAGAGGTGGGACCAGGTGTCCGGGAGGAGTAAGCATCCCCTGTTGGCTAGCCGCACCCGCCGTCGATGTTCACGCAAAAAATGAAAATATATTAAATACATGCATTACCAAGAAACGATTATGTCAAGGTTTTAATTTCACAAACTAGTAAAGACTTTATGGATTTTTTTTACAAAACTCATTGTCAACTTATTTAGAAATTCTGATCCATACAAGCAACGATTATATATTTGGGGTATTTCACAACCTCAGACCTGCCTTCTTTTACGATTTTGGCGTAAGTTTTACGATATTGATGTTAAAGTATGCTCTACGCTTTTGCTCCTCATTTATATGCCTAAACAAGTTGTAATCGGAATTTAAATTATTCAAAACAAACGGAAAGACTTGACTTTATAAATTCATTGTTGAGGGTTTGATATCGCATAAACAATTGTGTAAACGATAAAAATTTGAACAAATGTCAAAGTAAGGGTAGACGATTCTTTTTTTTTCTCAGAATTACAATCATAGTTTTTTATATTACGCTTAACACCCCTAAGTTACACCTTCATTAGCCACATTTTAAACTTATCGTAAAAAGGTAGGTAGGTCTGCAACCAGCATTTTATGGTGACATGATTAACAAAATAAGAAGGATCAAAGGTACACAGAATTATCATAAAATTGTGTTGGAATCATCAAACGCCTTTTATTCCGTGGATATAATCATTTTGGCACCAAACGGACACTTGGCTTGTTACTGGACCAATCTACAACCTAGTACAAGCGCATTCTTAAGAATTGCACTGTGACAAGACTCTATGACGGGCCCTGTCCAAACCTCCTTAGAGAAGACCGGGCTCCGACCACCTGTTCTTTATAATTGTCATTCCGGTCCCTCGGATGATCAGATCACACGCATGAGCTAGCTACAGGCGGCAGAGCACGACTATATTTCGTATGCCTTTTTTATATCCATTTACAGATCCATCTGTGTTTCTTGGGCCCCTGCGTCATGCTGTCTGCTTGTATGTTCATCTTACATTGAGGAGGTTATTTTACAGCACAAGTGTGCGTTCTTCAAGACCTCAGGGGGATCGGAAAAGTGGTATGGTTGTAGTCCGGATAACCACGTCGTCTGCTACTTGCGTGGTAGATGGCCGTCCTTAGTCGGCACTGGTTGCCCATTGCTCTCGTTGGTTTATGTTTGGTTTTTTTTTCCGTTTCATGTTTCTATCATGTGCGTTGGTGTTTTTGCCTCCTTTGTGTCTCTCTGTGAGTGTCTGCTCTGTGTTTTGCATGTGATGGCTTTTATTTTGCTGTGGGTGTTGCAACCGAGTGTTTTTGGAAATCCCCTCCTTTCGTTTTTAGGAGATGCAGATGGGTATTTCGTGAGTTGCAGAACTTCACTTTGTTTGCTACCACAAGAAAGACATGAGCAATATTAAAGACCTGTCAGGCTGTCACATATAATTCCAAATTAAAGTATTCAATGAGCAACGAAACATTGCAATTAGTTGTGTCCATCATTTTATATTTTTCTGTACCTTATCATATTTCAACAAATTTCAAAAACGTATGTACTAGCCTACTAAATATAGAAATGAACATTTTTCATGTTCATGGACTTCGCACTTCGGAAATCGCACTTCAATGGGACACAAAAGTAAATTTTTGGTGTTTTCCCAATGAATTTAAAATACTTTGTTTGGACCATTCATTTCATATTGAAACGCTCCAGTGTCATTTCGTCCATTGTCATTTTTTATATGGCCCCTAACAGTTCCAATGACAAATATGGATAATGGCCATATCCCTGTGTTCATCACAAAATCGATAATTTATAAAATCATAAACCTGAAGGCATAGAAAATCAGGATAAAACAGAAACCAAAGCAAACAAACAAAAACCCCACCACATGAAAAGAAGCGAACTCCTGATATGGAAGTGAGACAAAGTGTCCGGGAAGAGTCAGCATCTTCTGCTTGAATGCAACGAAGCCTGGAGTGTGAATTCCGAAGTTCGTCAACTTAAAATAGGTCTAATAGTTTGAATAGGGACGTATTAAGGAATTAAATCCCCTTGATGAAAAATTTAAATAGAAAAAAAAAAATGCAGAAACACTATTTTGTGAACTTTAGATTTTTCAGCGAAATTTGATGAAAAATATTTTAAAGGAATTTTGACCAACTGATATTTGATTCCCGATTATTCTGTTAAAATATCTAATAACAAATACTGCTTTCCATTCAATGCAAACTGTAAGGACCACTAAGTATTAAATTTTTCAATATTCAAATCGGTGAAATTTTTACAATTAATTTTTACAGTATAATATGATGTGATTTAAGGTCTCGGGATTCAATAAATGGGTGCCCCAATTGCTTCGAAGTACTCATTGAATACCTTTATATTCAGAGAATTATTTTCGAAAAGACGTACTAAGCAGTTTGAAATAACTCCGCCTTTTCTCAGAAGTGGCGTATAAAAAGTTGACCGAATGTGACCTTTCGACAACGATCCCTGGAAATAAACTTGCTTTGCTTGCTAATCCACTTTCCAATTCTCATGACATTATAAAGTCAGTTGAGGTCATCTTGTAGGTCTTTAACCCTAATTGACATTTTTTTATTTACTTCCATTGCATTTCAGACATAAGAACCATTTTTTATGGTTTTGTGCTGTAAAATTGCTTGTAATGTAGATTTCTTTAGTCTAATGTAACCATCTCTTAAGAACTCTTGATGTCGTTAGCAACCATCAATGTCCTATTCACTTATTCGTAACGGAAGATAATTTGTCTGGAGTCCATATAATTGGTTATTAGGAACCATTTCAAAGCCCTTGGATAATTCTTTGGTTTCATTAGGGAAATATACTAATCGTATCATCTTTTTTAAAGATTGAAACACTCGTTGAGTCGAAGTTATTGCTGGGTTTTTATTTTATTCGAAAGACGGAAGAGAGACCGACGACTTATATGACATCTTAAGGAAGCAGGTCATACACTGATCGGTGAAAGCTCATGATGTATCGAGTGTTTGGAAGGTAATGGGAGAAAAAGTACAGAACTTAAACGTCTTCAAATTCAATAGCATCATTGAAAAGCAGATTTTGCAGTATGGACCAGACATGCATGTTTTGGGTACTTATCCGTCGTCAGTGATCCTCAATCAGCACAATGTAATAGTGCTAAACAGTGTGAAAATTATCACGTTAAAAAGATGTACGAAAAGACATAGCATGATGATTGGGATATGATGCTACAGGGCCCATGTTTTAGAAATTTCAAGGAATTTAGTAACAGAATTTTTCGAATGCGTTGAAGAGACAGAAGATCAACCGAAGTCGATCGAACTTGGCTACATGTGCCCTTAGGGTCCACCAGCAGTGACACTCAACAAGAAACAATATCTCTAAACCCCCTTTTTTATGAAAAGTGATACTAAAAAAGACGGGATTTTTACATTTATGTAGAAAGAATAAAAGAAACTTTTTATTTTCTTTAAAAAAGGTAAAGAGGTGGAACACTTCCGTACAATTATTACAATCATTAATTTTCATAACAAGTACACTAGAGAAAAAGTACTTATCAAAGCTCCAGGAGCATATTGCATCATTGTGTGATATAACTATCAATGTGCAAATGAACAAACATTAATCAAAAAATGGACTTCTCTATAGTAACACCCCTTATTTTAACCAGACAAAAGAAGCACTGATCGTGTAAAATTCGATGTTATAGATTTTATCAGTAATTGCCTTCCAAGAGGTTTTGATGAAGTCTGAAGAACTCACACAGGGGAGAAATTGAAAATAACAGGTTACCTACTGAACGAAGGGGTCGACGGACAGACAGACACTGCAGAGCAGAATTTCATATAGCTCACTGTTCTTAAATGATGCTATTGAATTTGAAGACGTGAGAATAAAATTAATCACGCAGACATATGTTCATGCAGAAAATTATTTCATGACGTGACCTCACAACCAATGTGACGTGTATTGGTCAATAGCAATTGAACTATTGACAACCCGGTCCAATATTGAGGTACCCCCCCCCCCCCCCAAAAAAAATATTGACTGAGACGAGATATAGTCTGTGACAAACACACGTGCGTCACTAATAACAAGAAAGTACATGAACTTGAACATTTTTAATTAAAGATTATGATTAAGCATCTCTTTTCTTTATATTTATCTCAAATACCTGCCGAAATAGCAATCAATACTTTTCTCTGTCAAAACGTCACGTGTGTTATTTATGAAATAATATTTTGAGTCATTTGTTCTGCATGACGGAAAATGAAGGAAACTCGCCACATTATTGGCATAAATCTTTCAAATTAGTTTAGGCGCCAGCCCTCGCCCAAAATAACTCTTATATAGATTGAAAGATAAATTGCAAATCTAACTTTTTTTATATGAAAATTATTTAGCGCGAGGGATGGCCAGCTACTTGTTTTCATAATTTTTGGCCAGAAATATGCCAATTTCTTACGATTTTTCAGCATTTTAAGCCGATTTGGAAGCAATATCTTTCGGTGCACTGCACGAAAATTACAGTCTTCATCTTGGTATTTCAAACAACCATACATTTAACTTCCTTGATACGAAACACATCGAATCCTAAAACATTCAAAATTAAGGGCCGATTTTCCATGTTACCGAAGCTGCCCCTTTGAAGACATCGGTCCGAAATAATTTGCTTCTTTGAAATAAAATACAGTGTATACGTATAATCAATGTCCTATATTAAAGATTTACTGAGTATATGCATGGAGAAAAAGAGCTTCATTTCTCAAAATCAATATCAATAGAAAAACATATGATCTGATATTGAAATAATGTTCATATTTTATTTACAATATTGTTATTTTCATAATTTTACCCTTTGATATCATGTCCCTGATCCATAATACCGGTAGTAGTGGTGTTCATAAGTTGTCAGATAAAATTAATTACACTGCTTTATCTCCCAAAAGTAGAAAATATCTAATCACCTGATTCTTAAGCGCGAATACATGAATGATTAAAGACCCAAGTGGTACGACCTGACAGTTAATGACAGCATTATCTGGAATGTGTTATACAAATGTTTGTATGAAAAGGAAAGAGAGCAAAAATGTTACTTTCATGCACGCTATTTTCCTCCTTTACTCGGTGCTTTTGAATGGTACAAGACCTCTGGAATGTTATACTTTTGAACTGTATATTCCGTATTATAATTATCTGAATCACCATTGTATTGAAAAATGTAGCGTACAACAAAGGAGTGAATCTCCAACAACACTAGGTTGCAGCACCCACAGCAAAACTCCAAAACACCTTAATTAATCAGCTTTTAAATGATTCTAATGAATTTGAAGACGTTTAACATTATTGAAAAACACAGAGCAGACATGCACAGAAATAGACGCATCGGGGACAAGGAACATCAACTCACAACATAGAACCAAAAGACCACACATTAACCAACGAGACCAATGGGCAACCGGTGCCGACTTAGGACGGCCATCTGCCACGCAAGTCGCAGATAATGTAGTTATCCGGATTACGTGCGCAAAACCCTCCTACTTTTCAGATTACCCAGAGGTCTCGAAGAAAAAAAAATTGTAGTGTCAAATAATCTCCTCAATGTAAGATGAACATACAAACAGACAGCATGACGCAGAGGCCCAAGAAACACTCGGATGGATTTGTAAAAGTATATGAAAAACAGAAGGCATACGAAATACAGTCCGTGCTCCGCCAGCTGTAGCGAGTAAACACATCTCAATATTTAGTGTGAGAAAGATAATGGTTCAAAACATTAGTTAATCTAGTCGTTGATCGGAGAGACCTAATTATTCCTTCAGGGAAGAGAACTGTTACATGTATACTTTCCTTCCATGTTTAATTTGGCAAATTTTCCTCATTTGTTTCAACTTGTTATGTTCCAGGTCCCTTTTATCCCCAGATTACTGTCCTTTAGTAATTTGTGTAGTGATATCAGGCATGACATAAATTACCTATTAAACACATAAAACAAAAGCGAAATTATGTCTTATTAAAGCAGATGAAAGGTATAAACTTTTTAGTATCAATAACATTGCTTGAAGAAATCAGATCTTCACATAATGATTTTGTTTTCATTAGAGACGCATCTACAATTATAACCTCTAATAATTCGATATAATTCAATTAAGTTTACATCGTTTAGAATAAAAACAATATCTAACAATACTGCATGTTAGAATTATAAGGCAAATGTTTTCTAGAAAACAACATTACAGAACAGAATACGTTACACATAAGAGAAAGGAGGGATCCGAAAGAGGACTCCGTTGCAGCATCCGCAATAAAACACAGAAATAACAAAACACAAAGTAGACAAGCATGACAAGATACACCGACTAAACATCAAAGACACCATCAATACAATCACACCACATTAATCAGCGAGATCAATTGACTACCGTTAAAAACTTAGGACAGCCATCTGACAGTAAAATTGTTGAGGTTATTTGGATTACATGAATTGTATAAAATAAGAAAACACAAAGGGACTACAAAGTTGTAAAGAAAACGGATGTCAAACGTGACGGCTTGTTAACTTATACTTTCCGCTCATCTGCTGTAGAAAAAAGAAGGGGATCTCAAACAATGAGTTAAACTTGTTAAAGAAGATCCTGACGATATATCTCAACAGCACTCACAATAGAGCACCAAATTGAGCATCGAAAGACCCCTAGCACGCTAGAGGGGGGACCAGGTGCCCGGGAGGAGTAAGGAGAAACATGAAATACAAAAGACCACAAATAAACCAACGAGACCAATGGACAACCGGTGCCGACTTAGGACGGCCATCTGCCAAGCGAGTAGCAGACGTTGTGGTTATCCTGGATTACGTGTGCACAACCCTTCAACTTTTCTGATTACCCCGAGTTATCGAAAAACATACAATTGTAGTGTAAAACAACCTCCTCACTGTTAGATGACCACGCACAGACAAGACCATAAAACGCAGGGGCCCAAGTAACACATATGAATATGAAAATGGATGTAAAAATAGGGAGTATGTAATACAGTCCGTGCTCTACCGGCTGTAAGGAGCTCATGTATGCTATCACCCGAAAAGTCTGACTGACATTCAGAGAGGACAGGTGCTCGGGGCCCTGTATTCTCTAAAAAGGTTTGGACAGGATCCGTAATGGAGTCCCGTCGTCACAGTCAGTGAGATTGCATGTCTTAAGAATGCGCTGGTAAAAGATTGTGTTAATTATGTCACAATAAAATGCAGGTTGTGAAATACCCAAAGTAATATACTCTGTTGCTTGTATGGGTCCGAATTTCAATAGATGTTGACAATAACTTTTTTGTACAATTTCCAGAAAGTCTTTATTAGATTTTGAAAGCGATAACCTTGACCTAAGAGTTTCTTCGTTATTTGTAAATTTCTACTCTAATCCAAAACATCAGTACATGCTCTATACCAAGAGTGGTACACCTGTTGAACTTTGCGATCATGAATGGAAGGGCTTTCAACTTCGCATCCCTCTGTCACACTTGTCAATTTGAGCCATTATTCCAGACGCTGCAAAAACAGGACCACAGTTTTATGACATATACTGTAATTGAATATTGTATACAAAGGATTCGTTGAAATTAAATGTCAAAATGAATCCTTAGTAACATAGAGACAATTCTGAAATATTGAGATATGTCATAGAGAAGGTCTCAAATGCCATTTTTGCCTTGCAAGTTATAATTCAAACGTCCTCTTATGAACCATCCTATGAACCTCTGAGGTACATCATACCTCAATATGCTTTTCTTGTGAGTACGACCTATCCGTGAGTTACTCACTGCAGATCATCCCTTTTTCACAATGCTACTGATGATGTCAAGTAGAATTTAGGTCCTCTAGGCTCAGTGTATAAAAACCCCCTTTATTATAAAATATTTAATATGATATTATATCCTCATCAGTGATGCTTCCAACCAAATTGATTTTCACCACACCGTCTGCTATTTACGTGGCAGATGGTCGTCCTAAGTCGGCATTGGTTGCCCATTGGTCTCGTTGTTTTATGTGTGGTCTTTTATGTTTAATGTTTCTATGGTGTGGGTTGGTGTTCCTTGTCCCTTTTGCGTCTCTTCTTGTTGGTGTCTGTACTGTGGTTTTTGTATCGGGTGTTTTGGAAATTTGCTTTGGGTGCTGCAATCTGGTGTTGTTGGAGATCCCCTCCTTTCTTTCAGGAGCCACCAAATGTCTTTTCAGATGCGTCCTCTGGTTTTACTTTTAGAATTTAAGTTTGAATATTGGCATGGCGCGATTAAATAGTGCCATTGGCAAATTATGCGAGGGGTTTGACAGTAAGTGTTATGAATATTTTCCCTGACATGATTGCCATAGCACTTTCTATATAGAAATAAGCTCAGACAGTGCATATTTTGGTTTCATTTTCGTGCATGAACATCGACTGCGGGTGCGGCTATCCAACATGGGATGCTTACTCCTCCCGGGCACCTGGTCCCACCTCTAGCTTGCTAGGGGTCCGTCCATGCTCAATTGGGTGTTTTCCAATCTGAATGCTGTTGAGATGATCGTCGGGATCTTCTTTAACTCTTATGCATTCCCTACTTGCACTGGGCTACGGAGATTGATGTTCTTCGTGTTTCTGTGGAACTATGTCACTATCCCGGTTGGTTTTTCTTTTCGAGTAAGAAAGTTCTGTTTTACATTTTTTTTCAAAAAAAAAAAAAAAAAAAAAAATTGTGAGCCTTTCACTTGTGAATTTTGATGTTCCATCACTGATTTCATTCCTAAATGATGAATATCATTTATCAAATTTTCTTCATCTTTTAAAAACGACATGATTGGCCTTCGTCCAAAAGCATTTAAAACATTTTTGCTGGAAATTCATCATATATATTGCACAAGCCATATCACCCACCTTTTCTCTGGAATTTTCCCGTTCATTTGACTGAATTACGTGGCCCTGGTTCGGTGATTTCAAACGTTCGTTGTCTCACAACTTATCATCAGAATATATTTGAATACAAATTTTCAAATCTATATAGATGTAGCAGCCTAAACGTATGGTGTCATACTTCTGTCTCCAACACGCGAAATATCTTTCTTTAGTATATGTCGACATGCGACTTATGTTAACATGCAACGTATTTATGTATGTCAACGTGCAACTTATTCATATGTATGTCAACATGCAACTTATTTATGTCAACATGCGACATAATTATCTTGCATGTCAACATAATCATCTTGCATGTCAACATATTTATCTTTCATGTTGACATAAATAAGTCGCACGACTACAAAACGTATAAAAACATATCCATGTTCATCATATTATAAAGAACAACCTCCTTCTTGTTTTATAAAAAAAACCGCAGTAAATAAATATAATCAAGGTGCACATAAAACGTGTTTACATTTCAAATCATTGAAGCAATATATAAACTTAATTTTTAATTGATTATGGACAATTTCATACAGAAGAAGCAGTGAAAATATGATACATGAAGGACACACGGACAAAACAGCAAGTCAATGCTTGTTCAGATTTGTTTGGAGGAGTTTTGAAATAGCCAACCTGATCCTTTTATTCAAATTTAGTATAACAGTGGGAACGATTTCCTATGGCAAAAAGAGTCCACAGACATGAGCTCCAACGTAAGAGTTCAATAAGATATTCAAATAAATAGTCTTATTTATCAATTCCATTGCACAATATGCATATCTAAACAAATATGCAATTTAAGAAGAACGAATTGATGTCTGCGATGCCTCTTGAGCATATTTCGACAAATAAACAATTTAAGAAGAACGAATGTCTGCGATGCCTCTTGAGCATATTTCCTTTTCTTAAAGAGAGCCATATGGACATATGTCTAAAAACTAGATTCAAAATACTTGTTGCACAATCAGTATTGTCCTCATCGTTTTGTTTAGATTGTTGATTGCAGAACAGAATGAAGTAGTTCTGTCGTGTTACGTATACGAAGTAGATATATATTTTTCTGCCCTATCTGTTTAGTTATCTAAGGATATTGGTCGGTCGAGTAAGCTTCTGAATATAAATGGATCGCGGGGCTGTTAGTAATCATTGACAAATATATATCACTCAGGGGTTTACGCACATAGAGAACATGGTTTTCTGATTTTTGTTCTAATCTCTTCCCTGGTGTTTTAACTACAATATGCTGGAATAGTGAAAAGGTAAGCAGGACATTTTACATATTTCTTTTTTTCTAATAAAAAAGATTTACACATTCTTCTCTTTTAAAGAAATTTCAATTAATTGTTCGAGAATAAGATCTTATCTTGTAGCTTATATGATTCATCATTAAGATAAATGAAAACAAAATATATGAAATATATAAAATAAATGAAATTATTTCTATTTTGCGAACGGTTTTCCTTATTTTCATCTTTTTATGAAAAATGTTTTTTTTTTGTAAATTTGCAGATTATGCATATTTTAAAAGTCTTGATCGAAGAAGAAAGTACATTTAAATCATCTTCGAATTAGATAAAAACATATCATATTTGAAATACTTTATGCCGTTGCTTGTCAATAATCATAGTAATAATTAATTACGTGATTGTATTAGTACATTGATTATAAAATAAACCATTGACTGATAAAAGAATTGTTCTCTAAATGCAATAATGATAATGGCTGTGCGATGGAAATTTGCTTTTGTTCACGAATGGTTTGAATACGTAAATACAATTTTAAAGTATGTAAGCCCTATGTCTGCAACACCCAAGGACCAACAATTACATTGTACTGCTAAGAGCGTTCAACATCATGATTAAGGGTACAGTACATATATCAACTAATCGCTAATCGCTACGTTTAATCACAAATCAGATGTCTAATTTGGCTTCATAATTACTGTTGCATTGTATCAATAAAAGTGATTAAAGTAATTATTCCTTAATTGAAAAGTGGATTGACAACCAATCATAATGTAAGCAGCAACCTTGGATGCCTAATGACTCAGTTATGAAATGGATTCACTATAATAATAATTGTTACCTTGAAAATAGCTCTTTCAATCCTACTTAATTAGATACTGTTTCCTGCATTGTATATATAACATGATTCATGTGATCTTTGAATAGATATGTTACATGTATTACTTAAAGATACCGTGTTCCTGAAAATAAATTTTATTGAAAACGTAATATTTCTTCCGACGGGTCTGGGTTGAGAAAAAAGGAGACATAAAAAGTTTTATTTGAAAATATGCAGTAACGACCATAATATTGTCGAATTTGTAAAATTAAATCTCCATATACCTCTATGGTAAAACACAATACATTGTAGGTGGCGCCAGCGAAATGAATTAGAGCTGCGCATCCCAAATTAAAAATGACGTTTTCAAACGGCTATAGCTGCGAATGTATACGTTAGACTCGCCTGAATATTTGAATTTATACAGATGAGAACGTAAACTTTCATATGAAAAGAAAGATTTTGCATCTAAAAATTTTTGTATAATTAAATAATTTTCAAGGACACCTTACCTTTAACTATTTAGTATAGCGCTTGTATTTTACAGCGCCACCTACTTTACAATCGGACTCTGGAGATTGTTCATTAGATAGGGTTGTCTCCCGTGTTTCAAACCATCGTTACTTGTCAGGAACAGACAAATACCTTCTTGGAAATATGATTGAAATGACAATGAAAGTGTTCTCTTCATGAACAACATTTCCAAGAAATTGTAATGAAAAAGAGACGTGTTTCGGTTATTTAATCCTCATCAGTGGTACTTTGACCAAAGTTATTTTCACACACAGCAAAATTTATTTCATCAGCGCCCTCTAGTTTAATTTTTACGAATCTGACGTTATCTTCTTTGAAAAGAGTACTCCACACTTCCACTTTGTTTCTCATAACATTTGTTTGAAAACCTTCTAGAGATAGAAACTTGATCTTATCTTAAGACAGCAAATCATAAAAAACCGCATTTATAATGTGACAGCTCAAAATGTTTGATCAGCGATTGCAATTTATAAAACTTGAATCAGGTATAATCATTAAGGTATCTCTTTATATGATCACAAACGGAACAGCGAACATTACCATACAGAACCGGAAAACAATACATAGGTCATGGGTCATTGTGGCGTGACCTACCTATTGGTACAAAATAATAACCTTTTGACTTTGACTGTGAATTACAATCTATATTAAAGCTGTTTTACTGACAAATATGTCGACAGGGGCATTCTTGTTTCACAAACACATGTTTTTTTCTTATTTTGCAACGGAACCATGAACATTTTATAAATGTTTACAATTATATCACATTCATTTGATAAAGTTATTGTTAGCCCATATCAGAATACAATCAAATCTGTATTAAAAGATTATATAATGTACCTATTAGATTTTGCCAAAAAAATGTTGTTTTTCATTGAAAAATGGACATTTTTGGCCAAAATAGTGAAGAAACATTTAAAACATATTCTGCTTGAGCAAATCTGAAATACTGAAATTGAAAATTAAATACATACGACTTATGAATTCAAGGAACGCTTCAGATTCAATTAAAAATCTTCAGAAATAAGCACTTTTTGCATAAAAAATGCATTTCCCCCAAAAAATAAAATTTCAGGACAAATTATGTACAGAACAATTTTAATGTAGAAGGGAATAAATAGTAACACCAGAAAATATCTTTAAATAATTGACCTCATTTGGGATAAAAATTTGCAATTTGAACTAAGAAATAAGCCAATTTTGATAAAAAGCACAATTTTCTGCCTAAAACGGAGAGAAAGTTCTGTTCTGTTCCTTTTTTTTCAAAATTCAAAAATTCAAAATATTTAAAATAACAATTAAACAAAAGCAAGACTGACAAAAAAAAAAAAGCAAAATCATTCAAACCAAGAAATAAAACGAAACAAAACCGAAAAGGACAGAAATACCAGGAAATATTGAAAAAAAAAATGATGTTATTTTGTAGAGGGATTAAGCATTAGTTTTAAGCAGAGCAATATTCCTAGGGCAAAGGATGCAATTTCCATTAAATTATTGAAAATATATCAGATAAACCTTTGGGAAAATTATTGAAAGTGCTTAGTGCTTAAAAGTATGATTATACACATATTTTGTCAAAAGCTAATGCTTCAGAAACAGAGAATAATGTGCACAAATAACAGGACTGAAATATTACCCGTCAAAATATCACCTATGGGCGTTAAAACATATTAAACGGATGACATTATTGCTGATATTTTCATGTCGATTTACCGCAGTCTGGGGTCGGCGCCGGGTGCACATTGGTTCCTTCCTTGTATGTGTTGTCATCAATGTTTAGGTGTTTCTGTACGTCTGTTGCGATTGTTTGTGTAGATGTGTCTGGTGAATATTGTTGTGTATGTTTGCGATTTGGAGTTTGTATGATGTCATTTATGTGTCACTTTCTTGTGGGTTTGTTTCGCTTTATGAATGCAGGGTGGTCATGCTGGAGATCATTCCCTTTTCTTACCATTTACATATTCATAGATAACATTTCGTCTTATCTTTTTCTTATATATTGGTGGAATATTGTTAACTTAGTGTAGCTATCTGGTGACAAATTTTACGAATGTAACAAAAATGTGGAAGATATGTCAAAACAGGTTCTCAAAAGAGAAATCTGTTGATATCAAAAGATGATGTTTAACATGCAATACAATAAAACATAAAAACAGCGTCATCGGAATACATTGTCTCGTGACCATTAAGTTGCGACTAGAGGGCGGATCATGCGGTGATCCGGATAAACAAAACATTTTGTCACCCTACTAGTGTCGGAACAGTTTTCGGACGATTTTGAAGGTTTTTCGGGGAGAACTCCTCCGTCAATCAAAGAAAAGCATTCAGATTTCTCTCAAATAATGCTATGCCCTTTCCACAGATTTTAAAAATCTCTCAAAAAAGCAACCCTAAATGTTTCATGCTCATCAGTTATACTTTTGTCTGAAATGAAGAGCATTATATTGTGAATTAAACCGGAATGATAGAATATAATGTGTACAAAATAACTGTGTATTCTGTCTTTGCTAGTCTCCATGCAGATTTCACAAACATACATAAATTCTAATTAAGATATTGATTAAATCGAATATCTTCGTTTTGTTTTCTTTTAACTTATTATGCCAAATTATTGTTCTGCTTTTATAACTAAGGTTTGATCATTGCACTGAAAGATTATACTTTAATTATCATAAGACAGTATCCTCCCTCAAAGATGCCTATTTGTACTTTTCGTCCTTTATCACTGTACTGTTACCTTTATTTTAAGTCAAGTATCTACTTACTGTTACATTAGGGATTTGACCTGATTTGGTGTAGAACCACTTTTACGACAACTGATCCAATCATGGGAGATAATTAACGAACCTTCCAATCTACGGAATGTGTTCAGAGAGTCATACGTTACTGAAGGGAACTATTTCCATATTCATGAGTGTAACAAGAGAATCGTCGAGATTTGGTGTCAATTTGTTCAGGAGAAATAGAACGATTTTAGCTAAGCAAAGAGAAAAGAGGCGACTTGACTTCGATGATCAAAGAAACAAATAACAACTCCCTTATCAAGAAAGTAATTGATAACCCAAGAATAACTATTGACCTTAAGACATAAACTTATTCCTCGCACATAACCATTGAAGTGATTTTGATATAGAATGACTTAAATAAAAATCAAAGAAGTACCTGTCAGTTATTCAGTCTCAAAGTCGAGAAGGTAAGGCGAAATCATTGAAATTGAATGAGCAACATTTCAAAGTGCAATTAGGTGCCGGGGGAGAGTCAGCGTCTCCTGCTTGCATGCAACAACTTTGTTACATGTATTGTAACACACGTCATTCCTGTATTATAGTAAAGATATTTAGTTCATGTTTGTAGACGTTTGAGTGACCACAGCGGAACAACAACAATTGTCTTAGTACATGCTTGGGCGTTTCGCTTTGGGTCTGCAACAATGACCTGTTTGAATTTCCTTATTTTTCTTGTACAGGATGACGGAATCATTTTAATATCATATAGTATTGTATATTGTAATTTATCTGCTCTAAAATGATGCTAATGAATTTGAAGACACTAAACACACCAGCGGTCAAAGCCTCAAATAATAACACACATACTTGCAAAATGTGCTATTTTGACAGTCTAGTTAAAGAGTTAGGTTTAATTTCGACACCTGGAAATTCCACTTACCCCTCAACACACCTTCCTGCCTCTGAAATAATAGATAATCACAAATCAGCTCTTGCTTCCTTTGGCTTCGACACTAACAATTTAGATTTAGATTTGCCATACTTATACCTAAAATGCATAAGAATCCGTACAAACAACGTTTCTTCGCTGGTTCCTCAAAATGTTCTAACAAATCTGTATTGATCTTACTCACCAAAGTTTTATCTGAAATCAAATCTGGGCTTCACAAATATTGTTCGAGAGTATATTCTCGCAGTGGTATCAACCAGATGTGGATTTTAAAAAATTCGAAGGAACTTTTAGAGTATCTTAAATCCACTCATTTTAGTAGAGTCCATCCGATCAAAGCCTTTGATTTTTCGACACTTTACACTACAATTCCACATTCTAAATTGAAAGAAAGACTCGCAAATATTATAAGTAATGCGTTTACAAGTAAGAACGGTAATCGCAAATACAAATCTATTGTTGTTAACTATGACAAAGCCTACTTTGTAAAAGAAAAGTCCGATTCTGAAAATAAGTACACTGAAACAGATTTTATTCTGATGTTAAACTTTCTAATCGACAACATTTTTTGGTGTTTGGAGGCAAGGTCTTCCAGCAAATTGTCGGAATTCCAATGGGGACCAATTGTGCCCCACTCCTTGCTGACATTTTCCTTTACTCGTACGAAGCTGAATTCATTCAATCTGTGGTCTCTGAAGGGAAAAGATACTTAGCTTATGACTTCAATTTTACCTTCATTTAACGGTGATGTTATAAACAAATTAGAATGATCAAAGGCATATCACACTTCAACCACCAACGTAAAAAAATAATCATCTGTTGTACCGAGGATATGATCTTAAAGTTAGCAAAAGAATATAGGCCGGGGACTCGATCGATATAAGTTTTTACCAGTGTACACTGCACACTTGCCACCCTTGATAACGGGACATCATGATGGGCCCTGTCCAAATCTCGCCAGAGAAGACTCACTATTGATGCACTGTCATATCTAAAAGTTGGTAAGACTTCTCGGTTGATTGATCTAGAGCTCGCTTTAGCCAGCAGAGCACAGACTATTAAAAGCATGCCATATAATTTTTTATATATCCATTTACATAGAATATGTGTTACACTGAGGTCGCTGCGTTTAACTATCTTGTTTGTGATGTCACCTTATAGTGAAATTTTATGTTTGTACAGCAATTGTATGTCTATGGATACCTCTGTATATCCGAATAAGTGGGAGGGTTGTGCGCACGTAACAACAAAATTTGCAAATAGCAGATGACCGTCAAAATTCGGCGCCAGTGCACATTGGGTCTCCTTCTGTTTATGTGTCGTCATTGATGTTTCTGTGTGTCTGTGTCGACAGTTCTTTATCTGTTTTGAATTGATGTTGTGGTGAATCGTGGTATGTCATGTGATAGTTTGTAGTTTTATCTGATGTCATTTCTGTGTCGCCTTCTTGTGGATTTGTTCCGCTGGACCAGTGCAGTGTGGTCATGCTGTACCTTTCCTTTTCTTTGAGAAGAATTCTCAATGATGTTGGACAGAGAAGAATTCTCAATGATGTTGGACAGAGAAGAATTCTCAATGATGTTGGATAGAGAAGAATTCTCAATGATGTTGGACATTCTTTTATTTTAATTGGGGCATCATTGTTATAAATCGGAAAATTATATGATAAAAAGGAAAACAACATCAACAAATTCTGGACGATTAAATAACATCCAGAATTTGTTGATGTTGTTGTTAAATTAAAAATCTGTTTATTATAATAATCTGTGAATGGAAGTCAAACTCAAGCCCAAGAGAAAATAGCGGAGAACACAGACGGGGAGAATATATCAGCTTCTATAGGAACATGAAGGACACCACTGTGGAAAAAAAAACAATCATACAAGAACGGAATCTGTGCGCTTGTAAATGCACAGGTTGAATAAATT
This sequence comes from Pinctada imbricata, assembly GCA_033119305.1. Taxonomy (NCBI): domain Eukaryota; kingdom Metazoa; phylum Mollusca; class Bivalvia; order Pterioida; family Pteriidae; genus Pinctada; species Pinctada imbricata. Next base: position 16,097,859 of record VSWD01000003.1, read on the forward strand.
TAGTATAGTTTAAGCTCATTTTATGAAATATCAAATGTTTGCTACAATGCAAGTGTGTTTAACAATATCAAATTTTGAAGAAGGGTCGTTATGGATTAACATCAAAGTGGTACAATGTAGTTATATGGCTCTGGATCAGATTATTGCAAAATTTAATTGTACTCAGACTAATTTCATTGTATTGCAAAGCAAATCGATTCAGATATATTGGAGTATTACGTCAATCGGGAGATAAAACATTGTGTGTGTAGGGATTTGTGCTTGCATAAATAAAGCATAAGTACAGATCTGCAAGATGTATAAGAGTCCTAAGTCTTATTTATTGGTATCTCCGCCAATATTGAAAAGGCCAGATAATGCTGAAGAATTGGTTGAGGCTAGAGATATTCCCCCCCATACTGAATCTTTTCAATGTTCTCCTGTTGACTTTCAAAAAGATACTTTCACTTCTAAGTAAAAAAATGGCCAAGAACGGATGCAATATATAAAATCTGCAAACGAGATTCAGTACTTTTAGAGTGGTTCTGATACGACGGCCTCGTAAGTTATTTATCGAGTTCTTTTGTAGAAAGCTTTTTGAAAATCACATTAATTTAAGACTAAAAGATCCTCGCAGATTGAATAATTCATGATTAATTGTGTATCAAATGATATGCTAATTTCATTTCATACTATTATTCATATTGAGCATTTTGATAGCTCAAAATGAAATCAAAGGGTGATTAAAAGCTGGTGTTAAGATTAAAGGACCCTTAAAAAGATTACAAAACGATGGGGAAGCGGAAATTTGATTCTGAAAATGACAGTGTCTGTTATTTTAAGGCTTTTAGACTCTCGAAACCTTAATGTTGTACACAAATGGGATTGCTGCAACGCACGCACTCTGAAAATTGAGATTTTGAAGTTGGAAAAAGCTTCTGTCGTGATATCGCCTTTCCTTCCTTTCACTTTTGATTGAATGAATTTCTTTACTGACATTGTATTCCTATTAATTCTGAATTCTGATACTTGCATTAGTGTGGGCACTCCCAGAATCAATAAGACCTTTCTTTCTGTAAAGTTTAAAGACCTTAATGAAATGATTTCTATTTCCTTATTTGTTTCCAGACTTATTGTAGTATGTCACCCAAATTCTATTAAGATCTTATCCTATGACCCAGTGTTCTTTACCAAAATAATCTTCATCTTTCCTGGAACATCTCCTAGTTTTAGACTTCATGTAATTATCTAGTTAGAATGAGCATCTGCACACACATTCGAAACATTCGAAAGTTCTAACATTTTAATTTGGATAATACGGTAGAATGAGGATATCATGTCTACGATTGCGATTGTTAAGCAAGCGAACAAAAAAAAAACCACAGTAATGATGAAAATCAACAACAAAAAAACAAAACAAAACAAAACAAAACAAAAATAAACAAAGGCAATGAAAGAAAATATAACAATGTCCCCAGGAGGATTTAACAAAACCAACAGAGACCATTAAGAAGTGAGACTAGGTGCCCGTGGAGAGTCAGCATCAGCCGAATGTAAAACCAGCAGATAACATTAAGAAGTGAGACCATGTGCCCGGAGAGAGTCAGCGTCTCCTGACTGCAAACCAACAGAAACCATTAATAGAAGAATGGCAACAAAACATAGAGGAATACAACAAAACATCCGCGTACATAGAGTTACGTTTTTGAGAATTAAAGATACAGTGTTCCTGAAAATAAATTTTGTTGAAAACGTAAAATTTATTCCAAAGGGTATAATAAGAGGAAAAAGGGGCCATAAACAGTTTTATTTGAAAAAATGCAGTAACGACCCTAATATTGTCGATTTTTTAGTAATAAAATCTCCTTATACCTCTATTGTAACTCAATACATTGTAGGTGGCGCCAGTGAAATAATTAGAGCTGCGCACCCCAAATTCTATAACAGCGAATGTGTGCGTTAGATTCACCTAAAAATTTGAATTTATACAAATGAGAATGTTTACTTTCATATGAAAAGAAAGATTTTGCATTCCAAAATTTTGTGAAAATAATTAATTTTTAGGGACACCGTCCCTTTAAGTAAATATCCTATTCGCATTCAAATTCAGTGGATTATCAAACCTTACACAAGTTATAAGAATACATGTAGCAGGAGATAATTTCTCCTCCCGGCGATCTTTTAGCAATTCAAATAAGGATGCCAATAATCACTCATACAGTAAACTGTTCTGTTTCATTTGCGTTTTCCCTTTTGTCTTGTCTTGTACTCTTCATGTTATGCTTATACCTTCGAAAATGGAAGAAACCGGATGTGACAATTCTAAAGCGACGGGTTTTGCAAGTAAGAAGGAGAGGCTTACTCTTCCTGGGCACGTGGTCTCACTCCCACATTGGAAGTTCACTTCTCTATATGTGGTGGAAGTTTTTTGCTTGTTTGCTTTGATTCCTGTTTTATCCTGATTTCGTATGCCTTCGGTTTATGATTTTCTGAATTATCGATTTTGCACTGTGTATGGGAATGTGGTCATTATCCATTTTTGTTATAATTGTATGAAAAGTGATTTGGTATATTCATATCCCTATTTTCCCTATTATCCCTTACCGCGAGAGCTCAGAAAGACTATCTGATTTCATCGAAATTACGATTACGTTCACGAACATTGCTACACATAATTCAAATATAAATGGCATGTCAAGAATTTCCATAGATCATCGTTTCTGCAACACATGTAGGGAACATGATAAATCACTGTTCCAGTTTTTTTTCGTATGGACTGGTTATTAGTTTGTTTTACTCTCGCGATCAAAACAATTCTGACAAGGTTTGAAATGGAATCGAAATTGTTTTGGAAATGCAAAAAAAATAAGTAAATCTTATTGCTCTGCAGATAAACAAGCCACATTGTAAATCTTGGTTTCAAATGTTATCAATTTTCGGAATGTTTTGAAAAATCAGGATTTATCTGATTTCATATAAGATTCCTTCTGCAGAACAATCCAGCCGCGTCAATCAAATGTCATTGTTTGAAGTTTCAATTCAATATGAAGAAAAGAAATACCCAATATAATATTCTCTTAAAATTCTATTTTTTTTAAGAAAGGAGGGGATCTCCAACAACACTCGATTTTAGTTCGTACAGGAGAACACCATAATGCGATGGTACGGAATATACATTTCAAAAATTGAAAAAAAAAAAAAAAAATCAGTTCTAAAAATAGAAAACAGGTTCGCGACTGTTCCAATGGAAATTCTAATCAGTTTGTCTTCACATTGAGACTAAATAACTGTTGGGTTCTTCACATTGAGACTAAATAACTGTTGGGTTCTTCCCATTGAGACTACATAACTGTTGGGTTCTTCACATTGAGACTAAATAACTGTTGGGTTCTGCATTGATTTTTATATTGACAACATAACGTTATGATATTTCTATGTATTTACCAGAAAGTATATCGAATATTGAATTACATTCATTCGTATAGAAGATTATTATCATAAATAACAAAAAAAAAAAAAAAAAAAACAAAACAAAAAACAAAAAACGCATAGACCACATTTTTCGACCCGTTGCCTTTATCAATAGGATAAGATGGATAATGCTGGTAAACCAAGCCCGCTTAAAAATGAGTAATTATTTCACACTGATCCTTTCGTAACTAGCAGCAATGGATGTAACGTAGACATATCTTATATCCATGTTTTTCCATATGTGATAATTGCCAAGTTCAAAATCATTTTGGACATTGAATGTTTCTTGTTATATATATAACGTTCTCAATTAAATCGTAATACTGAATAAACATCACAGCAGTACCTATCAGTTATTCAAAGTCGAGAAGCAAAGCAAAATAATTAGAATTCCAATTGGAACTGTTGCAAACCTCAGAATGAACAACATTTCGATTTGAGACAAGGTGCCCGGGAGAGTCATCATGTTTAAATCTAGAAAAACTAATGTATATATGTACTCTACTTTTCCCTAATGGACGCAATTGTATAATCATTCATGCCAAAAACGAACACTCTAATTGAACATGCTCGACTGTGAGATAAGATACGGTACCTCGGGATTTAAAGATGTCATATTTCTGTGGAATTCTCTTGACAAAGGCTTTAGTTTTGTTCGGAGAGTTGACAATATTTATGCGGTTAATCCTTCCTTCTCAGTAGAAATGATGTATAATCGGTATTATGTTTCGGGATAATGTTATAAATAACATATTTGGAAAGGGTAAATTTATTTTGCCTTCTCGGTAATGACAAATTCCGACAGATACATTTTTTTCAATAAATTTCTATTTTTACGTTCTGGAAAGATTTTGTTATGCTGGTAAAGGTTGCTAAAGCCCCCTTCACACTTTCACGGATCAGGCCACGGATAGCTACGGATCGAGAAAAATTTGACATCCGTACATGTAGCTATCCGTAGCAATCCGTAGCTCGATCCGGTACTAGTAGTGACAAGTCGTAGCTATCTTTGGAAATCCGTAGCTATCCGGGATGAGACAGAAAATTTTTGAACATGTTAAAAAATTTCCGAGACTCCGCTACGGATAGATTTGTCGTAGCGGAGTAGTAGGGGAGTCTTAGCAACCCGTAGGGGAGTCGTAGCTATCCGCAGGGGAGTCGTAGTAACCCGTAGCGCATCCGTAGCAATCCGGGACCATTTTTGTGATAAAAATAGCAATACGACTCTGCTACGGATTGCTACGACTCTCATTTGGATTGCTACGACTCTCCTACGGATTGCTAAGACTCACCTAGATAGCCAAGGATTGTGCCTTATATTAACTTCAAATCTACTAGTTTTCTGTGGGTTTTTCGGTCAATATATGAGTTAATACTTCAACTATTCAATTTCAGGTAATGATATAAAACATGTATAAAAGTTTAAACCTCAATAATGTTATAAAACAAGTGAGACCATCTCAATTTGAAATATTCAGTGTTTTAGTAAAGAATTATGGTTAAAAATACATAGGAAATCAAGCCAGTCCTACCAATCCGTACTGAAGTCGTAGCTATCCTTGTGCGTATCGTGGCTATCCGTACTCGAGACTTGGTAATCCTTAGCAATCCGTACCTATCCGTATCTATCCGTACATGTGTCGTAGCAATCCGTATATATCCGTACGCGTGTCGTAGCAATCCGTAGCAACGTCGGGACAATATCCGTAGCAATCCTTAGCTATCCTTACTCGATCCGTATCAACCCGTAGCAATCCGTAGTAATCCGTACTGGAGTCATAGGTTCATGGTTCATCGAACATTTTGCGTCCCGACTCGCCACGGATAGACCTTTTTTGGAGTCGTAGCGGAGTCGTGGCTCGATGTGTGAAAGTGTGAAGGGGGCTTTAATTTGTCTCGACCTATGGATAAAATAATTCATTCCCTAATTAGTTTACTTTAAACCATTTTTCATAAAAGTTCTGTTATATATTTCTTCAAGAATTTGTAAGTCGTTTAACTGTGAGTTTTGGACTCTGATTTCTTGCTTTTTTTGTTTGATATGAATTCGGTCTTTTCGAAATAGCGAGTTACTTCCCATTTATGCAGGTATCTGACGTCGATGCATTGTGACGTCATCAAATTCTATGGAAACCAGCATGAAATTCAGGGAAACAGGGGTAAATATATGACGTTTTCAAAGGAAATTAACGTTTCATGTATTAACCCTCGTCAGTAATCCTCAATCTATCTAAACAATGTAATATGACACAAATCTGTAAAGATTATGTCCTAAATATACCGAAAGACGTAAGAAAATGGCTGGGATATGATGCTACAGGACCCAGGTTTTAGATATTTGAGAAGATTTTGTAAATAGAAATTTTCGAATGCGTGTGAAGAAACGACCAACCGATACTTGTCGAACTTGGCTACTTGTGCCCTCAGGGAATCTTGGTCCACCAGCAGTGACACTCACCAAATGGTACATATGTTTAACGTCTTCAAATTCATTATCGTCATTTTAGAGCAGATAGATTTACAGCATGGACCAGACATGGTATTTAACCCTCGTCAGTGATCCTCAATCTATCTAAACAATGCAATATGACCAAAATCTGTGAAAATTATATATACCGAAAGACGTACGAAAATGGCTGGGATATGATGTTACAGGACCCAGGGTTTAGAAATTTCAGAAAATTTTGTAAACAGAGATTTTCAAATGCGTGTGAAGAAACGACCAACCGAAGGCAAGCGTCCCTCTGGTGACCGAAGAGAAGGATCATATCAACAGTATCAACCCATTGAATACACCATGTGACTGACCTACAGCCAGTGCGATTGAGGTTAATACAACTTCCAGTTGAACTCTTAAAATATGATAAAGAACTGAAAATATTTTGACACAATCTATGGTGAAGAAAATAAATCCGGAAACAACAATACGCAACCAAATCGAACATAGTAAACAGCAGAGAAAACTCCAGGGAAGTCATTTCATAACCACTCACTTCAATTATTGTTTATTGATTTATTCTGTAAATTATCAAAAGTCAGATAAATATTGAGATAAAAAATGAAAAGTTACATGTTTTATCCAACTGAAAGTATATAATTCTTAAGATTAGAAGTGCAAATATTAGTAGGGATTTTTCGTGTAAACACTAAATTTGCGAAATAGGCGACCAACGATAGCAATTTGTTTTGCTAGACGGCTTAAGTACACACCATCCTTTCATTTTCCCATGAACTCAAGAACAAACATTTTGTAATAATCCCAACTATCGGGGGAAAATAAACTCACGTCTCAATTCGATGAATATGAGACAAAGGATCCTGATAAAAAGACAAATAGAATGTAATTTGCTTACGGAATGTCCACTCCCCCTCAACCTAATGGAAACGGACATACTTTATCACGGTGTAACGGTGACCTACTTATATACAAGCTTAGTATTGGACATACTGTATGTGTACTTATTTTAGCGGAGTTAGCGATATAATGACTGCGCTAATTCAAGTCTAAGCTACTATAGATTGATTTTGAAAATAATTCATGTGCGCTAATTCATGATTACGTTAATAGACCATTAATTTGCCAAAGTTTGCCCGGTTTGAGCTAAAATTTAGTTACCCTAAAATAAGTATACATACAGTATTTTTAACGGAAGGTGATAGTTCTCTCACATTTCTGTCACAAAGAAAATTTTGCTATTACCAAGACATTTTACTTGGTGACCTTGGCCCTTGGAATCGGACCTACTTTGAAAAAAACCCCGATGATACTGAGCTTAACATTTGAATGAAATTTCAATATTGGATATTACGTTTTTAAAAGTAGGTTATATGACTATATGACGATTTCATCGTTAGAGCCAGACGGCTTGCAAGTAAGCTATCTGCTGTACAGGTTTATATTACAAAATGGCTGAAATCATCATTCAATTTGATGAAGTTCTTCGGTGCAACGGGGACCTTTTGAAAGCACAGCATATCTATCTTTTCAGAATGATCAGTGACATTCTGGATTGCGATTGAATGGCTGTCATTATCAACAAACAAGACATATTCACTTGATATGTGCATCAATATGTACATCGAGATAATTACCGAGGTTGACAAGTTTTCTTGGAGCTGTTGCGACGAATCTTGCATGCAAACAGGCTCCTGGTCTCTTTGGAATTTTGTTTATTCCGGGGTTTACAACTCACAGTAGCGTATCACGTGTTATGCAAATAATCTCTAGCCCGGGAATCCCGTTCGATTAAGTATAGTGAATACGGTCTAAATCTACTTTATAAGAAACTATTTTAAGTCTATCATATGATCATCACTATCATCTATATGCTGGTACTCTTTCCTGGTTAAGAATAGAGGTATATTCAGAGAACGCTTCAACAAATTTTTTTTCATTTTGCTTACATGTTATGATATGGTGCACGTGAATAAACAAAATTTTATGTTGAAGTGTTCTATGAATATAATTCTATTCTTGACCAGAATAGATTACACTCATGTAAATGATAATGATACTCACATGATAGACCTAAAATAAAGTCATATAAAGTACCTTTTTTTGTAGATTTAGACAGTATCGGAGGGAATTCCTGGGCTAGAGATTATTTATCTGTCACGTGATATGCTACAGTGAACTGTTCCCATGGATATTCTAATGATTTTGTCTTACCTTCTGGACTTTGAGAATGAATAACTGATGGGTACTTCTATGATGTTTATCTCATATCTCCCGTGTGTTGTGGTTATATGTGTAAAAGTATCTCATCAAAGTTGAAAAAAATACGGCCATATGTGCGTGCGTTCTTTGAACACTGTATCTATTTCGTTTTTATTGTGGTCATGGTTTTAACAATGTAACAATGTTTAAGTTGTACGCGTTATTTGAGTTCGATTTCATTCATGTGATTAATGCGGAAGAAAAGTTCTTAATCCCCAATCTACTTTACTTTTTAAAGAATATATCAATTTCCACTTGTCGATAGATAAATATCGCGATAAAGTACAAATCAGTTATTCAGTCTCAAAGTCGAGAAGGTAAGACAAAATCATTAGAATATTCATTGGAACAGTTGCGAATTCAAACCCCGTAATTAACAAAACTTCGAAGTGAGATCAGGTGCCCAGCAGGAGAAACAGCATCTCCTGTTTGCATAAAAACACGTTATCAATTTCAAAGATTATGATCCCTCAAATATTCCAGCCGCTTCTTTTATTTTTGGCACAACATTGCTACAGGAGAAATCCATGTTGATTAGGGTCAAAACAAAGGTACAGATGAATATGTACTATAATGTAAAGTTATATTATTTCATATATTGAAATATATGATCATTTAAATACGAGTAATATAGTTACTATCATCCTATATAGTTTTTGTATATGAAATTTGTTATAATCATGGCGTAGGTTTGCTTCATCTTTATCTTAATATCTGTGTTCATGGGCGTAGTTGGGACAGAGTTAGTATTACGATTTTCATTATCTAAAGGAGATGGGGACAAAAAAGAGGTCCCGGCCTGTAGGGATAATATATTCTGATGCGGGGTTACTTTGATCATGGAGGCTCCTCGACAAATATAGGTATTCTAGAGTATCCTGACGACGTAAACATATCTTTTGCAATTTGGATAAAAATGTGAAGCTACGCTTGTGTCGTTATAATTCTACGGGATTTTAAATGTGGATACCAAATGAGATGATATCTGATTTGGTCGTTTAGTTAAAAAAAGAATTATCTAGATTTTATTCTTACTGTACATTTAGTAATATAAAATGGTATGAAGCGCCTCCAGATAGATAGGGGATGTCTATCAAAGATAATGATTCTGGGAAACAGCACTCTGACACCGAAGCTTATTCAGAGAATTATATACCCTGTTCCTGGTAGAAAATGATTCTTAGAAATTTTCATTATATTTTTCAGTAATTGAAAGGTATAAGGCCTTTATAATCGTATAATTGATAAAGAGACAAGACCGCTCCGAGCATTAGAATTCATTGAAGTTTTCTGTGTATATAAAAATAATGCAAGTAGACGTTTCTTAGAATAGTTGCTTTATGTGAAAGTTTCCATCTTTCAAAGAAAAGAAATATTACTTACCGATGTTAAAAAGTTTCTAGTTATGAATAAATCATAAAAAATGGGAAGTCAGTACAAAAACTTTAAAAAACTAGACAAAGTTTAAATAACATTTAAATTTAGAGGTTGAAATTTTGATCAATGAACATTCAACAGTAAACAGTCCGTATTATTTTCAGATTGGATCCATTTCAATCGTTTGTTGTTCATGATGTTTGTGTTTCATACTGCATGTCGTCATCTTTGAAATCTTAGTTGTCAACTCTTGTTTTCTAAGTGGCGTGTGCGATGCGTTGTTACCATCGAAAATGTATAAGAATCATAAAACGCCTTTTATACCGTTGATATGATCCTTCTGTCACAATAAGGACAATTGGCTTGGTACTGGACTAATCTACAGCCTTGTACCAATGCATTCTAAAGAATTAAACTTTCACTGACTGTAACGGTATGACTCCATGACGGACCATGTCCAAACCTCTTTAGAGAAGACAGGACTCCGACCAACTGTCCTCTCTGAATGTCAGTTGGACTCCTCGGGTGATCAAATGCAAGAGCTCGCTACAGCCGGCAGAGCACTAACTGTATCTGTTTTTATATCCATTTACACATTAATATGTGTGTTTCTTGGGTACCTGTGTCATGCTGTATGTATGATCATCTTTCAGTGAGGAGGTTATTTTACACCACAATTGTGCGTTTTTCGAGACCTCTGGGTAATCGGAAAAGTTGGAGGGTTATGCGCACGTAATTCGGATAACTACACCGCATGCTATTTTCGTGACATATGGCCTTCCTGTGAGTTGGTGTTCCTTGTCCCTTTTACGTCTCTCTCTGTGCGTGTTTACTCTGTGTTATTGAATTGGCTGTTTTGGGGTTTTGCTGTGGGTACTGCAGCCGGATGTTTTTGAGATCCCTTCCTTTCCTTGTTGTGAACGATGCATTATTAAATAATTTTTTTTTCAAAATGACATTACACAGTGTGCAGACCGGAGGACAACATTCTTATGTCAGAGCTTTACTCTATAGTCATATATTGATAACCAATCCCTTGAAAGAATTTTAATAATTTTGTCAAATAAAATGGATAAATATTTTATCTTAAATATCAGCTTAAACGATGCTATTTTGAATGATTCATTACTCAGACATCAAAAGTCTAAGAAACATTTATTCAGCACTGGCAGAGTAATACAAAACAATAAAATCAACTGTTGCTTATGTAAACAATTTAATCTGAACTTTTTGTACTCCGTAAGAAATTATATAACCAAAGTCAAATAGAATATTCAAATTACTGTAGATAGTGCAATTTGAAATGAATTGATACGAGCACTAACAAACGTTTTCAGTAGAGTCTATGCTCCTATAGGAAATGCACAAGTGAGCATGCGCAGAGCGTCATTAGCATATCATAATAAACAAACAAATCATACAAGTGTCGTAGAATATTTGAAACTTTTGCCATTTTAATCTATTAATTAAGAAACAGAGAATTCTATTAGAAAAAGAAAAATCTTTACAGCAGAATTGCGTAATAACACAAAGATATTCGCCAAAATCCAGTCTAAATTACTTCAAAGAGATACAACTCTTGAATTTTTCCTTAAAAATATATGAAAACTAGATGGCTACTGTTGCAAGCAACAGACGGATTCCTCCTTTATTAGACCTTCCTCGGAACGGAAGTGCTAAAATCCGAATAAAGAAGATAGAAAAAAGAATAGTTGCTTTAGTACCATAATAATTTCAGCAAATGAGTCAAAAGAGCTTATGTCTAATTTGGGACTCTTGTTTATTTATCAACAAAATAGAAGAAAAAATAATAAATACCTTTCATGTTTACGAAAGCTTTAAACTCCATGCACAATCAATATCTAATCCTTTACAATGACTTTCTCAAAAAAGAATTGCACAATGAATTTGCAATGAGATAATTTCTATTAATAGAAAATGACAACAACATGAAACTACTGATTTGTAATGCTACTAAGAATAAAAAAGAAAGAAACAGAAAACAAGAATAAAAGAGTTATTCATCTTACTATGTAAAGTTCAAATAAGAAGTACTACTTGTGTGAAGAATGAATAGTTAAGGACAAAATCCTGTGTATTCTACAAGAGTAAATGTTTGTTATGACCTTGAAAAAGTTAATTTGACCTTTAACAAAGGTCATGGATAAAAGATAAGCATTTGAATTTATTCTCATCATGAGTCCTCTTAATCTAATCAAAGCTCAATATTTTATCGACAAAAGTATGTTGTGACCTTGAAATCGAAGATATGCCCTTGGGTCAAGGTCAAGGTGAAAGGACTTGATGCAAGGAATATTTGCGCCAAGTTTGAACTCTCAAGGTCAAATGGTCTTTGTTCTATAGGCAAAAGTTTGTTGTGACCTTGAGAATCAAAATTTGACCTTGGACCAAGGTCAAGGTGAAAGGGCTTGGCTCAATGATTGTATTTATGAAGTTTGAACTGACAAGGTCAAATAGTCTTTGTTCTATAGGCAAAAGTTTGTTGTGACCTTGAGAATCCTAATGTGACCTTGAAACTAGGTCATCTTCAATGACTACCTATTAGTAGCCTACCATCCAAGTTTCAACTCAAAATCTCAAAAACTGTAGAAATTGGCACTGTGCCAATTTAAAGTTCCATTTTCAACTCAAAATAGCGCGAAAACCGTAAATATTTTATCGAGCATGTAAGCGTATAAAAGTTTGCAAATTTCCCAAAGATCAATATAAAACAAATTTCGTTCAAATCGTACGGTTAGTTTAGGAGTTATAAGGTTTTAAAGATTTTGCCTTTGATGGCCTCTAGCGGGGGCATATATGAACTTTTCGACAAGAAAAAAAAATCTATATGAAGATCTTTATTTGCTCTTTCTCATGACACTTTCCATTTTATCCTATGATGCCGTACTTTGTTGTAACGTCTATGGAATGGCTTGGGGGTAAGAATAATAATAATAATAAGAACTAGATGGCTACTGTTGCAAGCAACAGACGGATTCCTCCTTTATTAGACCTTCCTCGGAACTGAAGTGCTAAAATCCAAATAAAGAAGATGGAAAAAAGAATAGTTGCTTTAGAACCATATAAACTTCAGCAAATGAGTCAAAAGAGCTTAAGTCTAATTTGGGACTCTTATTTATTTATCAACAAAACAGAAGAAAAAGATAATAAATACCTTTCATGTTTATGAAAGCTTTAAACTCCATGCTCAATCAATATCTAATCCTTTACAATGACTTTCTCAAAAAAGAATTGCACAATGATTTTGTATTGAGATAATTTCTATTAATAGAAAATGACAACAACATGAAACTACTGATATGTAATGCTACTAAGAATAAAAAGAAAGAAACAGAGAACAAGAATAAAAGAGTTATCTATCTTACTATGTAAAGTTCAAATAAGAAGTACTACTTGAGTGAAGAATAAATAGTTAAGGACAAAATCCTTTGAATCTACAAGAGTAAATGTTTGTTATGACCTTGAAAAGTTAATTTGACCTTTAACCAAGGTTATGGATAAAAGATATTCTCATCAAGAGTCCTCTTAATCTAATCAAAGCTCAATATTTTATCGACAAAAGTCTGTTGTGACCTTGAAATCGAAGATATGACCTTTGGTCAAGGTCAAGGTGAAAGGACTTGATGCAAGGAATATTTGCGTCAAGTTTTAACTCTCACTGTCAAATGGTCTTTGTTCTATAGGAAAAATTTTGTTGTGACCTTGAGAATGAGAATTTGACCTTGGGTCAAGGTCAAGGTGAAAGGGCTTGGATCAATGATTGTATTTGTGAAGTTTGAACTTTCAAGGTCAAATAGTCTTTGTTCTATAGGCAAAAGTTTGTTGTGACCTTGAGAATCATAATTTGACCTTGAAACTAGGTCATCATCAATGACTACCTATAAGTAACCTACCATCCAAGTTTCAACTCAAAATCTCAAAAACTGTAGAAATTGGCACTGTGCCAATTTAAAGTTCCATTTTCAACTCAAAATAGCGCGAAAACCGTAAATATTTTATCGAGCATGTAAGCGTATAAAAGTTTGCAAATTTCCCAGAGAACAATATAAAACAAATTTCGTTAAAATCGCACGGTTAGTTTAGGAGTTATAAGGTTTTAAAGATTTTACCTTTGATGACCTCTAGCAGGGGCATATGTGAACTTTTCGACAAGAAAAAAATTTTAAATTTAGATCTTCATATGCTCTTTCACATGGTACTTTCCGTTTTTTCATATGATGCTGTACTTTTTTGTAAAGTGACCGGAACGGTTTGTGGGTAATAATAATAATAATAATAATAAGAATAAAGAAAAGACAATACAATAACAGAAAGGATTCCGACGGAAGTCGGAATCCTTAATAATAAGAATAAAGAAAAGACAATACAATAACAGAAAGGATTCCGACGGAAGTCGGAATCCATAATTAAATATGACACGTACAGGTACATGTTAAAATGCTCAGAAGGCACTCTATCAGGAAGAGAACACCCCCCCCATCACTATCCCTACCCAATCTGTCAAGTCAATGGAAAATTGTGTCAACTACCAAAAGAAAGCATTGTTGTTTAAAAATAAGATAAAATCCAGTCACTTTAAATTAAAGAAATCATTTCTCATCATTTATAAAACGTGTAAGTTAAACGTCAAAGTACCATTTTCATATTGATTTTTGTGTTTAAGAGACATTTTTTTTGTTATTTTCTATTTTGTTACTCTGAGAACACACTTTAGTTGTATACATGGTAAATGCAATTGATTTTCAGAGCCATTTTTCAATTTGGTGTACATCATTACATGTATTTTATATTTTCATACAGCCTACATTTCACCAATACAGTTAAAATTCATGACTTAGCATAATATTGCTTCTTTTGCATTTGCTCTTCAGCAACTGCCATTTGGCATTGGAATTCCTAATAAAAATCAATTTGAAATGCTAATATATGGAAAACATGAATTTCTAAAAAGAAATAATCATATGTGTATTGAAAAGTTGATTTACACTGCACTGTGTACATGGTGTATATATGGGGACTGCCATGCCAGTGATACTGTACATTGAGCATCCATGGTTTTGTATGGGTTCAATTTAGCTTACTTACCAGTGAATTTCTATGAAAATTTCACACAAATTGGTAAGACAGCTTGTGACACCCTCTTTTTTTTTTAAATAACATCATGCACAAAACTTTTAATAACTATGCACACATTCTTTCAACAATTGAAATCTATATTAGGTATTATTTAGTTGCAATAAATGATTTGTCTTGATAAAACAATGATATGTCTCTGCTCAAGAGGGTTGACGCAAAAAACGATAGAATGACGCACATTGAGCCCTATACAAAAAGAAAGTAGAATTTCTGGAGAATCTGAAAAAAAGTTGCACTGTACCTGTAATATTTGCACTTGATTTTACACAATTTTTTTCTATTTCATGCCTAAAATAAGTATGTTTTTCCCAAAAGCCAATCAAATTTTCGAGAATTTGTAAAAAATCCAATTCTTGATCGATTTCAACACTGTTTTCACTCAAACTTCGATCAAAACATGAAGTAACTAAGAAAGATAACTCGCATGGTTTTACAATGGATTTTCCTTCGCTAATTGGAGCACTACATACACTGATATGAATTGAGGAAGTGAGCAAGAAAGACAACTCCAACTTTTTTTTTAGTTAATTTGCATAATCTATTCGAAAGCAAAAGTTGCATAGACGTTTGTTAGTGACGAGACCGAAAAAAGTTGTACGAAAAAGTGGTTCTGTGGTATTGTGCCTCGTCTGTATGTCAGTTAGCTGTGGCCTCTTGTTTTATCTTCAGAGAGTAGTTTTGTTTTATACATATGTAAGAATTTGAAATCTGATGTTTTTTTTTCTTTTGCAGTCTGATTTTCGGTTTGACATTCTTTCGTTTCTATTCACTGGATAGCATTAATGATACAGTGTCCCTGAAAATAAATTTTATTGAAAAATTAAAATTTATTCCAAAGGGTCTAAAAAGAGGGAAAAAGGAGCCATAAACAGTTTTATTTGAAAATATGCAGTAACGACCCTAATATTGTCGATTCTTTAGTAATAAAATCTCCTTATACCTCTATTATAAAAACTCAATACATGGTAGGTGGCGCCAGTGAAATGAATTAGAGCTGCGCACCCCAAATCAAAATTACGTTTTCAAAGGTCTATAACTGAGAATGTATGCGTTAGATTCGCCTGAAAATTTGAATTTATACAAATGAGAATGTATACTTTCATATGAAAAGAAAGATTTTGCATTCCAAATTTTTGTAAAATTAATTAATTTTTAGGGACACCGTCCCTTTAAGCACACCCCAAAGGATTTCCACGGAACAAAAACTGGTGCATTGTATCATACAAAACAATTTCATGAATTTACAGTGGGACAATGGAACAAACAACGACAATCTCACAAAATGGACAAGCAATTTAAACAGAAATACTGCAATGTTAAACATACTGATCGTGTGACGACCACAGACAATATCGTTACCAATGGTGAAGTTGTCCAGATTACTTGCTTAAAATCCTCCCACTTTTTGTCCGATACACGAACGAAACACAAACGTGCAGCAGTTGTTGACAAAAGTCTGAATATTGAACATACAGTTAAATAAGTAACTTTCTTGAAACACATTTCAATTGTTACATTTTACGTTAAACTTGTTATACTATTCGCACTAATTCCATATTCAGTTAGATTGGAAAAAATTACCAAATGTTCTCTATCTTTGTAAAAAAAAACCACTTCAGTAAAGAGAGCATAACAATAAAAGTAATCAGATGTGATATCAATGCAGTAGCTCTGTCTCATTGCATGGACAATTAGATTGATTCTGCGATGTTTTATAAAATTACACATTTGGGAATTCGTTATACATTTTGATAGCATCTTAGCCATTTGGTATCATAATATTGCACTCTAAGTTTTTAGTGCATAATGCTTATAATTTCTCGTTGGTTATCGTTCATTGCAAAAAGCACTCATGACGATGTAAATGCATGTGAGAATTAGATAAATGGAATGAATTTTGTTTATATCTAGGATAGATGTGACCTTCTGAGGAATTGATTAATTGGATCTAACAACATCGTCCGCTGGTAAGCTTTTTTGTTTTCGATTTTACCATATGTTATCGTAAATATTTTATGCTTTTCTCAACCAATGGAGTAGCAAGTTTCTGCCAATACACTATCTATCCTGAAGGATAAATTAAACTGCGCTAGTCTAGCATGTTCAGACATGGTTTTTATAACTATTGTACTATAACGACGAGGTTAATATGATACAATGAGGTAATATGTTTATCTAAATATATATAAAAACTAAATTTTGTATTTACAAGTTTAGTTTATTTTAAATTTCTGAAACCTGGGTCATGTAGCACCATATCCCAGCCATCTTGCTATGTCTTTCGGTATATTTGGAACACAATTTTCACAAATTTTGACCATATTTCATTGTTTTAATTGAGGATCACTGATGGGTAAATACCCGAAACGTGCATGTTTGATCCATTCTGTAAACTTATTTGCTTTTACATGATGCTAATGAATTTGAAGATGTTTGACATTGATACGCAGCTAGACGTCCATGAACAAGACTCGCTCATGTTCTCTAGGTACATGTATCTGATCTCGATTTAAAATATGCGAGATATCAAACAATGGACGTCAAAGATTTTTTTCAAATTCATATGTTTAAACTTCTTCAAATTGAAAAGCATTATTCAAGAACAGATAAATTTTCGTCATTGACCAGATATGCACGTTTCGGGTACTTAACCCTCGTCAGTGATCCTCGTTCGTCAGTGATCCTCAATCTAATCGTCGTCTTATTTGTGTGGTATGTTAAACGTCTTTAAATTCAATAGCATCATTTAAGACCAGATAAATTTACAGCATGGACCAGACATGCACGTTTCGGGTACTTAACCCTCGTCAGTGATCCTCAGTCTAAATAATGTAATATGGCCAAAAAAATGTGAAATCCTTATTTTCAAATACTTAATGCATTTAGCAATTTTTATCCAAATCTTCAATACATTTAAAGAAAAGATAATTGATCTAGTATGACATTTTAAAATTGGAATCGATTTCACTGGAGGATGATGAAGCATAATATCAAAATTGACTTCATTTTAGATCAATTAAGTTTTGTTAGAATTTGCATTCACAAGATTTCAAGAGCATAATTAGATTTTCGAGTGCTAGTGTTGTGGGAAAACAGGCTTCATGTCTAGACTTAAGATTCAGAGCAATATTTAAGATAACATGAAGCGATAAGAGACTTCAAAGTTTGACATGTTTTTCACTGTCATGTAATTATCAACTAAAGCGAACAAATACGTTAAAACAAATAATTTGGAATTTCGGAGCTTATTTGGAAAAACAGGGCAATATGGAAAATCAGATCCAATATGGAAAAACCAGGGGCGATAAGGAAAATAGGTCCAATCTTGAATATGACGTAATTTTACGTTTATAAGCAAGAAAACCAATATGACGGACGGTTTTCTTTCTAGCTTGATAAATTTGTCGGCCTAATACCAGGGCCAATATGACATACACTGGTAAATAACATATACAAAATGGTAGACTTTACATAAAATGAGAAGAATATTCGTTGTTCCTTTTTGGTTTTTGATATAAAGTCGGAAAAGAACTCAACGAAAATCAGACAATTCAGACTTCATAAAACAACACGGTGTTGTGTGTCTTGCTTACTCCTCCCGGGCACCTGGCCCCACCTCTAGCTTGCTAGGGGTCCGTCGATGATTAATTTTGTGCTCTATTGTGAGTGCTTTTGAGATTATCATCAGGATCTTCTTTAACTCATTGCTGTCCCTTGTTGTTTATGGAAGTTGTTTTGTCGAGTTATATATAAATATCGTTTTCTAAAAATGTCAAGTAAATTTGAAGTCTTCCAACCCGCAACTTTCTTGAATAAAATTTCAAACCAATTTTAATGCACCAAATACGTGTTTAAGATAGTTAATTCTTACCACTGGTACTTAATGCCAAAGTGATTTTCAAACACAGCCAAATTATTGTAGAAGCCTTTTGTCATTTTTTAAAATTCAAATTTGTGCATTCACGTTGTAAAGAGTGCTCGGCTCCAAATTTTGAACAGCGTCGATTCATTAGCACCAATTAGCATTGGTTAAATAAAAGTTTTGACTTCAACGATATTGCAGGAATTGTGCTAGAATGTTAGCCTCATATAACTATCATAATTTCCAAAATAGTTCATGTTGAAATGAAATTTCCAATACAGCAAAGTAAAATATGAGGTCAAATTGATAGAGGACTAAAACAAACCTTTTTAACGAAAGACAGTTGATATATTTTCTAGCGTAGGATAGAAAAAATAGGTACTGTACATAACAGCTAGGGTCATTCGGTCAAGCTATCACTTTTTCGGTTGACGTTGAAAATCCAAGACACTTATTTGTGAATTCAATATAATGACGTACAAATTACACATACAACACTGCAATTTAGAAACGTATACGTAAGCGGTCAGTAAAAGTAAACAAAACAAAAATTTGCAATTAAAAATCTAAATCAATGAACAAAACCTTTAAAATACAAAACCCTAAAATAATATTCTGCATCGGACCAAATGTGAATCACCAATCAATATTAGATCAAGATCCAGGAAGAGTAAGCATCCCCTGCTTACCAGCAAAATCTTGTAATAAAGTCGAACGTTAAAGATGATGAAAGCTTGAATTTATAAGAATATGAAATGAAAATTCTCGATAGGACTGCACAGTTTCAAGATAGTTAATTTGAAAATTCAAGTTTATTACATACTTATTTCATTTGACTATAAATTTGACATTTTATTGTATATATTGTCTCAATATGTATTTAATGATGATATTGAAATAAAGTTCTAAACTTGTTAACTTAAATGAATATTCAAGATTAATTTGAATTAAGCAACAAAAGCAAAGCATCCCCTTGCAATTGCATGCTCATTGCAACCAGCAAAATAATTTAATGCTGAAGGCTACTGTGACCTTTGTTTTTGAAAATCAATAGGGTTCATCTCCCCATGGGGAATATTTGTGGAAGATTTGATGTGTCTATGATGATTCCTTTGGCTTCTATGCTGTTCACAAGAAAAATCGGACGGATGCACACACACACTCTCACCCTCCCTCACACCCCCACGGACGCACCGCAGCGATGCTATATTCAGAGTTGCGAGGGGATAAAACGTCAGTGGTTCTAACAGGATTACCACAGCACAGGATGTCTTTTGTTTAGGAAATCCGTTTATTTTGACATTAGTTCTTGCCTCTGTTGATTATCCAGCACGCCCAATTGCTTATTCAGTGCGCATGGATAGCCTTTGGTTAACTTGTTTTCAAATCTATTGCGCGGGTATGTTAAGGTGTCCCATGGAAATACTATCACCTTTATCGCACCTTTGTAATGGACACCTCTTTCCCTCAATAAAATATGCTTTAATCAAAAGTATGATTATGTACTTTACAGAAGGAAAGTCAAGGGTCATTGGCGAGTTCTGCAGGTATGATGAAAGTCACGTGATCGCTATTTATAGCACATGTACACAGTACGAAAAAGAAGCATCGAGCGCAAGTTGTTCCACTAATTTCTCAGTGAACTTATGGTTTATGATGTGTAGAGAAATGTTCAAATTTCATATATCTTGCTACGACAAGTCGTGAATTCCATATATTTATGGATTAAATTAAGGAATTCTGCGGCGCACCCTGGTTTTTGCGTTACACCTTTAATGACTACGTCCCTGTATAGGTTTAATATGAAAAAAATCAAGTTGTCGTAGCAAGAACTATATAGATAAATCATGGAAGATTCGATTTACACCAAACTTCTTTCAATTTATTTTGAGGAACAACTTGCGCTAATCTATTTTCTATGAGTACCCCTAAAAGTTCTCCTCCCGAGAACCATTTCAAACGTTCAAGTGATGCGCGATTGACAGGGGGAGATAATTTCTCAAAAAACGTTTCAGTATAGGTACATTTCAACGAAAATTCATATTCTTCTGTCTCAAAATCGGCATGATCAAGTGAATTCGGCAAGCATTTAATTTTTCTTGAAGAATTTGAAGTGTAGAGTGTCAATATTTATTATAATATGTTGGTGAAGATTTAAAGTAATGTGCAAATGCAATGGAAGTCATGATCCAATGCAGTACATTCTACTCTTCATTAAAGAACCCTTTGTGTGCCCCTCTGCTTTTCTGTATTGCAATATTTATCTGTGATAATGTTTTCAAGTTTCTATTGATTTTCAAACAAATTCATAATTTGATTAAGCATCATTTTAATGAAAGGTACGGTGTCCCTGAAAATTAATTAATTTTACAAAATTTCATTATGAAAAATATTTCTTTTCAAGTTAAAGTTTGTAACATTCTCATTTGTATACAACATTCAAATTTTCATGCGATTCTTACGCATACTATCGCAGTTATAACCGTTTGAAAACGTTACTTTTAATTTTGGGTGTGCATCTCTAATTCTTTTCACTAGCGCCACCTACAATATATTGCGTTTTTACAATAGAGGTATACGGAGATTTAATTTTACAAATTCGACAATATTATGGTCGTTACTGCATATTTTTTAAATAAAACTTTTTATGGCTTCTTTTTTCCTCAATCTAGACCCTTCGAAATAAATTTACGTTTTCAATAAAAAAAA
Source organism: Pinctada imbricata (assembly GCA_033119305.1). Classification (NCBI taxonomy): domain Eukaryota; kingdom Metazoa; phylum Mollusca; class Bivalvia; order Pterioida; family Pteriidae; genus Pinctada; species Pinctada imbricata. Next base: position 16,119,131 of record VSWD01000003.1, read on the forward strand.
TTTTCAGGGACACTGTATCTTTAACGGTTCTTTTATTTCATCACTATCTTTATAGCTTTTATCACTATATAGCCATGCCTTTCTGACACATTTGTACTATCCATTCATTTCAATTTTTTTCTTTCTGCAAGTCAGAATGCTTGGAGGAGGGGTCAGATGCAGCGTCGAGTCTTCTGAAATTATTTTATTATTTTTCGTCACCCAGGAAACCTTTTTATTTATTTATTTTTTATTTACACTTTTAAATTATGCTGGTGATAATACAGGTCCATAATTGTTCACGTGAGAGATATACTGCTTATCGGGAAGATTAACACAAAAAAAAAAAAAAACCACACCCAGATTCGAGGAAAAGGATATGATCAGTACTACTATAATTATGTACCAATCTCGCATAATCATGACCGGCCATGCCCTTGACAATTGATGTAAGTGACGTGAAACTGCGATTACCTCTCCTCTCAGGAAAAAGCCGGAAAATACAATTTTATGCAAATGTGCAATGTTCAACGTCAGGGGCACCGAAAGGAGAAACCTCCACTCTGTCTAGATAAATCTATATTTACATGTATACTTAACATACATACTTAATTGAATCCTGTATCTCGCCATCATCGACAAAAAGCATCCACTTTTCCTCTAAAATTCCTCAATTCAGTAAAAATTTTCCTCCCTCTGGAGGGTTTTTTGTGAGCTGCTGGAGGTGAATCTTTATTTGCATTCGACCTCCTTCATTGCCATTCGAATGTCATCAGCTTCTGAACTCATTTTCCTTGTATCATGAAAGGATTCACTTAGTTTTGCCCAAGCTACGCCACTGATAGAGCGGCTAGAGCCCATGTTTAAAATAAAAGACCATGATATCCATATGTTTATAGACATCAGAAAGACTCCAAATGTACGCTTTTATAGTTTAGGATTAAATATATCACAAATACATTTTCTTCTTTACAATGAAAGATCTTTATTGACACATTTTTTTTTACATTTGACAGACACTTGACGTGATATCTTCTTGCTGGCATTCGGGTAAAGTTATATTTTCTTCCAAAGGCAAATCTCTGAAATTAGAGAAAATTCAAAGTTAGGTGAATAATTGCCTTTTTTATTAAAATGTAATTTTTTACAGAACCTTTTTGGGTTTTTAGTGTACTGTTAATTCAACTTCTTCACAAGTCAATTATTAGAACTTTTAAAATAGAAAAGAAAATGACACAAATAATGTTAAAAGTTATAGATTTGTTCTGACAATATTAATTCATAGATAGATCTAGATTTATATCAAATTTCAACTATGTATTTATATATATGGTAAGATATTTTTACACTCAAGTCTCTAAGAAAATTATATATCATATATATACCTGGTGATTGAAATGTTCTTTCAATTATGATTCTGGGCTAATGCGGCATTCAACACTGATCCAGTGCCAAAATATTTCTGTTTTGTTTTTTTATGTGATGATTCAATATGTAAGGAGCTGTTAAGATAAGGGCCGTATTTAGCCCTGAATCCCGTGACTTATTTCTTCCGTATGTCGAATCGTACACAGAAAAACATGAATCATTATTATACAAATATGGACTTGGTCGAGGTCATTATGTCATTATAATGACCCGATGATATTTGTAATATTGACCGAGGCCGAAGGCCGAGGTCGATATTACAAATATCATCGGGTCATTATAATGACATAATGACCGAGGCCAAGTCCTTATTTGTTATATTATATAAGTAATAGTTAGACTATATATGATTAAAATAATGATTCAAAACAATATATACACATAATCTTTCATCAAGAATTCAACAATTAATTGCACTTTTTTTGTGAAAAATACATCTAAACTTTTAATATTTAACAAAATAACTAAAAAAAATTTTTTTCGAAAATACTGAAATCAGGACAAATACCACACCGAGTCATTATCTTCCGTCAGCGGTCATTATCGGAAAATAATGACTCGAGCGTCAGCCAATCAGAATCGACGTTACATCCTAGTTATATAATATTGAAATATAATGTATTTGCAGACCTTTTACATGTTTTACATTATGTTAAGGAACTCTTAAGGTTGTAAAATTAAGGTCGAAAGAGGTAGGGGTGCTCGGATAGAAAATCCGATTATATCGACAACAAACGTATACATTTTTGAATATTTTATCTAAAATGGATAAATATAAGCTAAAAGACATCAAATATGTCTACATTGTGTATCAGAAATAGATTTCGAACGTTCTACCTCCTTTAATCGGTAAAAAATGAAATCCGGAACTTAAAATACGGTCTTATTCTTCATTCAATGGCTACAATGTAAGCCTTTTAGCGCGAAATACACATTGACGGAGAAATGAACATCACTCTTGCTTATTTCGTTTCTAATTCTTGTATCTTTCATTCAATCATATCGAGTACACAATGTTTGATTGATTAAAGAGGAAAAATAGTCAAATGTGCTATATTTAATGGTCAAAAAGATCGATTCTTCTAAAATGCACCCCCCTTTCCATATTTAGTTTTTCGTCTCTGGGGTAGTGTTCCCCCCGGAGATACAGAACCCCACTTTGCCAAAAAATTTGTATCATGGATACACATCTCCAGTAAAAGTGGCTTTCTGTATATCCGGGGGGAACAATGTTCAATAAAACTTTTCCGTTTTCTATTGATTTCTATGGGAAAAAGATAAGTTTTGACCTAAAAATTAGCAATATTATGCAAAACAGATAAAAAATAACTTCATATTCTGATGGGATGCCGTATAAGTATGCATTTTACCAAAAAAGGTTCTTGAAATTTCAATTTTCAAAATTCCACTTTTCAGGGCTGATTTTACGCCTTATCTTAACAGCTCCTTTTCGTCAGTCTGAAATACAAATGAATAAAACATAAGTGTTATAAATTGTATAATACAAAGTAGTTTCATTGTTACATACTTAAACAGTACACATGCATTTCCCACATCCACCCCATCCCCCCCCTTCCCCATTCTTTTTTTCTCCTCGTAAAATTTACCTTTGTCATGAATATACTAGTATCTAAATTATATCGTAGCAGACACTGATGATATGGAAAATAAAGTAATAACAATATCGCTACAACCATACTTTTTTTTCACAGCATTGCTGCAATAAATCCTACACGACACATGCATCATATGACACACGTGTACTCCGCCAGTACTATAAACAAGGTACATTAAAAGAATGATTTCGTACCTTTTTAAATAGTTTTGTCTTTGATTACATATATGATTGAGTATATTAGGATATTTTCTTTGTGCAGCATCTCTGTTTTCATGTAATTTTAACAAATACATACCGTTTTCTCAATTTTTCTTATCACCCGCCTTGTAAACTCTCGGATCGCACCTTCCATCGCTTCTCAAGCTTCTCAGTAACGTAGAGGTCCTTAACAACGCAAGGGGGTCACATAGTGCACTCAATAGATTGGGGGTCTTCTCAAAGGTATATTGAATAGACGGAGTGTCAGCGATTGAGTAAGAACATGACTTTTTTTAACTGATACCTGTCATCCTTTGAATTTACAAAATATAAAAATTAATTGAAATACTGTGTTGCTACCGTACTTGACGACACGGAGTCTATGACGTAAAATGACGTTACGTTATTTCGCGGCAAATTTTTTACGTAATATTCCATGGGACGCCTTAACATACCTGCGTGCTTTGTTACCTTCTTACTCTTTCTGACGTTTTTTAAGAAAAATTATATTGTGTTTGTTCAGAGTATTATTGCATGAACTCGCACTTCAGTTCATACCTTAATGGTATACATCCTATTCCAAGTCTGTTCCATTGCTTACAATTTGTCTGTGCACCCAATACGTACAGTATACAATGAATGTTGACATTTTGTTAGGCCTGCTTAGTACGGATTAAAAACAAAAACGAAGCGCTGCAGCCATCTCGACAATTCCGTCGCTTTATTGGTATAAGTATCATGTACAGAAGCAAAGTATTTTTAATGTAAACAAGCATTGTATAATCGGTGCTCTAATGATTTTTAAATGAGCGATCAACCCAGTAGAAATTTAGCTTTAATAACTTTCACACTCTTCGGCAATATTATATTGCTTAGATTGAGGATCTATGACGAGGGTTAATTACCCTAAACGTGCATTTCTGGTCCATGCTGCAAATATATCTGTTCTTAAATGATGCTTTTAAATTGGAAGACAGTTAACATTTGTACCACCTGGTGAGTGTCACTGCCGGTTGACCAGGAGTCCCCGAGGGTACATGTAGCCAAACTCGATTGATCGTTTCTTCAACGCATTAGAAAATGTTTATGCTTCAAATTTCCTACGACGGTGATTGATTGAAAACTAGAAATGTTCTTACTAATTGTTTGAGCGAAATTAGAAGACATACGGACTATAAATAAAGGTAACATGAATTTGTATTTATAAGTAAAAAAAATAAATAAAAAGGAATCTAGGAAATTTCACATGCATAAAAAATAGCATGAGTTGGACGGCGCTGTTGTTAATAACTTCAAAACGTCTGAGAATATTTATTTATGAGCTCGAATGTGGAAATATGGGATCTATTTCTGTCAAAAAACCAATGAGTCGCAGACATTATTTACATTTCGAGACTATTTACATCTGATCGAAGTGGCATAATTACTACAAGAGACGTTTATCACTTTGTTGATGTAATCAGCCGATGTAAATGCCTCTTTAACCAAAGGTGCGGCTTGCCGAATGACCCTAATGTTTGCCATGCTGATCACACGGATGCAAACGAGAGATTAATATGACATCTTCATCGATAAATTATCGCCATTTTTTAATCTATCTGTGTTTGCACTTAATGATTATACTCAAGTCAAGATATATCAAGATAGGAAGGAAGGATACTGCAAGAAGGGAAACCCACATGTCTTCGTAAATATAACATAATATATTTGTCATATATCTCCTCGATAACATAATATATTCTCTACGGTTCTCCGTCGTTCTTGTAATAGAAATTGTGCTTTATATTTGAATGATCTTTTGAAATTAAAGAACTTCGGTGTTTTTCCCTAGTTTAGGAACAGTTAATAATGCTCATTGGGCCTTTGAATTTCTTTTGAAAACCTCCTTCCTGGAATCTGTTAGCAGATCAACTGTATACATTTGTATTTTGAACAGAGAAGAAACAGCTTTTGTCATGTTTGGGAGTTGGTTGAACATCAATCCTACCGCGATTTTCATTTGAAGAAGAATAATTCATCTCTCTGATGGCATTAACACAAGAACAATAGTCAGTGCATTTTCCCATGTGACAATTGTAATTTTCTTCATGAGACGGAATCCATATGTATTTTATTTTTACCAATTTTGATATTGCAACTGCCAGATATCCTTGCATGCGACAGCTAACTGAATTGAACATTACGTAACTGCTCAAATTCCCCATACTGTCATTTACGAGGAAACCTTTCTTTCTTGTTACTTTATAGATAAGCAAAAATTTAGAACTGCAAGATAGGACATGGGAAGAAAATATAATGTTTACATCCACTGTAAGGTGCCTTCCGTATAAAATTGTTCGGATAAAATCCAGAGATCATTCTTTTCGCTATTCAGAAAAGTCAAAGAGAGTTGTAAGGATCACTGACGAGGGTTAAATACCCGAAACGTGCATGTCTGGTCCATGCTGTACCTTTCACACCTTAAATGTCATACTTCTGGAGGGATTTGTGAAAAAAATTTAAAAGTATGAAGAGCTCATATCGAAAATTTGTACCTTTTTTCTCTTGCTTAAATTTCTTATCTGAAATTGCTATTTTGTGTGTTTATGTGTTTTCCTCTCATACAAGAGAAAACGACCGTGTCATGAAGCAAATAACTTGATTACTATGGCCGTTGCTTTTATTGACAGAGCTATATTCGATCATTGGCTTCTCTTATAACCGTGAGTGTTATTTCATATTTAATGCAAAGGGAAGCAACACATGGACTGCGAGACAATGACACTAAATGTGAAGGGATTTAAAGAAAAACATTGATGGTAAGGTAATAGTGTTTTTTTTTCAAACCTGAAGCAAATTTTGATCGAGATGGATTATTCATGTTTGTAATTGATGCAAGTTTAACTTTTGAATACAATGTTCCTACTATCTTATCATTTTTTCTTGTACAAAAAATTTTCTTTTCATAACATCTTTCTTATTTAACTCTTGATCTTGTTTATCATGCTTCTTTGAAAGAGAAATGACCTCCTCTATCCCCTTTGATAACGATTTCTAATTTCTGATTTGATTTTTCGTTGAAATTCACAAGAAGTTTGACCGGGCGGATTTAATTCAATCAAGCGAATGAGAAGAGAAAATTAGAATTTAGGAAAGATCGACTATGAATTGCATGTAGTAGTAATAAGAGCAAATTTACATGTTATTTTAATAGCTTATATTACCTGGTCAGAAGTAACTCTTCTGATGACCAGGTGAAATTATGCCCCGCCCGGTCAGGTCAGTTTTCCTCTACAATTAAACACACATCAACTATTTTTTATATAGCATCTTTATGCCCACGGCGAAACTTGAAAATTGATATGAAAATGTAGGGTCATACATTTGAGGATCACTGACGAGGGTTAAGTACCCGAAACGTGCATGTCTGGTCCATGTTGCCAATTTATCTGTTCTTAAATGATGCTATTCAATTTGAAGACGTTTACATGTTTATGTTCTATCGTAGACATTGAGTGAACAATATGCGGATTTGAACAAAAAGTAATTCGTAAATGTTGCTCGTATCCCAAAATAGAGGAAAACTGGTATTAAAAGTGTTGAGTCATATATGTTCTATCGTTATCATTGAATGAACAGTATGCGCATTTCAACAAAAAATGTTTCATAAATGTTGCTCGTAGCCCAAAATAAGGGAAATGTATGTAATGGATGTACCCGGAAAGACTCCAAGACGGGTCCAGTTAAGCAGTTTAAATTTCACGACAATAAGTGCTCTCTGAATTTCGATCGGACTCAGTGATTGCATGAATGAGCTCGCTCCGGCCGGCCGAACATGGATAAATTGTTCTTACACCCTATGTTCTTTTATAATATCCATTTACATATGCAACCATGTGTTTTTGCAAAAAAATAGATATCAAATTAAAGACAGTTTCAAGATTCTTTATTCAGCTTTTCTAAAACGTCGCTAGAGATCTCCTTGTGTGACTTTTTTCTTCAGAATTTACCGGTCATAAATAACAAAAGTTAATTGTTTTCTATAGTTTATGGTATGTTTACTTCTTCGAACATGAATATAAGAATTGACGAAACAAAACTTGTCTTTAAATAAATGCTGTCATTGAAATGACTCTGTCCATCATAATTTTCTGTTACTGTTTCGCGATTTGATTCCAAAGTCCATTATTATTATCTATTATTATCTGATAAAAGGTATTTTCTCTCCTTTCCAAGATTGGATAATGTTATTGCAAATACCATGGAGTCGTCATGAATATTATTAAATAAATCATTGACTTATATATTCCTGGGACATAATCATAACACAAAATCTAAATTTATTGCGACCAATAACCTCATCATCTCAACTAGAAGACATTCTCGTTATTTTCACAACTTTCTTGCTAAAAAGCTGAATTTGCAATGAATCTAACTTTTCATACTCGATTATAACCATTGCAGTAGCTGGCGCCACAGTATCACATAGTTACAAAATAAGTAGAAAGCGGATAGAATATATTAGACAATTAACATGATTTAAATATAGATGGAGTAATTTTACAAATGGAATAAATAAATACTATAATTTTTATGTTGAACTTAGCAATTTATAGCAAAAGCCAGGACAAATAATACCAAGGCATTCCCTCCGCTCCGAGAAGATAAAATAGCGTAGGCCTTACATGTTAAAGAATGGAATTGATTTTTTTTGGAGCCCGTAACAGTTGAGTCCTTGATACTTTTCTCGTGTTATGCTATATCTATCTTATACTTTTTGAGTGACAAATATCAACAAAAACGATGGAAAATATGTAGCGTAAACGCATTTGATACAAACCCACTCCTTGAAAATAATGTTGGTAAGTGAAGGAGTGCAATTTATATTTTGTTCTGTACTATTTTAGTAGAGAAATATGATCATTGCATACATGTACCATTTGCAACGCAAGGTTTTTTTTTCGGAAAAAAATTAAATTGTTCCAATCCGTTACCTTCTTGAAGAAAATTTTATACCTATTTTAATGCATTGAAATTTTCTACACGAAGGTAAAGAATTGGAACACATCTGTATTATTACATGTTTTTTATTGGGGGTATTTTTATTCTCTTATAAGGCTTGTTTATGTTGTTTTTTGAAAAGTTGATAGTCTAAAAATCCTAAGTGTTCACAATTTCCATCTAAATATCACATTTCATTCTTTTTAAAATCTAAATGCACCATTTATCTTAAAGACGGTGGTGCGTAAATGCAGTCTGAAAATTTGCCAGTAACAGAAAATTTGTTTTTCGCGCCTATTTAACATATTAACTTTCCGCGTTTTTTTCCGAAAGGGATAATACCAGAAATGAAATAAAATTTATATTTTTCATGACTCAAAATCTCAGACGCCTAATTTTCTGCAGGGAAAATGAAATTAAGCATAATTAATACTCATCATTGACGGATGAATCATGATTGCATAAGAGAGTTATTGTAAATCCTTGTGTTGGGAGTCTAAGACAGGGCATGCCTCCGCCTCGAGGTTTCTACGAAATCTGTATTTGTTGTGTTGTGCTTTTAATTACCGGCATTCATGACTGCCGGTATACTGTAATCATTCGTGACCTACTTGCACGGATAAAATAACTCTTGGCAATTTGATTGGTGGACAGTTACAAAAAATGCAAATATTCGTCAAGGTTATTCAGAATCAGTGCATAGAATACTTTCATAAGGTCGGCTGAAGAGTCTAGATGACTTGACAAATGAAAGTCATATCGTATCAGTGCATTTTTTCCGAAATATGCATATAAAAGTCTTTGTACCGATACGTCCTACAACAATCAGAAATCCTCGGAAATTTACGTAGCTCGAATCGGAAACAAGTATTAGCTTTCCAAAAAAAGCTAGGTCGATATCAACATTTATTTAAAAGCGAAAAAAAAAAATTGGTTCAAAATAGGTTTAAAATTTTGACTCTTAGAATAAAGAGTAAAGAGTAACTAGTATTAGTAAGGCTATGCATGAAATTCACACAATAAAAACTGGTTACACAATAGGAACTTATGTGTTGATAATTCTGAAAAGTTAGAAAATAGACAACTCAAGTTACAGTCATTCATAAATTGCTTGACCTGTGCGGCAGGAAAATTCCATTATAACGCAAATTGACTCGACCAATCAAAAGCCTTTCAGTATGTATTCGCGGGAAAAGCGTAGAGTTCCGATTAAAGAATTTGGGGGAAATAAGGGGAAACTTCTAAAAAAAAATTCCTATTAAATTATGTGACTACGCACAGTCTTATCAATTTTAATATCGCTCATTAATTTCTTTGTTGCATTTATCAATTTGTCTTTGGAAAGAAAATATACAAACAAAATGGAGTATCCTCAACGAAACAGCTTAGTCGACTGGATGGTGAGAAAGTTCTTAATTAGCCCACTAGCAGCCTCGCATTCTAAGTATCCAAACGTTTCTTTGATGCAATGGATCCAAGGATCCAGAAATGTCATTAGGGATTTTGAAGGCATAGGGTTTACTGCATCACACACTAATTCGTCTAAAAGTAAAAATTGTTCAAGAAAAAATATCATTGCAGATATTACGTACGTTAATGTGCAATATTTCAATTCAGAATTGCGATGCCAAAGCGCGTTCACGACGACATGTCCTACTTCTGTGAAGTGGATAGCTCTGGTCACGTGTTTTTCACTAGTCAGAAGAATGTATCTTTCTATCGAACAATTGCCCCTATTGCAATGTTGAATCTGATGAATTAAATCGAAAGTTGAAAAACCTGTACAAATCTAGAATTAGTCGATATCTTGATATCGACTAATAAAACGGAAAAGCCCGGAAATGTGCGATTTGTCTAAAAAGAATAAAAATCGTTTATTCCATTTTTTTCTTACTAGAATTTTACAACATTTAATGTCAGCTAACTGCCGGCAAGGTTTTTGTAAAAGCTAATACTTGTTGTCCATTTAACTTGAGAAATCACGGACTGAATGACAAAATATAACAGCGTCACCTACTATGTATTCTAAAAAGCCTCCCGCACTAACACTGGAGATGGTTCATTGTCCATCGTGGTTCTGTGGAGCATGTGTCATTGTCTCCGTCCGTTTGTCCTTTTTTTCTTTCTGAGTGAGGAAGAAAAAATTCGTAAGTGTTCGATTGTGCTTTTTTTTAATATGGTTTCGGCTCTTGTATTCAATTTTCCTTCACTGATATAAGAGACAATGTACTCATATTTTCGAAAAAATGTCTTTGCATGCTGCGATCTTTCTTTCGTGGAATTATTTTTCGCAGTATTGGTGAATTTTTACATATTTTTAAGCAAAAGATATATGATACAGTTTCAGAATCTAGAATTACCATTAGTTTCCTGCTAAATCTGAAGTGAAACAGTGAAAAATCAATTGTAATCGTGTTATCAAGTGCATACTGGCTTGCGAGTTTTGTTATTATTGAAATCAGAGACTCATAAATCTCAGAGGGTGACAACTTATCTGAAGAAAATATTAATGACTGGTTTACAGTGTATACATTGAAAAAAATATCAACGTACATGTAAAAGTTACATAAAAAATGATTTCGTAGATGATCCAAAAACTCGTTTCCAGAATTGAGAAAAAGATACGAGGACTGATTGATATGTTGTGAGCCTCGTATTTAAGAATTTGAATTTTATCAGACATTTTGCATTACTTTTTCACATAATCCCCTTCAGTATCTATACACTTTTAAAGAACTCCTTATCTCGACTGGTCAGAAAGGTGGGTGACAGAAATAGCTGGTTTCAGTTTTGGGAATAGATGAAAGTCTGATTGAGCATGACCGGGTCAATAAGGCGCATGTTCAATCAAATTCAGGCCACAATCATAAATGACATCCATTGCAGTGACAGACTTGTGAACAGGAGCATTTTCCTAATGGAACAACACACCTTTAACTAGTTAGCTTTCCGCGGCGCTTAATTTAAATATTTCTCGTAACTGTGTTAGAAGAGTAGCATAGTATGTTTCATTGACTGTTTGTCCTTTTTGGAGATTATCTATCAGCCGGATACCTTCTGCAACCCAGAAATCAGAGGCTCACAACATATCAATCAACCCTCGAATAGGATGAGGCATCCTACCCTACAAACCTGGTGCATGTTTTCCAAAATTTTAGAAATTTTCGCAACTTTCATAAGGTTTCACTCTAGGATATTTTATCCTTTCCAATATCAATTTAACATACTAAATACAAATTCAGAAACAGAACATCGCGATTTTAGTTTCTAAGTACATCACAGGAGGGAATCTCCAACAACACCAGGTTGCAGCACCCACAGCAAAACCCCCCAAAACACCCAATGCAAAAACACAAAGCAGACAAGCACAGAAAGAGACGCATAAGGGACAAGGAACGTCATGTACGAGGGTTGTTCGAAAAGTTCGTAGACAACCGCAATATTTCAGAAATGTGTGACATTAACCGTGTAATTTTCTTACTAGGCGAGCATGAGTTAAAATTTTCGTAAGTGTTCATGTTAAAGTGGCATCAGCTTTCTTGCTGTAGAGTTCGGAGACATTATTTCAATTAAAAAAAGAGTCAACAAAAAGTTTTACTGGTGCAAAACAATAATGCATCTAAAAAAGACAGAAAGAGTATTCTCATAGCCACTAGTGTAAAGCAGATGAACGTACATGTACCATCGGATACACACATCTCGTCATGGCGACAGGCGATGCCGATATGTTTGTTTACATCCTTCAATAAACAATAATGTCCAAAGTTCATATTGGATTTGAGCACTCATTGTCAATACAACGTTTGCGTCTAGAAAACGTACAACTCATATGATAATAGAATTCGAGTTAAAGCCTTGCTCAACCTTCTTCAATGCTCAAACACTGGTACCCATACTTCCTCGTCATTTTCATAATCTCAACATACACAGTAGATTTGACAATCATCAACAAAATTACTTGATTCCTAGCATTCGTCACGTTGCATTGAGTATGCAAACCCAACATGAATTGTTTAAATTATTGGTATGGAAAGATGTAAACATACGAATCGACATGGCCTCTTTCCATGATGTAATGTGGGTACCCGATGGTACGTTCATCCGCTTCACATCAGTGACAGTAATTGATTGCTAATTGTTAACGTATCTCAGAGGGAAGTCATTAAATAATATAAAGGTTTGTTGTCTTTAGTACATGTCAAACATACTTAAACAAAAAGAAAAAAAAACAAAAACAAAACCATCCTCCCTCATTAAAAATCTTAATTGCAAAAAACATTCCTCATTTCTCTTGTGTTTGAAAACCTTTCGAAATACTGAATTAAGACACAAAACAAAAAATAAATAAATAAATAAATAAAGAAAGATATAAGTTTCAATTCCAGTAAAATTGATCATGTTGATTACAAATTAATCTTACGATCCTTTCCTATTTTACTTTTTTATTTCCAGAAAACATACCCTACGAACATGTATATGTCGATCTGGAAACCTAGTCTCAAAGTTTATGTCATCAACTCACGCTGACTGTACATTTTTCATCATGAAAATTCATTCTTTTATACATTTAATGATACTTAACAGTTCTTAATGTTGGAATACCAGATGCGGTCTCTGTGTCAAAGGAGCTCTCCAGAAAGCTATTGACCTTAATTTTAAATCTATGAGGGGAAGAAAACAAATGAATAACTAATGGAAACTTTGTAAGCAACATTTCGTTTTTAGGCGCAATAAACACTTGTTTCTCTTTGTAACATGGAGCTTCTGAAACAGTTCCCATTAAGGTAATTCCTTGGAGTATTCAGTTTTAGGATAATTTTCTCTGTAATTTTACATATAGAATTTGATAACAATATTATGGATGTACGGAGTAACATTTCAAATTGCTTCTAGTATGAAATTTGAGAAGTTTAAACTTCCTGTATTGTAAGTGTTTTGGCACTTTTCCTTGTCATTAAAGTGCAAAAATACCAAATGCAAAATCTTCTCCACCGTATAACTTTTGTCCAAATTTAAAATAAAGTGTCAGTTGGGAAGAAATATTTGAACTAAAGAAAAGAAAACGATAGCCCCCACCCACCACTCCCCTGCTACGTTTCATAAAATTGAAATTTAAACTCTGAAACCAGTAGGTTTTTCTGCAGTGCTACGCACAAGAGCGATGACTCTAAGAGAATCTCTCTTGAAACATCCATTGCGTGCATCATGATATTAGTTTTACATTGTGATTGATGGCTGTCGTCATCACCAGACAAGACATACTTACCTGATCTGTACATCAAAATGTGCATCGAGACAATCACCGAATTTGAAAGGTTTCCATGGAGCTGTTGCTACAGATGTTGCATGCTATCAGGAGACGCTGACTCTCCCCAGGCACCTTGTCTTACTTCGAAATGTTGTTCATTCCGGGGTTCGCAGCCATTCCGATGGGAATTCTCACGATTTGGCCTTGCCTTCTTGACTTTGAGACTGAATAACCCCGAGGGCACATGTAGCCAAGTTCAATCAATTTCAGTTGATCTTCTGTCTTTTCAACGCATTCGAAAATTTCTGTTATCAAAAAATCTTGAAATTTCTAAAACGTGGGTCATGTAGCATCATATCCCATCCATCCGGCTACATATTTCGGTACATTTTTGGACATAATCATTTTCACACTCTTTGGTCATATAACATTGTTTAGATTGAGGATCACAGACGAGGGTTAAGTACCCGAAACGTGCATGTCAGGTCCATATTGCAAATTGATCTGTTCTTAAATGATGCTATTGAATTTGCTTAACATATGTAACCTATGACCTATACTCAACGCAGGTAAGCTATATGGTTCTTAGTGACTTTGGAATTTGATCTTGTTCCTTTGAACGAAATTTAATTGTTTCCTTTTTATTTGTACTTGAACTTCATGACACACAAAAAGTGTGTTATAGGACATGTAGAAAGGTCGAAAGAGGGGGGGGACCAAATATGTGATACGGAAAACATTTTGAATTTTTTACAAATTCCCCCCCCCCAAATCAAATGGTAGCTCCCTAAAATTGGTAGATGCAATTTCATTTATCCTTATGACTGCCAAATCTGATAATTTCTTGTGGAATCTGCCATAAAAGATAAGAAACACAGCGAATACTCAAGTAATACAACGATCAATATGTAATTCCAATTGTTTAAACCTTCAAAAAAATTACAAAAAATCAGACCTACCGGCAGAGAGTTGAATCTATAGCAAAGAATATGTTCGTCATCTATAATAAATATCGATTCCACAAATTAAACAAAAACGTCTATGGAGATTTAAATAATACAATCAACTGAAACATTCTACAAAGTAGCAAAAGTGAAAATGCAATGGAGATGAGATCAGGTGCCCAGGGGAGAGTAAGCATCTCCTGTTTGCTAGAAACACCCGTCACCTAAGCCGTGCAGAAAAAAGTCGTATTCGGTAAATTGTCAAATTTAGTATTTTGGATGGTTTTCACGAAAAGCATGACTCTTAAATTACATTTACATCAATGATGAAACATGGAAGCATTCTCGTTGGTTTGTTTGTATTCATTTATGTTTGTTGCCTCTCTCTGATTTGGCGTTCATTCTACCACTGCTTCTCTTTCTGTACGTGTCTTCTTGGTGTTTTTACATTTGGTTTTTGGGGTTTTCCTGTTGGAGCTGCAATTAGGTGTTGTTGGTGATCCCCTCCTTTCTTTAACAGTAGGAAACACATATGTGTTTCAATATTTACCATGTTTTTTACTTATAGTAATGGTTTGTTTTGCTGTTCTACGCTATGTTGAAATGCCTTATTTCCTCTAATTTGATGAATTAAAGGTTGAAATGTCCAATGTGTGATACTCATTCCACATTATGATGAAAATAATTTTTATAAGTCTTGTTTAACTATGAAAGGAACACTTACATTCTACATTAGATTACATACATACTTCTGCGACTATTATTCCTGACATTCATTAATTGACTTGAAACATTACTATACAGTATAAGATCACTACCTTTGAAAAATAGTAATCTTTATACCAATAATCGAATTCTCGCTGCTGATCATCGTAAAGTTAACCTAAGGATTTATCACACTTTATTTCTCCTTGAAACGTTCGGATTAGATTTCGTAATATAAACATAGTAGGCAAGAAAAAGAACGTCCCATAAGTCGGCATCTCCACACTTTATGGATACCATAATGATCCTTTTATGTCATAAACATGTTGACTGGATCGTATTACATAACGTAAGGCACTTCCGGTTTCATATAACTGCGTATGACACTGGATATTGTTTCTTATTTACTGTAATACTTCATTCTTATGTAATGGAATAATAACACGGATAAGCTTTCAGATATTTGACACTCCACCTACAATGCATTCTACAATGCCTTTCGCACTTGCTCATGTTGCTCTGGAGATAGTTCATAAGATAAGTAGTCCTTCGTGTTTCTGTGCAGGTTTGTTAT
This sequence comes from Pinctada imbricata, assembly GCA_033119305.1. Lineage (NCBI taxonomy): Eukaryota > Metazoa > Mollusca > Bivalvia > Pterioida > Pteriidae > Pinctada > Pinctada imbricata. Next base: position 16,134,805 of record VSWD01000003.1, read on the forward strand.
TATTTCCGTCTGTTTGTCCAATTTTTCTTTTCATTGATAAAGTTTTGTTTTGTTTTTCATTTCCGAAATTCGTAGCCATTTCGATTGTGGACTTTAGAATCTGGTTACTACTTTAGTGTTCGTGTTTGACTTTCATTCACTCATTTCTTTAGAAGTTTCATCTATATAATTTTTATTTACTTACAGGTACTGATCATCATGTGAAAGAGGCTCTATCCAGCGATTCTTTAAACTGTCAAGTGAGTTATTTCCAATTGATGATCTTTATTTTTTTTTCTATCTCATTTTGTTCTCTCTATCAGTTTACAAACAAGCCTTTTTTCTGTTTGATTTTGTTCTCTCGATCATTTTACAGACACGCCTTTTTCTATTTGATTTTGTTCTCTCGATCATTTTACAGACAAGCCTTTTTCTCTTTGATTTTTTTCCTCTTTCATTTTACAAACACGCGTTTTTTTCTATTTGGTTTTGTTCCCTCTATTATTTTGAAAAAAAAACGCTTTTTTTCTATTTGATTTTGTTCCCGCTATTATTTTGAAAACATGCCATTTTTCTATTCGATTTTGTCTCCTCAATTACATTTAAAACAAGCTTTTTTTTCTATTCGATTTGACATTTTGCAAATACGCCTTTTTTCTATTCCATTCTGTTTCCTCTATCATTTTAATACAATACTAAAAGAACTACAATTTATCGTCCTCTACAAGTTACGGAAGCGTATAAGTGCCAAATTAATTATTTTTATTTTCCGACTTTTGATTTTGGAACTTTAGTCTCGGAATTTCCAACTTTAATCTTGGAAATTCCAATTTTACGCTTCCGTAATAAGTCGATATGATCACTTTTTTAAAATTTTGAATTAAAAACGTCATTTTTTAAAAGATAGGTTCGCTAAATAACAAGACAAAATGATTTAGAATATTTTCTAATTAACTAAAAGTAATTCGAAAGTTCGTCAATTCGAATAAGTTACACTGGACTCTGGAGATAGATCATGAAATTAATTTGTCCTTCAATGTTTTAATAAAGCTGTGTTAATTGTCACCGTTTATTATTTGCCCTACATGTATTTTATTATCTCATGCGAAAGTTTTATGAATTTGGCAGACTTTTCTGTGATATTTGGAATCTGATTTCAAATGAGTTAAAAAAGATCCTGACAATAATCTCAACAGCACTCACAATAGAGCACCAACTTGAGCATCGACTGACTCCTAGCAAGCCAAAGGTGGGATTAGGTGCCCGGGAGGAGTAAGCATCCCCTGTTGGCTAGCCGCACCCACCGTCGATGCTCATACACGAAAATTAAATCAATATATAGAATACATGCACTGCACTGTCTGAGGTTATGTCTATATAGAAAGTACTATGGCGACAATGTCAGGGAAAATATTCAAAACGCTTACTGTCAAACCCCCCGCGGATAGCTTTTTACGAGCTCTACATGGCAAAGGGCATAAATGTGACACAAATGAGTTTAAGAAGATCATGTGTTTGACTTTCAGTCACTGAATTATCAATATTATGATACTGTTTATTCTCGAAAACTTTTTCAAGAATCGATGTGAATGAATATATGACGCAAGGAAATAATATGAAGCTTTTTCAAATTACATGTACTAATATCCTGCAAGGTTGTTCAGATTGAATGTTCTATATTATACCGAAAATCGTGATTTGAATAATATAGCCCGAGGCCATTAAGTAAAACAGATAAATCCATTCGAAACGTAGAGCTTTAGAACTTTGAATAATCTTTGTTTCATTAAAATAGAACTCAGCCTCGATCGACCATGACCTTAACATAAAATGTAACTTTCAAGCACAAATACTGATACTTCTGACGTTTTATATAGTATTCTGCTCACGTTATGCGGTCTAAAGTATCTTAAATTATGTTTGAATCTACATCTTATTCATAAAACATAGGTTTTCTTCGAGTATTTCAAGTGACAAAAAGGTTATTTCATATATCGTACATGTTGTATTAACATATCAATACATGGATATCTCTTGTAAGCTTCATGTATCATAATATCGAAAGGATATGAAGGAAGGCTAACTAACCTGTACTAAACACAGCGAAAACACCTCAAGTATTATGACAAATTTGAACACCAGACAAACATATGGAAGGAAAGACAGTGAACAAAGAGAATTACCAACTAAAAGTCACCAATACTGAGCGGTGAAATAAGGATTAAAAGCAGAAACAACATACGATGGAACACAAATGAAAATAAACCTGGACAATACCAATGTGTACTCGATAGAGAAGAGAATTTGGACACCAATCAACTACATTGTAGTGACAACAACAAAAGTGTTTGCATAATTAAGTGGACAAAAAGAAAGTTAGGGATCATTTTCATTCAAAATATTTTTGTGTAATTTTCATCAAAATACTGAAGCTAAACTAGTGAAAATATTACAAAGTAACTGGTCAAACATAAAGTCTGTTCATTGCTTTCATTTTTTATAAAAATTATTCATATTTATTTTGAATTTTCCCCATTTCCAATTTTGAGTAAAATGCTTGTATTACCAAAAATCATAAATTTTTCTTTTTTGTCTCTTTTTCAATAATTCTTACTTAATAAGCCTTCCAGATTCATGATTATCATTTAACTTTAAATGATTGTTAAGTTTAAAAACCCTAATTTTAATGTAAACATTTTCTCACTAATTTTCTCACCTTTACAAAAATTGCTAGGGTTATGTGATATTTTCGTTTATAGTGATGAGCTCAGCTTGAATACCAAATTTTCAAAACAATATCCTTGCTTACTTTTGATCAGACATGCAATTTCACTTGTGTATTATTGACTATTCGTTCTGTGTAGATTTTGAGTCAAAAGTCTCTTTTTTTTGAAATTTGCATTTTTACAGAAATTGGTTAGTAGATAGACACTTAGCATCCGTTGACTTTTTTGTAGCCCAGAGTTGTACACATACTGACAATTTACTTAAAAATTTATGTTTATCCCAGTTATGATGATAGAACTATGCAAATAAAAGACATTCCCGATAACAATGGAAATTCAATGCAAACTCATAATAAATATCCCTAACTATTTTGCGCAGAATATTATGTAAGACAACTTTAAATCCGATGACACAACGATCCTTGTTATTCTAGTGTCAATTTTTTTTTCTGGTTTCATCCTGTTTTGTACATGTCTGGCCCATGCTGAAAATTTATCTGTTCTTCAACGATGCTATTGAATTTGAAGACGTTAAACACCGGAGATCCCCTCTTTTCTTTCACCCTTTTATACTCTGGAATGCCTTATTTCAAGTACTTAAGTTCATAAGGTACATTCATTATACAATAAAACGCCTGATAATACTTTGGATTCGTTATAATCTTATGTTTGGAATGATACTGTCGATATTGATGTTAGACAATTCTCTTGTTGGAAAATGAGAAGGTGTTCAAAACTCTCTCATCTAAACGATAATCCTTAATAGTTATACATAGGAAAATACAAAACGTCTTCTTATTCCGTGTTCAAAATGTACTTCATGTATCTAAATCGAGAGCAGATACATGTAAATGAACTGAACAATTAAGACAAAGAGCAATTTATAATTCCTCAGATTTTTATTTGTTATGTAACTTTTTTCTGTTTTTTCACTTTTTGCTTTTCTGACCTAAATTTTCCTAGATTGTTTCTTCGGCGGCCTCCTTTTACTGATGTTCTATGATGAATTAGTTGTTCCTACTGACTTTTGCAAAATAAAGTACTCAATCATTTGCCAACCAAGCTTTATTCGCCCAATCGGACATTGGATGTTCACGACAGGCCTGTCAGCATGTGTCAAGGCACCAATATCCTGAACGATCTAAAGGACAATATTGTCCACACAGGGAATACGATGGTCTCAAAACAATCTTACTCTGTCATTCTCGGCTGCTCGTCAGGAGATAACACAATCCAATATAAGCCAAACATTGTATTTTTGTACTATGCTGCCTTCACTTTTTGTGTCTCGTTATTCTTTATTAAGCGCGTAAAGGATTTCAGCACTCAATGACATCGTTGTGTATTATCATTGTAGAGTGAAGATAGTCGTTGACATTTGTTTTCTTGAATAAGGGATTCTTTGTTAAACATGTGTTGGGGGAGGACGGATGATTAGTATGTGCAATGTTATCAAAATGTGACTAAATCTTTATATTCATTAGTGAAAAAAGAAAAAGTGGATTTCAATGTTATATAATACATGTACATGTATAAGTGTGAACCTCAGAGGATTTCGAAGTTTAGATTAATAAAACGGTTTAATAATTAGGTGTAATCAGTCGGAAGTTAACGACGATAAAATGTTAGTATTTTACTATATTTTCGGGAATCTATCAAAAATTGAAACGTGTCCTTCGATATAATTTTTGTCTACTGCCGAAGGGTGACACTATAACTCTTGATTTCTTTGACAAAAGAGCGGATTTTTCAAACGATATCAGTCAAAATAAAAGCGATGACAAAAATGTGTACAGGAATCATAAGGAATCAAGATATTATCGAGTATATTTGAATGGATCTTAAATTAACAAATTTTGAAAAAAAAAAAACCAGATTCATCGTTTGTGACACCATTGAGATGAATTGTTGTTTTTCAATCGCAACAAATAATGAGTCCGTTTCTTTAATGGTGATTTATAAGTCCTGCTCAAAAGGTCGGACCTACATAAAAACCCCACAGTTCGAAGCAAAGAAGCTGGTGTATACGTTTCATTAGCTTTGATATTCATAAATTGCGCTTCATAAATAAAATTAGACTGATTTAAAGACATCGTAATAATCTATATACATGCATGTAGGTTCCATTTTTCAAACTAAATTTCGCTCGTGTTGAAATAGAAATCGGACAAAGGTCACTAAATGTTTTCAAGATTTAAGATTAAAAAAAAAATATCATCAAACCCCAAATAAATGATTTTAAAGTAAAGCAAATGTAGATGGATTTAAGGTAGCTCATACCTCTGGTCGTAAGATCTTGTATTCTCCCTATTATTTCTTTTTGATTGGAATTTTGGTGCTTTTCATCCTTTAACCTTTGATAAAAACTTTTCAAATAGATCCTAGATTGTAGAGATATCTTTATTGCCTATAAATTCGAAAGACCTTAACTTTAACATGACACCCTATGACATAATTTCAAGGAACATTGTGGAACCATTTTTTAACCAAAATATATCTGAAACCTGTATTAGTTGTACTCTATATGCAATAATATGAAAAGAAAATACTGGGTATCCATGCATAAATTCCCCCGAGTTCGGACCAGAGGCACAATCTACCTTAACAGGTATATGTGAACATCTATTTTTTTTCTTTCAGACATGACCGCCAATATGTCAACACCATCCAGTATTAATGTCACAGTGGACCTGACCGGAAAGGACTTCTTTGAAACAGCAAGATTGATTAATGGGGTGATCCTTTATCCAATAATATGCTTCCCAGGAATCATCGGCAACATCATCACTCTTATCGTCTTATCGATGAAAAACATGCAGACATCCACCAACGCCTTTCTCTCTGCTCTGGCTGTGGCCGACATAATCAAATTAACCAATGACATTTTGTATTTCTTTGTTCTGTTGTTAATGAGAATCGACAAGGACGCAGCACAGACTGCATACGTTCACATATATCCACAAGCGCACTTTATCTTCAATTTTTCATTATGTGTATCGTCGTGGCTAACTGTTACAGTGGCAGTGGAGAGATTTATCTTGGTTTGTTTTCCTACAAAAGCCAAATTCATCTGCACAAGGAGTCGCGCTATCATCACATGTGTTATTGTGTATCTAGTAATGGTTTGCTTCTCGCTGCCATGTGCCTTCCGATACAAGACAATTTACGTTTACAACAACGAAACGGGTGCGACAATTCAAGATTTAGAAGTCAGTGAAATGTGGTCGGACAAATATTTCGTTACCATATACACATGGATCCTAAATTCATTACGATGTAATATACCCTTGTTCATACTCATCATTCTCAACACATGTATTATATGCTCAATGAGGAAAGCGCGCGCTAAAAAGAACAATTCCCGCCGAAACCGAGTTACATTCATGATGATCACAATCATAATGTGCTTTTTGGTTTTTACGACACCAGACGCTATAATGTCAACATTTTTGAAGTACGGGTACCACGAGGCCAATAATTACGTGAAGGGAATGAGGGAATTTACAGACACTCTACTGACAGTCAATGCTGCTGTTAATTTTATCATCTATTGCTGGTTTGGTTATACTTTCCGACAAAACTTCAAGAAACTGTTCTGTCAACGACCGTCTCGTGGAAAGGAGGTGTTCGTGTAATAAAAGGTCAATGCCTGTCTATCTAAGTGGCATGGAAACAGATACTTATATCACATGTTTCAGCTGCTGCTCAGTCGATTTTTAACAACATTATTGTAACAATGTAATCAAAATTTGCAGAATCATCATTGAAATTTGTTCCATTACTGACAGACACACTTTGATATCATTCCGTTTGTTCGGTGGAGACTAATTTACAAACATTTTCCATCTAAAACGACGAGTTCATATTATTGAATTGTATCCTGTTAGTTGGTTTATCTGTATATGTCTGTATAGAATAAATCGTTATTGTTTGTATAGACTTTGACTTAGACGGAAGGGTTTGACTAAACAGGAAGACTGAGAGCATGTAGATACGAATACAAAAACAATCAGCGCTTTGTACTATGACAAACATGCAAACACAGGTGCACATCTTAAATGACAAATATATTCAAAACAATGTAAAGTTTGATGAGATCTCAAACAATACCACACACCGACCAAAGCGAAACACACAGGTCCAGAAGATGTAACGACATCAGCTAACTTTAAATAAATAGAACACCCACATAGAAAGGTCAAACAAATGATCAAAGTAGACGAACTAAAACAGCATACGCAAATGACAACGGTCGCATATCACGTGATACGCATATGATATATTCCATTGGACCTGTTGATTATGATTACATGTATGTGCGAACAATATAACTACTTACCCGGATAGTCTTCCTACAAAGGCATTCTAAGACGTAGTCCTTGTGTAAACACAAAATGCCTTCGCTTACAAAAGAAAGGAGGGGATCTCCAACAACACTAGGTTGCAGCACCCACAACAAAATCCCAAAACACCCATGCAAAAAAAAACAACAACATAGAACAGACACGCACAGAAAGAGGCGCAAAAGGGACAAGGAACATCAACTCACACCATAGAAACATGAAACACAAAAGACTTCACATAAACCAACGAGACCAATGGGCAATCGGTGCGGACTTAGGACGGCCATCTGCCACGTAAATAGCATACAAGGTGACAGAATTACATAGAAGTCAAGGGTAGCAATATGAGAAGCAGTAGCGACTAACGGTCTGATTTCTATTGACTGAAATGATGTCGTGATTATTATAGCGCGAGAAGCTCTACCAAAGTTTTAGATAGGTCTCAATCGATATTTCGGAAGGGGCGTTTATGGAGTCCACTCAGGTCAGAACGCAACAAGGCACAAGAGTGTAGTACTCATATAGGGAAAGGAGGGGATCTCAAAGTCGGTTTTAACAACCACAGCAAAACACCAAGTGCATAAATACAGAGTAGACAAGCACAGAATAAGACACTAAAGGGATAATGTGGTAACCGGGTTGTTTGGACACAGCGTCAAAGTCAGACAGAGTGCAATTTGAAAGAATGCGCTAAAACAAGGCTTTATATTTATCAACTACCAAACCAAGTGTCCGTCTGCTGATTTTAGGATCATATAAGTAAATTATGTAACTAAACGATGGTCATGCGACTAAAACAGTCTAATTTTCTATTGACTGAGATAATGTCGTGATTACTATAGCCCGAGAGGTTCTACCAAAGTTTTATATAGGCTTGTTCGCGAATCTAAATGTGACGTCACGGATAATTTTTGGATGGCAAAAGATATCGCGGCCGCTGCTAAGCTTACCAAAACAATAGATCTGATATGTGGCATATAATAGAAATATTCGACTTTGATTAGATTTATTACTATCTATATATGTTTTCTGAAAGTAGAAGATGCTATAATGAACTTTTTCTGCATATCTAAACATTTATTTGTAAAATTAAAACCAGTTTTTCACTCGTATTAATTGTAGAAATCAAGGCAGTTTTTCTTCATTTATGTCAGTCTATTGCGCAAATTATTGTAAAGTACTTTATCCCATTTGATGAATCTTTGTTTTGACAAGTACACGTCTACATGTCAATCAACCGTGCAGGGTACGTAGGTGTCGATCGTATATTCAATACCTGAAAGGTGTGAAACTCATTAGAGCGTGATATCGCCTAGCGGTAAATGAAGATAGGGGGAGGGGAATAAGAATATCTTTAACAATAAATTGAAGTTTTAACTTTCAATTTTAAAAGAGAAGATTTCGTGTATTTATAATTAATTAAATATGACTCATCTCCTTGCACTTATTTATTTTAGGAATGATCATTCTTTTTTCATTTTGTTTTTCAGCTTTTTACTTTAGATACATAATGTTCCCCATCTGATAATATATTCATGAACTCAGAATTTGATGCAAAGGACTTCGCAAAAAAAAATTATAAATGATATTGAAAAAAAGCTCATGTCAAGTAAAAATCGGACAGAAAGACAGAATCAAAGAAGGGTTTTTTTAAGGGAAGGAAAAAAGCGGAAATAAGGATACAAACTCGGGGAAAAAATGAATGGAAAATAACGAAGTCAAAAAAATAAGTTTTAACTGCGTAAGGGCCCGGACTCCCGTCGCAACAAACAAACAAAAAAAAATGTTGGGTTCTTCAACTTTACACCCAGAAAATAAAAAAAGAAGGAAAGTGGTACAGTCGAGAAAAAAAAAACACCTCACACACACACCTTTTTCGCGTTTTTGGAGATAGGGGCTTTCATAATTTCTTAGTCCGAAAAACCTTAATATGTAAACCCAGCCTTTGACGGTTATTAGGACCGTGTGTGTTTATAGGTCAAGTTTTTCGGACTAAGCATTTCTATACATATAATTGTTATGGAAATTTTAAGAATTACTGATTATCAAAAATTAATGAACTATCTCAGAAAATAAAAATGCATCTCCCTTAGAATAAGTGAAAATGTACGTAGGACACCACTTTTACCTCTATAAAACATGTTTAAAGTTCATAATCGATTTAAACCCCCCATTCCCCCGCCCTTATCCACCCCATTTCTTTTCTCATATAATACTCCTTTCTTAATGAGATCCTCATGAATATTCATATCGAATCGAAAGCGAGGCTACCGGCGGTTCGTTACGAAGCACAACAAATATGGCGACTTTGACATACGCACGTGTATATTGCATCTCTAAGACGATGTATTCCGTTACGTTTCTTCCATATAGTGAAGGATATTATTGATGAAACATTAAAATAAGAAACTGAAGATAATTTAGGCAAAATACGCAGAGGGACCGTAGATTCTCCACTGCCGAACTAGCAAGTGCAGTGTCAACTGCAGGTACAGGTCAATGCGGCACGACAGGATGAACGTGTCATGTGCACATGTGTCTCTCTACATTCAGCTGCAACTGCTGTCGAATAAATGAAGACCAGGTAAGCAGCTTAACAACTCGCTATTGTAATCATATCCAAATCAATTGAAATGTCTAAACTCTTAACACTTGCAGGCTATGACCCCTCCCCCTCCCCCCCCCCTATATAAAAAGGGGAGGAGGGGTCAATTGTATGTATTTTACCCCTCTTCCCAAAATATTATTTAATTACAAATTGATGATAGAGTTACTAAAACTTTTATTTAACAATATTTAACATCAGGAATCTAGAAAATTTCCAGTGGAAGGATTCCAATCTTGATGGTGTTGATGAAATTTAAAAAAGAAAATAAAAAATAAGGTTTTTTGGCGAGGGCTTTCCTGACCACTCTTACCAATCTCCAATCTAGATCTGGGCTTGTGTACTTAAGCCAAATATTCTTTTCTTTCTTGAACTTCCACATGCATCACGGTACATGTACAAAGAATATACTATACATGTATATTCTAAATCTGAAATTTTATTCTTACAGTGTACAGACAATATGAAAACTAGAGATGATTGATCAACGCGTAAAGCCTATGCCCTACAGGAAGTTTCTTGCATTAAGGAGAAAAGGGTTCCAACTTCATTTATGATAAAGGTATGATATATAAATCAAAGTCTAATGTGTTTAGATAATTAGTACTAGGTATAATGTACAGTGTAACATCAGAGTATTATTATTAAAATAAATTTTAAATCGAATTGTTTGAGATGTTTCATGCACTTTTATATTCTGTAAGATTTGGTTTTCTCATTTCACATTTCAAAATGTTACTATATATACAAGTATTAATTTGAAAATGATTCACTTAAAAAAATGTCATGTAAGATAAAAGTGAAGCATTTGTGTATGAACCATTTAGTATTTTCTTTGATTTATTTCAGGTCACACTACCTGCATGAAGCTTTGAATCTTCTTTATATTTGTGGGATGTGACTATTGGCATACCTTACCATGACATTTATGAATGAGTTCTGCAGCCAGAGATGTAGTCTAGTACATTATTAGTACTAATGTATTGTTATGAAATTTCTCATAAACAAACATTGTATTAGATAATAAATAAACATCACAATTAGCCTTGTTTGACTGTTCCATGTACTTACATAATTGTTGAGAAATGTCAAAGGTTATTTGATAAATATAATAAAAACACATTGACTTCAAGGCACACATACTATTTTTTCATAATTATAGTCTAGTACAATTATTGAAATGTACTGGCAATAGGAGCAACTGTTTTGACCTTTTGGGGGGATTGACTTCTCAAAAAAAGATCTGGCTCAATTTTTTTTATCAAAAAAAAAAAAAAAAAACCAGAGAAAAAAATCAGTGTCATACAATCAATGTTGATTTAGAGATGAAAATCAAGCAGTTGCTCCCTGAATTGTTAAATCATTTCATCTTGTGGATAAAATCATGTCACAGCTTATTTTCACTAGTTTTGTATGTATAATAATCAAAAGAGGAGGAGGCAATGAGTTTGTTCACCTTACTCTGCTTTTGGAAAAGTGTGTGGACGCTTTATGGGGTCAGTCTGTCTGCATGTCTGTCAGTCATAAAATTACCTTGAGCATTATTTTTGAAATGTTTGTGAAGGGGTTTTCATATTCCTTCATAATTTTGATACCCAGTTTTTGTTTGTCGTGGAATTTGACATAATTTTGTGATAACACCCATGTATATTTTTCAATTTACTTGTTCCAAGGCCATATTTCTTATCATGTGCACAACTTTTGACGTAACATCTAACTTATAAAAAGGATTCATATTTCACACTTGCACCTATAGTCTCTGTCAGAAAAAGAATCTTAATATATCTGTCCTAGATGCTTAACAAGAAAGAATTCATGGCAAATACAAAGTAGTGTTGAACGCATTTTGAGCTCAAAACAGCTCTTATTCAGCAGTCATCACTAATATTCTCTTAACAAACAGAAATGTACAAAAAGAAGAGTCTGAGCACCAACGCGCTTACGGTTGCTCGATGTTCTAACCCATAGTACATCACGCAAGCTAGATAAATTCATGTGTTTCAAACCAATCCATAGTCACAGCACATTCTCTTTCATTTTCACATTTTTAAAAGAAATATTTTGAGCAAAAATACTTTAAATGATGACCTTGACATTTGTTCAAGAGTTTGGTAAAACGTCAACTAAACCTTTTTTCATGTAAAACAAAGCATACCGCATGATAGTGTAATTTAAAAAAAAATGTTTAGCGTACGTCTGCTACTATTTATATGTTCCTTTCTCAGCCAAAATATAACGCAAACAGACCTTCGGTCTGTTCTGTCTATGTACAAGATTTCTGAAAACTAAAGTTACAAATGGACTGTGTGTTCTATCGGGTGGAAGGGGTCCTTTTATGTATATTTTTATATAGATATGGGCCCGAGATACGGAAAACACAGAAATCATGACCCACTTATATTATAAAATTGCTACCTAAACATATATTGCTAAAGTGGACCTGTAATATTCGCTGCATGTCTGTAACCTGAAAACGACCACCATGACGAGACGACTGGCAGTACTGTCTCTAGAATTCATCGAAGAACTTTTTTTCAATTTCGCGATTTAATCCTGAGGGTTGGGGGGATGGGGGGGGGGGGGGGGGGGCTGGCAGTTTTTGGAAAAAAATATTCTGACCCAGAAAATGTTGAAAATAAATAATCTGACCCTCTTTGTTGCAGAAATAAATATTCTGGCCCACATATGTGTTCAAAATGTATAAATAAATAATCTGACCCGAAAAAATTTGCCAGATCAAATGGTCGTCCCCTTAGGAGGGGGACTTGAAGATTTTACAAGATAAAAATCTGGCTTTGGAATTTTGACCAAAAAGGGGGAAAATCCGATACAAAGGGCAGGCGCAAAGCGAAAAATCTGGATCATTTACCGAAAATAAATAAATAAATAATAGAATGCTCAAAAGAAAATTTTGACCGGTAAAAGTCTTGCTGCCCCCTCCCTCGTAAAATGATCTGCTCCGATTCCTACAAATAAAAAATGGGTCATTTCATCATCTAAGCTCTGCACATCTCACAGAGAATTGGAATTTTAGGATGCAAATTAGTAGAGAAACGAAGAGTTTTGAAATGTATTAATTTCAGAATTTAGGCTTTATATCTCAAAAAAAAAGTAACTAGATATAACCTAGATGTGAAGACCCCCGAGTTGAAAGGTGCAATTTAGATAGAAGTCACGTTTTCAATATTAGGTTTGATTATTTATAAGGATATTTCGACGCTGTTACAGTGGGAAGGAGCTTATATGCTGGCCTTTTTTTTTAAATTGTTGCGGTTGGTTTGATTATTTATTTATTTATTTGTTTGTTTGTTTGTTTGTTTTGCTTTGTTTTGTTTTTTTGCTGTTTTTATTTGGATGGTTTTTTTTTCGGAGTGGTAGCTTTTTACAAATGCACATGCTGTCAACCCCCCCCCCCCCAAAAAAAAACGGGGGGGGGGGTCTGATAAAGATGCCGGATCTGTCCTAAATACCCCCATTAAGTATATTGAATTATTGATCCAATGACGGTACAAATAATTTACTCATTATAAAAAAGTTTCACTATAACAAGGGATATACATTACACAGAAAAGCAGGCAACGTTTGCGTGTGTTCCCATGTACAATGTAAATGTCACATACGGTCATTGTGAAAATGAATTATGTAAATACTGTACGTTAACAAATAATGACGTGAAATATATGTTTAAAAAGATTAAAAAGAAGAATTATCGAAAAAATCCTAATAGCCATGCAATATTAACGACGTTTCGTCTTTTTAAAGCCGCGCACTTGCTATTTAGTAAAGACGACGCCATATGGTTTATACTGGATACCACCGGTAGCCTCGTTTTCGATTCTTAGGTGGCGCTTATGAATATTCGTTAAGAATGGAGTATTGCACATCATAGTTTATGAATGTTACAATAAACTAATGCCCAAATTATACATATAAATTGGTCCAAAAAAAATTATGAAAAATAAGGAACACTTTTCCTGAGGTCTCTTTAATTAAAACATGCTGCATGATCACAGCCATTTTGATTGGTCAACCTCGAGAAGTTAATTCATTAATTTCTATCCCTTAATTTTTTATTAACAGCTTCAAACCGATGGGTATCTCATTATATAATAAATATCATCTCTCAGTATGTAATTTTATTGTCAAACAAACAAAAAAAAAAAAAAAAAAAAACAACAACAGAATTGAAGCTACGTGTAGATCTGAACATGACGAACAATCATTATTTTTGTTAAAACACATAAATGTGTATTCATCCCTCCCGCTTTCAGCACCTTGTACAGCCATGAAGTGCCGATATACCCCATTTAATTCCCTCAAAAGTTATATATTGGATATTTACTAAATAATGAAATAAAAGAATCATATTTACACAGAAACTGATAAGATACTACAAACACTCGCTGTCCAAAACGAAATCAGACGACTCTTTCAAGTATACACGTATTTTACCTGCTTCTAAATCACCCTGAAGAATGCAAATGTTGTCATAATCTGCACGTAAAATTAGTTTTGAAAGTTTAAGAACCCCATATATGCAAACATTAATTATCTCAATTATCGCTTTACTTAAGTAAACAGCACTGCGGGTGTTAACTCCATAATCCACTGATTGTCTTTTTCCATCCAATAAGTCATGTGATCCATCCGTGACGTCACGGCGAACAAGCCTATACGGTACAGGATCAAGATTCTCTATGAATAGTTCGGAAGGGGTTATTATGCAGTCATCTCGATTCAGTTGGTCAGAACGCAATAAGGTATAAGAGTGTAGTACTCATATGGAGAGAGGAGGGGATCTCCAACAAAAGTCGGTTTTAACAGCAAAATAAGATCACAAAATACATTTTTAAATTGCGTGCAATGACTCTAGAAACGTTATGAGATGGACGAAAGTACTTAGTGGATAACGTAACTTGAGGGGTTTGACAGTTAGTGTTTTGAATATTTTCCCTGACATGGTCGCCATAGCACTTTCTATAAAGACATAACCTCAGACAGTGCAATGCATGTATTTTATATATTGTTTTTATTTTCGTGCATGAATATCGACGGCGGATGCGGCTAGCCAACAGGGGATGCTTACTCCTCCCGGGCACCTGGTCCCACTTCTAGCTTGCTAGGGGTCCGTCGATGCTCAATTTGGTGCTCCATTGTGAGTGCTGTTGAGATTATCGTCAGGATCTTCTTTAACTCATTTGTGTCACAATCAAGCCCTTTGCCATGTGGAGCTCGTAAAAAAGTTCCCCTGTGAGGGGTTTGACAGTAAGTGTTTTGGAACTCCATGACTGGCCCTGACGGGACTCCATGACGGGCCCTGTCCAAACCTCCTTCGAGAAGACAAGGCCCCGACCACCTGTCCTCTCTGAATGTCAGTCGGACTCCTCGGGTGATAACATATATGAGCTCGCTACAGTCGGCAGAGCACGGACTGTATGACGCACGTCCTCTTTTTATATCCATTTACATATTCATCTGTGTTGCTTGGACCACTGTGTTTTACGGTCTTGTTTGTGTGTGGTCATCTAACAGTGAGGAGGTTGTTTTACACCATAATTGTGCGTTCTTCGAGACCTCTGGGAAATCGGAATAGTGGGAGGGTTGTGCGCACGTAATCCAGGATAAGCACACCGTCTGCTATTTACGTGGCGGATGGCCGTCCTAAGTCGGCAACGGTTGCCCATTGGTCTCGTTGGTTTATGTGTAGTCTTTTGTGTTTCATGTTTCTATGTAATGATTTGGTGTTCCTTGTCCTTTTTGCGTCTCTTTCTGTGGGTGTCTGTTCTGTGTTTTGCATGGGTGTTTTGGGATTTTGCTGTGGGTGCTGCAACCTAGTGTTGTTGGAGATCCCCTCTTTTCTTTTGAATATTTTCCCTGACATGGTCGCCATAGCACTTTCTATATAGACATTACCACAGACAGTGCAATGCATGTATTTTATATATTGTTTTTATTTTCGTGCATGAACATCGACGGCGGATGCGGCTAGCCAACAGGGGATGCTTACTCCTCCCGGGCACCTGGTCCCACTTCTAGATTGCTAGGGGTCCGTCGATGCTCAATTTGGTGCTCCAATTTGAGTGCTGTTGAGATTATCGTCAGGATCTTCTTTAACTCATTGACGTAATGTCAAAGGAATATGTGCATGGCAGCTCTGAATGGACATGTCATTTCAATAATAATTAGGTGTAAGAATGGTTATTGCATTTCCATATCAGATATTTGATTCAGACATTACAATGTGTTGTAAAAGCAGCAGACTGGTATTGAATTTGTCAATAGGCTGTCCAGGATATTGTAAAAGATCGATTTTAAGAGCTATCATGATGAATTATACCTGTGCCTTAAAAATTGCCATCGAGGTAGTTGGAAGAACTTATCATTTCTGTATTTCGAAATTCTTTGCATAAACGATAAAAAGAATTTGCGACGAAGCGACGTTGTTCTTTAAGAAAAAGCAATTGAAATTGCATATTTTTAAAGGAGCTTCAATCGGCCAGCATTTCAGTTTCCTCAGGCGATATTTCTTCCTTAGGCGATACTTCTTCCTTAGGCGATACTAGCTTGTTTGTATGGTCATCTTATAGTGAGGAGGTTATTTTACACAACAATTGTGCGTTCTTCGAGACCTTTGGGTAACCGGAAAAGTGGGAGGGTTGTGCGCACGTAATTCAGGCTAACCACACCATCTGTTACTAACGTGGCTGATGGCCGTCCTAAGTCGGCACCGATTGCCCAGGGGTATCGTTGGTTTATGTGTTGCCTTTTATGTTCGATGTTTCATGTCTCGTTTTATACTCCTTGTCTGTTGCTGTGTGTGTCTTCTCTGTGTTTTCACTTGGGGTGTTTGGTGTGTTGCTGTTGGTGCTGCAGCCGAGTCTTGTTGAAGATCCCCTCCTTTCTTTTGTAGAAAATCAAAAGGTTAGATATGCATGTACGTTAAAGGCATCGGGTCCGAATAATGCTTTTATTGCAAGCGTATGGCGTAAAGACTAGAAATGGGCACTTCCCCATCATGTACCATTAGGTAGTACATGAAATTTGGAGACGCACACTCTCTGTAAAGTAAATGCAGAAATTAAACCCAAACATCAGAAAAAGCCACAGGACATTACATATGCACTAGAATATAATACAAAACAGTCGAAACAGACGTACAGTACCTATCACGAGTTTTACAACGAGATCGCCATCGATGGAGTAAAAATTTAACGAGTGAAGGCCAATTTCTCCATCGGTGGAGGGCTTTTAAGAGGGTTGATGAGGGGCAAAGCGGGCTCAACGCGAACAAAATTTACCCCGAAAAACTCGGATTGTTTGTAGGCGGGGCTAATGAACGGAGGCGGCGCTATGCATATTTAATTATTAGCCGGGGTAAACACCGAGTGCTTGTAGGCGGGGCTTATATTCGCTTAACGGAGCATCTCGGGTCGCGTAAAATCTCTTTGTAGAGAGTAAAATCGCGAAAGGCTAGTCAAACTGTTTTGAAAAATACGCTAGATCTGTACGTAAATGTTTTCCTATTAGAACGATCATATAAATGTTGTAAAAATTTAAAGAATCATTATCTTTCATATTCGCATAGATATACTACATTTATAAGAATGCAATATTCAGGAGTATGTACGTAGAGATAAAGAAACCCCTAGATGTTAATTAGGCAGTCTACACGTAGTTTGAATTTCCTGTGATGTACGAAAAATGAATATGAATTAATAAACCAGTAAATAATGTAGGAAGCAAAACTGTAATAAAGAAAATAAGGGAAAAAAGAAATACATAATTATTTATCCTACTCCTGTATTTGATAAACACCCGAATATTGGATGTGTAAAATACATTATATCATTCGATGTATCTGATGGAAGGAAAACTAAGATTTGTTTCCTGTTAGACAGTGAAACGAAGTTTTGCATGCGTTTATAGATTCAAGTACTGTAACGCACGACTTTGCAGTAAGATGAATATTAAAAGTATTATGAGTTATGCAAATCATTTTCCCGTTCATACGGAATACCTTCTACATCCGTACTCTGGATACATATACATGTAAACGATTGCACATTTAATTATAAAATTTAATTTAATGCTGTACGATACCAAGTAAGTTAAATGTTTAATTCATTGATAGTTATTTTTTTATTCTATCGTGTTTGAACGGTATTTTTGATCACGGAAGCGTATTTTAGAAGGCGAAAGTATAGACCTTTGTTAATTTTTCAGCAGTTGTTATAATCCGTTATCAGTAATAGCTGCATGAAGATGTGCCAATTGTGTGATTCTTTAGATCTTACAGATTTGTAGCACCTTAAAATGACACTATACCACGAGCAAGACAGTCCCAACGCGTAATTGCTCTTTGAAAGTGGAATTTCTCTTTCTAGTAGAGCATAATTATTAATCAATGATGCACCTGAATGAACATGTGATTCCCGTGGAATTGTCTCCTGATAAAGGACGCAATTTTTGTAATATGAATTGAAAACTGCGGCGAGCGAAGCCGGAAAATTTTCCAGAATTTGAAGCGAAATTTTATATAACTTCTTCAAATTCGGATTACTTGAAAGAGCAAGATTATTTCTTTTATCATACCATAAGAAAATTTATTTTATTCATTAAAAATCAGACCAAAATTATTTGTTCCCCCCCGAATATCAAATGGACCGAACCTTACCTGTTCCTGTTTCATTATCAGTAAATAAGGATTGGATTACAGTTTCGAGTTACTCTGTTCTTTTTGCAAAATAAAAAAGAAAAAAAAATCAGTTTTCGGAAGCGGTTCAAGAAACTAACACCAAAAAGCGAGGGAGTTCCAGCCTCATTTGCAATCGAACAGGTCCTACGTTATAATGTTTATGCTCGAAGCAGAGAAGAGGGAAGGGGGGGGGGTCATTCTTTATTCCTTCCCAAATCTTACGTTTCCGGGTAATATGATAAATTTAAGGGGGTCATTAAACCACCCCTCCCGATCCGCAATTTTTATAGGGGAGGATGGGCGGTGTTCGGTCCTTTATTCCTTCCCAACTCTGTTTTCGTTTATCTAGGTATAAGGATAAATTTCAAAGGGTCCTTAACTTCTCCCTCCCCTTCCCTCCATCCCCTCTTTTCCTCATCTCGCCCCTTCCTCCCACCTCCTTTTCACCCTGTCCAACCCCTAAAGTATAAAATTCGTAGTCTTTATTCAGGTTAATGAGATGCGTTTAATCTAGACGATTCCATGAGAATCGTACAGTATTTTTGTTCAGCTTAATAATAAAGCAAGAGAAATTCCGCTTTCAAAGAGTAATTACGCGTTGGGGCTGTCTTCCTCTTGGTAGTGTCAAAGTAAACACAAAATCAAAAACAATTACATCTATTAGGTTTTTATTTCAAATGATCAATTTGTGTATTGATTTACGTTATTATATCTTATCAATATCCATAGAATGAGAGAATGAAAGTCAAACACAAAAGCAAAAACCAGATTCCAAAATAACAATAGAAGGAATTAGAATACTCTACAAACAGTGCCAAAGTCAATCTCTAATATCTTTTTGTTCCCTCATTCAACAAGAAGCGTGTCATTAAAAGATCGCGACTTTAGCCGATGATGAGGGAATTACGCATTCATATTAGCTCCGCCTTCGATTCACTAAGCTCCGCCCATAAAGGCCCACGCTGTATTTCGGAGGAAATCCTCGGCGGGCATGGCGTTTTCTATGGAGTAAACAAAGGGGACAAGGAGGAAGAAAGAGAAATTACTCTGGGGAATTATGGAGTAAGCTTACTCCATCAACGCGATCTCGTTGTGAATCTCCTGGTACGTACTGTAATAAAACAAGTAAGGACAATACATAAATGGAAAGAGACAAATGTGCACCAGGCGCCGACTTTGGACATCCATTTGTTTAAGCAAATGAGATAGTTATCAAAATTACGTGAGCACAACCCGCTAACTTATTCGGATACACAGAGGTCCCCATAGACACACACTTGCTGTATAAACATAAACTTTCTCACGGTAAGGTGACATTACAAGCAAGATAGTTAAACTTAGCGGCCTCGGGTAACACAGATTCTATGTAAATTGTTATAAAAAATTGTATGGCTTACGTATTACAATATTTGCATTACTGGCTGAAGCGAGCTCAAGATCAATATGAAGTTCCACTGCCGATTCTGGAAGAGCCAAGAAGAAACCCCTACAGAATATGCATTCATTATTTATTAGACAACTTTAGAAAGTATGATTACATGTACTTCATTAATTAAAAATTAATTCAGGTTATTCTGTAGAAGTTATCAGTAGGTGTATTAAATAAGGTTTCTATATAATCTACACCTGCGGTTTGGGACTCATATTGGGTGAAAATTCCGATCCGAATGATGTTTTCAATTCGATTGAATATAATACTTGATATAATGAGGGACGGAACCATCTGATACTGCGTCTTGAATTTCCTTAACCACAAAAAGGCTTGGAAAAGTGAAACCCAGTTTGGGTACCAGGTTCGATGTTCTTATTTACCTATTAATTAGATATTGCTATCTCTACTTGACAATAATATAAAAAAAGGTATTTTTCTTATAGACGCACCAGTTAATATTTAATCGGCAAGAAGCCAATTCGCCTATCGCCAACTCCTCCCCCGCTGCCGCAATACCAATGATATTATCTTATATCGTTACAGGCATGCTAATAACAGCCTCTGCCCTGCACGTGCTGGGGGCTCAGACAAACAAACGCGGTATCCTCATAATTTAAGTATAGAAATGTAAGATAACATGAGCATTTAGCACATAGTTTTACATAATTCTCGTGATTTATCAAAATGGTTAAAAGATGTGCACATAGTACAAGTAGTAGTGATGATGACAGATATCTGGGTAATATTTTTCTCAGATCAAATACATAAAAGTGCTTAAAATAGAAAAATTCGGCACGGTCATCAACTGATTACACGGAATACATAATTTGCGTATACAGTTGATCAAATATATTATATGCGCGTCTCATAAAAAAACCCTATTTTGAGAATTTTAACTTTTATGAATACCTAAATTAAACCCATTACAAGCTGTATAAAAGTCGATCTTGCCGGCGAAAGAAAAAAGAATAGGCTAATGGGGGGGGGGGGGGGTTCGTTTTTATAAATGAATGTTATCATTTGATTTGCCTTTGATGAAAACATATTGATAATTTTTTGACATTGATTGATTTCATACTATTATTCTTAAATACTCATATTGTAAAATCAAAAAGAATCATTTAAATAGTATAGAGCCCATATAGGAGAATCCAGCTAGATGGATAGAGGGTTTCCCTCCCCCCTCCTCTGGCTGTACCCTAAAAGAATTAAGAGAGAGTGATCATTGATAGCATATTAAGCACAACATGATGTTTAGGCAAAGGGAATAAAAAAGAAATGAAGAAATGAAGGCCTAGAAGTAAAGAAAAAAGCTACGGTTTTAAATAGTGCTTAAAACATTTGAACATGTCATTCCCTAGAAATTTAGAAATAAATTGATAAATATTTCTTAAAAATCCGGTTCACATCGCTCCCGTTTTTCTTCTCCTTTTTTTTAAATGAAAAAAAAAAAATTCGATTTTTATGTTATCAGTGATCCTACACACTTAATTTCCTACATTTTCGGCTTATTACACTCGCAATTTATATCCGAGTTAATATCAAATATTATAAATGACCCCCCCCCCCAAAAAAAAAAAATCAATAAAATCAACTGTGTTATAATATATATTCACGTGTTATAAAAAATGCCCACACCCCCGGGCTGTACCCGCCGACGGTGTTTCATGTCTAACCCCTACCCGACCCGACTTTTCATTTCGCATCCTGAAACAATGTGTTTGACGCCCTCGAAATAACTTTCACAAAAACATCTTGTTGTCTTGATTTTAGAGAAAATGTCCATTACAAATAATATATTTCATCGAAAATTCATTACGAAAATCGGTTGAAATGGCATATTTTGTTGCCTATTTTCCTATAGAACATTAACTGTTTACATCCGCTATAGCTGGTTCTTGTCTGAGCTAGTGGGATCCAGCGTATTTGGTAATATGGGCGGAGCTTATCTGGGAATTGGCGATAGGCGAATTAACCTCCTGTCCATAACTAATTTAACATTCATGTTATTATCTGTCGAATAAGCCAAATAAGATTTAAAAAATCATGATTGTATTTAGATGTCTTTGGGTTTTGATTTGGCAGAGAATAAATTTTCCTTTGATAATTTTTCCCAATTTCATATCCCATCATCATATCCCAGCCAGCTTGCTATGAAGCATAATGTAAAAAGAAGGGAGGAGATCTCCAACAAGACCCCGTTGCAGCATCAACAGTAAAACACCAAAACACCCGATACAAAAACACAAAAGACGAGTACAGCACGAGACGGAAAAGAGACACACGACATTTAAACATCAAACACAAAAGACTACACTTAACCGACGAGACAATGGAAGGGTCTTTTGGTGTATGTTGGACATACTTATCACAGATTTCGGCCATATTTCATTGTTTGGATTGAGGATCACTGACGAGGGTTAAATACCGGAAACGTGCATGTCTGGTCCATGCTGCTATTTTACCTGCTTTAAAATAATGCTAATGAATTTGAAGATGTTAAAAATTAGTCATTTTCTCCGTAAGGTAGTAAACCTATAACTGCCAACTTTCGCCCAAAATTACGTTTTTTTCCGATAACTAATAGTATTATACTATATATATTAAAATTATTCACTGATATTCGGCAACGATCGGTAAACCATTGCTGTGCCGACAAACTCAGTTGTCTTCTAATGTAAACGTCTTCATATTGAATAGCATCATTTAAGGACAGATAAATTGGCTACATGGACCAGACATGCACGTTTCGGGTACCTAACCCTCGTCAGTGATCCTCAAATCTAAACAATGTAATATGCCAAAAAGTATGAAAGTTACTATGTCGAAAAAGCGTAGAGAAAGACGTAGCAGAATTGGTGGGGTATGATGCTACAGGACCCACGTTTTAGAAATTTCAAGAAATTTTGATCACAGAAATTTTAGATTACTTCTTTGTTTCAAGTCAGATTAACAAAAAATTTAAGGAGGGTTTGAACACCAAGATGGCGGCGGCATTATTTGCTTTCTCACTTCCCAGGTAAAGTGCAGTCTTAACTTCCTTAAAACATTAGATACGCTGATTGATATGCAAATTTAAGTATCTAGATGAAGTTTGAATAATTTCCGACGTCATTTGAAGAAATTATGGCGATTTTTCAAATTGTGGACATTTTGAGTTTTATCCATGACCAAGCTACGACGTCATTTCGACGTTATCGGGGAAAATGGCGTCAACAACCTTCGCATTCAAAATGCAATAAAATATTAATACCGAACGTATGGCATTGAAACTTTGCATGAACAAAATAGCAAATTCAATCAATATCACATTGTATTTGTTGACGAAATTACATCACAAAAAAACGGACGTCACGTCGTTAAAAACGGATAATTTTGGAAGAAAAAAAAAAGGAAAATCTAAAGCTTTGTAATATTTTATTCCTAAATTCATTTTTTTCTCATTTAAAGCTACAGTGTCCCTGAAAATAAATTTTATTGAAAACGCAAAATTTATTCCAAACGGTCTAGATAGAGGAAAAAAGGAGCCATAAAAAGTTTTATTTGAAAATATGCAGTAACGACCATAATAGTGAAATTTCCATATACTTCTATTGTAAAAACTCAATACATTGTAGGTGGCGCCAGTGGAATGAATTAGAGATGCGCACCCCAAATAAAAAAAGACGTTTTTAAACGGCTATAACTGCGACTGTATGCGCAAGATTCGCCAGAAAATTTAAATTTGTACAAATGAGAATGTCTACTTTCATATGAAAAGAAAGATTTTGCATTACAAAATTTTCTAAAATTAATTAATTTTCAGGGACACCGTACCTTTAATCATGAAATCATCTCTGGGCATTGTTGCTAATTTTCTTTGTTTTTGACAAAGATTCACCCACAGGATTCCTAATAATTAACAATCAATTACGGTCAAATGGCTCAAAATTGCAATTTTTTAGCGACTATGTCATCTTTAATTCCAATTAAAACACAATTCATCTCATCTTTTCCATATGTAAGTGCAATACATTTATGAGGAATTAATATTAATTTCCAATACCTTCCCCAGAACTGGAAAGACACGTTTAAAATTATGACGTCATCAAGAAATTCATGGAAACGTTGAAAAATGCATATTTCAAAGTCTCATAGAAAAATTTCCTGTGGATAGAATCAAATATTTGTTTGTATAATCAAGGACGGACAAGAAATATATAATACCACAAATTTTGAGAAAAATTGAATTTGGCGTCAAAGTGTTCAATACCTCCTTAAATGATCGTCTCAAAAATATAAACATTAATGAAATTTTCATGAAAAATTAAATTTAAAAAATTTCAAAGCCATTTTATTTATTGAGGGGGTGGATCCCCTAAATGCTCGTTCACTTCTGTTACATTGGTGTCAACATTAATTACATCGATGTAACGAATTGTAATGTGAAGGAAAATGTACTTGGGCACTATCCATTGTTTAGTTATGGGTCGACTGACGTACGATTTTTTTGGTTTAACGCATGAAAGAAAACATCAAGAAACCCCCACTTACGCTGTCAAAACGTCCAGCAGTATTAATGAGTAAATGCAATCTTAAATAAATATTATTCAAAGATGTTTCTCATCGAATGTTTTAATCTATTAGCTGCAAATGTTAGTGGGCATTGATTGACCATTGGTCTCGTTGGTTTATGTGTACATGTAGTCATTTGTGTTTGATCTTTATGTTTGAAGTAGCCATGTTCGACGCAAATGATAACACATGTAGCCAACCCTTTGACCATATTACAATGTTTAGATTCAGGATCACTGACGGGGGGGTAAGTACCCGAAACGTGAATGTCTGGTACATGCTGCAAATTTATCTGTAATTAGATATAAATGTTATTCAATTTGAAGACGTTTACCATTTGTACCACTTGGTGAGTGTCACTGCTCGTGGACCAGGAGTCCCCGATGATACAAGTAGCCAATTTTGCTAAACAATTCTAAAACGTGGGTCCTGTAACATTCCACCTGCCCTGCTACGCCTACAGTGAGGAGGTTGTCTACGTTCTTCTAGACCTCTGGGAAATCGGAAAAGTGGAGGGTTGTGCGCACGTAATCCAGGCTAACCACACCGTCTGCTACTGACGTGGCAGATGGCCGTCCTCAGTCGGCACCGATTGCCCATGGATGTCGTTGGTTCATGTGAAGTAATTTGTATTTGATATACCATTACGTTTCTTTCTGAGCGTGTCATCTTTGTGTTTTTACAGTGGTTGTTTTTCGGTTTCCTGTTGGTTCTGCAACAAGGTGTTGTTGGAGATCCTCTCCTATCTTGGGACATGGTAATTGTCCATATTTGTAATGGTAAAATTCATTTAATCCGATAAACGGTCTTTAGACCTTGGACGGACGACCAGACAGCGCAATGAAAATTACGCCCCACCTTACGATGGCAATATAAAACTTTATCGATAATTTTTTATCTTACATTATGAAGAGAATTGTTTTGGACAAGGATAACCTGTGTATAAAAAGCATAGCACGAGGACAGTATTGGCCAAACTTACAATTATACGGAAAAGTTCCAGCTCTATACCATCCCAAAGAAAATATCAACTCTATTTATTATACACCAGACACGTGTTTCGGAGGTTAAATCCTCATCAGAAATTCTTCCATCCAAAGTGATTCTTAGACACAGCTAAAATTTGTTTTAGTAGCGCTCTCTGGTTATATTTTTAAGAATTAAATTTGTGCAATTTGCATAGAGTGTGCGGTTCCAAATTTCCTGCAAGGTCAATTCAGTAGCATATCCATATAATATCTATGTTCAAAATAGCATTTGATGGATTTCGATGATGTTTTTGAATGAAAGGTCGAGATTCAGTTATAGCAATTATTCAAAAGTGCATTAGCAGTATAGAGCCTAAAACATCACATGATGTAGGAGTGGCGCATAAAACACCCAAAGTCAATAAAACCGTGTAAATAAGGGTTTGAAATTGTGGGTTAATGACCAAGCACGAATCAGTACGAAAATGGTATGTTACAATTACGGAAGGTTCCAGATTACGTTCTAGAAGGGATTTCAAGTCAAGTGTCTTAGTTTGTTTTCTATGTATTTTCAAATTATCGCCTTATTTCTCTTAATTTTGTGTTACTCGTAACCGTCTTGCTAACAAGCAATGGTAATACTTTTTTTTCAGTTGCCAGCTCCAATTTTATTTAAGTTATACAAAGATGATATTCCGTTTTAAATAAAAGACTCGAAATTTAGCTGTTAGTCACGTTTTCTTTATCTATGCAACAGAAACAACAACCTTTGCAAGTAATGTTGAACGAAATATTGCAAATGCAGAAAAATGACTATATTTCAAAATAAACATTACAGAAGTCGGTCTCATAGTCGAGAAGGCAAGGCAAAATCATTAGATTTTCCACAGAGACGGTTGCGATTCTCGTAACGAACAAAATTCCGAAGTGAGACCAGGTGCACGAGGAGAGTCAGCGTCTCCTGATTGCATGCAACACCCGTCGCAACAGCTCCATGGAAATCTGTCAAATTCGGTGATTGTCTCGATGTGCATTTTGATGTACATATCAGGTAAGTATGTCTTGTTTGGTGATGATGACAACCATTCAATCACTATGTAGAATGTCACTGATCGATATGGAGAGGGGGATCTCATATGCTTTTATTACATCCCCGTAGCGACCGAAGAACTTTCTCAATGATGATTTCAGCCGTTGTGTAACATAACCCTGAACAAGTAGCTTATATACAAGCCGTCTGGCTCTGATGATGAAATCCTTATATTTGGAACATGCCCTGTCGTACCGTATCAATTGAGAAACAAAAACACCATAAGCAGGAGAAGACGGAATGTTGCTACTCATTAAAGGGAAGTTTGTTATGTGGAAGCTGAAATCGTCATGCTTGTCATACAGTGAGGTGATCAAATGGCCGTTTGTGTCGAAAGATAGGAGTATATCCAAGTACGAAGCGGATCTGTCACTCTCTGTTGTTCCTTGATCTCTAGTTCATGGGGATAGATATCAAGTAGATCAAAGGAGGGGATCTCCAACAACATCAGGTTGCAGCACCCACAGCAAAACTCCAAAACACTCAATATAAAAACAAAGAGCAGACAAGCACGGAAAGAGACGCATATGGGACAAGGAACGTCAACGCACAACACAGAAACATCAAACACAAAGGACTACACATAAACCAACGAGACCAAAGGGCAACCGGTGCCGACTTAGGACGGCCATCTGCCACGGAAATAGCAGAAGGTGTGGTTATCCTGGATTACGTGCGCACAACCCTCCCACTTTTCCGATTACCCAGAGGTCTCGAAGAACGTACAATTGTGGAGTAAAACAACCTCCTCACTGTCAGATGAACCGCAAAGTTCGGATTATTGATGGACAATACGTCATATATGTATCTAAAAGTAAAGTTGAACTGAGATGCGAGGTGCTTTCGCCCGGTCGAGGTCAAGGTCTGGATGACGTCAGCTTCGTATGAATGAAAAAATAATTCCGCAAGCAGTGGGGCGCACTTGGTGCCCATGGGGATGCCGACTATCTATTGGAATACGGTTCATCTAAACACAACGAAAATGTTGTCAATTAAAAACTCAAGCATCCGGATGATATCGTCTTCGATACTTTTTGATTGAATCAGAGTGTTCCTTCACGAAATAAGTATCCTCCTACCTAATTAAGACGTATTCGTATCTTCTATTACAATTTTTTCAAAGAAAGGTGTTGCGAATATTGGCTAGTCAGTTTTTGACCTTTCGGTGTGGAAAGTCTTTCGATATATTATGGACGTAATTATCAAAGATTTTGGCCATATTTTATTGTTTAGATTGAGAATCACCGACGACGGTTAAATACCCGAAACGTGCATGTCTGGTCCAAGCTGTTAATTAATTTGCCCTATCACTTACCATTCAAAAGTTATGGCCAAGGTTAAAGTTTTTTTTTTGTCACAAGGAATACACATGTGAAATATCAAAGCCCACTAAGTATCACTTACCATTCAAAAGTTATGGCCAAGGTTAAAGTTTTTTTTCAAAAGTAGGTAAAGCTCCAAGGTCAAGGTCACAAGGTCAAACATTTTGGTATCCATGAAAAGGTCTTGTCACAAGGAATAGACATGTGAATATCAAAGCCCTATCCCTTCATTACCATTCAAAAGTTATGGCCAAGGTTAAAGTTTTGGCAGACAAACAGACAGACAGACAAATGGACAGGACAAATACTATATAACCCCGAATCTTCAATTAAGGCAGCATAATAAAGATTATGAAGTTTGGTTATGGAACAATCAAAACTGTGCCCTCTAGACTGTATACAAAAGTGTTACACACTAACACACACAAAGTCACTTATACATGAATGACGGCATTACTACTATATCCCCCTGCAACTATATTTCAAGGGATAAAAAAGGAAAGGTTATATTTGAAACACAAAGTTGAGCATATTTTACAATAGACAACGAAAATGTAAAATTCGCCCCTAAAGATTGAATGATAATAGTGCATGACCAGACCTTAATCTAAGTTTTTCATTTTTGGGAGCATATAGTTTTTGGCCTATCCGTCTGTTTCACAAACATAGGTTTTATTTTACAAGTTCTTTCTTTTTATAAAAGAAATTTCTGACTTTACAGCCTTCAAAGCAAGGGTGACATACAAAGAACGTGTATAAAACAATTTGAGGTAATCACCCTTGAATTTACGAGTGAAGTTGTATTTCATTGAATCCGTCAAATTAAATGCAATAAAAAATCTAAATTTCTTTAAGTACAAAGCAATTCAAGCAAAGAAACCAGAGAAGGGCCTACATATTCAGGAATGGGTTTATCACTACAAAGTGATGCAGTGGACACAGAAATTCCGCCTCCAAAACCAGTAGCAACTGACATGCCTCTAGAAGTTTCAAAAGAACATTCCATGGTTTTCTTTGACTTGGAAACTACTGGACTAGGTAAGATTATAAATGTAGTTCATAGAGCAAGTATAGGATTTGTAAAATCTTTTCAGGGCAAGAACTTTATAATCCTCTACATGGACTCAAAGATATTTTGCAGAATAGCTAAAAATGGTAGGTTTTGACAGGACCTACAAGATTCTTGTCAATATTTTCAAGATACTTAAAAAAAGATATGATGAAAGGTCCTCTACCAAGTTTGTGTTTTTCCACCCAATCACAAGTCAAAGATGGTTGTCATGGGCTCAGATTGGTTGAATTTTTTTTCTTTTCTTTTGAAACCAATGCTCAGAATTCCACACAAACCTTTCATGAAGAAAGTAAACAATGTCCTCTCTCGTCAAGTTTGTGTTTTTTCGCATGATCGTAAATCCAAGATGGGCGCCATGTGCTGTAATTGTCAAACATATTTTCAACTTTCTTCTCTGAAATCATTGCACAGAATTTCACCTAATCTTATAGGAACAAACAACACAATATACAGTACCAGTGTTCTTTGACCTGAAAATCAAGATGGCCAATACAAGCCCTGATCAGCTTAAACGTACAGTTTGGCTTCTCTGAAAACAACTGAACTGGCTTTCATAATACATGTGTCTCATTTGAAGTTAGGTCTTAAAAGGCACTCATCAATCCAAGATTACTTCCTCAATATTTCAAGAGTATTCATTGTGTGATATACAGTGTTCCAAAGTGAGCGATGTGGCCCTCTGGGCCTCTTGTTATCAAATTGCCTGGCTTTGAATTTTCCATGAACTTTCTAAATAGCTCTTATGTACATGTTCTTATTGAAGTAAAATATCAATATTTGTGAGTGATGTAAATGTATAAACCACATGGACTTCTTGTTTTTATTTCAGCACGATCATCACATATCACACAGATTGCTGCCATCTGTGGAAAAAAGGAGTTCAACAGATTTGTACTTCCGAAACAAAGAATTAGTTCTGAGGCAACAAAAGTAACCGGTATCACCATTGAAAACGGGAAAATGTACCATGAAGGAAACGAAGTAGAAACAACACCGGTATCTTGTGCTCTGAAGAATTTCATCACATTTCTTAGAAGTTTGGGTAACAAGATTATATTGGTGGGCCACAATATCATCAACTTCGATTGTCCAGTACTAATAAATGCTCTCAGCTCATGTGGTCTGATTGATGAGTTCACCGGAGTTTTAGGTGGATTTTTGGACTCCTTGAAACTTTTTAGACATGCTACCCAGAATTAGATTCATATAAGCAAGAGAACCTTTGTAAAATGCACAACATCTTTTACAGAGAGCATGATGCCAGATGTGATGTAGACGCCCTGCAAAGACTGTTTAGTCAGGTTCCTTGTCAGTTATGTTCACTTCACACCAGATTTTGTTCTGCAGATTGTGATTCCCTTTTGCGAAGATGGTACTACTCAGAAGAGATCGACAAAAATTTGCCATCTCTGCAATCTTTGATTGATTCAAAGGCACTTTCAAAATGCATGGCCCGTAAAGTTGCTGGTAGTGGGCCGAAGTACTGTCATTTGGAATTAGCATTCAGAAGAGACCCTGATAATGGAATAAGTAACTTGTTCATTGAACAAACAGGTACAGGAGCAAATCGTGTCACCAAATCTAAGAAAGTAGTTACCCAAGTACATGTAGTTGAATATTTTGCCAAATTGAGAGAATGCTAAGAACAAACTATTTTGAATCTAGCTAAGGACATAACCTACATGTATGTTTGTAGTTTAAACTTAATTTTCTATCTTGGGATGGATTTGAATGATATTTCACACAGGATTATTGCCCAGCTTCAAAGATGTGATTTGGCATCAAACCAAGTTAGTAGATAAATTGTGAAGATTACAGTGCTCTATATATGGGACATTGTTGTTTATTCTGATTCCAATCTCTGCATGTCCTTGAATAATATTTATTTTATGTTTTTGACCCCAAGCGAATAGGTCAAGATGAAAGGGCACTTTATTATTTTTGTAGGTCATAGTTTTGCACTGTATATAGTGTTCAATATTTCAAGAAATGCTGCTTTGTACCTAAAAATGTGACCTGAAATAAGTCATATTTTCAATGCTGTAGACACTCTGCAGAAGGTGGGAAAATTTTCTTCCAAGTTATAATTGTTTAGTGTATGCCTGGATTTAGATCATGTTTTATATAATTGTTACAGTTTTCTTGAACCCCTGGGTATGTCATGATCTTGAACCATCGAATATAGAGTCACCACAGTTACATTTTAGATTTCTATGTGTAACATGTATGATGGACAATTATATTAGAATTAGACTTGGACAATATTTGTTTTCTTACACTGCTGAGATATTTTTAAGATATTAAGATAATGATATCATGTATATTTCACATTTGAACAAATTGATACATTTTATCACAACCTTTGTAAAATTTTTGAAAATGAAACCAAACAGGACATATACTAGAAATGCATTTGCATTTGGGCTTGAAAGAAAAATCTGCACTTTACAATGATATATATGTTTCTAATCTTGTCAGTTGTTCTGAGTTTAAAATTCAATATGATCTAAGTATGAAAGTACGAATTCATATTTCGTTAACTATGGGAGAAACCTACATGTATTTACAAGTCTATAAATGCAAAATCAGATATTGACAAATTGTGCTATGTCTGTATACAGTGATATATCCAGAGCCTTCATTTATTATTAGAAGAAAGATAATATTGAATGAGAAAGTTGCAATGGACATATTTTTTTATAAAAGCTAGACTGTAAATTTAAACTGTGATTTGCAAACAAATTTAGGTTACAAATTGAATGAATCTACTTTACCACTTTAGAAAGTAAAGCCAGCTTTAATGTGTTTCTTAGACAAGTTAGTTCAAGGCCAAATTGCATGTGATAATGTACATGTTTTTCCCATGTTTTATTTTTCATCTGAGTTACATGTATTTGTATTTTTCTTTGAAAATTGATTCAAATTTTATATGTTCACGATAGAAACAGAATATTAAATGTGATTTAAAATCTTTCATACTTGTCAGAAGTTATACCTTTAAGCCATAATTTCTATGTTTTTCCATACTACATGTATTGGAACCAGAGGAAACCAAATGTTTCTGCAATAATTTATTTCAATATGTCAGACACAGAGTTCTAGATTTGTCTGTCGATCATTTTATGGGTTCAACGGGGAACTTCAGTATCATTTGCAAATAATCTAGTTCAAGTATGTCTCAAAGCGGAAGAAACATGATATTTGCTCTTACTGCTCTTATATCAATCGGTCTGTTGGTCTGTCTGTCAGAAATTGTATCCTGGATCAATAATCATATTCACCTATAATAAGTTCCACTTAGTTCAATATACCAATATTTAGTTGCAAGCCACACAAAAATATTTTATCAAGTCGAACTGAGGTCATGTGACCATAGTTTACGGTTACTTTGTCATGTCATGATGGAAATTTAAACACTATATGCCTATCAATTCTTAATGGGCTACCTCTTTTCAAATTGCCTAGTGTATATCTGATGTTTCCCATAGTATAGCTGCTGTTAAAAACACATCACATTGGTTCAAGGTCAAGGACTATATACTATGATGAAAATGATTCGAATATGGCCTGAAGTTGTCTGACTTTGCAGATATGACCTAAAATTGTTGAAGATCATGGATAACATTAAGATGTATACACCTGCATTCTAATTTAGGCCATTAGTAAAACATTTATTCTGAATATTACATGAAATCGATGCACAAGTTACAAATAATGGTCGAGAAAAGTTCCATTTGCAGACAATACTTTTTTAAGACACTCCTACAACCTGACACCCTCACTTGACACTGCATGAGGCACACTTAAAATTATTTTAAAAAGAAGGGAGGAGATCTCCAACAAGACCCCGTTGCAGCATCAACAGTAAAACACCAAAACACCCGATGCAAAAACACAAAAGACGAGTACAGCACGAGACGGAAAAGAGACACACGACATTTAAACATCAGACACAAAAGACTACACATAAACCGACGAGACCAATGGGTAAAAAATATGTCAATATGAGTAAAAAATATGTCAATATGACCAATGAGTAAAAAAAATAATATTTAAATATACTTTTCTGAAAATTAATGCTGTTTATCAGTGTACATATAAATATAATTTAAGATAAGGATTAAAAGATAGAAAAATATACAGCAAACATGTAAAAATTAAAAAAAAAAGATATGATATCTATGTAGAAAAAGGGGCCGTCAGAGGAAATTCTATCTGTATTTCATGTTTTGGATGGTAAGCCTACAATATTTTCATTGCAGTCAATATGCCTTATAAGTAAGAACATAAATAATGAATGTCAAAACAAATTTAATTCTTAATATGAATTATGGCAAAGCCATTGTGAGGACGCAGATTAATTATACTTTCAATAATTTTTCACCATACATCAATGAATATTTTTTTAACTAAGTTAATAATAAACAAAACTTGATATGTCATACAATTTGTGTTCTTGTTATTCTTTTCCAGCATCTTTTTTACTTTATCAGTGTTACATTTTTTTTTTCTTGAAATCCATAATCATCTACAGGAGAGGGGATATTTTTATAGAAAATTTCTGGATCAACAGCATGCAAATAACTCGTTAATGCGGGGAAACAACTCTCAATGTCGGCCGGTTTGATGTCACAAAACAATCAGTAAACATGAAATAGCAATGCTTAATTTTGAAACATAAATGACAGATGAGAAGAGATCAAGTGCAGTGGCGGATCCAGCGCCCCCTTTGCCGGGGGGTCAAGGGGCGAATTTTGCCGATTTTAACTGATAATGGGCCAAAATATACCCGTTTTTGGAAAATTTTTGGTCAGTGCCGGGGAGGGGGGGGGGCACCGCCCCCTCCGAACCCCCCCTGAATCCGCCACTGAAGTGATGTAATCTTAATCTATGTATAAAATTATCATTGTAAGTCCTTGGACCTTGACGAAAACCAAGGAAAAGAGAACTCAGACAAGAAAACTGGGGGTACAAACCATTAAAATAAAAAAAAAAAAAAGAATTTTACTTTTTTCTGAAGTTATAACCCCCCCCCCCTTGCACTCCCTTTTACTTTCATCGGAAAAATTAACATTCATTATGTAGAAGAAAGAAAGCCTCCTTTTCGGTGCCGTCTATAGTGTTATCAGCAATATATCGTTTTATGGGATGGCCTGGAGAAGGGGGTTATACTAAAAAAAAAAAATTAAAAAAAATAAAAAATCCAGTATAATATTAGTATCACAGGATTTTCCATTCTGAGTTAGTAATGTTTACAAATGATTTTCTAATGTAAAGTCTGAAGACAAAATTCATTCCTTTACCATAAAAGAGGGTGAAAGGGAGGGAGAGGAAGGGGCGGAAGGGGGGGGAGAGGGGGAGCGTGTGGGGGAGGGAGAGGAAGGGTGCGGAACGGGGTATGGGAGGGGGACTGAGATAAGGGGGCGGAGAGAGTTACCCCCTGTCTGTTACCCAACCCCATAAAAGGCAAGGATGAAATTTAAGGGAGGGGAGGAAGGGGGAAGGGAGGGAGCCGGGAGATGTAAGGAGGTGGGAGTGGGGAGGAAGGGGCGGGACGGAAGAGAAGTAGAAATTCACCCCCTTCCCCCAATAATTACAATCAACCCCTCCCCCCTCTTTCTAAAAAAAAATCTGAAGTCTTTACCCCTCCTCCTTTTTTGAATAACCCTGGATCCGCCTATGATTTACCTCCAAGGGGAAAAAATACCCAGCCTTATTTTATGCTTTGAACAGAGCCTCAGTTTGTGTTTACCTATTTGCACTAACTACTGTTAATGATGACGTAAGTTGTGACGCGTTGTGTACAGTATCGAAGGCAGCAGACATTTAGAAGTTTTCGTTGGGATTTACACTGCATAGATTTCCTGTAGATTCTACGTGTAGATCCTATATATGTTGAGAGAAACCACATTATTCGATCTACATGTATCAAAATATCAGCTGCAAATCATCCTCGAAAGCAGAATGAAGTTCGGTAAGTCGCTGATCCGCTGATATATGTTTTTGTTTGTATTTTCATCCCAGCATTATGAGTTTATCCATGGATTTGTCTGAAGGAGCTGTCGATGAAAGAAACTGAGAAAGTCCGCGAAACAAAGTTTTATGCTGACGTCGCATGCTGACGTCACGTTGTAATTTTCAAAGAGGATATTCGGACTAAACATGATATATGTTGGAAATGATGGTGCAATGTCAGTATTACGTGAAGCAAAGTACAAAACATAAATTGGGACACTGGGGGAGTAAGCCAAACGGAGAATATTCAAAGGAGATTGAGAAATCATGGTCATCGATGGGTTTCATTCTGTCGTCAAGTGACATTGTCAAAAAAATAAGCTTGCGCTTCACGCCGATCAAATGGGCAATGGGGAGAATGACGTCATTGACCACGGTTTTGGAACCTATAGGTATAGCATAGAATTCAATTGAAAAACACGATTTTTCCTATATGTATACACGTGTTACCTTGATGAGGACTACGTCCGCGCCTGCGGCGCGGACTGCGTCCTCTATTAATCTTTTTATTATGGGAAAAGGCCAAAACTTTGGTAGAGAAATCTTGTAGTCAGAGGAAACTCTGTCCATATCTTCTCTTTTTGCGTGGCAACCTTATAATTTTTTTAAAATGTAAAGTACTACAGACATCAATCATGGATTAGCTATTATGTTGAAACTGACATCACTCCTTGTCACATATATTTTAACAATTATTCACCCTACACAGTATGCTAAAAGCCATATTTTACATTTCTGTGATGCTCCTTTTAAGGGTCCTTAAGTATTATATAAGAACTAGATTTTTCCCCCTTTTATCTTATTTTTTTCTTACTACCCTATGCTTTAAAAAAAGTAAAAAAAAAATAATGAATTAACAAATTGAGTAATTTTATGTACAGCTGTACGATATAAGCACCATTCATAGTTATTTGAGTACTGTATTTGACAATTGATTAAGGTGCCTACTTTGTAAGCTATTTACCTTATTAAGGTAAATAGCTTACAAAGTAGGCACCTTAATCAATTGTCAAATACATTATTTTTTTTTTACTTTTTTTAAAGCATAGGGTAGTAAGAAAAAATAAGATAAAAGGGGGAAAAATCTAGTTCTTATTTAATACTTAAGGACCCTTAAAAGGAGCATCACAGAAATGTAAAATATGGCTTTTAGCATACTGTGTAGGGTGAATAATTGTTAAAATATATGTGACAAGGAGTGATGTCAGTTTCAACATAATAGCTAATCCATGATTGATGTCTGTAGTACTTTACATTTTAAAAAAATTATAAGGTTGCCACGCAAAAAGAGAAGATATGGACAGAGTTTCCTCTGACTACAAGATTTCTCTACCAAAGTTTTGGCCTTTTCCCATAATAAAAAGATTAATAAGAATTAAATTTGTTTTGACATTCATTATTTATGTTCTTACTTATAAGGCATATTGACTGCAATGAAAATATTGTAGGCTTACCATCCAAAACATGAAATACAGATAGAATTTCCTCTGACGGCCCCTTTTTCTACATATACTTCTGACAACCAACACTTAATTTTTGATAAGAGCAATGTCCCAATACTACAGATAAGAAAAATAACAATTTTAAGTTTATGACATCACTCCTAATATGAGAACCAAACATCCTTAAATGATGCTTATGAATTTGAAGCCGTTTAACATTTGATTATGACTATTTATAAGCTTATGAACTAATTATTCCCAGGGAACATATTCGTGCCGACATATAATCGAAATAGACACTGAAAAGTAAGTATTCAAATAATAATAATAATTAAAATAGTCAATATACAAAAAGATAACGTATGATTTACTTTGCTCTTATGTTTATCCATACGTAATCTATCAACAAATAATGTTTTCTATGTCTACTAAAATTAAAAGTCAGAATCCTTGAGAAAATATATCACCCTACAAACATTCCCAATTTGAGCAAACCTTTCCGTCGCATTAGAGAAGAGTTCTGGATAAAAAAAATTAACACTGCATAAGCCTATGGGTACATCAACAACATCAGTAGCATAGGAAACATAACACTAATACGGAAGTGTTCCAATTCTGTACCTTCTTGAAGAAAATTTCAAAGCAATTTTCATGCACCAGACACGTGTTTCGAATATTAAATTCTCATCAGTGATGCTTCCTGCAAAAGTGATTTCATACGCCACTCTAATTCATTTCACTAGCGCCCTCTGGTTTCATTTTTAGAATTTAATTTGTACATTTACTTTACAGAAAGTGCGCGGCTCCAAATTTCCTGTAGGGTCGATTCAGTACCATATCCAAATAAAATCTATGTTCAAAATAGCATCGGAGGGATGGTGCTAAGATGTTAACCTCCTCTAATATAACTGATACTTTTGGTTAAAATGGCAAGTTTCCGAAATAGCAAAAACTATATGTATGATGTCAAATTGATAAAGGGCCAAAGCAAAGCTGGGAAGAAGTAATTAATACACTTAACAAACATCAAGCCACGGGAACGATTTTAACTGTTCCACACTGCAACAAGTCCCGGTTGTCAATCGGTAAATTGACTAGCTTATTTAACAAACCACAAAGAAGACGAAGTCATGGCACTTGTAAATGTAATAAGCCTGGGATACATAGTTTCTCCTTTGATGACTTGGTTCAATTTTAAGCAGTTAGATCAGATAAATCAGAAAAGAAAACAAGCCACCCTTTCATTAAAGTAAGATTTGCAAACAAAGGTCTTAATAAATTGAATCTTGGTCAAATTTTGAATCACAAAACTGTCACGGAACTTACCATCTTTCAAAATAAAAGAAACTCCTTGTATTTCCTATAGCTACACACCAACAGTTGCATCTAAAATTTACAATTACAAGCGATTCCTGCAGTGTATTCATATAAGTAATCCCTCACTACATCCACTTCCTTGCGAATGTTTTTCATCGGATTTCAACTATTCTCCTTGTGGACACCTTATTACTGGTATAGTCAAGAACAACAAGTTGAGAGAATGTTTAAAAAAATCGTCCCAAATACAGAGAAAGTAACTCCTTTACATGGAACCAAAATTTCAAAATTATTATGGACTCTTGTAAGGAAAATGCAAGACGTTGGGCAAAGAAAGAGGATGTACACCATTTTCGAATTGATTTAATGGATAAAATCCATCAGAGGGTTACTTTCATCTAGAATTTACCGATTAAAATAAACTGTGAACAAAAGGTTCGAGTCTATCTTTAATAACCATGATGTTTCCACAGAACTCACCTACCTTCAAGAGAATTATGTCATCACATCAGCGGACAAAGCCTCAAATCACTACAGATTTACTGTGTTATTTCGACAGTTTTGTTAAAGAGTTGGGTTTGAATTGAATATCTGGAATCACAGCTTACACCCCAATACTTTTTTCTGCCTCTGAAATAATAGATAACCAGCTCTCAATTTTTTAGGTTTATTCTTATTAAATATGACAAAACCTACTTTGTAAAAGAAAAGTCCGATTAAAAAAATGTTCACTGAAACAGATATTATTCAGATGTTAAAGTACCTTAACATTTTTGTAGTGTTCGGAGGAAAAGTATTTCAACAAATTGTCGGAATTCCAACGGGAACCAATTGTGCCCCACTCCTATATATTGATATTTTTCTTCACTCGTGCGAAGCTGAATTCATTCAATCTTTGGTCTCTGACGGAAAAGGTACTTAGCTTCTAACTTTAACAGCTTCACCTACAGAGTATGTTACTCTGTTATAGACTGAGTATATTACTTTTGGTATATCACACCCTGCCTTTTATCCCGACATGATAAACAAAATAAGAAGTATCAAAGGTAGACAGCATAACCACAGAAAATGTGTCAGAAACATCAAAGCCTTTTATACCGTAAATATGACTCTAATGATACTTCGACACACGGCATGGTACTCGACCTATCAGCAGTCTAACACCAGCATATTCTTCAGACTTGTACTCTAATTAATTGTGACGACGTTACTCAATATTGATCCTTGAACCCTAGAGATTTGTTGTCTTCTTCTTTTTTTTTTTTTTAATGATTTGTTGTCTTCTTTGTATGTTCATCTTACGGCGAGGATGTATTTTTCACCACAATTGTGCGTTCTTCGAGACCTTTGGGTAACCGGAAAAGTGAGAGAGTTGTGATCACGTAATCTGGATAACTGCACCATTTGCTACTTTCGTCCTGAGTCGGCACCGATCGCCCATTGGTCTCGTCTGTTTATGTGTATTTTGTTCTGTTTCATGTTTCTATGTCGTACGTCTCTACTGTGACTCTTTCTGTACGTGTCTGCTCTGTGTTTTTGCATTGGATATACTGGAACCTTGTTGTGGGTGAAGCAACCAAGTCTTGTTGGAGATCCAATCCTCTCTGTCAAAAAAAGAAGCTTGACAGCTGCGATGTATAGACAAAATTTCAGCTAAAAGGAAAATGTCCATGTTGCAGCCATTCAATCTTGATCTGGCATTTAATCATTTTTTTTAAAATTCTTATTGTATCAAAGGCATTGGATTGAAAAAATGAAAATCAATAAATATACTCCTTGCCTGTTGAAAAGTTCATCACCACACACTGATTTGAAGATATCTGATTTATGTGTATAAAGAAGACATTAACAGTCCGTGAATGAAATTCAAAACCAACCATTGTCAGTAGGCATTCAAACCCTAGAATGACAAATATGGATACTGACCATATCCCTGTACACAACACAAAATCGATAATTCAGAAAATCAGAAACCAATGGCATACAAAATCAGGACAAAACATTAACCAAAGCAAACAAACAAAAACATCCACCA
This sequence comes from Pinctada imbricata, assembly GCA_033119305.1. Lineage (NCBI taxonomy): Eukaryota > Metazoa > Mollusca > Bivalvia > Pterioida > Pteriidae > Pinctada > Pinctada imbricata. The sequence goes on from VSWD01000003.1 coordinate 16,174,400, forward strand.
TATGAGAAGAAACGAACCCTCGTACTAAAGTCTTATATCTTCCTTAGTGGAAGTAGCCGGATGTGACATGTTTGCCGAATTGAGGCGAAGGGTATTGAAATCGAGCAGGGAATGCTGACTCTTCCTGGGTAACTGATCTCACTCCCTTTTTAAGAGTTCATGTGATTGAATGTTTTGTTTGTTTGCTTTGGTTCCCTTATATCATGATTATATATGGCCTTCGGGAAGGAAATGATTTTCGATTTTTCCAATTTGTTCTCTATCATGGGATACAGTTCTTGTCCGTTGTGCCATTGCCATGGATAGGAATCGAAACCATGACAAGAAAATTCAAAAATATATTTTGACTGCGTGGAATTTTTCAAAATAATCGTGAAACTCATCCTTATGCCGAATGTTACGCAAATTCGACACTGGCTATCTTTTTTCAAATAGCACATAAATGTCTTAATTCAAACATTTTTTTGTGACTTCACATGAGAAATGCTAACTGGTGTAACTGTTATGTTGTAACAAAGAAAGTGTTTAAGGTACGCTTTACAGATTTTGTCCAGCTTTGTCGACTGATAGGAGCTTTGTTTTGGCCATTTCTTTATCTATCATACATTACTTTGCAATTTTGGAAATTTGTCCTTTCATCCAAAAATATAATCGAAATTTAATGAGGATAACACCCTTGAAAATGTGTACTCCCAATGGAGATGAGATCAGGTGCGCAGGGAATTTCAATATCTCCTGTTTGCAAGCAGAAACTTTACGTAGGTAGTGCAGAAAAGTCATATACGGTAAATTTGTAAATTTTTGTGATTCAGATGGGTCTAGTCTAATATATCTTTCAGTATGGAGTATAGAAGTTATAATGTGATTTCCCCAAACATTCTTTTTGGAATATTCTGTATTGACGGGGACACATATTTGTGTTACATCTCTGATTGAAAATTTAAAATTAGAAACTCAAGCTATGTTTAACATACATTAAATTGAGATGTGATTATGAATTAATGACTTAAAAATGTGGCACATGGTAATATGCATTCTATTAACGGGCAAATTGAGTATCTATACAAGTAGCAGTATGATTATTCATTTCCATTTTCTTTTGCGAGTCCTTTTGAAGCGGAAAATATCGTCACATTCGCAATGTGAACGCGTGCCTTATCCAAATTTTATGTTTACGGAAACGAGTGCTAGACAATATCAGAATTCAAGAGGCAGCCGTCTTAATATGAATATAAATGCAATTTCCATGAGACAAAATAACGTATTAAGAACAAGATGGATAAATATTTTCCCACGATACCACGAGGATACATGATGCGTGGATAGACTATTACATCGGACGTCTTCTTCACCAACATTTTTGCTCAGCGTGTAGCCATATCTTTTTAACGAAATAAATGATTATCAATCAACTAGCACGAAAAAATCGCACTCGTAATATAAGATAATTTTTATTTCTTGTTGTTTTATCTGATTTGTTGGAAACAGTAGAGAAAATACCAGTATTCTTTTGGTGATCAGCTTAATTTTCAATGCAAATAATTAGAGAATAACAAATCGCCTTCGAAGGTTTCTTATCAAGTTGAAATAGTATTTACTGAGCAATATAGAATAATTCCGACTGGTAATTTGAATAATCCTAATGGTGCTTCCGAAGACGTATGATTTCTGACAATTTTAGATTACAGCACAAATCGAGAAAATGTTAAAAGACTTCCATTTACTGCAATACAACATACGAATGTAAGTACGAACGTCAAGGAACGATTTGCGTACTTGCACTAGTGGTGGACGATTTCTTAAGGTCTTTAAGACTACTTTCAGCTTTCTACACGTGTGTTTTGCAATTATAAGACTTGCTCAGCTTTTCACGTGCCATGCAACGTTTCACGATCATAGCACGATTTATCAGCTTCCACGCCATGCTTTCACTCAAGTCTGTATAGTTACCCTTCATGGGCATCTGTTTCACTTGCTGACCAGAATCGATCATACATACTGCTGCACCAATAAATTTCCCCCTGACTTTCACGAAAATTCACACGATCGAACATATGCTCGCACGAGCTCCCTACGTTCAAGCGTAATGGTGCACGTTCAATCGTCCGATCATTTGATCACTCGCGCAATGCTATCGCAATATCTAAGAAGACTCGCATCTATTTCCTACGCATGCGTCTGATATCAGTTCCACTGCTCTCCACTTTGAAAAATATTTCTGTCGTTATCGCGTATTGTCTGCAAGATTCTTGCAGACGGACGCTAGGCCATTACATTTGTTGATAAAAGATGCAAGTGTATATTATCAGCTTTGACTATATTCATGAGGTAGACTATGTACAGGCAATGCCTTTGTGTCAGTGCAATACAATACAAGATAAGGGATTCTTTCTTCATTTGCACTTTGCCAACATGATCAGCCGAGCGAGAAGTCTCAAGTAAAAATCTTAAATTCTACCTTAGATTACTTCCAATTATTAATGGGCGGATAATGATCCATAAAGTTTGCTTCTCTCGAATACCATTCATTGTTTTCAATTTTGTATTTCAGTAATTCAGATTTTAACATGCACAAAGGCCTGAAGTAATTTAATGCCATATTTTTTTTTATCCATTTACATAGAATCTGTGGTACAACAGGGCCGCTGCATTTAACTATCTTGTTTGTGATGTCACCCTGCAGTGAGAAGTTTTATGTTTATACAACACTTGTGTGTCTATGGAGACTTATGTGTATTTGTGTAAGTGGGAGGGTTGTCGTAATCCGAATAACGACACCATTTGCTAATAGCAGATGGACGTCCAAAGTCGGCGCCGGGTGCACATTGGTCCTTTTATGTGTTGTCATAAATGTTTGATGTTTCTGTACGTCCGTTTCGATTGTGTTGTATGATGCATTAGTGAATATTGTGTTTTTTTTTGCGATTTGTAGTTTTGTCTGATGTCATTTATGTGTCACTTTCTAGTGGGTTTGTTTCGCTGGGTGAGTGCAGGGTGGTCATGCTGGAGATCCTTCCTTTTTTGTAAGAAGTAAAGATTCTAAACTGAATAATCTGTTTAATTCTTGGGTTCCAGCGTTTAGCTGTCTTATTTGCAATTGTGTCTTCATCGTGTTGCAACCGAGTATTGTTGGAGATTCCCTCCTTTCATTCATCTTACAGTAAAAAATGCGAGAAAAGACAAAGAATAGTACAATATTCGAGACCGGTTGGTACATTGTAACGTAGAAAGTTGGAGTGATGTGCCCACGTTATACGGATAACCACAGAATTTGCAGAAGAAGCAGCGTGTAGTTGCATGCAGTCAGAGGACGCAAACTCCTCCCGGGCACCTGTTCATGCCTGCAGCTTGCCTTGTTAATGGAGACTTTCATACTTATGCCATATTTACCTGGATCATTTACTTCTAATCTACGAATGATACTATTTATCCGGTATACTTACATGGCAGATAACCGTCCTAAGTCATGCACATGTTGACATTGCCCATTGGTTTTGTTGGTTTATGTGTAGTTACATATATCTTCAACATTTTTAATCGTCCTATGGTACTGCATCTCTTTGGTTTCTCGTGTCATGTTTGTACAGTCTGTTTTCGCATCAAGGTCGATGAGAACTTTCGCGCATCCGGTTCAGATTTTACAATGCGTCGCAGGTTTCCCAAGTAACAATCGCAGGCGGTAGTCTACAGAAAATGAAAATTTAAAGATACTTATCGTAGGTATAGATGACATCTTCTTCTGTTATTTGGTTTATAGATTATATGAATCGAACAATATTTAGATGCCGAAAAGTGCGTCCAAAGTAGCCTTGATGTGACGTTAATGTCGTACTTTTGACGCCGTTTTTCCAGTATTTGACGTTGGTACAAAAGTACGTCCACTCTATAAAACTAGCAGAGAAAAACACTAAACTTATAAAAAATATGTTGATCAGAGGCTAATTCGACTTACAAAATAAGAATTTCCCACTATGTTATTGTTCCAAATGTGTTTTATAATTCTGTCAGAGGAAAGGATACTTTATCCCTTAACCCATTGTGGGACACAAATTGCCTAGACGTTTGGTAAATGAACACCCTCTAACTGAAAATCTTGCATCCATCCCTGAAGGAGACGCACGTATTTTAAGCATAACTTAATATTGAATGAGAATTATTTTACGTGACCAGTACATATAGAATTTAACGAGTGTGTCATATGAACAGTCGTATTTGGAATCCAGGTATCTTAACTTATACCAGCAAAAAGATAGCTTTTATCTTGATAATTGGAAACGTATCAAGATTAAAGCTTTCTTTTTGTTGGTATAAATGAAGATACCTGAATTTCCAATACGAATGAAATTGAAATTGAAATTTTGTACATCCACAGACAATAGGATCGACTATATGAGAATAAACTGAATAATGTCAGTATAATTGATACTGTTCCAACCACTTTCTCATTTTCAACTTATTTATCTATGTCCTACAATTCAATCAGAGCTACACATGTTTGAATTCCATGCCAAATACATACAATATCTCATCTTCCTAGTAACAGAGTTTTTAATATTGATTAAAAATTAAATTGTTACAATTAAATTTACAATTTAAGTTTAAAGTTACAAATAATAATGTAAGCGATCACAGATTACGGTTTAATGACAAGTATAACCGTTTATTATTTCTGTCATGAAAATAAAGATTTATTAGATTACTTGACGTACGTTTTACTTATAAATAAACAAAATCTGAAAATATATTCGTCTCAATTCATTCATAAAAAGTAGTCCAATTTCACACAGGTCTAAATCTAAAACATACATAACGTTTTTTTTCAAATCCAAATAAAGCAAGAAACTGTTAGTTTTATGTCTCTGCATGAACAATGACTAATTAAATATATCAACGGGTGTTATCATTGACAAGGAAATCCAACATTGACACTTTTTAAATCCTGGACACGATGGTAGGATTTCCTTGTCAATGATCACACCCGGCGATTGATTATTTTCTTTTTTATCTGTGAACGTCAAAATTAATAAATATAATACATTTTTCTACCATGTTTGATCAAGACTGAAGCGTCTTTTATGACGTCACAGTAAATGTTCGAAATGAAGCTTATCACCCAGTTCCCTGTGGATTATTGATTTGTCATTTGTTTCATCTTCTGAGGACAATTCCGTGAATATGGGAGAATGATACATCATTTATCAATGTCATATCAAGATAAAAATATTTTCATTGTTCAGCATTCAATTCAAATGCTTCCAAAGATCATTTTAATTTTACTCCTATTGGAAAACCCTATACCCCTTTCTACTCTTTGGGGCGATCCTTCAATTCCCTTATCAAGGGACTCACGTCAAAAGACAAACGATAATTTAGAAATACTGACTTAAAAACACGGAAAGTATCAAGAGACAAGAATTCAATAGCATTAGCTGCCCAGTACGTCGCGTGCTAGAGAATCACATGGTATCTTAAATAACAAAAACTGTGAAACAATTGTAACAATCTCCGATAAGGTATCAATATATATAGGATGAAAAATGATTTTCTATTGCATACAGTATTTATGAACGAATGGTGTTATGTTAACATTCCAGAGCATAGACAAAAGATTGATATCAAACAACGAGTTTCATAATTACCGTATGAAATAAAACACCATTTGATATTTACGCATACAATACAAATTATGTCAAAATGTTATAATTTCGACCTCATTTCTTGCAAATAACGCGCCAACTTTGCCCTTTCTTTCTTGACACGACAATCAGTATGAGGTAATTCACCCAAATGGCATCCAACACAAAGATAGACGTAAAGTCTGATCATAACTTCTATTCATGAAATGGCTTTATTTGACTGAATAATGTGAATCATTTGATGAAATTGAAATATCTTTTTGATTCACCAGAGGATCCATGCATTTTTTTTAAATACCGAAATACTGATTTAATGAAAACGATCGCTATAAAACCGTTATTGGGCTATCTGATTTTTTTTCTACGCCGGTAATTTTTTTCTATAATCATGGTGTAGGGTCTTCATATCAAATTGATTCGACTGTGGCATTTGACATTTACTTTAATTTTTGTAATTTATTATGTTGATGAGTCCAACATTGAAGATACTAATTGATTACATACAAATAAATGAGTAAGAATCAATGTTAAACGTCTTCAAATTCAATAGCATCATTTAAGAACAGATTAATTTTCAGCATGGACCAGATATGCACGTTTCGGGTACTTAAACCTCGTCAGTGATCCTCAATCTAAACAATGTAATGCGGTCAAAGAGTGTGAAAATGATTATGTCCAAAAAATGTACCGAAAGACGTAGCAGGATGGGTGGGATATGATATTTATTTTATGATATTTATTGTATTTGATTGGTGTTATGAACTTGAATCTCCTTTTCTAAGTAACATCCATAATTGATCATATTTCATAATAAAACGTATTGCGTTAAAAAAGATATCAAAGTCAAATTCTCAGTCAAATACAAAATGTACTAGATGTAACATGTAATGTTATTTTTCTGAGCTCAATATGTGAAAATCTAGTGAAGTTAAAATGATGCAGACCAATAGTAGATATTTGGTTTGACGGGATCACAATAAGCCCTTAAAAGTAATCCTTAAAATCCTAATACACTCACAGCGACTGCAAAAACATAAAGCAGACATGCACAGAATATGACAGGAATGGTACAGCGAACGCAAAATCACACAGAAGCATCAAATATAAATGACTACACATAAACCAACGAGACCAATGGATAATCGGTTCCGACTTATAACGGCCATCCAAGACAGAGGATATCAATTAAAACTCGGGCGCAGCACCCTTATCAAAATTCTGGAACACCCGTATGCGATTAAAGAGAGCAGACAAGCAAGCACATCAAGAGAATTAAAGGGGGAAAACACAAAATACAACATCAAAATACCAAACACAACGTCTACACTAACTAACGAGACCATAGGACGGCCATCTGCTACGTTTGTAGCACATTGTGTAGTTATCTTGATAACGTGGGCTTAACCCTTCAACATGCACGGTTACCCAGTCGCCTTTAAAATAACATGATTGTCGTTTATCATAACACCTTCACTATAAGCTGGAAACACAAGTAGCGAATCCTTTTGGCCAAAGTAACACACAGATGATTGAGTTGAATACGTAAATGGATATCAAAAGCAAATGCTCTGCCAGCTTGAAAGAGCATGCAATCAACCAATTGGTTGGATCGACATTCAGAAAGGATCATATCAACGGTATACATACGGTACACGTCATACAAAACACGGATAAATTTCATACAGATATGAGCCATAATAAAAAAACAAACAAACGTACAATTCAAATACATGTACATTGTATGTAGAATTTATAAAATGAGAATTCAAACACAACCATCAACCATATTAACAAAAATTAAAACCTATTATACGACTATCACCAGGAGTACACATCTGCTATCAGGATGTTAGAGCCGAGATTTCAGTTTTGTAGAAATTAGTCTCATCCAGAAAATTCCTATTACGGATTATGACAGTTCAGTGGTTTAGAGGTTACAGTGTCTTATGCTTGTCTTCGCCATACTTCAAAATGAGAGACGGAGACGGAGAGATGTCATATAAATGTTCCTCATGTCAGGTACACAGCCTCATTTACGACGAGGGTGCTGAATCAAAGTTGTGTCATTGGCTCATATTAAAGATACCGTGCTCTTTCATCAAAGTATAAGAAATTTCACACAGCTCTCTTTAGAAATGAGGTCGTCAGAAATGAAGCGAAATGACGTTGTTACGAACGGCGGTTTGTAAAGGAATCTTGCAATCAGCTGTTTGGGGGACCCGAAGGGGGAAATTTGTTACGATCTTCAAAACGTCTATTTTTATTCAATCACCTTAACTTGTAAATATTCGGAGATCGTGTCTGAAGTATTCAATATACACTAAATAATGTTCATCAATCCATTTCTTGTGCACTTTGTTGAATAATTGTTGTTGGAAAGTACATCATTTCTGATTACATGTACTCCGTAAGTGTCAACAAATCAACTTTGCTGCGGCCCCGATATTGGATAACTATGTATGAACAACTTTGTAATATTTCGGCACTTTCTCCTGATAATCATCGCTCGACACCTATTTTCTAGATACCTTATTATCCAAGTAAAGTCGTCATAACTCTCTTTTGTAATGAAGATCGTTCTAAATATGTATTCTAGACATAACTCCTCGCGTGTTCCTTCGTACGGCGGCTGCCATTGCGTAGCTCTCCTATGACGTCACAAAGAAGACAACTCGATTGTAAACAATCGGGCAGTATAAAAGGACGTCTGCAATGAGCACCTCAGTCAGTCTAGCTCCTGCGTCTGGCACGGCAACATCTCGCCGAATGGTAATTAATCCTACATGGCACTAATTTGTCAATAATAAGCCAACGCAATATACAGACTCATAATAAGTCCAAATATGGCATTTGTTGCATTTGTAGAACAGTCATAGGACAGTGTCTAGACGGAGCACCTGGTCTCACTGATAACAGTGCAGCATCAATGTACATTTTCTCATTATCCTAGGGTGTTTGGCTGATCATCAAACATGCACTTTTGCATTCCAAAACTACACGCATATTGCTAAGGCTAGGGGTCCAAGCCACATATTGAATTTAGCTAAGTTGATAGGCAAATTACATACATTTCTCTAGGGTCAATTATTGCTATATTTCTCAATCCATATAAGGTAAACACGTTTCTACATTTTAAGAATAAATACATATTTATTCATTGCATAATACATTTATACATTTACATGACTACTTGTTACTATTAATAAAATCATTGAACTGTTATCCTGACTCCATCATATTTTGAATATTGGCAAAGCATTTGGAACTAAGAGGACTCACTACGTTGCAAACCTGAGCACGCAACACTGGTGTCAGAAGTGGGATCTCTCAATATCTTGGTACTCAAATTTGTCACATATTTCAAATATTTATTGGAAATATATTTCTATGCAAAACAGTTCATATTTAGTCATGGATAGTTTGAACGATTCAGGTGAAATCACATTTAAAAACACTACACAAAATATGTATTGTGGCTTGGACAAATCTCCAAATCCTCCCAACTCTGTAGGTGCAACACAATGCACAAATGTCACAACTCAGTCTGAAAATACAGTCATCAATTCATACATTAATTCAGAATCAATTTTCGCAATTTGATAAAGCAATTAATGCTAAATTACATGATATGAATTGCAAAATTGATGGACAGTTTGAGGAAATGCAAAATGCTCTTGATCAAGTTAGAAATGAATCACAAGTAAGGGAAAATTCAAATTCAACTCCCTATCACTGTACTCAACCCCCACGCATAGACTTTGAGGGCCCCAGTAGCAGACCTCCTTTCCCTATACACAACAATACACATAGCAACAGAAATTTTTCTAATGCAGGTAATGGGGACAATGTTAGGTTTACTAATTCAAACACACATTTAGGGCATAGTACCAATGTAAATAGCCAACAAAAATCAAATGCAAAACCTAGGAAATACGACGGTAATGATGATTTTGGTGAATACCTTTCCCAGTTTGAAATCATTGCCGAAATCAATCAATGGGACTACAAAACAAAATCCTTGCAACTTGCAGGTGTTCTTACGGGACAAGCAGTAGGAGTCCTAGGTGAACTTAGCCCTACGCAACGTAAAGACTATGATACCCTTGTTAATGCTTTAAATACAAGATTTGGGTCCCTTGAACGTGGTGAACTCTACAGAGCTCGCTTAAAGGTCCTAAAATTAGACAAGGGTCAAAATCTCTCACAGCTAGCACAAGAGGTAAAGAAACTGACACGTCAGGCTTATCCTCATGCAAATAGAAATATGCTTGACATATTATCCCTTGATTACTACATTGATGCTTTACCTGACCCAGACATACGTTTGCGCATCAGGAAATCAAGACCTCAAAACATTACTGAGGCTGAGACATTAGCTGTCAGGTTAGAAACCTATAGACTTGCAGAAAGCAAATCTGCAGTATCTGTAAATGTCATTTCAAGTCACAGTTTGACAAAAGCTGACCCTATATTGTCTTGTCTAAAAAGTATTGAAAAATCACTAGAAGACAACTTTGACAAAGTGAACAAAGGTCTAAATGGACTGAAATATAAAATGGGTCAAACAAACAAAGGCAACACTTAATATAGGAACAATTACCGCAGAGGTAGTGGATCTAACAATGGATCCAAAAATGACCAAAATTCTGATCAGCAAAGCAAAGATCAAAAGTCAGAAAAGGAGACAAAGTCTTCCAAAAAGGAAAACTAACTCCTGTCGAACTTGAGGGTCAACGGTCGACATTTTTAAATGGGAGACCCGAATTAAATGTAAATACTTTTTCCAATGATCACGTTTTAGATGATCATAATACTATTATTTGTAATGCTCAAAATGATGAAACTTTTCAAGTTGATCAAACAAAGAGAGATAACTCTAATGAAATACCCAAAGTTAAAATTTGTTGTACAAAAGGAATTGAATCTGGTTTGTTTATCAAAGCCAAAATTCACAACAAACCATCATTGCTTATGATAGATTCAGGAGCAGATGTAACAATTATCAGTTCTAGCTTTTTCAAAACCCTAGATTGTGGTAAAAGCCTAAAACTGAACCAGTACACTTAAATATTGTCTCTGCTACAGGGGATAAAATACCTTTCTTAGGAAAAGTTGAAATCCCAATAGAGCTTGACAAAAAGCAATATACACACAAAGTGTTAATAGCAGACATAAGTTTCGATGGCATACTAGGCCTCGACTTCATGACCAACTATTCATGTGACATTCTAGTTCAAAGAATGCTTTTGAGGATCAAAGGGGCAGATGTTCCTTTAATAAGAAGGTCAGACAATGATCATGATGATCTTGATACTTATTGTAAGGTAGTTTTGGCACAAGACTCTTGTCTTGAGCCAAATTAAGAGTGTTTGGTCCAAGGACGAGTTCTCGGACCTGTATCTCCAAACAAATTGGTAATGCTAAGGTCTAACCCAGAAATCATACAGAAGTATGGGGTATTGATTGCTAACGCATTAATAGATACTTCCATGGGAAATGTTCCCATAAGAATTTTGAATTCTTTTTCTCACTCACTTACCTTACATAAAGAATGCCTTATAGGTTACGTAGAATATGTAACTATGGAACCCTCAACTGGTCATAATGTTTGCACTTCAAGCTCAGAGTCAGATGTCCCAGAACATCTGAAAAACATGTTCAATGAATCATGTAGCAATTTAAATGATAAACAAAAAGACAAGTTTAAAAGTCTACTGTTAAAGTATCAAAATTCATTTTCAAAATCGTCCAATGATTTGGGAAGAACTGAACTTGCTGAGCACAAAATTGATACTGGTAAGGCAAAACCTATTAAACAACCACCTAGGCGAATACCTTTGGCAAAAATGTCAGAGGTTAATCACGAAATACGAGAAATGCTAGAAAAGGGGATAATCGAACCCTCTGAGAGCCCTTGGAGCTCACCTGTTGTCCTGGTGAAAAAGAAGGATAATACATTGAGATTCTGTATTGATTACAGAAATCTTAATGACGTCACATCAAAAGATAGTCATCCAATACCAAGGATTGACACGACTCTAGATGCACTTTCAGGATCAAGGTTCTATTCGACCATTGATCTAAAGAGCGGTTACTGGCAAGTTAAAGTTGCCGAAGAAGACCGTCCAAAAACTGCATTTTCAATTCCTGGGGGTGGTCACTGGCAGTTTGTATCAATGCCCTTTGGCTTATGCAATGCCCCCGCAACATTTGAGCGACTCATGGAAAAAGTACTAGCCAACTTGTCTTGGCATATCTGCATGATATACCTTGACGATATCATTGTTTTATCAAAGTCCTTTAATGAACATCTAGAAAACTTGGAGCAAGTGTTTTCCTAAGCTTCAAATTGCCAATTTAAAAATGAACCCAAAGAAATGTTACTTTCTACAAAAAGAGGTTTCATATTTAGGACACATAATTAGTGAAAATGGGATTCGAACAGACCCTGAAAAGTTAAAGGCAATTTCAAGTTGGCATACTCCCAAAAACATAAAAGACGTTCGGAGTTTCCTAGGCCTTTGTGGCTACTACAGAAAGTTTGTCTTTAAATTCGCAGACATAGCTCGTCCCTTACATAAGCTTACTGAGAAAAATCATAAGTTTGACTGGACACCAGATTGTCAAAATGCTTTTGACAAACTCAAGAGGGCATTGACAAGCTCTCCAATACTGGCCTACCCAATTCCTAATAGCACATTTATATTGGATACTGATGCATCCAATACTGGGGTTGGGGCTGTGTTGTCACAAATACAAAACGATAAAGAGGTCGCCATTGCATATTATAGCAAAACATTCAGCAAGACTGAGTGTAACTATTGTGTTACAAGGCGAGAATTGCTAGCTATCATTTTAGCAATTAAGCATTTTCATCATTACCTCTATGGGCAATACTTTCAAATCAGAACAGATCATGGTTCACTTCGGTGGTTGCTTCAATTTAAAAATCCCGAAGGACAAATGGCCAGGTGGCTGGAAACCTTATCAGCTTACCAGTTCTCTATAGAGCACAGAGCAGGTAGACTACATAGTAATGCTGATGCTCTATCCAGACGATCTTGTTTGGACCAGAACTGTAAGAACTGTAACAATGCTGAGATGAAATACTCTCTTGAAAACAGTCAAGGTATCAATGCTGTTACAAGGTCTCAATCAGCCAGAAACTCTGATTCAACATCAGAAATAGAAAAGTCAATCTCTGATATGCAAATGAAAGATCCAGTGATCAAACAAATCATATCATGGGTTAAGTCAAATCACAAACCCTTATGGGATGAAATTGCTCATTATGACAGAACACTGAAATTCTATTGGGCTCGATACGACTCGCTCGTATACAAACATGATATTCTATATCATGTAATAGATGGGATAACCCCAAAATATCAAGCCCTTGTTCCTAAGTCCCTTATCAAAGAAATTCTTAAGGGAAACCATGATAGTTTGACTGGAGGTCATTTGGGAATGAAGAAAACACAAAATAAAATCAGAGATAAATACATGTGGCACCAAATGTCAAAAGATATAAAACAATGGTGTCTAAATTGTGACAAGTGTGCTTCTAGAAAAGGGTCCACTAAACAGCCCTAAATCTCCCCTACAAAGAAATCTTGTGGGTGTCCCAATGGAGAGAATGGCTGTTGATGTATTGGGACCCCTCCCATTAGTAAGAAGAAAAATTCTTACTTATTAGTGGTTGGAGATAGCTTTACAAAATGGATTGACGCTATTCCTATCAAAAATCAAAAAGCAACAACTATTGCTCAGAAAATTATTGACCGCATTGTTACAATATTTGGCATACCAATGCAGATTCATTCTGATCAAGGTCGATCATTTGAGTCATCCATTTTTCAAGAAATGTGCAATCTTCTCGGAATTGAGAAGACACGATCTACTCCTTACAGACCACAATCAAATGGCATGATAGAGCGAGCTAATCAAATAATAGCAAATATGCTAACTGCATTTGTGAACAAAAACCAAAATGATTGGGATGAATTAATACCTATACTAATGATGGCCTACAGGTCTTCTGTACAAGAATCAACAGGTGTAAGTCCATGTGAAATGGTCTTTGGTCAGAGCATCTCTCTTCCCATTGATCTCAGCCTTGGGAGAGTGGAACCTGAAAATGAGTACAGAGATAGGTTTGACTATGTATACAAATTAACCCAAAAATTAGACAAAGTTCATGAGTTTGTGTTGAGTTGTGAGTGCTGTTGAGATTATCGTCAGGATCTTCTTTAACTCATTTGCCAGAGCAAATCTAAATATTGCAAATGAAAACATGATCAGAGAATACAATTCGAAATTGCAATTAAACAATTATGAACATGGCAATGCAGTTTGGCTCCATGTCAAGAAAACTTCAAAATTAGGCTCAAATTGGAAGGGTCCATATGTCACTATAAGAAAGATCAATGACATCATATATCAGATCAAGAAAGGGCCTAGAGCACATCCAAAAACTGTTCATCACAACAATCTTAAACCATATAAAGGCACTAACCTGCCTTCATGGTTCAAAAACTTATAAAACATATCTATTATTTCAGTTCTCCAGATTCAGATGTCGTCTTTGTGTGGAAGGAAGGCATTTTTCGTCTCGCCAGCAAGCGGAAAGGCATGTCGTAACTATGCACTCTGGATTTGCATATTCTTGCAATCACTGCAAACATCTCTCCAACTTGAAGTATAATAAAAGGCATACCTGCGCAGGGGGAGCAGAGGCCGGCAGATCTTTGGTTAAACGGGCAACAATGACATGTACACCCGAAGAACTGCAGGAGTATAATGATTACTTCAAGGTCAGAGCATCTCACGTGGAACAGTACATGGTAGAACGGGAGATACCCATGTCTGACAGACCATCAATGAAAGGGGCCATGGTACCAATCAGAAAGAGGACTATGCCAACGAAGCCTCACCACATGGGCAAGAAAAAGAAAACAATTGGAGCAGACAACCTTGCATTACGATCCAGAACGTAGCATCTAATATTAACACTCCTTCTCCAGCTGTTCAGGATTTAGCGTTATCAGAATCTGAGGAAGAGTCTCCTGATGTTACTATACAGGTAACCTGTGAGTCCAGCAGTAAGGACTTACAAGCTAAAGTCACTGAGGATGATACAGACCATGACGAGATCAAGGTAACCGTAGATGCTAATGGTCACAGACAAGTACCGTTATTGAACCACTCCGCAGAGTGACTTATAATGATACTTTAATGCAGACTGAGGCAGTCAGCTGCAATGCCATCTCTGCACAGACTGATGATCAAGGCAAGCATAATCACCAGAATGCTGCACAGAAACTAAGGGACCTTGCGAAGAGTCAGCAAACCAAAGTTATCTTGCAGATTGGCAATGAATCCTTCACGACAAGTGCAAGTATCTTAAGTAAGGAAGAATCAGTTCTGTCAAGAATGATCAAGAAACATTCACCCCTGCAACCTTACTTTACTCACAAGATCATGACTTACAGCATCGATCGTGATCCATCAGCCTTTTCATACATCTTGGATTATCTGAGGGTAGGTTCAGAGGAATGCATATCCCTGCTGCCTAACAACATGCGGGAACTTAGACGACTCTACATGGAAGTCCTCTTTCTACGAGCTAACAGGATTAACCAGCCTTCTGGACAAGAAAGTGCTAAATCAACTAAAAGGACTGTAAATATTGAACATTGTGAAATGTGGTAAAGACTGTGCCAAAATATTAGACTGTTAAAAGTGAAATCATCATACATGGACTGTTATCTTTAATGGACTGCTAACTTATTGTTAAAATTTAATTGTTCTCATATACATCTTCACTATTGTTATTACTTATTGTTTCATAGATGTATATTGCATATTGAAACTGAATTTTATTTATTGAATACCTAATTGTTATTGAATCATAAATTAAATACTTTCAGTATTTAAAGATGAATTTTTATCTAGATAAGAAAAGTAATTACCTTTTTGTAAATCATATTTTTCATTCGGGACGAATGATTCTCCTTTGCGGGGGGTACTGTTACGAACGGCGGCTTTGTAAAGGAATCTTGCAATCAGCTGTTTTGGGGACCCGAAGGGGGCAATTTGTTACGATCTTCAAAACGTCTATTTTTATTCAATCACATTAACTTGTAAATATTCGGAGATCGTGTCTGAAGTATTCAATATACACTTAATAATGTTCATCTATCCATTTCTTGTGCACTTTGTTGAATAATTGTTGTTGGAAAGTACATCGTTTCTGATTACATGTACTCCGTAAGTGTCAACAAATCAACTTTGCTGCGGCCCCGATATTGGATAACTATGTTTGAACAACTTTGTAATATTTCGGCACTTTCTCCTGATAATCATCGCTCGACACCTATTTTCTAGATTCCTTATTATCCAAGTAAAGTCGTCATAACTCTCTTTTGTAATGAAGATCGTTCTAAATATGTATTCTAGACATAACTCCTCGCGTGTTCCTTCGTACGGCGGCTGCCATTACGTAGCTCTCCTATGACGTCACAAAGAAGACAACTCGATTGTAAACAATCGGGCAGTATAAAAGTACGTCTGCAATGATCACCTCAGTCAGTCTAGCTCCTGCGTCTGGCACGGCAACATCTCGCCGAATGGTAATTAATCCTACATGGCACTAATTTGTCAATAATAAGCTAACGCAATATACAGACTCATAATAAGTCCAAATATGGCATTTGTTGCATTTGTAGAACAGTCATAGGACAGTGTCTAGACGGAGCACCTGGTCTCACTGATAACAGTGCAGCATCAATGTACATTTTCTCATTATCCTAGGGTGTTTGGCTGATCATCAAACATGCACTTTTGCATTCCAAAACTACACGCATATTGCTAAGGCTAGGGGTCCAAGCCACATATTGAATTTAGCTAAGTTGATAGGCAAATTACATACATTTCTCTAGGGTCAATTATTGCTATATTTCTCAATCCATTTAAGGTAAACACGTTTCTACATTTTAAGAATCAATACATATTTATTCATTGCATAATACATTTATACATTTACATGACTACTTGTTACTATCAATAAAATCATTGAACTGTTATCCTGACTCCATCATATTTTGAATATTGGCAAAGCATTTGGAACTAAGAGGACTCACTACGTTGCAAACCTGAGCACGCAACAGACGTCAACGTATAATTTTGAAGATATCGCCATTTAGTTAATTTTGTTATGTTCCTATTTCACTGACCTCTATAAATATATTCGTTTGATATTCTTTTACTTTATATAGTTATAACATTTGAATATTTATTAATCTGAAAAAGAAAAAAAAAAAACAAAAAAGAAAGAAAAAGCGCACGAGACAAGTATTTGATGAAAATACTTGCCTAGCAACCATCGTTATCTAGAGTATGTTATTTTTAGAAGAAAACTTGACAGTTGCGATGTTTAGACTACTGTAACATTCTAGTTTAAAACGGAAATGAAAAGTAAATGTAGCAGGTATCCGGCCTTAATCATCAAATTAAAACGAATCCAAAGAGACAAAATGAAATTTAATGAATATTTCTACCTCCTCCTTTTTGAAAAGTTCAGCATCACATCACTGATTTACATATATCTATCTGATCTACGTGTATATATATGACATGGTGCGGCTAGCCAACAGGGGATGCTTACTCCTCTTGGACACCTGGTCCAATTTCTAGCTTGCTAGGGGTCTATCGATGCTCAAATTTGTACTCTATTGTGAGTGCTGTTGAGATTATCGTCAGGATCTTTAACTCTTTACAATCAGTGAATTTAAGTCAAACTGGAAACCCTAGTTCAGAATCCAGAAATCCTTTTCAATGGAAACAAACCCTAGGTTAATACGAAGACCCTAAAGAGCAAAACATGTTATGTAACACTGGCGTTCTATTTTCAAACAGTTCACAAATAACTGAATTCAAATATTGTTGTGACCCCACATGAGAAATGCCTACCGGTATGTAACTCCGAAAGTTTGAAGGCAAGTTAGGACAAAACATTTACACTTTTTGTCCAGCTTTGTCGCCTAAATGAAGCTTAAGTTCGATCAACTTCGGTTGATCGTCTGTCTTTTTAACGCATTTGAAATTTTCTGTTACGAAATTTCTTAAAATTTCTAAAACGTGGGTCCTGTAGCATCATATTCCACCCATTCTGCTACGTCTTTTTGGTACATATTTTGGACATGATAATTTTCATACTTTTCGGCCATTTACATTGTTTAGACTAAGGATCACTGACGAGGGTTTAATACCCGAAACGTGCATGTCTGGTTCATGCTGTAAATTAATCATGTCTTAAATGATGCTATTGAATTTGAAGACGTTTAACATTTCTATTGGCATTTTATTAATTTGATAACATACATTACTTTGCAATTTTGGAAATTCGTCCTTTCATCCTAAATATCATTGAAGTTGAAGGAGGTTAATATCGTTGCACCTAGATGTCAAGAAGCAAAAGTGCATCCCCAAGGGAGATGAGATAAGTTTCCCAGGGAGAGTCAACATCTCCTGTTTGCTAGCAAAGTCTTCACGTAGGTAATGCAGAAAAGCCATTTACGGTAAATTTGTTAAATTCGTTATCTCATTGGATGGGTCAAGCTTAAAATATCATCCAGCTTGGAGGACATCGAGATGTTTTAATGTTTTAAATTTTCCTTGCATCGTCCCACAAATTTTTGCAGTGATTTTCCCAAACATTCCTTTTGACGGGAACATATATTTGTGGTACGTCTTTAATTGTTTTGCTCATTGCAAATTTAGTATTAGAGTCGCAAGCTATGGTTTACATTCGTAAAATTTAGATGTGATGATGAATTAATGACTAAATAATGTATTTCATGATAATACACATGCGATAACGGGCAAATTGAGTATTTGTAGCTGCATGATTCCACACTTACATTTCCTTTTGCTAGTCTACTTTGAGCGGAAAATATCGTCACACGAAGAAAGTGAAAACGTGCCTTATCCTAGCTTTAAGTTAACAGAAGTGAGTGCTAGACAATATCAGAATTCAGAATGCAAACCGTCTTAATATGAATACAAATACAATTTCCATGAAACAAAATAACCTATCAAGAACAAGATGGATAAATATTTTGTCACGATTCCATGAGGATACATGATGCATGTACAGACTAACACATCGGACGTCTTATTCACGAACATTTTCGCTCAGCGTCTAGCCAAATATTTTTAACAAACTAATTGATTATCAATCATGTGGCACGAAAAAGTGACACTGGTAATGCATGAGAGTGTTTATTTCATGTCGTTCTATCTGATTTTGAAACAGAGAGGAGTATATACATGTACCAGTATTGTTTTAACGATCAGCTTCAATTCCAATGCAATAGTCAGTTTTGTGCTCTATTGTGAGTGCTGTTGAGGTTATCATCAGGATCTTCTTTAACTCATCAGAGAATAACAAATCACTTTTGAAAGATTTTTTTATCAAGTTAAGGTAGTACCATACTCGCAGATTCCTTACAACAGTTTTTAAATGCTTATTCTCATTTTACAGAGAAACATTCTAGCTTTGTAAATATAATATTAATGCAATTTTACCATCTTATAATGACATTATATAGCTCAGTGTATGTCCATCCCCAGGGTTCTCTTGCATTAGTTTGAAATATTCCGATAGATTTTGATATCCCACATAATCAATGACATTATAAGTTATGACTTAGTAGAAAAGTAAGCATCAATACAATTATTTTGCAAGACATCTAAAACAATTGAGATTTCTGGTTTTAATAAACTATATGAATACAAATAAGAGCAATTTAATTTCAAATTTCTAAATAAAATTAAAGCTAGAGACACACAAGAAGCAACATTCTGAGTGATTCCGCGAAAAAAGTTTCTTTAAAATGGATATTATTTTAATGATAGTTTTGATTTTGGACCTTAATATCAAAATTGTAAACGGAAAGATTCATACAAGTGTATATGACAAAAGAGTTGATTTTGGATTCAGTATAGTAAATTCCCCTTGGCTTGACGGTGTTTACAGCATTTACATATCGCAGCTCATCCGGTACGCTAGATACATGTACTGATATTTTGGATTTTCATAGTAGAAATTTACGAATTACCAAGAAACTTTTAGTTCAAGGTTTCCGCTTTCATAAACTAGTTAAGACATTCTGGAAATTTTACAAAAATTACAATCAAGTACTTTTAAAATTAGGATCTATACACGCAATAGAGTACATTTCTTTGGGTATTACACAACCTGTCTTTTATGGTGATATGATAAACAAAATTAGAAGGTTCAAAGGTAGGCAGCATAACCATCGAAAATGCGTCAGAATCATCAAACGCCTTTTATACCGTGGATATGATCAGAATATCACCAGACGAACACTAGGCTTGGTACCTGACCCATCTACAGTCTTGTACCAGCGCATTCTTCAGACTTACACTATGACTGACTGTTACGACGGGACTCCATGACGGGCCCTGTCCAAACATCTTTAGATGAGACAGGGCACCGACCACCTGTTCTCTCTGAATGTCAGTCGGACTCCCCAGGTGATTATATACATTAGCTCGCTACAGCCGGCAGAGCATGGACTGTATTACGCACGCCCTCTTTTTTTTATCCATTTACATATTCATCTGTGTTGTTGGGCTCCTGCGTCTTGTTTGTGTGTGGTCATCTAACAGTGAGGAGGTTGTTTTCCACCACACTTTGGGACCATTGGGTAAGTGGTTGTGCGCACGTAAACAGGATAACCACACCCTTTATTACTTGCGTGGCAAATGGCCGTCCAAATTCGGCACCGGTTACCCATTGGTCTTGTTGGTTTATGTAGTCTTTTGTGTCTCATGTTTATATGTCGTGTGTCTCTTTAGTGTTTTCTCATCGGATGTTTTTTTTTTGTTTTACTGGTGGTGCTGCAACAGAGTCTTGTTGGAGATCCCCTCCCTTCTTTTATATAAATTCATCATCTAGTATCCATTTTTATTGACTATAAAGGAAGCCTCCCGCCATAAAATTCTGAAGAAAATTAAAGCTGCCGACACGGATTAAGCAATACTCCGAGTGATTCGTACTATCCTCAGTTTTGGCAAACTGAGGGACAGTCTGCTGAGCTTATTATAAATGGCATGTGAAATCACTTTCTATCTAAGAAGAGACTCAAGTGAAGTTTTGCAAGAATAGTATGATAAATAAAATGCATCCTCTGCACGGCAATGTGCTTCTTGTTTTGCATTGTAAAGATGAAGCAAAGATGAAACATCAGCACTACCGTTACGTGCTTTATAAGATTTTCCCATAAGTTTTTGTACGAGATTTTCTCCATCCACATAAGAGAAACCAGTAGCAGCTGAGGCCCCAATACGGATAGTACATGATGGCTTCATGCAAATATCAAATTAATTGCCCGTTGATTTAAGGCAGGCAATCTCTATTATGTCTGAGGATCCAGCTCTAAGAATCAAAGAAAAACAAATCTTAGAATTTTGCATACGACTGAAATTATCATTTTAACAATCTGAACATTCTGCATCCGACTGAAATTAGCATAAAAATGTGATTTTAGAAAAGAAAAAATAATTTTAGGAAAAAAAGTTATGCTAAAGTTCAAATCACTTTTTAAAAATTACCAAGTACAGTTGTATCCAGATCAAAAAAAGACGACTCTAACGCATACATTCGCAGTTATAGCCGTTTAAAAACGTACTTTTCAATTTGGGGTGTGCAGCTTTAATTCATTCCACTAGAGCCACCTACAATGTATTGCGTTTTTACAAAAGAGATATACGGAGATTTAGTTGTACAAATTCGGCATTATTATTGTTATTACTACATATTTTCAAATGAAACTTTTCATAGCTCCTTTTTCCTATATCTAGACCCTTAGGAATACATTTAATTTTAATTTTACGTTTTCAATAAAATTCATTTTCAGGGACACTGTAGTTTTAATTACTTTTCAGTGCATGGAATAAATGTTATGATGCAATAGGCGTTTTGATTTATAGAACATGTAGAAGCATATTAGTCTGAATAGTCTTCGTTTCTTCGAAACATTATAACATCAACAACTGCAAATTTAAAAGTCAACACATTGCTATTATACCTCAGTCAGATAATTGTAACCGCCATTTTTTTGACAGACAGTAGCTGAAATCCCTGTTTTTAAACTCTCTAAGCTAACATAAAACCTGTTATGATATTCATTTTCTATCCTTAGTCTTGGGATTTTGTTTTATTCAAAATTCAAATAGAATTTCATTCTTTGTTGTATACTTTACATACTCGTACTTTCGCAAATTCCGAAGCCTGGGTGTAACGTAGGCCACTGCGGTCACTCAGTTATATTTGTGTAATAGGTGTAATGAAATCCTTTTGGTAGCGTACACGGTAAAAATGTATGTACAATGTATATTAATCAAAATATTGTGGTGTAAATCCTCGATGTGATGATAATCCTTGGTAGCGTAAAATCCTCTGTGAAAAGATAATATCCAAATCCGAATAAAGTTTCTTAGTTTATTTACAAGTTTACGATACGATCAAAGTAAAAACTATTACAATCTTAAAAGAAATCGATGCGTACTCTCCAGACACTGTCTAGACACTGAGAGATGCTGGGCCACCTGCGCGTCGCTATTCATAGCTACGCTGGGGCAACCCGGCGTGAGCTGCCGTTTTCCAGGGCCAGGTGACGTGAGCTGCCTATATATTGGCAACTCAGCGTAAGTTGCCGATTGCGCTGGTCAGATGGGCGTTGTATTTTACGTATATAGAGTACGTTTAAATCAATTATATAATAAAGATAGATAATATACAGACATATAAGCATATTTAAACTTATTTACATTACAACATTACAACTCCCCCCATCTAAGATTTTGACTCCGTTCAAAATAAAATCAATCATAATAAAGCAACATGATAATGTAAAGAATAGTTTCAAAGATAAAAAGTCATATCAAAATGTCAATGATATTCACAAGAGTGTTTATGCACATAGATCGTTCTTCACAAAAGTTCATCAATTATCGAGGGGCGTCCACGTAGTTTAGTTCAGTTCACATCTATGGTAACGGCTGAAACATCTGAGTTCATCTGATCCTGTCAAAGCTATGGGGATTCCAGGCTACGTCCGTAGTTCATCCGTTCATCTGATACTACAGGGAATCCAGGATGCGACTGTAGCAACTCCAATATCATCTGTCAATATACATGTACTACGGGGATTCCGAGCTACGTCCGTAGTATGTCCAGACTCCAATCATCTTTCCATATACTACGGGATCCAATGTTACGTCCGCAGTACGTCCATTCAGCTCACAATAGATAGTTATACTACGAAGTCACAAGATTACATTTGTAGAATGGTACACTAATATCACATTAACATCATAATACAGGGATTCCAGGCAACGTCCGTAGTAATTCCGTCCAACGTTGAAAGAATCATTGAATTATTATTACACACACATTTATGATAATCCATATACCGGTATACTACGGGGACTCCGGGCAACGTCCGTAGTATGTCCATCCAACGTTGATTATAAAACACAGAAAACACGAATACAAATAAATCCAAATATACCACGGGGACTCCGGGCAACGTCCGTAGTATGTCAATCCAACGTTGATAATATAACAAATACATATAACATGAACTAAACTACTGGTGAGCTCACTGCTATCTACTATTTACAGAAAATTAACACGTGTCTTTATTCTCTAAAACGAACAGGGCGTTTGATCACACGGCCACGCCTTGTTTTCACAGGTTCATTTTCAAAATTTTCACTTTCACTTTAAGATTCACTTCGTCTAATCGATCGAAAACTTTTTCCAAATTTTCCATATGTTCGTCAAAATTTCTGCCGAAAACTACGATGTCATCTAAGTACAAAACGGCTATTTTCCACTGAAGTCCTATCAATGCTCGCTCTATGATGCGTTGAAAAGTTGCAGGAGCGTTGCACAATCCGAAAGGCATCACTGTATATTCGTACAATCCTCCCCGAGGAGTTGCGAATGCAGTCTTCTGTTTGTCGTTTTCTGACATTGGAACCTGGTGATACGCCATATTTAAATCTAGTGAGGAAAACCATGTTGATCCACTCAGGGCATCAAGGTCATCTTCTATCCTCGGTATGGGGTACGCATCCTTCACTGTTAAAGCGTTCAAACGGCGGTAATCTACACATACACGCCAACTTCCGTCCTTTTTCTTCACTAAAACCAACTGTGAAGACCACGGACTATTCGATTTCTCGATGAGACCCTGCTTCTCTAACTTCTCTATCTCCGCGTCTAAAACTTCCCTCTTGAATATAGGTACTCTACGCGTAGCGGTGCTTCTTTAAATGGTCTCTCATCACTCAATTTTATGTCGTGTTCTCCGAATTTTACTCGTTCCAACTTCCCATTCGGATTCGCGAACACATTACATCTTCTAATTAGGAATTTCTTAAACTTCATACACTGCTCCTCGTTGAGGTTTTCACATCCTTCCTCATAAGCAGCTTTCAAATGCACCGGCAAATCACTACATGTAGTTTCACATTCTTCACGTACTACGTTCACATCACTCGTAGCACTAATCGGTTCACTAACACACTGAACCGGAATAATAACGCAATAACTGTACCCCTCCTCACTTCTACTGGTTCCACTCCTGGATTGTACACACGGATACACACATCACGATCACGCGCACTAAGTAAAGATCTCGCTAAAACTAATTCATGAGCTTGAGCAAATTTCTGTAAACACATAGGTAATCCCTCTTCCTCTGTTACATACGAAAGATATGACGGAATAATAGCCTCCTGTCCCGCATTGATTTCCATAGTTTCGGCGCAAAATATTTTATTTGTTCGTTCTCCTTCATTAGGATCAAACTTCACAACAAATTCTGAGTTGTCATGGTCCCAATTACACTTGTATTTCACATAAAAATCTTCACCTAAAAGATTTTGGGTAACTCCTCCCACAAATATCCGAAATTCAAAGTTCATTCCTCCGAAAGTTAGAATCATTATCGCTGTCCCTAGTACGTCTATAAATTGTCCGTCCGCCGCTATAAATTTACTCCGTACTCGTTCTAGTACTGGCCTACTATCGGGTAAAATGTTGTAGTAGGTATCCTCGGTAATAAATGATCTACGGGCACCAGTATCCACTTTCCATGTCACATTAGCACCCTGGATCAGTCCATCCACAAGGAACCCTTTTCTTCCGGGAATCCTGAGTTCGCTCCTGCTCTCGAACACTGACTGATCACCGTGGCTAACCTTATTTGCACAGAAACGATCCAATGCGTTTGACGACGACTTTAAACACCAGTCAGGTTCGTTGGTACACACCTCTCCAGTAATCTCAGACTGAATAACACTTCCGTGCTTTCCGTGTGTCCTTTCATTAACTACTTCTGCTTCGTTGAAAATCGGATCACAATATATCGTTGTACTAGGCCTTTCTGGTTTCTCGACCGGTGCACGGCCTACTGCCTCGGTCTCGAGTCATTTAACGACTTCGAATGGTTGTCGGTGCGGTTTTGACGGTAATTCCCTCTACGATTATCTCTTTTCGGACAGTTCCTGGATAAATGGTCTGCAGAATTACAAATAAAACATCTCTTTTGCGAAAAGGTTCGGAGTTCACCAGCTTTCGACTGAACATCGTGTTTATTGCGCACTTTTTGCATCGCCTCGTTTCCAGTATACAGAACACGTTTGTTTGGTCTCACAATATCCTCCCGTCGATTTTCGCCTAACCTAATGCATTCCTCTTGCATTGCGGCAGTTACAGCATCCTGTAGATTCCTTGGTCTTGTTCGTTTTACTGCGAAGCGAAATTCGTGATCTTCGCTGCAATTATCGAGAAAAGTTTTCATGCTACTTTCCTGTACGTAATCTCTGTTGTCGGGGTATGCCTTGCGATATAGATCCTCTATGGCCTGTCCAAAATCTCTAAAAGTCTCACTTTGCTTCTTTTTCCGCATCTTAGCCTCAGCAACATAGCTCTCTTTCATCGCACGGTGACCAAATCTATCGTCCATAGCCCGTTTTAATTCAGTCCAGTTATTTCTTATTTCCACAGGAAGTCCGTAAGCATAAGTTTCTGCCTGCCCACGTAACACAGTAAAGAAAATAATGCGAATTCTCTCCTCATTCCAGCCATTTATTGTCGCAATGTTTTCAAAATATCGAATAAATTCGGACCATATATCCTCACCATCTCCTTTGAATATCCGTTTCACAGGGACTTGTTGCGAGAAACTAGCGCGTTGCACAGGGTTACCGATTGCACCCATATTTTCGTCTAAGTATGATGAATCGTATCTCGGGAAATTCACATTACTCCCGAGGGGGGAATCAAATCTTACGTTCCTTGGATTACGTATATTTTGTCGTTTTCGGAAACAGTACTTCCACAGAAGTCCTATGAATAATCCTATTATGAAAACACAGGCACTCGTCACAAGCACTTCCTTCGTCATCACCAGCAACAAATATCCAGGAAAGTATTTATAGCACACGACACACAGTGATCCAATAAGAACTGAAATGATCGTCCATAGTTTGAAAATCCAAGTCCATCCATCCTCAGAATTATCGAATCGCGTATTATTTGCATCACACGGCACATTTTGTCGATCTGAAAGCACAGGTGTGCTTGAAGCTACCGGTGTACATGTATTTGCGGCTTCATTAAATGAATCTAATAAGTTTCTCCTGACCGAAACCGGTGATTTTCGTCTTTGTCCGGACACACGAAGGGTTATCTCCCCTGGTTCATTTTGTAACTCACCTGTAAGTTCCATTTCACGGGGTGAATATGTCGTTTGATCGATTTGCATCATCACATTTATTATAATCACGATATGCACAAATATTCCACACAACACAAAGAAATCCAGTTTGAATCGCTGAATAAAAATTCACACGGGGCACATAACACACGTGAATAAAATCTTTTTCGTCACAGATTTTAAGAATCACACACATGCACACGAATATTGCACACAACACGGCACTATTCACTTACTGAATGCACAAAACACAGGCATTTGTCGGACACTAATCGACAGAGTTACGGACAAAATAATGTTTTATACGATATACGCGCACAGATTTCACACAATTTCACAACACATATATCGGTCACAGATTCATAAAATACACATCTATAAGGCGAGCGCACACTTTTCTTCTTACGACTCATTGTGCACAAATTAATTTATCAACGCACTACCGAGCAAAACATTTCACTCGCGATCACGTACAGTCACAAAATAAAGATAGCACATAAAAGAAAAATAATCGCGCACAAATAAATCGTCACAGTCTTATGCACACTTCGCACAAAATTATTTCACACACGAACAATCACAAAATGAACGCGCACAAATAAACACTACACACTTTGCACAAATCGATATAAAACGGTCGCGCACTTGATTGGAACACAAAACATATACTTAGTATATATGTATCACACGCGATCGCGCACTATCACTTTACTTCCACAGAATTTGTACGGTATCAAATACACATTTCAATATGCTTACCGTACACTAAATAAAAACGAATCGATAATTTCACTAATATATAACAACGATATAATATACACACGTAAGTCACGGGGGAATATATACACTAAGTCACTGAATCCACACGAAAAACACTAAACTTTTCACTGATCACACCAATACTTACTTTTCATCACCAAATTTAAGAAAATTGTTTCACTTTTCCTCCACACACTTCACATCGTTTTCCAGAATCCATGTACAAGCACTTTGGAAATACTGCGAAGCATTCTTCGCATTCCACTCGCGATTTCACTTGCACTTTTTGCACGAAATGAACATATCCAAATTCTGTGTAATCGTACACGCGTACGAATTTTGTCGGTTCCTGTACATCCATAATAAAGAATTACACACACGAGAAAAAAATGCACTAAAATGATTAAAATATACACAAATCACGTAGGTTTTATCGCACGAGCTGCCACCAGTTGTAACGTAGGCCACTGCGGTCACTCAGTAATATTTGTGTAATAGGTGTAATGAAATCCTTTTGGTAGCGTACACGGTAAAAATGTATGTACAATGTATATTATTCCAAATATTGTGGTGTAAATCCTCGGTGTGATGATAATCCTTGGTAGCGTAAAATCCTCTGTGAAAAGATAATATCCAAATCCGAATAAAGTTTCTTAGTTTATTTACAAGTTTACGATACGATCAAAGTAAAAACTATTACAATCTTAAAAGAAATCGATGCGTACTCTCCAGACACTGTCTAGACACTGAGAGATGCTGGGCCACCTGCGCGTCGCTATTTATAGCTACGCTGGGGCAACCCGGCGTGAGCTGCCGTTTTCCAGGGCCAGGTGACGTGAGCTGCCTATATATTGGCAACTCAGCGTAAGTTGCCGATTACGCTGGTCAGATGGGCGTTGTATTTTACGTATATAGAGTACGTTTAAATCAATTATATAATAAAGATAGATAATATACAGACATATAAGCATATTTAAACTTATTTACATAACAACATTACATGGGTCCTTTAGCATTATATCCCAGCCATTTGCTACATCTTTCGGTATTTTTTGTACATAATTTCATAGATTTCGGCCTTATTTCAATGTTTAGATTGAGGATCACTGACGAGGGTTAAATACCCGAAACGTGCATGTCTGGTCTATGCTGTAAATTAATCTGCTTTTAAATTATGCTAACAAATTTGGAGACGTTTAACATTACATCCGCTAAGGAGTCTTGTTGTCCACCATATTGATGTTCTGGTTAGAACCAAGAGCCATTATAGCATTAATTTATTCATCTGCCTTTCCTTCATACTTCTTAAATGGTTTTTCCAATACAGACCGAAGCGGGAGATAGCTGAGTGGTTTTTCGTAAGGGAGGTTCCTTGGCCCATGGTTAGTCTTCTTCTTACTACACCATAACACTCACTGTGTTAACCTTCATAGAAAACTAACAAAAAAAAAAACAACAACAACAACAACAAACAAACAAAAAAACAAAACAAAACAAAACAACAACAAAGGTTCACACTTCATGATCTTATAAAATAAAAATCTAAGAAAATCATGTTATGTAGGAATTATTATGTGTATGCAGTGTGAGGAAAATATGTTACAAATACAAAAATTCAGGTACTTGGTACAGTTTGATCATATCTTGTCGTATTGAATATAAATGTATCATGAATTATACATGATTACCTTATTACATCCTATGCATAGTGGTCGAATATTTGTAGGAACTATTTTGAAAATTACATTTAAATTGTTCAGTTGTAGCAATAAGTTTGTGTTTTTATAAAATCTTACCATATAAATGAGGAACTATTTTCTGTAGATTATTTGCGAGTTAAGTACTGTCCCCTTGGTTCTGTTATTAATATGACCCATTACTTTGTTGCTTTTCAAAACTTTATGAGTGGTTCCCATTTCTACCAAAGCTCCAGTAAAGCCCTTCCGTGTATGATTACTGTCTGATTTTTTCCACAATATCGGGTCAACCGTGACTCTAACTCTAGCAATCGTAGTGGAGTCATTATCCGTGTACATGTGCGTATTTGCAAGTGAGAAAATTTTCAACACATATGAAAACTATCATTCTGAATTTAAATGTAATGTGCAAAGATAAAGATCATGTCTGATAAACATACTGACAGTATTAAACATTTAGATGAATTAATCTTCTTAATAAGAAAATACCCTTTTCTGGCAGGTCATGGCAGGTTCCATGGCCTTTGCTGATGCTGACCAGTTACGAGGGCAATCGTGTTTTTTTTTTTTTGGCAATATGTCTTCCTTTTTGGCACTGTCACAAATTCTACAACGCTTACCCATCACAGAGTATGCAATGCACTTTTTGGTTTTCTTTTTCTCAAATTAAAGATGCATGACCTACAAAATGAAAGAGAATATCAAACCACATAATCAAGTCATTTCTAATTTATTTCATTCATGATTAATGCAATAATACGGAAGTGTTCCAAATCTATACCTTCATGAAGAAAGTTCAAACCAATTTTTCCTGCACCAGACACGTGTTTCGAATATTAAATTCTCATCAGTGATGCTTCCAGCGGAGCCACCAAAATTCATTTCAGTAGTGCCCTCTTTAATGTTAATTGAAACTGTGATGACATGTACTGTACTGTGCTGTTCTCAAATGAGCAAAAGTAATATTATTAGTGTGAAAATAACTGTATCAAGATACTTTATGGCAGCATAATGTAAATGTCAATACTAAAGTATGCAGTAAGTAGTTATTTGTTAAACTGTTGTATGCACGGTCAGTGCCCCTTTTCTGCCATGCACCGTCAAACCATGCTGTTATTTCACCACCAGTTCTATCACAATGTAAAATAATTTTACTACATGAAGTGGCGTGCATTTGTAAGCTATATATCACATCTCAAAAATATTAAGGGTTTGAATGTAGCAATGTGACTTTTTTTCCGATCGAATGATTTTTTTTTACTATGGATTTATATACTAGTAAGTAAAACTAAGTCTTATTTACAGGTTTGTCTCCTTCTCCAGATTCATTTAAGTGACGAACAAGCTCTCTTTCCCTGTCCTTCAAACTTTTCTGATTAATAGTTGGGATGTTCAAAGCTGACAGCAATTTGATCACATGTACCTCACAAAGTCCACCATTTATCATTTCTTCAAATCAAAAGACAGATTTAAATCCATAACAATTTACAGTACAGTGTTTGTGCGTTGAGAGGAAAATTCCACATTATAATGTAACATGTTAGGAATGGATGTGGATTAATTCCAAACACCTTTACTGTACTGTGATATAAATTTGATCTTTACTATGACATAAAAAAACATATCAAATTACAGAATAAAAAATTACTTTCATGTCGATATACAAACATGTAAAATCAAAACTGGTCCATGCTGCAAATTGATCTGTTCTTAAATGATGCGTTTAGCAATTAATCAGTTAGCCTTAACTACCAGTCAAACACTATACTTAAGAACTGTAAAATCTTTTAGAAAAAAGAACCATGGCACATTTCTTAATACTTTTCAATAAATTTCAATGAAAAATGGAGGGATCTCCAACAACACCAAGTTGCAGCACCCACAGCCAAACCCCAAAACACCAAATGCAAAATCACAGAGCAGACAAGCACAGAAAGAGACGCAAAAGGGACAAGGAACGTCAACGCACAACACAGAAACATCAAACACAAAGGACTACACATAAACCAACGAGACCAATGGGTAACCGGTGTCGGGGCCCTAAAGAAGTTTGGACAGGGCGCGTCATGGACTCCCGTCCAAGACTGTAGATTGGTCAAGTACCAAGCCTAGTGTCCGTCTGGTGACATTAGGATCACATCCACGGTATAAAAGGTGTTTGATGATTCTGACGCATTTTCGATAGTGATGTTGTCTATCTTTGATCCTTCTTATCTTGTTAATCATGTCACCATAAAATCACACGGCGACCTTGACGCCAATTTTGGGCTTCATCAATTGAGTCGTATTTTCCTCTTGATATTCGACTGCAAGGATTGGTACATGTACAGGTAGCACTTCTTCTTGATTACCATCAACGTTCGACGAATAATCATCATGGTCAATCTGGACAAAGATTCCTCTCAGGCTCAGTAAATTATTATTAATATTCCAACGTAGTTGTCGAGATTTGGATAGCGAATTTGAACGAATTATTTAAGTTTTAGTTAAAACTTTCCCTTTTAATCGTATTCATTTTGTTAGCAGCTACGTAGCATTCCACTTTTTCTACGTAAAGTTAGAATCGATAACGGTTACATAATACATACATTTTTGTTTCGTAACCGGTCTTTATTGCTTCTTTGCCGCGTGACGTAGTACGAGTATGGGCTTACTTTAAAATATGCTTTACCGAGCAATCTAGAATACTGTAAAGGACTTTTTATTAGCGAGGACTATGCAGATTTTCACCATAAATTGGAGAATGACCCGATTCATAAGCTCATGCTTAAGCGTATCGCAATAGTTGAGCAATCTTAATTGGGATATGAGTGTATTTTAAGAAAACTCACTGTCAACATAAACACTTTTCATTGACACATGAAGGACGACAGATAAAAAAGGGACACAGCAACCATCAAATGACGGCTCAGATGATCTGACGTCGTATGCTGCAAAAAATGTATTAATTGAAAACAGAGATTCCGATAGAATAATTAGCACGTTCCAAAACATCATTAAGAACAGATAAGTTTGCAGCATGGACCAGACATGCACGTTTCGGTTACTTAACCCTCGTCAGTGTTCCCTGAAATTCGTTTTTTTAACTCTTGAATTAAAAATGGGAATCTATTAAAATTGTAGGAATGTATAACATTTCCTCGCCCCAATAATAGGATGTAAACTTATGAAAATGGCACCCCTCCTCCTTCCTTTTATATAAATGATACATCTTATGCCAAAAAAACTAACAAAAATGTATGCATTTAATCTATATAAAAATATACAGCAAATGATAAAAGATACTTAATCAAGGAAACGTAACAAATAATACTAACAATTTCTGCTTATGCTGATAAGGCTGCTTAAACGCATAAAATCTTACTTTTAAGCGAAAAAAAAAACCCCAACATCTTCACATTCTTGCTAGATCAGTATGATGCCTTTGCTTTGTCTATATAAATAAGCTTCGTTTCTGAAGAACTGATTTATCCAAAGAGGGTAAGCCCCAAGCTTCTTTGTCTATGGTAGCGCCACCTGATGACAGATCCTGACAAATATAACAAAATTTGACAGGAACTAAGATGCCTTCGTGTCTAAAAATATTTATTGAACACTTTCAGTGGTTCTGGAGAAGCCCATGGTGTATTAAGATTAAATCCTACCCTTAATTTTTGACAAAGGAAAAAATTAAATGAACAAGTAATTATATTGTCACCCAAAATTAATATAAATCGTGACTTACACATATGCAGTAAATGGTTTCAGAAACCCACATATTAATGGCGTTATTCAAGGGAACATTTCACAAATAAGCATTCCTGGCAATTTCCGAAACAAGCAATCAAAACATGACACAAAAAAAAAAAACGTTTCTGAAGACATACCTGTATGCCAAGCTGATTGTTTAGCTTGTCGTAGTGAGCATCGGCTCAGACGAAGGATACCCTCCTTAACGTACTTTAGCCTGTGATGTCACCTGGTGACGGATCCAGGTACAATAAAAACACCTGACCTGTACATGTAGGGGACCATGAGTTCATCAATTATACCAAGTTTAATCAAAACCACTTCAGCGGTTCTGCAGAAGAAGTCGAAAATGTGAAACGTTAATGCCAGTCGAAGAGACAGAAAACGAATGGCACAGTAAAATGTGCAATGGCTCACTTTAGCTTTGTTCATGATCGGGGGACCTAAATACATGTAAGTAAGGGTGATACTACTGTTTACGCCCTCGGTGCAGTTGTATACCTCACTTGATGCTTGGTAACTGTTAGGCGATAAATTACTAATCACCAATGAATGAATCACTCTTAATTGTTAAAGGAAACTACTCATATATGACTCCTCCCAACAGGGGATGCTTCTCCTCCGGGCACCTGGTCCTACCTCTAGCTTACTAGGGGTCCGTCGATGCTCATTTTGGTGCTCTATTGTAAGTGCTGTTGAGACTATCGTCAGGATCTTCTTCAACTCCTCAACTACTATAGGAACTTCAACTTTGGTATACATCATGGTAGGCAGTCAACGACTCAGTCAGTCATTCACTCATTACTTCAATGACTTCAATTCCTATGTACATGTACCATGCTGATTGTTAAGTTTGTCGTAATGAGCACCGCTTCTAAATGAAGTATTCAAACGAATGATACCCTCCTGAACAAACTTTATCCTTTGATGCAACCTGTTGTTGAATCCAGGTACAATAACAACACTTGACATGTAGGGGACAATGAGTAATTCAATTATACCAAGTTTCAACAAAACCACTTCAGCGATTCTGTAGAAGAAGTCGAAAATGTGAAAGGTTAACGACGGTCGAAGGGACGGAATACGAATGACACATTGAAATGATCAATGGCAGGGGCGATACTACTGTTTCCGAGGGCGTATCCCGAGGAGCAGTTGTATAAACCACTTGCTGCCTGGCAACTGTTATGTTATCAAACTATTATCACCAATGAATGTGTATTTCTTCATCGCTGGTTAATACAAACTACTCAGCTAAAATAAGGTGTAAAAATCATCATTATTATGAGCGTTCATAGACAGTTGGAGAGAAAAAACCTTATGCCTAATATGATCAGGGACAGTGACATCTAACTCTCGTGTCTAGAATTTCATCAACAACAAAGGGGTTGGTGAAGGCAATCCCGGTAAAGAGGATTAGGATATCAATGCCAATGACCACCAGGTTTCTACCCCTTTCTGACGACAGACGCCATTGATAGTGTTTGCTCGTTTAGCCCTATAGACCTCCTGTCGATTGTAGATTATTTATATTCTTATTTGTCCTTTAAAGATACTGATCTGTACTAACAAGCAAATTAACTCAAAACTCAGACACAGTGGTTTTGCATTAAATAGGGATTAATGATTTGCAGGATATCAATGATCCTTCGATCACTTTTTCAATTTAATCTTTTTCTCTGTATTTTTATTTTGGCTCATGGTTTGAGGAAAAAATCATGCTGTCAAAATGCCAATCGGGATTTATTTATCATAATCTATCATTACTGAGTTACTACATGCATTTCAGCTTAT
This sequence comes from Pinctada imbricata, assembly GCA_033119305.1. Classification (NCBI taxonomy): domain Eukaryota; kingdom Metazoa; phylum Mollusca; class Bivalvia; order Pterioida; family Pteriidae; genus Pinctada; species Pinctada imbricata. The sequence goes on from VSWD01000003.1 coordinate 16,208,834, forward strand.
CAGAGCAGTAGATAGTCAGAAAAACATTCAAGCGCTTTACGTTATTTGTAACCAAACAAATCACACCGAAGCACACCCTAAATCTATTCTATAATGTAGATAGTTTTAGTTGGAAAGCTGCAAATGTTGCAATAAGGAAATCCGGAATGCTATGAAAAAAGGAAGATTCAAAGTTCAAGTCCCATTTTGCAAAAATGTTTTAACCCCGCGAGGGGTTTGACAGTAAGTGTTTTGAATATTTTTCCAATGCACTTTCTATATAGACATAACCTCAGACAGTGCATGCATTTTACATGTTGTTCACATTTTTGTGCATGAACATCGACGGCGGTTGCGGCTAGCCAACAGGGGATGCTTACAACTCCCGGGCACCTGGTCCCACCTCTAGCTTGCTAGGGCGTTCGTCGATGCTCAAATTTGTGCTATTGTGAGTTCTGTTGAGATAATCGTCAGGATCTTCTTTATCTAATTTTAATGTCCAAACATTTTTTAAAGTTCATTTTTAAAGTTAAAGAAAAAAGTCCGGAAAACATATTCATGATTGACAAATATGGATAATGACCATATCCCAATACACAGTACAAAATCGATAATTCAGAAAATCATAAATCTAAGGCATACAAATCATAAGGCATACAAAATCCGGATAAAACAAGAGCCAAAGCAAACAAAGAAACACCTCCTCCATATGAGAAGAAGCGAACCCAAGACTCGTCCGAACGAGCGCACAGCGCCATGAAAGAGCACGTCTCGAAATACTAATTTACTATAAAAATCAAATGTTTGGCCAGCATCAGGTCCTACAAGACTTTTGAATTGAACCAATATATCATTCATGACATACCATGAAAAAGAGGCAGTACCTTCCATTAAAGACGTACACGTATGAAAAGTATTTCTGCTATGCCTAAACGTCTTATGATATATACTCTTCAAAAGAAGAAACGCATATAACAATACTACAATGTATTATTATCATTCAAATGCACAAGCTATTGATTATGTGACCTTATTTCTTTGCATTAATGATAGTATAGAGAAAGGACAAGCAGTTTAGGGCTTCAGTAACGATTTTTTGATTATCATAAAATCTCTTTTTTAATAAAAACATGACATTTTGAATTTTCGACTTTTAATGTTTTTTATGCATTTTCCATGTTAATGAGGAATTTGAATTTTGCCCATGTCAAAGTTCATTGATGCCCATAAAAATTTTGGACTTTAATTCTTCGGATCACTTCCGCTTTAATGCAATGCGCGCTTACCAATGTCCGATGTCATGCGTTTGAACATTGCGACATGGTCGAATGACTCCCATTTGTAAGTGAGTAATACTCTGTAAAGTTCATGGATCAGAAAGTCAAATTTATACAATTTTTCTATTAATGAAACAAATTTCTTTCGATAAAACTAATTCGCAAATTGATGGAATGCGGCGAACTTTGGATCTCGTCATAGAATAGAATTTCATCATGCATAGTAATGCCGCCATTATGAGATTGTCGCTGTTAAGTATGGTGTATCCGTTTGTCAATCGAATCAAAACATTTTCAAATGATATTGAAAACAAGCGCATACGGATTTCCGAAAAATACACAATTTGGCCTCTGAAAGAACATCGAGGGCATATTGTTTTTGAGTCATTTTAACTAATATAATAAAACACTGATGAGGTTCTCGTTGAACTCTTAGGGTCTGAAAATACCATTATATACATTTGGTTTCATTTTGTATATTAAAATGATAAATGTGATAATTTTACATGTGCACTAAGGATGAAATGAACAAATACTATGCGTTACTTTTTTTATGAGTATATGTAGCATTTGCAAAACTTAATATTCAATCGCGCATTAAAATAATGCGGTCCGTTATAAACAATCCTGATGTACAAAGGGCACTTTAAAAGAATTTTGGCTTTTATAGCTCATTTTGTACAACAATTAAATTGTCTGATACATCCATGACATTAAAGGTACAAATGTAGACAGACTTTTCAATTGAAAATGTGTCAGAATCTTTAATCGCCTTCGATACCGTGGATATGATCCTGCTGATACTTATTTCACGTTGCAGTGTGGTGCAGTTAAAATCGTTCCCCATGACCTGATGTTTAGAAGTGTATTAATTACTCCTCCCAGCTCTGTCGCCTGAAAGAAGCTTTGTTTTGGCCCTTTATCGATTTGACATCATAGATATTATTTTGCAAATTCGAAAACGATCACCGAATTTAAAGGAGGTTAACAATTTAGCACCATCCCTCCTATGCTACTTTGAACATATATTTTATTTGAATTTACTACTGGATCGACCCTACAGGAAATGTCGAGCCGCGCACTCTCTGTAATCTCATTTCAAAACATTATAGAGGGCGCTACTGAAATGAATTTTGGTGGCTCCGTTGTAAGCATCGCTAATGAGAATTTAATATTCGAAACACAGTGTCTGGTGCAAAAAAAATGGTTAGGATTTTCTTAATGAAGGTATAGAGTTGGAACACTTCCGTATTATCGAACAATCTACATCCTTGCATTCTTAAGAAATGTGCTTTGAATGAATGTGACGACGAGAATCCATGAATGGCCCTATCAAAATCTCCAAAGACAAGATAGGACCTCTTCTACCTGGTCACTCTGAATGTCGGTCGGACTCCTCGGATGGTTAAATGAGATAAAGAAGATTCTGGTAACAAACTCAACAGCATCCACAATAGAGCACCAATAAATTGAGCATCGACTGACCCCAGCAAGCTAGTGGTGGGACCATGTGCCCGGGAGGAGTAAGCATCCCCTGTTTGGCTAGCCGCACCCGCCGTCGATGTTTATGGAAATAAATGAGATCAACAACCACAGAACATGCACTGTCCGAGGTTATGTCTATATAGAAAGTGATACGGCAACCATGTAAGGTAAAAAAACATTAAAACACTTACTGTCAAACCCCTCGCGGGAAACTTTTCCTCGACCTCCTCACGGCAAAGTGCATAATTGTGACATAGATAAGATAAAGAAGATTCTGTTGACAATCTCAATAGCACAGAACTCACAATAAAGCACCAAATTGAGTATCAACGGACCCCCAGCAAGCTAGACGTGGGACCAGGTGCCCGGGAGGAGTAAGCATCCCCTCTTGGCTAGCCGTATCCGCCGTCTATGTACATCTACATACAGAAGTGTACTCCAGTCGACATGTCACAGATTATATTTTCGTACGCTCTATGTTCCGTTTTAGATCCATGTACATATTAATTGGTCTATTATTTTTATGGCTATCCTGAAGTGAGAAGGCTGATAAAATTGGGATCATTTTGCGGAAGTAATATGTATGACCACACCAATTACTTATGTCTGTTCTAAGTCGACACCGATAGTCCACTGGTCTCATTGGTTTATGTGTAGTCTTTTTTGTATAGTGTTTAGATGTGGTATTTTTTTTTGTTTCTGTCTACTCTGTTTTTTTTTTTACTGAAGAGTGTTTTTGGTGTTTTCTTGTGCCGAGACTTCTTATGGTTCCCCTCCTATATTTTATAGTGGGGAGGCGTTTTAACACAGATGTTTTGCGTGCACTATCTGACTGGATAAATTGTATGGCTGTCCGCACCACACATAATCCAGTGCATAAAGCCATAACGTTAGCAAGGTCAATATCATGCTATAAATAACCCCGTATGAATCATTATTTTTAAATGGAAATCTTTTCATTCTCAGCATTTCGTTCAAAGATACGTTATTATGTCTTATTTCTTGTGAAAATCGTATATCTGTTTTCTACTATTAGGAATCATCCCTTATATATAGGCACACCTCAAGTCTAACGATAACTTAGAAACAGCGAGTTCAAAATACGGAGAGTATCAATATTAAAGAAACAGGAATTCAATTAAATCAGCTGCCCGGAAAGTCGTGTGATAGGGAATCACATGGCATCCATCCCATAATGAAGAAAATTGTTTTAAAGTACTTTATTGTTCCCCGATAAGATTTCTCAATAATTGCAAAGAATTAAATCTAATTCTTCTTGAATACTTATAAATGACTCTGAATCGTTGAAACAGATTGTCATAAAGGTTTTGAGAAGATTGGAGGATATTTTTCTCGTAATCGTGTCGTGAGATTTTCGAATCAAATTTATTGGGCAATGAAAAAATACGGACAAGAACTATATCCCAATATAGAAATTAAAATGTAAAATTCGAAAAATATCATTTCTCATTAATATCCATTTCTCTTTGATAATAGCTACATTGAAGATATGAACTATACAATTTAGACGGTTAGTGTTTTTAACTTATAGGTAGTATCCATGGTTGTTGATACTTCTGTAAATAAACCTTGGATTGGAGAAGACAATGTCTTTTGTCAATTAGAAAAATATATACCAGCCCTTTAAGGTTGTTGGACACATGACGTCATGTTTTTGAAATATCTAGAAAATCATTCAAAAATACAAAAAATAAAGCAGAATGTGTAGATAATGTCACATTATGCTTGACAGTCAAAACACTGTTTCAATCGGGTATAAGATACACAAGTTATGATGTCGCAAATACGGCTTGAGAAATACCTGTACTTGTTTAATTTCTAGCTAAAATCTGTCATAAAATTCTCGCTTAACATTGATGACGTCAAATACATCAAAATAAACAAAATACACCGGAACGTCGTACATTTTGTATAAAACAAGAATGAAAAACCATATTCTATACAAAAATTTACATAAATGTGACTCTTATTTCTCGTGAAAAAACGTCAGATGCTGTATTTGACTAGGAGTGGTGAGCGAGTTTTATACAGTTAAAAAGAATAAAAAAATGAAGGAGATCTTCACGAAGACTTGATTGAAACATCCGAAACACAACAATGGACGAACAAGGGACAAGGAGCACCATACACGACATCAGATCATTAAACACAAAAGACTTCACATAACTCATTCATGTCACATCAGGACGATCTTTAGACATGCTTATTTCAAAATGTGTATTTATCCGGATTACTTGCGTACATTCTTCCACTTTTGTGGTTATCAGTATTTCTAAACAACACGCAATTTGTTGGCTCTTTGAATAAATAGGGAAAGAAATGAGTTAAAGAAGGTCCTGAAGTTTATTTTAACAGCACTCACATTAGAGCACAAATTTGAGCTTCGATGGACCACTAGCGAGCTGGAACCAGGTGCCCGGGAGGAATAAGCATTCCCTGTTTAGCTAGCCGCATCCGCCGCCGCCGTCACACACGAAAATGAAAACAATATCTTAAATACATACACTTTCTGAGTTTATGTCTAATAGTATATAGAAAGTGCGATGACGACCATGTCGGGGAAAATATTCAAAACACTTACTGTCAAGTTAGGCAAAGATAATGTAAATGGATATCCAAAGCATAGTACGTACGGAAACGATGTCCTTTTCTATCAGCTAGAACGAGCTTATTCATGCCTCCACACAAGGAGTCCGACCGACATTCACACAGTACATATAGTATCTTCTTTAACTCATATGATTGAGTCCTGTCGTCTGTGACGAGGTTTAAACAGGATCTGTCATGGAGTCCCGTTGTCGGAAATATTCGGGGTGCAATTATTTAGAGTACGCTGGTACAAAGCTGTATTACATCTGATGGCATCAGGGTCATCTCCGTAATATACATCCTTTACACAGTAAAACAAACATATTAAACTATTCTAGTTATCAGCCTTATTCAGAAACCCATCACACGAATAAGAGAAACATGCAGAATTCAAAACAAATATGTTTAAAAAGATCTTGACAACAATCTCAACAGCACTCACAATAGAGCATTAAGGTTTCCTGCCATGCCTGGTAAGGTACTATAAACAATATATTTTCTGAAAGGTTATAATGCCCACTGCTCAGAAATAATAACTTTGGGACCAGAAAAACAAAGGGGAGTAACTGATGAAGCATTTGAATTGTCTGTTTCTCTATACAACATAAGCAAAATAACAATGTTGTACATGAGTTTTCCCCTTTGATCTTTAAGACCTGGGAGTCGTATATCTGTGCTCTGAGCATCATTACCTTTCAGAAAATATATAGTTTATACAATGTAGTACCTTACCAGGGATAAAATTTACTATACTTTACAATGGAGATGATTAGAACGCTATATAAAATGACTCTATTGTACAACGGATACCTTAAATGAAGCATCGAATGACCAAAAACAAGAATTCAAAACAAGAAATAAAACAAATTCATGAACCTCAAAATAAAACCTATCATAGGTATATCAATTGAAAGCAAAAGTACAAACCTATTGTCAGGTTGTCACGACCACGACGTCAAATTTGTAGACATAAGTCCGGTCTAAATATTTCTAATTAGGGAATATGACAATTCAGTCATATAATGGTTACACTGCCTTTTACTTGTCTTTTACAAATTTAAAAATTAGAGACGGAAAGATGTCATCTAAATGTTCCTGTTGTCAGGGGCAAAGCCTAATTAGTGTCGAAAGAGCTCGATAAAAATCATGTCATTTAATCATATAAAAGCTCTCTAGTCTTTGGACAAAGTACAAAGAATTTCAAGAAACCATTTTAAGGTACGTCGTAGGAAATGACACGAAATGATCTCAAACAAAGGAGGGGATCTCCAACAACACCAGGTTGTAGCACCCACAGCAAAACCCCAAAACACCCAATGCAAAAACACAAAGCAGACAAGCACAAAAAGAGACGCGCAAGGGACAAGGAACGTCAACGCACAACACAGAAACATCAAACACAAAGGACTACACATAAACCAACGAGACCAATGGGCAACCGGTGCCGACTTAGGACGGCCATCTGCCACGGAAATAGCAGAAGGTATGGTTATCCTGGATTACGTGCACACAACCCTCCCATTTTCCCGTTTACCCAGAGGTCTCGAAGAACGTACAATTGTGGTGTAAAACAACCTCCTCACTGTCAGATGACCACACACAAACAAGACCGCAAAACGCAGGGGCCCAAGCAACACAGATGAATATGTAAATGGATATAAAAAGAGGGCCTACGTTATACAATCCGTGCTCTGCCGCCGCGAGCTCATGTATGTTATCACCCGAGGAGTCCGACTGACATTCAGAGAGGACAGGTGGTCGGGGCCCTGTCTTCTCTAAGAGGTTTGGACAGGGCCCGTCATGGAGTCCCGTCGTCCCAGTCAGTCAGAGTCCATGATTTGTATGATTTGTAATCTGTGGCGGAAAAGAAACCCTTCGATTCAGAAGTACAAATATAAGTTTCCCCCTCTCGATCAAAACACCATTTAATGAGTTTGGACAGTCGATCATTTATTTTGTCGTGAGGAAGCGTGGTGTACATATTAGAAAAGTCGTATGAAGATTTCGTATTTGCTTCAAAATTTCTTGATTTCATTTTGTCAATCACATCCCTTGAATTTTTAATAGACCAAAAGAAGTTTACGCTACTCCTGTTCATGACAGTTTCACAGTATTTTTCCACGTGTTCCTTTATAGCCGTGAGTACTGACGTCAGATTTCTAGACAAAATTTTTGTTGAGCAGTTGCTAGAATTAGCAATGTATCGAAACTTGTAAGGAGACTTGTGAAGTTTTGGTATACAGTATATTGCAGGGAGATCCAATTAAGAAATAGGGATGTACCATTTAGAAATAGAAGGGATGTACCATTTAGAAATAGAAGGGATGTACCATTTTGAAGGGATGTACCATTAAGAAATAGGGATGTACCATTTTGAAGTCATCGCCATCCAGTCAATAGTCTTTTGGAAATTCTACTTATATTGTGTTTGATTTTTTTATGTAATGATATTACTATCAAAAATTATTTATCTCTCTGAAAAAGAAAATAATTGTACCTTGCATGAGATAACTAGAAGTATTTTTATCAAAATACTTGCCTGGGGACAAGGAGCGACTGTTACTCAAAGTCTGATATCTTTGATCCATTGGAAAAATGAAATTTTAAACTGGAACAAAAAGTCAATTTAGCACTTATCAGGATTTTTGTTTTTCATCAAAATTAAAGTCAAAATAATAAGTATTATTGACACCCTCTCTTTTTTAAAGAGTAACATTACATCGCGATTTGAACATCATTTCGTTGCATTTTTGCTGTGCGTGTCAATCTCTGTGTTTTTTCGTGAGTTGCTTTCAAATTGGTGTTTTGCTGTGGATGCTGCAACCAAGTAATGTTGGAAACCCTCTCCTTTCTTTTGTATCTACAGGTATTTCATATTGCTCTGTGCATGTGTAATACAATTTCCCGCGACCCGATGTTTGAAGTGTTTAATTTAATTTTGTTCTCTAACATGAATCTGTACTAGTGTATTGTACCCAGGAGCAAATTCACCTTTCTTCAATCATCTCATTGCGTCTCTTGCCGTGCATGTAATATGTGGTGTTTTTTTCTTGCGTTGGTTGTTTTGGTGTTTTACTGTGGGTGCTAACACCGAGTGTTGTTGGAGATCTCTTCCTTCTATAAAATGATGTGACAGTTTTAGTATTGACATGGAGTCTAAAATAAGACAAGAAAATTTTAAACGACATTTATATCCTGACTTCGCAGAAAAAATACAGATCTAACTCCCACATGTTACGTTAATGTAACACTTGACATTTATTTTCAAAGAGTACATAATCGTTCGAATTCACTAATCTCCGTGCTGCAACCAAGTCTTGTTGGTGACCCCCTCTTTTCTCTCAAGTTTAGAGATGACACTTATTAGATGTTAATGAACGCATAACCCAAATCAAGAATAAAACAATCATTGTCCATGGGCAAACCTTTAAAAAACAAAACAAAGATAATGAGAACATCCCAAGCGAGGCATACTTCATGAGACAAAAGAGAGCAAATGTTAAATCATAAAAACGGTAAATTCAAATTTAATTTTGAATTTAAAGTTTATTTATTCTACAATGTTTAACAAACAAGTTAAAAATCATGTACATGTGTACACAAAATACTGATATCCGCTATATTTGCAAGTTTGATACTCGCAAAATTTTTGGTTATACGGTCTTATTGATTTCACTCCTCAAATGAATGCGGCGTTGTATATACTTTAACAATTGAATGATGTCGTAGTATTGTCGTGAAATCGAAAAGAAGACAATAAAAATTAATACACATTTAAATCCTACATGTTACGTATATGTGACACTTTCCATTTCTTTTGGAAGAGTACATAAATCTCAAAATTCACAAACCTCTGTGACTAAAATGAGACATTCCTATCGATATACCATGCTGTAACTCAGGAAGCTTGCAAGTAAATTAAGATTGAAAATCCACAGTTCGCGGATTACCTTACCATAATATATTCTTCGGAGCTTGAGGTCAAAGACACGAAAGAGACAAATAATATAGCATCCTATTTGGACATAATGCTTTTCTAAGACACTGATGGTCACATGAACACCTCAGTCTATGACAAACATGACAAATTTGATTCAACATTACAAACTTTCCTTTTCTGAGTAACAGCATCCCTCATCACCTGCTTAAGGCGTGTTCATATCTTAGTTGATACGATGTGCCAGAGCAAGTAACAAATATGCAGATTTTGTTCTGAGAGGTAGGTAACTTTGAGATGAGTTTCTTAATCAGGGATACCTTTGTGACCGACTGACATCGTAACGGAGGAAGTTATTCGGTCGATACGGGGAACTCTTCACACTATGATATCAACGGTAGATGATATTCTGTCCAAGACCATTTGACCCATACAAACAAAGAGTACACTTGTATGTAGAAACCAGATGTGACTATTCTACAGAATGAAACGACGGGTGTTGCATGCAAGCAGTAGATGCTGATACTTCCTGGTCACCTGGCATCACTCCTGTATTAGGAGTTCGCTTCTTTTCATGTAGTGGAGGGTTTTTTTTTTTCTTTGGTTCCTGTTTTATCCTGATTTTGTATGCCTTCGGTTTATGATTTTCTGAATTACCGTTGTTGTAATGTGTATGGGGATATGGTCATTATCCATATTTGTTAAAATGAAAATATTTGGAGCTCCAATTTTTATCTTATAAAAGTTCAAAGTTATAGCCAAAAATCTTACGGCACATCTAACACCATGACGATTGTTTAAGATCCTCTCCAACATTTTTCCCGAATAAAACATTTTACCATTTGTCAACCTCTCTAGTAAATAAATAAATATTGTTTTATACTTTTTCATGATAAATATGACTTACTTCCCTGTGCTGCTCACTGGTCCGTTTGAAAGGGAGGAAATATGGAACTTAATGTTTGTATGGAGTTGTGCATTTGTCTGCATAAAAATTTCCGTTTTTCTTTTCTTCTATTGACTCGAGTATCAGTAAATAAAGTTAAACATTCTGCAAAGAAGCAAACGTGCATAAACAATAGAGATAGATCAGGTATCCCGGGCAGTAAACATCTCCTGTTTGCTAGCAACATCCTTCACTTAGATCGTGCAGAAAAAAATTCAAATCCGGTAAATATGGAAATCGTCGGTGATTCGGATGGATTTAACCTAAAAAATTTTCTTCCAGTATGGAGGACAACGAGATGTTGCAAAATAATTTTACTTGCATTCAACATTCCTTCATCATTCAACATTCATAATTTTACTTGCATTCAACATCCCTTCATCGCCTGCTTATGGCGTGTTCATATCTCAGTTGATACGCTATGCCAGAGCAAGTACAAAATATACGGATTTTGTTCTGAGAGCTAGGCGTCTTTCAGATAAGCTTCTCAGTCAGGAATATGTTTGTGACCGACTAACATCGTCACTGAGGAAGTTCTATGGTCGATATGGGGAACTCGTCATACACTATGATGTCCCACTTTCCAGAATGGTGGATGATATTTTGTCATAGACCGTTTGAACCATCCAACCAAAGATTGTACTCTATATCTTCCAAAATGGAAGTAACCGGATGTGACAGTTCTACCGAATTGAAGCGACGGGTGTTGCATGCAGGCAGGAGATGCTTACTCTTCCTGGGCACCTGGTCTCACTTTCATATCGGGAGTTCGCTTCTTTTCATATGGTGGAGGTTTTTGTTTGTTTGCTTTGGTTTCTGTTTTATCCTGATTTTGTATGCCTTCGGTTTCTAATTTTCTGGGTTATCGATTTTGTGCTGTAAACAGGGATATGGTCATTATCCATATTTGTCATTGTCCCAGATTTTTTTTTTTGGGGGGGGGGGGGGGGTAAATTTTCCCTTACTCCTCTTTTTGGGATTTCTTTCTGTATCGATGGAGGGCGAATAAGTGTATGTTACTTGTTTGTATGATGTTCTAGTGCATATTGCGCCTTTTTCGGTTTGCAGTTTTATCTGAGGTTACTTATGTGTCACTTTCTTCTGGGTTTGTTTCGCTGGATGTGTGCAGGGTGGTCATTCTAGAGATCCTTCCCATTTGTTTCACTTTGCATGCTCATTGAAAATCTAGAATCATAATTGCAAGCAAACATTCAATAAATTGAGATGTCATGATGAATAAATAACGTAATACGAGGGCTGTCCGTAAAGTCCATGGACAAGTCAAAAATGAAGTTTATAAAGTCGGTAAACTCCGTACGGCGGCTTCGCCTAGCATACAAATCAGGCCGCTCATACCGCTACCCCACGGTGACGACCCTAAAAGAGTTGTTCCTATTACGTCCATATGGATACGGCCCGCTCAGCACACACCGGAAGTGTAGTATTTGTTGTTATTTGAATTTGATTGCACTTGGGCTCATCCAAGGCAGCGGACCCTGTCCTTAATCAACCAGCGGACTCCCATTTATGTGCAGACTTTATATATGAAGTCGGTTAACTCCGTCGATAAACTCCGTGCAATCAAATTCAAATAAAACGATGTAAAATTAGTGTAATAGATATATTCATTATTAGCATATTTATAATCTTTTACCACTTACGAATTATTAAATATAAACATTCATCATTTTAATTCATTTTTGAATACAATGAATTATACCGAGTATGACGCTATAATTAGACATGGGATGGTGACCCGGAGAATGGCGATTTTTTATTGAAATACGTTGTTTATCATTCTATACATTTCATTATCATTTTGTAAAATTCCGTGGATATAAAGATGATTCTAACATGGTGATATACGATAGTGTTTGTGTTTCACCTGCAAAATGTTAACGTCATTGTTAAAAAAGACTCCTTCGGAAAAGGTGAAGCAGAGAGCAATCAAAAAAATTTTCTCAGAGATCGGGAAAACACCAACATACATCCCCTTAACAGGCGAAAAAAAATAAACACGGAAAAGTTGTTCCTATAATCCTAATTTAAAAAAATGTAGCATCATATCCAACCCATCCTGCTACGTCTTTCGGTACATTTTTGACATAATAAAGTTCACACTTTTTGGCCAAATTACATTGTTTAGATTGAGGATCACTGGAGAGGATTATGTACCCGAAACGTGCATGTCTGGTCCATGCTGCAAATCTATCTGTTCTTAAGTGATGCTATAGAATTTGAAGACGTTAAACATTGCTTGTTACATAGAATGACATATATGGATAATGACCATATCCCTGTTTACAGCACAAAATCGATAATTCAGAAAATCAGAAACCGAAGGCATACAAAATCAGGATAAAACAGGAACCAAAGCAAACAAATAAAAACCTCCACCATATGAAAAGAAGCGAACTCCCGATATGGGAATGAGATCAGGTGCCAAGGAAGATTAAGCATCTCCTGCTTGCATGCAACACCCGTCGCTTCAATTCGGTAGAACTGTCACATCCGGTTACTCCCATGTCGGAAGACACAGAGTACAATCTTAGGCTGGATGGTTAAAATGGTCTATGACAGAATATCATCCACCATTCTGGAGAGTGGGACATTATAGCGTATGACGAGTTCCCCATATCGACCGTATACCTTCCTCAGTGACGATGTTAGTCGGTCACAAACATATCCCTGACTGAGAAGCTTATCTGATCGAGAGGGGAAAACTTATATTTGTACATCTGAATCGAAGGGGTTCTTTTCCGCCACATATTACAAATCATACAAATCATGGACATGTGGTGACCTGTGTATTGCCTTGTCCTTCCTTTTGGACGATATTTATGTAAGATTTGGTGAGAAACTCTACAAGCACGTTGTAGGGATTCCTTTGGGTACTAATTGTGCGCCTCTTGTTGCAGATTTATTTTCATACACGTATGAAAAGGAATTTATCAAATATCTTCAAAAGCAAAGACAAAAAAGATGATGTGAAATGTTTCATTGGTACCTCTAGGTACCTGGATGATATTCTTAATATCTACAATCCTGTTTTTGAAAAGTATAAAAATGTTATTTATCCACAAGAATTGATTCTAAACAAGGCAAACGTTTCAGACACAGAAACACCGTTTTTGAAAATAAATATCAAAATTGTTAATGGAGAGATTTATACAAGTGTGTTTGACAAAAGAGATGATTTTGGATTTAACATAGTGAATTCCCCTGGATTGACGGTGATGTTCCTAGATTACCGTCCTATGGTATCTATATCTGACAGCTCATGCGGTATGCTAGAGCATTTACTGATGCTTTGGATTTTCATACTAGAAATTTACAAATTACCAAGAAACTTTTGGGACAAGGTTTTCGCTTTCACAAACTAGTAGAGACTTTCTGGAAATTTTACAAAAAATATTGTCAACTGCTTCTGAAATTCGGACCAATACAGGCAACAGAGTATATTACTTTGGGTATTTCACAACCTGCATTTTATGGAAACATAATTAACAAGATAAGAAGGATCAAAGTTAGACAACATCACTATCGAAAATGCGTAAAAATCATCAAACGCCTTCTATACCGTGGATATGATCCCAATGTCACCAGACGGACACTAGGCTTAGTACTTGACCAATCTACAGTCTTGTACCAGCGCATTCTTAAAACTTGCACTATGACTGACTGTGACGACGGGACTCCATGACGGGCCCTGTTCAAACCTCTTTAGAGAAGACAGGGCCCCGACCACCTGTCCTATCTGAATGTCAGTCGGACTCCTCGGGTGATAACAAACATGAGCTCGCTACAGCCGGCAGAGCACGGACTGTATTACGTTCGCCCTCTTTTGATATCCATTTACATATTCATCTGCATTTCTTAGGTCCCTGTGTTTTGAGGTCTTGTTTGTGTTTTGTCATCTGACAGTGAGGAGGTTGTTTTACACCACAATTGTACGTTCTTCGAGACCTCTGAGTGATCGGAAAAGTGGGAGGATTGTGCGCACGTAATCCAGGATAATCTGCTATTTGCGTGGCAGATGGCCCCTAACGAAAAAGTACTATAGTATACTATAGTATACTATAGTAAACTATAGTATACTATAGTATACTTTACTACACTATACTACATGTGTAGTAAAGTAAAGTTTCGTGTAGTATAGTAAAGTTTTGTGTAGTATAGTAAAGTTTCGTGTAGTATAGTAAAGTTTTGTGTAGTATAGTAAAGTTCTGTGTAGTATAGTAAAGTTTCGTGTAGTATAGTAAAGTTTCGTGTAGTATAGTAAAGTTTTGTGTAGTATAGTAAAGTTTCGTGTAGTATAGTAAAGTTTTGTGTAGTATAGTGTAGTATAGTAAAGTTTTGTGTAGTAAAGTAAAGTTTTGTGTAGTATAGTGTAGTATAGTAAAGTTTTGTGTAGTAAAGTAAAGTTTTGTGTAGTATAGTGTAGTATAGTGTAGTATAGTAAAGTATTGTGTAGTATAGTGTAGTTAAGTATCATAAAGTATCATGTAGTCATTTAAAAGTATATTAGTACAGTATCATTTAGTATTTTGTTTTATTTCACATAAAATTTAAAGTGAAAATTTCAAAATGACACTATTTAAAGAAAATAGTCCATGAAACAAAGATATGAATACATTTGTTTTTCTGTATCAACAATAGTACTATTTGGTATTTATTATTGGTGTACTACTAGAATCATCGCTAATAATCGATTATTGCTCAATCATTGCTTTCGATTCTGATAATAGATTATGACTCTCAATAATCATGATATGACTCTCAATATTCATGATAATTGATTATAAAGCAAAATAGTTTAAGATTGAATTTTTATGAAAAAGACATTTCAACTATTGAGAGGCAAGATTTAGTTGAAATAGAAGTATGACATCAAAATGGGAAGACACAATGCTTGTAGATCTATATACAAACTGATCTGTACACCAAAATATATCCTGTTTGTCTACAACATAGTAATAACTGTACTGTGATATTATAAAAGTATCATGTATATGTTGTAGTGCTGCAAATATTCACCATGGTTTTCAATTAACCACAGTTCTTGTTAATGGTTTGATTCACAGCACCCCACTGTCTCCATATTGAGCTTTTTCGATTCATTTGAAAAACACGTACATTAAAGATATTAAAGTAATTCAAGATATATTAAGGTGATTGACACGTTGTAGTATTGCTCTCTTATTGGGATTATTCTTTTATAACTGTAGAAAATTCAATGTAAGAGTGCTCAAAACCCATTTTTAAGTGTGATTTCACCTTTATCGTCAGAAATCAAAGACTTGAGATACGAATCACATCGAAAGCAAATAGAGTGATTCACATCGTACCATGAGTTAATTCGTTACAACCCTAATATGTCGAGAGTGGAACAAGAGAATTTTGTAGCCTGCAAGTAGGCTCGCAGCTTATTTATGCAAGGACTAAATAAGTAATGAACTTCAAGGTAACATTATGAATACCCATTCTTTCATAATTTGCTACATGGTTGTCAAATGTGAAAAAAATGTGACATCTAAATGCACACATATAACATGTGAAACAACTGTACTGTGTTATGTGTCATATGTAAAAGGAAATTCGAGCTACCTATGTTGTCTATGCAACTGTAAAAAATCGCAGCAATTACTCGGCAATCGTATTCATAATTGGGTTTATTAAAAATACGATGGTCAGTTAGTATAATTTCAGATCAAGCATACCAGCAGGCTTGGCTAATCTTCTTTCTTCTAATATTATTCGACTTCGTCATCGTACAATTCGTTCCAAAATGTCTTCTCACTCTTCTATTTATTTCTAGTATTTCCCTCTGCTATTTGGAGTACAATGGGAACTGATATGTCAAAATTAAGAGAAATCCACCTCGATACCCAATCCTTTGTATCGACCCCATCCCCACCTCGGGACTCAAGGTCCGCATGGATAAGAGAGAGAACGTGAGAATCCTAGACCTGTACATCGTATGAATAAATGCAAAGGGGGGAGGGGGGGTTCAACACAAAAAGACTGTATCAACTCTAGGTATCATGTACCATTATCAATTCCAGTGGTTGATTCAGGGAGGAGCGGAGGGGGCGCCCGCCCTCCCCCCGGCACTAACCCCAAATTTTCCAAAACAGGTATATTTTTTGCCCATTTTCAGTATAAATCGGCAAAATTCGCCCCTTGACCCCCCGGCAAAGGGGGCGCTGGATCCGCCACTATTTTTCTACTCTGAGCAGATTTTCTAAAAGTGGGAGACATATTTTGAATTTTCCCAAAAGTAAATCCCGTTACGTTTTTTCTTCCTTTTTTTTTTTTTGTTTTTGTTTTTTTGTTTTTGTTTTTGTTTTTCTTAAACAGGCTGGAATCAAATCCCACCTACCATCCCATCTCCTCTTTCCGATAGGCTGTGACAGTGTCCAACCCTCTACCAGAGATCGCCGGTCACTCATAATTTACGAATTCATGTACATGTATATATAATATTTCCAAAATATGATCTCTGTCTTTTGGCCTCAGAAAATATGCTGGCCGGGACCGAGTGTGGTGAATCCCGAGTTTCTCTGATATTTTTATAACTATTATTATTATTATTATTTTACGTATTTTATCTGATTCTCAGTACAAAATTGATAAATAAGGTAAATTGGGGGGGGGGGGGGGGGGTTACTTTCTATATTTGAATGAGATACTTGAAAATAACCATGATAATGAAAAATTGCTATTTATAAGACTAGCCTTTTATATATTCTGAATCTGATTGGTTTTATCGACTTTGGAAGATTTAGATGACGTATATATGGTAAATTAAAAAAACAAAAGACGTCACCTTTTACTCCAAAACTTGAATTTGTCCGATTTCTTTAATTTACCATATATTCCTTTTTTTCTTTCCTTCTTCTTTTTTGTTTGTTTGACAATATTTTTGAAGTAAAATTTCACGCTTTCTATTTTACTCGCCACCTTTTATGACTGACATCATACAGTCCCCCCCCCCCGCCCCCGCCATTGAAAATAATGTAGGGGTCACTGAAGGACGGTATATCTATATGGAGCATAGAAAAAGTATCTCCTTACAGTTTTCCAATTTTCGGTGACCTGTGCTCTCGCTTGCCAGTTGTACATATATATAAATCATAAAAGGGCTTCAACAGGTTTTTTTTTTTTTTTTTTTTTTTTTTATTTATAGTTTATGGTTTTGTTTTTATATTCCTCTTCACAAAGTCCGGAATCCTCTTTCAACCTATTTTCTAGATCCGCCTTCAAGATTTGAATGATGTTTATGAAGATTTCCGATTAAGGAAAGGGATAACTAGTTGTTTTATTTCGTTTTATTTATTCATAAGCTCAGTCTCATTCGATTCATTAGGTACTGCAAGAATTTAGAGACATTTATTTTCTGAGATGGGATGTTTTAATTGGACTTTTTCTTTACTTGCCGAGTCATTTTCTATCGGTTTGGCGCTGAATATAAAAAAAAACTCAGGCTTGACCCCCTCTCTTTCTCTATCTCTCTCTCTCTGTGATAGAACCTGCATAGCGTTGCATAATTGACATGCCGAAGTTGCATGCATCAGTGATTGTGTACTTGTCAAAACAAACTAAGTACGCGGCCGCACCTCCCCCACACCTCCCCCGCACCTCCCCCGACTCCAATTGACATGCAATTTACATGGGGTCAATCGTTACGTAACTGGTATTTGTGACCTTTTCAAAAGGTATACATAGCCCTTCGCTAATGCTATAGCTCTATTGAATTAGTTTTTGCGTACATGTATTGATTTTTACAGATTTTTTTTCTAGAAACGTCTTAATAAACATTAATGCTGAATCGTGTTGACTTTAAAAGTGTTTATAAGTCCTTGTTATTAGTAAAATACATAAATTAGAATGATACCGTAGTTATATATGCAGATCCTGAGTCATCTAGCTTTGAGGAGGAGGAGAAGGTTCAAGAGGAAAATTTGCTATTCCTACAATATAGGGCTTGGGGAGAAAAGAGGGGGACGGGCAGCCCCCTCCACACCCCTAAATTTGCCACTGATGTACAAGACGATTCATAGTCAAATTTTCAGGAATTTGACTAGAAAACTAAAATAAATACCTGCGAAAATATATTTTGTCTCTGATATAGAAAAGGAATAGGAAAAATATGACATTTATGCACAAATTGAGGTAGGAACTACATTTTTTTAATTTCTCAATCCGTTTCCCAACTAAAATTCTGTTTTAATTCGTATTGACAAAACGTATATTGTGGCATATTTCAGTTATCTATTTGTTTCTTTTAAAATATACGTATAAGAGAAACAAGAAACTAAATAAATTAAAAAATAAATAAATAATAAATAAATAAATAAATAAATAAATAAATAAATAAATAAATAAATAAATAAATAAATAAATAAATCACCCTGCCGCTATGGTATGAATGTGAGGCAAAGTCGCCGTACGGAATGGCGTCCGCTAGTCGACAAAATTCCACCTCCTCCAAATCGAAGTAGAAAAAAATAAAGTTTTCTTCACTCTGTGTTAAAGTTTGATTAGTAGTTTACAAAATGGAACCTAATGGAAACCACTCAACCAAGTTTCAAAAATGGAATCTTGGTGGAATTAAACTACGTGATCCGGATTTCCATGCCTTGGAAACCACTGGGAAACTGTCAACTCCGGTTTCTATGCAGTTTCTAGGTGGTATCCAAAATATGGAAACTCGAATTTTCGTGCTGTGGGAGATCAGGGAAATACATGTATCGAGTAAGCGGAGGGAGTTCAAGATAGATGAAAATAGAATTTCAGATAAGATGTTTATTTGGGTTGGGTACATATACTTTGCTATTGGAAATTGTGAGGCCGGAGGATATGGGAGGATGTTCCTCCTATCGATGGGAGTCCGGGCCTTACGAGAAATTGAAAAAAAAATTGACAAATAGATTCCTCTTGAGAGTATTCGAACATGATTCAGTTTTAGCAAACGATGTACAATATAATTCTTTGACATTCTCTACACCTACAAACGCAGCTCAGTTACCGGGACCAGGAATTGCCCGCAAAAATCCTCATGTTTACCCGTTTTATTTTCTTAAATTTTTATAATTCTTAATTTATCTTTATAATTCGTCATAATATCGTCATTTATTGTTGTATATATCTTGTGATGCTTGTTTGCATATACACAATATGGCCAATGTCATTCTTCCTCCACCACTTGTACAAGAACATTTTATAAGAATTATTTTCCTTTTACTGTTTTCTTCGTTCATAAGAAATAACTTTTTCCCTCCATTTTTTTCTCATACATATTTATTATTGTGGCTACTCACAGTGTTTCAAATACGCTTTATTACATTGTAACTGTTTGTATGCTTTAGCCTTATGGGCCTTAATGACTGTTTGCAAATAAACCATACCATACCATACCCGTTTTATTTTACAATGTACATGAAGATACTATACTCTGGATCCCCTGACCCGGGTTGCACCCCCCCCCCTTGAAACAAAATCTAGGGACGTACATATCCGCCCATGTATTGTTGTCACCAACTTATCCTTCGAAAAATCTTAAATAGATGAATAATTGATTTTATTAAAATACTTAAAAAAACACAATATGTTAACATTTTCTATTTAATCACCTTTAATACTTAAAATTATAATAATAATACATATATTAATAATATCAATAAATTGTGGATTATTGTGTATATGCGGTGAAAGATTAAACGGTTTATGTGACATTGAAGATACCGATAATTCGAAAGCATCAATTGTACATGTACGGAATACCTTTCGAATATACAACGGGGTAAGTAAAAGAGATCGATACATGTACCATTCATCGCGAATGTAAGCGCGGATCTAGAGGGGGTATGTAAGACCCCATTCATCGAATGTAAGCGCGGATCTAGAGGTGGTATGTTGGACACCCCCAATATCCCTTGGATTTGAAAATATCATCGAAGCTTATTTTTGCATATATATATTTTCTAAAATTATATAATGAACCCCCTCTCCCACTCCGGACTCTGTGGACTACATGTGTATACTTCAAAGTCCTTGTATAGTCTTGTTTTTATTCTTTATTGTTTTTAATCTCTATTCGCTTCGCGTCTAAGTTACCTCTCTCTCTCTCTCTCTCTAACGTATATAATTAGTAGATCAATACAACCTCCTCTAAGCAGTTGATGATCGACAAGTGAATGTTACTTTGAAAAAATTAGATTTACATGTATACATGAATGCTTTGAATGTACTAGTACACATTTTTTCTAATTTTAAATCAGACATAATATCATGATTTCATTTGAACCACCGCTGTGAAAGGCCCCCGAATCCCTACCTACAGAATCAGGCGTTACCCCCCCCCCCTCCCCTCCCGCTCGATACTCAATAATTCTTTAGGGATCCGGCTTTGGGGATACCTCCTATATGCTTGTTACCCTGGACCCGCTCCTTTTCATCGCTTTCGCTGCAACCCCTCTTCCCCGGGACTCTTGAAAATATGCTCTGGTCTTGCCCACCCAGTACTCCTAACATAGATATGGAGTGTCTTGGACTTCTATATATAGACGTCCCAAACTTGAGAAGGACATCGACGAGAAATTGGACAAAAGTGAGAAAAAAGCAAGGTAAACTGAGTACTCACAATCATATTTTACAAGAATTTGATATGGAATATGATTGATGGGAGATAGCTTCGTTTAAGATATTCTCGTGGTAATGTTAACGTTTTGTAACTCGAATTGCCTCTGACTGTTATTCACTATTGTGATATACCATGATGTAAACAAAGCCTACCTATCTTTTGCGTTACATGATTCAAATGTATTCCACTTACTGAATTCATATTCAATCTTAGAAACTTAAGCATATTTGTTTGAAAGTAATTTATTCTCAGAAACTTGGGGGGGAGGGGGGGGGAGGGGCTTGCATCAGTTCAATGATCATTGTCTAATTTCAGACACTATGCACATTAAAAAATGTACTACAAAGAAGTTGTGTAATAAAAAATATTGATCATGTAATAATCCCCCATACACTGTAGATTTGGAATGATGGTACAGCTTTAAGACACATTTCTGTGAAGTTTTGTGCAGATCAACTACACATTAGATTTTGTCGAGCGAATGCAAAGCGAAACTATTTTGCATTAAATCTGGCACATGCATATATGATATATAATGATTCTACAGTATATACCATACTTTGATATTATTAAAAACCCTTGGACCTCAAATCATAGAATACGAAGCCAAATACGCTATCTTATTTAATGTGCATTGCACAGTACCTCTTGACTTAAGTAACGTTGTACTATGAAATCATTTTTATCTCGTAATGATGAAATGCCAAGCTTTGTATCAGCCTTTCTGAAAATTCTAAAAGCCTAGACGAAACTTATTAGAAATACAATAATTGGGCATAAATTCTACTTTTTATACGCTCGTCAGTTGACGGGTCGTATTATGGTATGGCGAAGTCCCTCCGTCTGTCCGTCCGTCTGTCCGTCCGCCTATGGAACACAACAACTTGAATATGCGTCAACGGATTTTCATGAAATTCATACATTATGATTGGACTGTGGAGAGGAAGCCGCCTTTGGATTTTCATGTTCATCCGATTTGTCGTTACAGAGTTATGGGACTTAGATTTTTAAAATACAGTGAAAATATACTAAAATAGTTTAAAATTATTTAAAAATCTATTTTTGGTCGGAATGTTTTGAAATTTTGTATACTTCAAGTAGAAAGGATGTTCTTTGATATATGTAACAGGTTTTTAATTTTTTTGTCGCATAACCGAGATATTGTGTGTAATGGGAACGGGGGGGGGGGGTTATATGCACAAACATGTTAAGCCAAGGGCAAAACATAGGCGCATGGAACGCAATAACTTCAATATGCGTCAAGAGATTTTCATGATATTCATACATTATGATTGGACTGTGGAGAGGAAGTCGCCTTTTCTATTTTCAGGTTCATCTGATATGTTGTTACAGAGTAATGGGACTTAGATATTTTAAAATACAGTGAAAATATACTAAAATAGTTAAAAATTATTTCAAAAATCTATTTCTGGTCGAAATGTTTTGAAATTTTGTATACTTAAGGTAGAAAGGATTCTCTTTGACATATGTAACGGGTTTTTAATTTTTTGGTTACATAACCGAGATATTATGTGTAATGGGAGGGGGGGGGTTATATGCACATACATGTTAAGCTAAGGGGCAAAATATAGGCGCATGGAACGCAATAACTTGAATATGTGTCAACAGATTTACAGGATATTTCTACATTGTGATCAGACTTTGAAGAAGAAGCTGCCTTTCGATTTTCAGGTTCATCCGATTTGTCGTTACAGAGTTATTGGACTTAGATATTGTAAATACAATGAAAATATACTAAAATAGTTCAAAATTCTTAAAAAATCTATTTCTGGTAGAAATGTTTTGAAATTTGGTATACTTCAAGTATAAAGGATGTTCTTTCAAATATATAACGGGTTCTTAAATTTTTTGTCACATTATCCAGAAATATGTGTAATGGGGGGGGGGGTTATATGCACATACATGTTAAGCTAAGGGCAAAATGTAGGAACATGGAACACAATAACTTGAATATGCGTCAACAGATTATCATGATATTTCTTCATTGTGATCAGACTTTGAAGAGGAAGCCGCCTTTCGATTTTCAGGTTCATCCAATTTGTCCTTATGGAGTTATGGGACTTAGATATTTTGGTGGTGTGAAAAGAATCCCAAAGGGCGTATCTTGCTGCGTGAGCGTAAGCTTTATTTCTGTTATAACTATATATGACTATCAGTGCAAATGTACGAAAATCTAATGCGCATTCATGTGAACAAGGCATTATAAAAAAAAACATCCTGATTGTCCATGCCATTACATTTTATGTTATAAAGTTTCCCGTAGTGTAATTAAGTTTCATAAAGTTTTGTGTAGTATAGTTAAGTTTCATAAAGTTTCGTATAATATAGTAGAGTTTCGTGCAGTATAGTAGAGTTTCGTGTAGTATAGTAAAGTTTCATGTAGTATAGTGTAGTAAAGTTTTGTGTAGTAAAGTTTTGTGTAGTAAAGTTTTGTGTAGTATAGTAAAGTTTTGTGTAGTATAGTAAAGTTTCATGTAGTATAGTAAAGTTTCGTGTAGTATAGTAAAGTTTCGTGTAGTATAGTAAAGTTTTGTGTAGTATAGTAAAGTTTTGTGTAGTATAGTAAAGTTTCGTGTAGTATAGTAAAGTTTTGTGTAGTATAGTGTAGTATAGTAAAGTTTTGTGTAGTATAGTGTAGTATAGTAAAGTTTTGTGTAGTATAGTAAAGTTTTGTATAGTATAGTATAGTAAAGTTTTGTGTAGTAAAGTATACTATAGTATACTATAGTATACTATAGTATACTATAGTATACTATAGTATACTATAGTACTTTTTCGTTAGGGGCCGTCCTAAGTCGGCGTCGGTTGCCCATTGGTCTCGTTGGTTTATGTGTAGTCCTTTGTGTTTGATGTTTCTGTGTTGTGCGTTGACGTTCCTTGTCCCTTATGCGTCTCTTTCTGTGCTTGTCTGCTTTGTGTTTTTGCATTGGGTGTTTTGGGGTTTTGCTGTGGGTGCTGCAACCTGGTGTTGTTGGAGATCACCCTCCTTTGTTTTATCTGAAAGACGCCTGGCTCTCAGAACAAAATCCGTATATTTGGTACTTGTTCTGGCATAGCGTATCGGATACCGACAAGAGGGGCAGTTTAACGGATAATACACGGAGGAAGATCATATCTTTCAGGCAGTGCAGTGCGGTAAAAGTAAACTCCGTGACATAACTGACAGCAGGTGATCAGCGAAAATCAGTTGAACTTGCTGGTGCTAAATATTATTTTCCGAATGAAACGAGAAGTCTGTACATATTCTTGATGATAACTTAGAGAGATATAATAAATCTTTGGCGTTAAGTGGCGACTTTGTGGAGAAAATTAATTGTATTACATGTAAGTGTTTACGTCGGATAACGTTGATGTTTCTTATTGTAGTGCTCAGCGTATTTGGAATTGTCCTTTTTGTATCTGTTAGAATTAAGACTATTCTATTGGTGCTTCGTTTGAAATGAAATTTGGTGTATTGTATGAAATATGACATATGAATTTAATAAAAATAATAGCGTCATTTATCGAAGATTAACTATTTTTCAACTTTTATCAAGGCTGTCCATGAACTTTGCGGACAACCCCCTTAATGTGGTAAATGAAATTTACAACCAAATCGAATATTTGTAGCAGCATGATTTGTTTTACAATTTCAATTTCCCCTTGCTTGTTTATTTCGGAGCGGAAAATATCGTCACAGGCGCTAAGTGAAAACGTGCCTTATCCTAGCTTTAGGTTAACAGAAATGAGTGCTAGACAATATCAGAATTCAGAATGCAAACCGTCTTAATATGAATATAAATACAATTTCCATGAGGCAAAATAACCTATCAATAACAAGATGGTTAAATATTTTGTCACGATATCATGAGGATACATGATGCGTGAATAGACTAACACATTGTATGTCTTCCTCACGAACATTTTGCCAAGTGTCTAGCCAACTAATTTTTTTAAAAACAAACTAATGAATAATCGATCAAATAGCACGAAAAAGTCATACTCGTAATATAAGGAAATGTTTATTTCTTTTTGTTTTATTCAATTTGGAAACATAGTTTTCTTGGTGTAAAAATCAGCATGTATTTTCATTACAATAGAGAGAGAATTACAATTTGCCTTCGATGTTATA
The DNA here is from genome assembly GCA_033119305.1 of Pinctada imbricata. Classification (NCBI taxonomy): domain Eukaryota; kingdom Metazoa; phylum Mollusca; class Bivalvia; order Pterioida; family Pteriidae; genus Pinctada; species Pinctada imbricata. Next base: position 16,233,845 of record VSWD01000003.1, read on the forward strand.
AAAGGATTCCTATCAAAAGAGAATATAACTTTACTAAGCAATCTAAAATAATTCAGACTGGAAACATGAGTATTCATAATTATGACTCTGAAGACGTATAATTGTTATCATTATAATACTACAGCGTAAGACGGCAAAATGTTCAAAGACTTCATTTTGTACTTTATTTCTTCTTTTTCGTATTCATTTCATCTGGCAAAGCTACAAAATAAATTTGTATGATTTCGTTTCATCTCTTCATTCTCTTGTTGGTACTTTTATTTGAATCTCAAATACAAGAATCAGTGCAGGAAAAATTTTACTGGTAGGGAAGTTGTTATCGCTGGGCAGTTATTATAGCTGTCTGTCAATATCTTTGGTTCTGCGAATGAAGCTTGATCTTTCAGCACTAGTCTTTCGTGTGTTGAATGTGTTGAGTGGTTTGAATACATTTCCCTGACATGGTCGCCATAGCACTTTCTATATAGCCATGGCCTCGGAGAGTGCATGTATTTTATATATTGATTTCATTTCCGTGCGTGAATATCTACGGCGGGTGCGGCTAACCAACGGCGGATGCTTACTTCTCCCTGGCAACTGATCCCACCTCTAGCTTGCTAGAGGGTCCGTCGATGCTCAATTTTGTGTTCTATTGTGTGTGCTGTTGAGATTGTCGTCAGAGTCTTCTTTAATTCATTTGTGTCACACTAATTGCCTTTGTCGTGTGGAGCTCGTAATAAAGTTCCCCGCGAGGGGTTTGACAGTAAGTGTTTTGAATATATTTCCCTGACATGGTCGCCATAGCACTTTCTATATAGACATGGCCTCAGAGAGTGCATGTATTTTACATATTGATTTCATTTCCGTGCGTGCACATCGACGGCGGATGCGGCTAGCCAACAGGGGATGCTTACTCCTCCCGGGCACCTGGTCCCACCTCTAGCTCGCCAGGGGTCCGTCGATGCATAATTTTGTGCTCTATTGTGAGTGCTGTTGAGATTATCGTCAGGATCTTCTTTAACTCATTTAGATGCTGTGTTGCCATGAATGCCATTTTAGGAGATATTTCATTTTCACACCTTTTGCACTTCCTTATTTATTTTAAATAATGCATTCATTTTTGTGATAGATCTCAGAGGAAGCTTAATGTGCAAATCAAAAATCAGTAAGATTCGATAAAATAAGGGTAAAATTAAGGGACATATATGTATGATTTTTACCATTTTTCATCATCAATTGTAACTAGATGAGGCATCTGTGATATCTCTGATGAGGTATTGTTAACAGTAACGTCCTTTAAAAGTATAATGAAACAAAATTCAAGATCTTCATTCGAATTTTTCGTCAAAAGTCGTTGCAATGGCAACTTTAAGCATTAAAGCTGAAATATAATAAAATATAAAATGGATTTTACTCCTAATAAGTGCTACTTGTGATAGTGAAAATGAGTATAGGAACAGATAAGACTCGAATATTGAAAAAAATCAATCTAATAATGATAAATATGAAAATTGACCATATCCCTGTATATATAGTTACCCTAGGAAATAAGTAATACATCCCTTGTTTTGTTGCATATAACCGTTTAGTTTTGTGTAGCATTGAGCTTTTTAAACGGGTGCTTTTTTCTACGAAAAAGTTTGAAAATTTTCAGCATTTTCTTTTGATTTTTTTCAATTACTCATATATATTTTAAAAGATAAAGGATGTAAAAAGAATCATTCAAGTATAATTCTTTTGTTAGAACGAGAAACGAAGAATTTTGAATGTGATGTTTTGTTTTATCAATATCGACACCTCAATTTAAATAGATCAGAGAGTAGATTTAATTCTTTAAAAAACCCTAAGAAATAACTATAATGTCCCTTATTTTGTTGCATATTACTTTTTAGTTTTGTGTATCGTGAATTTATTTAAATCTGATCCTTTTTTTCTTCGAAAAATAACAGTTTTGGTCAAATCCCCTCAATTACAATACAGTGACCTTGAAAATATATCGCATGACCTTTAAAAAGTATGAAGTTTTGTTGCAATATTATACATGGACAGTTTTAAATATACTCGTAACATAATTGTATCATATCCGTTGTGCTAAATGTTGCCATGGCTACCATATTTAATGCAGTTTCCATTGAAAAAAATACATTTGCCCTCAAACGTTTTACATATTTTGATAGTTCAGGGATAATACTTTCTGGATATTATTAAAAAAAAAACATAACAGGGTCTTTCAAAGCTAAAAATTGGAGGTTTTAAAACCTTATTTTGTCCTTCTCTTTGACCCCTTCTAAAAGATGCATAGAGGTATGTTTTGAAAATCATTTCAGATATTCATAACAAAGAGGATCGAAAGAAAAGATCTTGACTTTTTATATCTGGATATCAAAATTAATAATGGAGAAATTCAGACAAAGATACACTACCAAAGAGAAGACTTTGGCTTCAACATAGTTAGTTTTCCTTGGCTTGGTGGCGATGTTCCAAGCTTGCCATCATACGACATTTACATCTCTCAACCCATCAACTACGCTAGATTTTGTTCCAATGTTTTGTACTTTCATGATGAAAATAAACAAATTACTTAAAGTCATGGATTTAGATACTTAAAGTTGTATTTTTTTGTGTGAAAATTTTACAATAACTATTCTGCACTTCTTTCAAAATTGGATTTTTTTAAATTTAAAATTTACTCCCGCATCAGAGTATGTATCATTGGGAATTTCATTGCCTTCATTTTACGATCACATAATAAACAAAATTAGAAGGATGAAAGGCAGATCAAACTTCAATAGTCGGTCGCCTGCTTTACCGATGAAATGATCTCAAAGTCTTCAAAAGAACATTGGGCATGGTACTGGACCAACCTACAGTTTTGTACCAGTGTCTTTTCCAACGTGACTCTATAACAGGCTCTGTCAAAATCTAATCAGAGAAGACTTGGTCCTGATACTCTGCCCTATCTGAAAGTTGGTCAGAGATCTAGGATGATTGATGTTGAGCTCGTTTCAGTCTGCAGAGCACAGACTGTTTTACGCATGCCATAGCATTTTCATTTATAAAGAATATATCTTACTCGCGGCCGCTTCGTTTAACAATCTTTTTTGTGATGTCACAGTGAGAAGTCTTATGTTTATAAAGTAATTGTGTATCTATGTTGAACTCTGTGTATCCGGATAAGTTGGAGGGTTGTGTGCATGTAATTGGGATAACAACACCATTTGGAAATATCACATTGCCGTCAAAAGTCGGCATTGGGTGCACATTGGTCACATTCTACTTATGTGTTTGTCTGGTGTGGTCCATGCTGCAAATTTATCCGTTTATAAATGATGCTCTTGAATTTGAAGACGTTAAAAAATTCATGAATGTTTCTGTATACCTGTTTCGACTGTTTTGTCTCTTTTGTTTGATGTTCAAGTGCGTTTGTTGTGTGCTGTGGCGGGTTGTAGTATTGTCTGTGTGTCGCTCTCTTGTGGGTTTGTTCCGCTGGGTCAGTATAGGGTTGTCATGCCGGCGATCCCTCTCTTTTTGTGTCAGTATAATTGTATCTAGCATTGTCCCCTGCTGTGTGGTGATTTCATTGTCGCCATTCATGATGGTTTCTTCTTTATCTTTTGTACGTTGCAGGGTGTATGGTTGTTATCAATCTACAGCCTTGTACCAAGCTGGGCGCGTTCTTAAAGATTGCACTCCGACTGACTGTGACGACAGGAATTCATGACGGGTCCTTCCAAACCTCTTTAGAGAAGACAAGGCCCCGGCAACCTGTTCTCTCTGAATGTCAGTATGCATTCTGTTTTTGAAACAAAGGAGGGGATCTCCAACAACACCAGGTTGCAGCACCCACAGCAAAACCCCAAAACACCCATATAAAAACACAGAGCAGACAAACACAGAAAGAGACGCAAAACGGGCAAGGAACACCAACAAACATCAATCACAAACTTTAAGGACTACACATAAACCAACATATCAATTCGTGTGTTTCATAGGCCCCTGCGTCATGCTGTCTATTTGTATGTTCATCGTACAGTGAAGAGGTTATTTTACACCAGAATTGTGCGTTCGTTGAGGCCTCTAGGTAATCGGAAAAGTTGGAGGGTTTTGCGCACGTAATCCGGATAATCACATCGTTTGATACTTGCCTGACAGATGGCCGTCTTAAGTCGGCACCGGTTGCCCATTGATCTCGTTTGTTTATGTGTGGTATTTTGTGTTTCATGTTTCTATGTTGTGAGTTGGTGTTCCAAGAAAAAGATCCTGACGATAATCTCAACAACACTCACAATAGAGCACCATGGTGAGCATCGATGGACCCCTAGTATGTTGATATACATTGTATTTAGATACATGTACGTTATGTATTTCTCTAGTATGCAGTGGCGGATTTAGGGGGTGCGAAGGGGGCGCCCCCCGGCACTGACACCAAATTGTCTTAAAATCGGTATATTTTTGCCCTTTTAGTAAAAATAGACAAATTTCGCCCATTGACCCCCCGGGAAAGGGGGCGCTGGATCCGCCACTGATATGAATTTGAAATAATGTAATTTTCATTGTCACAGGTAAGAGGATGATCGTAATCAATTACAATATTTTGGTATGATAGACGACTAAGCAAAATCTATTAATATCTCTACATGTTTTTGAATCATAAAGTAGTTAAAAAATCATTTAATGATTTATTAGGTTTCCGAAGTGAATTTCAGAAACTTTGAAGTCAACGAAGTTGACTTAATCAAGTCAACGAAGTAACTTTCCGATGGGAAAGTAGTCACAAACGCTTTCCTTCGTCAGCATATTATCAAAAAGTGGTGCTTTTATGAAATTTTCAACCTTCTAAAACAGTAAAAACTTGCAAAAAAAGAGTCTTGAAGTGCCCAAAACAGAGCCTTCTGATACCCTGTTTTGGCCCAATTTTTCATCTTGCATATAAAGGCAGCCGAGATGAATGTAAAAAAACTTTACAAATATGCATAATAAAAAGAACTGAAAGAAAATAATCAAAGTAAAGTAAGATCAGATTGCTTGTAAGAGCAAGATTATTTTTTTCTGTCGCACCATAAGCAAATTCATTTTTTTCATCAAAATTCAGAGCAAATTTTTTTTTATATTATTATTTAGTAGTATAGATATACTAGTTGTTAACCAAATATCTTCGTTGAAGCATCGTAGGAGATAAACGCTCAGTTGCACTGCATTTACTTGCTTTGGGTAACAACGTCTTAATTTCTTAATTTTAGCTTGAGCACAATACAAAGGTCTAATACTAGTATTTGTAAATGATTGAGTAACATATTTCCAATCCATGACCTTCCATATATTTATTGATCAACAGAAGATTTCAAATAAAATATGAAAATATGAAATGTGTCAATTCACACGAATGCCCATTTTAGTAGCCATTGATAACTTATATTTTTGCACAAGAATACACATTTAAGTTAAAATAGATAATTAACTTCTTTGATACTCATTTCGGATTTCTATATTGAATTCAAGCGAAAATTCAGACATTGGACCCTAGGGAAGTAAATGCAGCGTAACTAAGCGTTGGCCCAGACGATGCGAATGTAGGTGCTCATATCATATTAATTAATTGTAGAATTCCAGAATGATGAGAGAAGAAAAATGGAGTTTTGCACAATTGTGGACATTGGAGGGCATCGTGGTTAAGTGGAATTCTGGCATAAAATCAAAGTAGATGGTGTTAATAAAATATTTGTGGCTGTGCCTGAAAATCACTTTTCATGTGCTTTTCAAACTTTCCCATTTCGCAAAAAGCAAAGTTAGAGTATAAATGAAAAATATCAAAGGAGCATCAGACGTGAACCTTTCTATAGGTAATAACCGTATGCTTGAGATGAAAAAGGTTGAGACAACGCAAAACCACTAAGTCATAGGAGAAAACGAGAACTACCATATCTAAAATTTTAAAAACACAGGCGAATCATGAAGCAAGCATGAAATAACAGACTATGTAACGCAATAATTGCCAAATAATTATTCCGAACAAATAAAATGGTACATGTATAATAATATTTTAAAAGGATTCAAATAAATAGATCATACAAACAAACGTTATAACTTATACGAGTAAAAACCCCGTGTTGTAACATCGTTAAATAGAACTTTAATCAGCCCATACGCTGCTCTGTCTGTATAATACATATGCATGTACTACTATTCATCCAGAGATCGAAACGTGAAGGACATCATAATCTATTGAATAATGCCAAGCTATGGACATTAAAGAAAAATCGACAAACGATTCAAGACAACGAAAGGAAATCCCCAATAAATGGACGAAGAAACAAAGCTACATAGTGTCAATCGATAAGATGTTTACGCGTAGGTACAAAGATGTATAACTCTTTTTCAGCGGAAACTACTTGAATTACATTCATATTAAATCTATTCATGTGAAAATGAATAACTCCCAAAAGGAATCGATTGACTTGGAAAATGAAATCAGAACGAGTTCACATCATTCAAGCAGCTAAGTAGAAAAGGAATAAAGAAAATAATTTGATTACTTTGAAATTCGTAATCTGTATTTTACTTACAAAAATTCACGGAATAAACATCGAAGAAGAACCTATCAGTTATTCAGTTTCAAAATCGAAAAGGCAAGGCAAAATCATTAGAATCTTCATTGGAACGGTTGCGAACCTCGGAATGAAAAACACTTCGAAGTAAGACCCAGTGCCCGAGAATAATCAGCGTCTCCTGTTTGCATGCAATTTAGCGATGTTAAACTCAAGCGATGTGTATTAATTATTTCAGTTTTTACATCATTCTTCAAATCTAATATGAACATAATGTAACATAAAAGTACTGTATCTTATAATGTAGGACTAAAAATGAATCTGAAGCTTATATAAATTTCTCAATCAAAAACAAAAATTGTTCATACAATGCCAGAATTAAGACGAAGAAAACTGCCAAAAGTCCTGGTAAATGGCATTACCCTTATAAACATTCAAGAAGCACCAATCAGTTATTCAGTCCATAAGTAGTGAAGATAAGAAAAAATCAGCAGAATTCCCATTGGAACAGTTTTGAAACCCGGAATAAACAATATTGCGAAGTAAAACTAGGTGCCTGGGGAAAGTCGGTTTCTCCTGATTGCGTACACACCCCGTCGCAACAATTCAATGAAAACTTATCAAATTCGATGATTGTACCGGTGTACATTTCAGGTAAAGATCTCTTAAGCTTGTTTGGTGATATTGGCAGCCTTTCCATCGCAATCCAGAATGTCACTAATCATTCTGCAAAGAGCGACTAAATCAACATGATCAATGAAATGAGGAAACAAAGATGTAGTTCTCCATAATGATTCCAATTTTCCTTAAGGCTCTCATTAATAATATTGTTTGTGGAACCTGCTATTTCGAAATAGACGCACATCTAAATCTGAAGACAATCACACAGGCAAATTGTAAGAAACATAGAAAATACTAGTACTCAAACAGTAAAGAATAAATTAACTTAAACGTTCTGAAAAGAAAAAAAAAGTAAATCCCAGATGGACATTAAACCAGGTTGTTAGGCGTCTCCTTGTTGCTACGAGAACCCTCATAGCAATGCCTGTCAGCCTGGCCGTGCAGTAAGAAGTCATACCTGTAACAAATATTTAATTTTCATATTATTGGTGGTTCATAGACTACCTACACAATCGCCATATCACTTTTTATATTGACATAACATCAGACAGTGCATGTAATTTATATATTGTTTCATTTTCGTACTTGAACATCGACGGCGGTTGCGGCTAGCCAACAGGGGATGCTTACCCCTCTACACATAAAGACAGAACAGGTAACTTCTTTGAAAATTATAACACTTATCATAGATCAAACTTCCAGTCTTCGTTGTTATAAAGCACGTTGAGGATTCCAACTTTCGTTACGTAGAGATTGTACGAATCCCGATGTACATTTCTCTCAGATTAAGCTGATTGAAACGAAGCTAGCTACACGAACATTATCCTACATAGCAGTACTTATACCTTCTTCGCTTCGTGCGAAAAACTAAACGACGTCTTCGATTTGAGACGTCAAACTGTACATCTGTGTCATGAGAACACGTTAAAAGCACTTGTAACTAAACCTCTCTAGTATAGTCTACTCTTCTAACATTATAACAATAATCAAAACACATATCTTGTTTTGCCGACAGCCTAGCCGTAGATATCCGTCGGGATTTATTCTCATTTTGTACATAGAAAAGCATATATAAATATATGTTATAAATATAATTCAAGAATAAACTGTATAAATACATACGTACAATATACATTCTGAAATAGTTGTAGAAATAATACGAGTACATATGATAAAGACACTCCCCCTACGGCAAGGGAGAAATAATATTTTCTCGAGCCTCCATAGCCGCTCACGAAAAAAAACCGGCAAGCCGGGGAAAAACGTGCCCTCTAGACATAGGCGACTCATTCTGCACTGGTGTATTTGAAAAATAAATATATGATTTGAAATTAAATTTTGAAATTTGGACTATTGTGCAAAATGTTTCAAACCAGGTGCTAAGCAAGCTCATGAGAGAAAATATAACAACGCTAGAGGCTGCGCTGTGTACTCGTTAAGACATACATCTATATAACTACAGGTTTGACTCAAAATTACTTTTCAAAAATTTTGAAAACAATTCAAATGAGCATAATGCATAAACATTTATCAAAATGTTTTAGTGCAAAATTTAATGCGCACTGCTCGGGTGCTAGGCTAGAAGTGACCACTACCTATACGAGAAGCGCTAATAGCGCACGTGACATACTGCCATTCTCTTGACCAATCAAAATGTTATATCATTCCGCCAAGACAATAAATTTCTACTTTACTTCGAACCGTAGAAATTTTCTAGTCTAGTCTACTCTTCTAACATTATAACAATAATCAAAACACATATCTTGTTTTGCCGACAGCCTAGCCGTAGATATAGAACTAACAAAGAAAGGGCAGTTGTACAAAATTCAGTCAAATCTTTTCTTTAAAACAAACAAATAATTATGATTATAATAAATTTGTCATACATAGAGCAAAAAGCTTTAAAAAATGAAAGCGCATGTCTAAAATACATTTAAGTTATAAACCCATTTTTTTTTTATACTTCCAAACGACTTTGAACGGAATCGACTACATAGCCGTCTTTGTTGCTATCTGACTTCCAGCGCCCGTGACGCTTCCAATTTCTATCTTTTACTTCTGTATTGGCTACAGTGGTAGCGCCCCCTGACCTTAAGGAATGCAAACCTAAATTCAAATGACCACCTACTAAAGACAAAAGCTTCAAAATATTTTCTTTGGTGGAAGTGTAGCTAAGAGGTTTGTTTTTGAAAATTAGTTTACATATAGACCTTGACCTGCAGATAGGTTTGAACAAAAAATGATCAGATGAAAGGTCAATATTAGCCAATGATATGTAACGCTGTAACATATTGAATGGGCAAGCTACTGTCTGACCTTTGGAAATTAAAACAGTATTGCCATCCCTGTATTGGTCAGTTTTGCTACGACTTATATTTAGAACAAAATAATCCCCTTTGACAGAAACATATTTACATTTTAAAGCATTGATCTCATTAATGCGCAAAAAACCAGAAAAACCTAATGAGATCATACATAGATTTCTTACAATCAGTAAGTCATTAGAATCTTGATACATGTGGCATAAGTTAATCAACATGTCAGTAGACACCGGGTCCTTCTTATTAACAGGTTTGGTTGCGTTTCTCTTCGCAGATTCGAGAATGTTTTTAACGAATGAACTGTCGGTTGGATCTGGCAGACTTCTGAGATCAAAAACCCATATGATCGCATACACGGCACTTGACGCAACACTAAATGATGAACCTTTCCCTAATAAGGATGTTACATACAATGCAACATGTATTGGTAGAACACATGATACGGAGACACTGATAGATGCAAGGAATTGCTCGAATTTACGGAAATTATACCAGTATTTCTGCACAGTAGAATCACTCTTCGATCCCAACAGACGTACGGCAAGACTGTCAGATAACTTTTGTAAATACTGTTTAGACGCGTCATCTTTGGCTGCAGAAATAACAGGATCGACTTCCTCCTGGACACGTTGCTTAAGATTTATTCCTGAAAAGCACAAACAATAATCAAAATCTGATCTTAAATGCGATAATTTTCAGTTTGTCATAGCTACCATTAAATAAGCCGATACTGGCTCTTCCGGCGCACGTTACATTTTTGCCTCGAAATGTTATGTGATCCTGCAAGAAAGAAGCAAAACTACCGTCCTTATACAATAAAGGCCAAAATGGCGCCGACCTCCATTCCGGAACAACAAGAGTACCATTTGCCTTCTCTGAAATAGATTGTTGAATTGTTTTACAAATAAGACGTGGTGGTGGTACCCACCGGTTAGTTTCCCCGACCCATGGCTATGAGAAACAATTGACCGCTTCTGCACCCCGGAACCAATACCTGGAATTAAATCTTGAACATTTAGCATTTCCATCTGAACTAAACCTGTCAACGGTGTGTGGACCCCATAGGTTATCTAGTGCCTGAAATAAATCATTGTTCATTGACCAGTCGTCACAGTCTGCACATCTACTCAAAAAATCTGCAACCTGATTTTTATCTCTAGGAATCCAGACAGGAACTAAAGTTACATTATTCCTACAACACAAATCAAACACTCTCCAAGTTGAGCTTTTCGTCGCTTCATTACCAGCCCAGCTACCTGTAATAGTTTTCAAAACAATACCTGCTGGACACACTTCCTGCTTACAGTCGAGCGAAACAGTCTCATCAAGCTCACAGTCGAGCGATACAGTCTCATCAAGCTCACAGTCGAGCGATACAGTCAATTCAGGCTCACAGTCGAGCGTACCTATGTTTAATGAGCAAGTTTGAATGTAACCTCCGTAACCAGTAGCTGATGCGTCACAATACGCTGACAGTGTACAGACCTGATACAGGCGAATAGCTCTGCCCTGCTTATTTAACAACTTCACATTAAGTCGCCAATAATCTAACTCTGACACTGCACTGTTAGACAAAGGTACTAATGAGTCCCAGTTTGATCTCCAAGGCCATCATCAAGATACATGACGATTCTATGACCTTCTGATCTCCAACATTTAATCATTTCTCTAGTCACATTGGTGAAAATATAACCCGCCGTGGCAAGACCAAAAGGTAACACATTGAAAAGAAAATACCTCACATTGTCTTTGTTATCCCATTTGAAACCTAAATATTTTCTGTACGAATCTAGAATCATAATATGATGATATGCACTCTTCAAATCGAACTTGAATAGGAAATCGCCGGTACAGAAAAGATCTCTTGCGACAAAAACGTCTTCAAACTTACATTTGTATCTATGAAGAAAGGGATTGACGTATCTACAATCGAGCACCATACGTTTTTTACCTGATCTTTTTTCTGCTACGGTCAGAGGATTGACAACGTGCACTTCAGACTTATCAACTTCTTCAATACAACCCAAAGTGAGCAATTTTTCGATCTCTGACTCTACAAACTCACCAGAAGTCAAGGCTGAACGGTTATTTCTAATGTCAGTTGCAGGAGGTAATTTCTTTAGGGGTAAACCATAACCTGATTCTATGACAGACAGAACGTAAGAATTAGCCCCTGAAACTTTCCATTTATGTATGGCTGATTTGAGCCTTCCTACGGGTGACCTAGATTCACTAAGTAACTGCTTTTCACATACCTGATGTTCACTGGAGTGTGTCTCTGTCAACTTTGTTTGAGAGTGTTCGATTAGAGATACCTTCATTCCGCTATTTAAAACAATATCAGTTAAAGATTCATGTACATTTTTACAAACATTCAAATGAATTGTACTTAACTGAGAGCCTCCTACTCTTTTCTTTTCTGTACACTCTGCAGCCCAATGACCAGGTTTGTAGCAGTTATAATAGCAAACTCCGGGGCGGCCTTCCTTCCCTTGCGGCTGAGAAGATTGTCTTGATGGGTGGGGGTAAGGTCGGAAACGCCTTCTCTGTTGCTGCTTTTTCTTCTCCTCCGCCTTTATTTTACGATTAGCGGATGAATACGCACGGTTTATGCGTTTCTCGTCCTCTGAGTATTCTGCTAAGGGATTGGCAACGTATTCGGAGACAAGCTTCCAACCTATATCTGAGGAGTCGGCCATTTTTACTAATTTTTGGCGGTGTTTGATTAGGTCAATACCTTCGGAAATTTTGACTCTAGCATCAGGGATATTGCCACTTTCTAGGACTGCATCGGCTTCCCTCAGCTTTCCCGTGACTTTTGTGTTGAACTTAAATTGGTCTTCACAGCTTTTACGATTGAATTTATAGGAATCATGACAAATATGGATAATGACCATATCCCTGTCTACAGTACAAAATCGATAATTCAGAAAATCAGAAACCGAAGGCATACAAAATCAGGACAAAACAGGAACCAAAGCAAACAAAAACAAAAACCTCCACCATATGAAAAGAAGCGAACTCCCGATATGAGAGTGAGACCAGGTGCCCAGGAAGAGTAAGCATCTCCTGCTTGCATGCAACACCCGTCGCTTCAATTCGGTAGAACTGCAAAATGTCCTGCGTGATTTTACCCATCTGTGTTTCGGATATTTCGCGTTGAGTTTGAATAGCAGTATCAAGCTTACTAGTAATAAGAGTGTCTATATGATCTAGCATCTGATTTTGGGAGGACATTACAGCGCCCCTGACTTCTTCTCGTATGGCGGATTGAACTTCGGCATCCATCCCGACGAATTTAATGTGCACTGCTCGGGTGCTAGGCTACTTCGAACCGTAGAAATTTTCTATTATGGAGGCTTTTTGATCAAATAATTGCATTTCCATTTATAGTGCGCGTGTACATCTTATTATTTTTCAACGAATTTATTCAGGTTACGCCGCTTATAATGGTAATTTCTCCCTAATTTCCACACCAGGAAAACAAATCTATTTTGATAAGAACGAGTTAAGAAATGTGTACTTGACAAGGTCATAAAATTCTGTATCGAGAAGAAAATGGGGCATGGCATGCAGTAATCAAAATCAGACGTCTGGATAGATATAATCAATCTTAATTAAAGATATGTCTTATCCGTAATGCACTCTGATGAAGCACATTTTTATCGACATTGGCAATTATACGAAGACATTATTATTTATAACATTTCATATCATATACTAGTATCTGTTAAGATAGATAATAAGATAAGATTACATTTGTCATAAAAGTAAATTCAGATTCCTTTTTTTAAATTAGATATTCTAAAAGAAATTCACAAGGATGACAGAAAATCAAACCCACAATGTTGAAACTAATAGAATGTTAAATTTGATTGATGTACATGTATTATATAAGTGTTTGCTGTGTTTCTATTTTGCTATGGCAATATTGATGTTCGGCAGGTTTTAGAATCCATGGAAATGCATTGATCAATTTTAGTGCTCATCTGTTGCTGTATTCAATTTATCCAGGGTGGCGCTACTTACAATTATTTTTGTCATCCCGTGGCCAATCAGCGAAACTGTGGGTAGCACTTAGAAAACACTTACTGTCAAACCCCGCGAGGGGTTTGACAGTAAGTGTTTTGAATTTTTACCCTGACAGGGTCGCCATAGCACTTTCTATATATATATATAACCTCAGACAGTGTTATGCATGTATTTAATACATTTTCATTTTCATGCGTGAACATCGACGGCGGGTGCGGCTAGCCAACAGGGGATGCTTACTCCTACCGGGCACCTGGTCCCACCTCTAGCTTGCTAGGGGTCCGTCGATGCTCAGTTTGGTGCTCTAATGTGAGTGCTGGTGAGATTATCGTCAGGATGTTCTTTAACTCATTAGACAAAAAATTGGATAGGCTAAATGGACTTCCTTCTTGGTCCTTCCTACTTGGATAATATACTTGCAGTAGATATTAAACATGATGCATGTGATATATGAAAGTAATTAGTTCGGTGCGGTTCTTTTGATGTCGCTATTAAACGTGCCGCACTAATTATTTTCATAACATTCTAAAGGAAAAACTTAAATAATAACAGCGACACCAACAATGTATTCTACAATGCCCTCAGCACTTGCACTGGATGGAGATGGTCCATTAATAAGTTGTCTGTCGTATTTCCTCTTTGGAGCTCTTTTCATTGTCTCCGTCTGTGTGTCCTGTTTTCTTTTCGTAAGAGACAGTTCTCTTTTTCCGAAATGAGTAAGCCTTTCGATTGTGGTTTGTCGTGTTTGACTTTCAGTCACTGACCAAAATAGGCTATAAACAGAGCTTTAGATTCCTGATCAATTCTGCTTGGTTGAAAAGTCTTGCAATGGACTCTGGAGAGTGTTGATAAAGTAGTGTTGTCCTCAGTGCTTCTATGCTGCTGTATAATTTTCTGAGTTTGCTTGTCCACGTTTCCTTTTCTCGTTAAAAATATTTTTTATTTAATTTTTTCAGGAATTTGTAGCCTCTTGGTTGTGAAATTTGGGATTCTGATTCGGGGTTTTGTGTTAGTATTTTATTCACTTAATGTTTAATTTTGTTTGAACCATTTTCAGTTATTATTGTGGCTTAAGATAGCCTTCGGCTCCACCACTTAAAATTAATTTCTTATTTGAAAGAACTAGATAGCGATTTCTCATGTTTACGGTGTTGCGTGATAGGGATCTCGTTCTGTCTGTTCCCTTTGCCTAGCTGTAGCCTAGTTTGTTATGCTTTGATCGCTTTTGCTTCGTCATCTCTGGGATAATTTCAAATTCATAGAGAAAATAAGATGTTTTCATTCAACCTCAGCCAACAAAACATCTAAACAATTTTTCACTCTTATGAAAATACTGAAATATGAAACTGATTGGGTACATGTTAAAGCAATTTAGCTCTTTTACAATTGTGACAGACTGATGCTCTCGTTTGAGGTAAAAAACATATAAACTACAGGTACAAACATACATGCCCATCCCATCCCCCCTACAAACCTCGAGAATCACTGATGAGACTTTACCATATGGCACGTCGTACTTTGAAACTATTGCGTGGAACAATACATCAATTTAAGCGTTTTTGCATTTCCAAACATGATTTGAAGTCTCGCATGCTGTACAAATAACTAAAAACATCAAACTAGGGGACTAATTAAGTTTGTCTGAATATCACTTAGCTTGTCTGAAAATCACTTAGCTTGTCTGAAAATCACTTAGCTTGTCTGAAAATCTCTTGACTTTAAATCCTTATGAGGATTTTCTTTTCAGAACATTGGTCTGTTGCATTAAAATTGACGGAGGAGGTTTCGAGTATCAACATTTCAATTTGGTTAAAAAAAAACAGCAAAAACCTAGTCTCCGAATTGGAGTAAGATTTCCTCATTTCCGGAACAATTCTGTCGTTCAGCGGTTTAATTTTGCGATTTACCTGTTTTGTTTTATAGGCACGTACTTAGAAACTGCTTTATAAATTTGTGGTTCTTTTACTAGTGTTATCAAATTACTTTGAAAAATTCTTTACGTCTTTCTTTTGTAAAATTCATAGTCAATAATCTTATAAAAGGCTGGTTTATTTGGATCCAGAAATTGCATTCCTTACGTACATGGAAACGAAAGTACATTTATTGTAAATGACAATATGGTGTGCACCAAAGTTTAGAATTTTGATGTTTTGACTGCGGAATTGATTTATTTTTATCCAAAAACGAGTACATTATATAAAATATATATCTGCAGAGTTGAATATTTCTTTATAACATATAAATGTTTAAATTAACGAGCATTTCATATGAATGTTTAATACAAAATTATGCTTCATTTGTCTTCAGACGTCAAGGCCAGAAAAAAGAAAAGTCACGACTTTCGGTTTTAGAATATCTGTTCTTTATAACCATTAGTCATTGTATTCATGCGCATGAGAAACGTGCTTGTTAATACAAGTTTATTCATATAAAGTGTGCTATAGATAACGAATCTTTCTCAATAACTAGCCCCTTAATGATCTCGTGTTCTTGATTTCTCCATAATTTTAAGTTTATCATTTACAAGTACTTAGTAGCACATGAGTTTTAAGATAATTTTGTAAGAAAGGGTAACAGTGAAAATATTTTTGAAACACAAAAACTCAAATATTTAAGTCTTTCCTTGTACGAATTAATCCAGAAATGTAAGATGTTAATGAGTTAAAGAAGATCCTGACGACAATATCAACAGCACTCATAATAGAGCACAAAATTAAGCATCGACGGACCCCTAGCAAGCTAGAGGTTGGACCAGGTGTCCGGGAGGAGAAGCATCCCCTGTTGGCTAGCCGCACCCGCCGTCGATGTTTTAGCACGAAACTGAAAACAATATATAAAATTCATGCACTGTCTTACGTGATGTCTATATAGAAAATGCTATGGCGACAATGTCAGGGAACTATATTCAAAACACTTGTTGAAAAATGAAATTCCCAGCTTCTCGAGGAAATCATCCTTTTTTTATTGCGTGAATGGTAAAGAGAAAGCTAAATAGAGCATTCTTAATACATTTTGAATTCTATGTAGATCTGGACGAAATATTCGAAATGCATAATCAAGAATTGGCCAACAGGAAAAAAATATGAACTGGGAATGCAATTTTAAATTACGATCCTAGAAGTGATGTTTTGATTGATGTCGTGATGTTTTATTTAGTTAATTCCTGTGTACTCATGACAAAGCCAAATTTTGCATTAAACGACATTTCAAATAAAAGCAGTCGTCTGACAGTAAGTTGTGTATATGACCCCAAGCATTTTCACAAAATAGCAAGGTCAGAGATAAATGAGCCCTATCGGGGTTCAAACTCAGTACCCACTAGTTATACCTGAAAAATACTACACTTTTATCGATCGAGCTAACGTGAAAGATTCGATAGATGTGTTATATAATTTAGTACAGTTCCATTTAAAAAGTCTTCAATGTGGATACGACGACAAAGTATAACCCAGGTATTTCTTCAATTAAACTTTGTGTATTTTTACAAAGTTTACCAAACAAGTTACAAACTTATATGTTTGTCTTTCTGTCCTTGGATCAGAAGGAAATCGGAGTAACCGGGACAAACCTCCTAGGACTGCATGGGCGACAGAACTACTCTCCCACATAAGCCCCCTTTGCCGAATCATGGATTATATCCTGGGACCTGCACTATTCCGTCCTATGTCGTGAAGTAGATTTTCCAGAGTTTTAGAATTATTGATCAAATTTTGTATCAGAATATTTACAAATACAAACGTATATTTCAAGTCAGTGCAGAAGCACAGAACAATTTAGTTTTGATTAAAAGTCAACAAGTAGATATACCAACCTACTGGTTAAAATAATTTATTTTTCAGAAATTCTTAAACCTTTCTACAGTGACTTCTGGAATATGGTTTTGGATTTTGTGTTGGACTTTCATTCAATGATATACAAATATATTTTCTATTTTAATAATTCAGTGCACATATGCACATTTCATCAAACAAGAAAATTATGGTTATTGCCAAGCTCACTCAGCCAAACACTCGACATGGTAATTTACCAGCCTACAGACTTGAACCAGAGCATTTTAGAGACTTGCACACTAAATGTCTATGACGAGAGGACTTCATTACGGGCCTGTCTAAATATCTTTAGAGAGGAAAAGGCCCCGATCACATGTCCTGTCTGAATATCGGTAAGACTCTTCTGGTGATAGCATGCATCAGCTGGCTCCAGCTGGCAGAGCACGGACTGTTTTTCGTACAATAAGTCATTTGTTTTATATCCATTTATATATTCATCTGTTAGTCGTTTGGATCCCAGCGTTTTGCTGTCTTGTTTATATTTGCATGTAACAATAGTTATGAGTTCAAAGTGTAATGATTGTGCGCACGCAATCCCGATAACCACACGATTTGCTGCTAACGTTGCAGATGGCCGTCGGTCTTCATCAATATCTTATTGGTCTCGTTGGTTTATGTGCAGTCTTTTGAGTTTGATGTTTTGAAGTCGTATTTGGTGTTACTTTACCTTTTTGCGATTTTTAATTTCTTTTATTTGGTGTCCCTTGTCCATTTTCCGTCTCTTGCTGTGTACGTCATTCTTCTCTGTATTTTCACTATTAGTCCTTTGGTGTTTTGCTGTGGGTGCTTTAGCCGAGTATTGTCAGATTTTCCAGCCGTTGTAGGCACACATTTTTGCGTTGTAATCGACTTTCATTGTGCCTCCGTCAAAGTTGTCGGCAATATCAACCGAGATGAGACGCCGTGAATCTCAAGGATACTATCATGTTCAACTTTCAGGTAAAGCATTCGACAGGCGAAGTCCTTGCTCTTTAAGCTTTATCATTTATCCTTACCACTGAGTCCATTTCTTTTAACTTTTTCATTTATTATCTTTGATGGAATATTTTAAAAAGTTGAAACAAACTCATGACGTGGTCGAGACCCAAAATTTTAATTCTTCCGGGTTTTTTTTTCTGCAATTAATTCCATCTATGAACTTTGTGCTCCCCTATGCTTTGGAAAGTAAATAGATTGCTAATGACGTTCGATCATAAGACATATTGCATTGTTCTCTGCATATATTGATGAACTAAGATACCCACGTTAAGAGTTTCACATCGAAAAAGTACCTGTCATATGTGTACATTGGAAAAATATAATCATGCAATGGTTCTTGTGAGTGTCATATAATTATGCTGCTTTTGAATTACATAGAGGTGTCAATTCCTTATCAAAATTATACATGTATTATATACGTAGCACAATATTGACATATTTCTTAAGTAAGTTCAAGTAAGAGTGTTATCCTATTATGATAAAGAAACTATATATATATACTCGCAAGAGCGTCTTACATTTTCGTCGATAACACTCCAATCTAATTGATTCGTTGCATGAGGAAATGATATTCTCGACGAACAATACCCCACGTTGATGTAGTTCACGTTTTATAATTAAGGTTAAACTTTCATCATTAAACCAGAGATTAAAATAAAACAGTAGTCCCATGCAGAAATATCTTGTTTTTGTGTCATGAAAGCATACTTCAATTTCTAATCTCTCTGTGATACTCTGGGGAAGGGTAAAAGTAATTTCACATTAATAGACCTTCAGAACAAAAGTAAGAGAAGGGGGTCATTATGCACTTATAACCACCTGTTATGCTAAAAGCAATCTCTATAGTTATTATATAACCTTATTCTGAGATTTATCAGATGGTAGTAATTTGAACGGAGAGGAAAACTCTGTTGCGACTGTACTGCATGGAGACATATGAAAAAAGAAACTCCAAAATAGGGGGTCCGGACATGCATGCGCCAGAGAACTGGCTGCTCAAACTTAGTTATGACACTTGTAGTCAATAAACCGATATTCAACTAGACAATTTGGAGGTGACAACAGCGAAACACACACACACAGGAGACGAAAATATATCAAAACGCCGCTGAAACATGAACGGCAATACTAAAAAGGAAAAGAATTGAATCTCAAGATGTTTAGCGTTGTCTTGTATAATTTTACAGTACATATAATTTGCAGTAGATGTAGATGCATTCTATTACCTAAGTCTATCAGTTTAAAGAGAGAGGTTGTCTCAAATAATACAATTTGTTATTACCATAGGCTGACCATAAGCAACATACAAGATAACCCATGTCCCACAAAATAATTAAGTTTTGGGACCAGTTGCTTAATTTTTCAAGTACATTTTTCGTCAGAGAAGACATTTCGAATTGTCCATGTCCCAAATTGTTCTAAAGAACCTAATACACTTGCAGTGTTACACGTCTTCTATTTCATAGCAAGACATATTATGGGCTTAAGAAGAAACTTCTCCTGAATTACATTTCAGTCACCTGCTGAGACACAGCGCAGATTTTATAATGAACTTTCGAAATGCAATTTTCTAAACTACATTTACTTTTTGCAATAGATATTGTTCCATCAAAGAAGACGTTTTTTATTATGTGGAATGATTACAAACAATAATATCAGGTAATTCCTGTATACTCCAAGTCTTTCCCCATCTCCTTTTAAGAAAGAGTGTAAGTCGTTTTCCATGTATGTGCATTACTGAGCGAATTATGAGGCAGGTGTACTTTATTGCAAATTTTGTTGTGTTCTTTAAAGTACCCCCTGTCTCTATTAAGATTGACTGAAAATACATTTGACCTATTGAAATACTGACATAGAATTTATAAGGATGCCTAATTCTTATTACCCTTTTAACATTAAAGGAAATAGAACACATAAGGGTAAAAAAACATATAATTAATCTCATCTTCCCTCCTTTAAGAGAAAGAAGAATTTCCGCTCTGCAGCTGTCAGACAGTTGAATACAATTTGACATTAAAGGGAAGACCTGAATGTTGTGAAGGGCCGTACCAAATAGATTAACTGTTCTTAAGATAATAGTAATAGAAATAAAAGGATAGAACGACGAAACCCCTAAATCGGTCCTGCAATATAATATTAATTTTCCTTAAATTAAACTCAAAGAGAAATACTTGATATATCACATAAACATTAATGAATGTTTCCCGCTTTTACTGAAAGGAACAAATTACCAAACGAAGTACCGTTGACATTCCTATGACGTCATCAAGTGAAATTATTGAGAATTTTTTGATGAAACATGGTCAAAATGTGTCTTAAATGGAGAATTTCGATGTTGACACATGCATCTAGAAACATAGAACTTTTAAAAAAAGACGAAAAGGTGATTATCTTTCATTTGTAATTTATTTATGTTTATCGATACATTTGGCCAATGCTTATTTCAGAGAAGACTTGGTCTTGATTTTCTGTCCTATCTGAAAGTTGATGAGACTTCTCGGGTGATTGATCTTGAGCTCGCTTCAGCCAGCAGAGCACAGATTGTTATACGCATGCTATAGAATCTTTTAGATCCATTTACATAGAATCTGTGTTACAAGGGGCCGCTGCGTTTAACTATCTTGCTTGTGATGTCACATTACAGTGAGAAGTTTTTTGTTTATAAAAAAAATTGTATGTCTATAGATACCTCTGTGTATCCGGATAAGTGGGAGGGTTGTGCGCATGTAATCCGGATAACAACACCATTTTATAAAAGCAGATGGCCGTCCAAAGTCGGCGCCGGGTGCACATTGGTCTCCTTACTTTTATGTGTTGTCCTCAATGTTTAATGTTTCTGTACTTCTGTTACGATTCTTTTGTATGATGTTCTAGTGAATATTGTTGTGTCTTTTTGCGATTTGGATTTTGTATGATGTCATTTAGGTGTCACTTTCTTGTGGAATTGTTTCGTTGGGTGATCATGCTGGAGTTCATTCCCTTTTCTTTCAATGAAAGACATGTATGTTTTTTCAGACATTTCATAGAAAATTGCTGATTTGGTAGTTTTCAAAGTTTTCAAAAAGCATTGTTTGATAACTGTCCAAAATCGTTAAGAATGAACTGTTCTTCTTCTTTGTGAGAATGATCTATATAGCACAGCATTGTATTCTAATGTATTTCTTCTTTTTTTTTTTTTTCTTACATCTAGTTTAGGGAAGACCCTATGCAATTATGCCCTGGAAATCTATATAGGGTCCATCATGATATGAAAATGCATGTTGCTTTTGAAGTTGGCAGTTCAATCAACTAATCAACTTATATTGAAATTCAATCAAATTTTCATCGAAATTAAGGGAGGTTAACATCTTAGCATCATCCCTCCAATGCTATTTTGAACATAGATTTTATTTGGATATTCTATTGAATCGACCCTACAGGAAATTTGGAGCCGCGCACTCTCTGCAAATAACACAAATTTAATTTTAAAAAATATAACCAGCGGGCGCTACAAAAATGAATTTTGGCTGTGTCTAAAAATTACTTTGGATGGAATCATCACTGATGAGAATTTAATATCCAAAACATGTGTCTGGTGCATAATAGATTGGTTTGACATTTTCTTCGGGAAGGTGTAGAGTTGGAACACTTCCGTATTATTATCTAAACATTTCGCTCGAGAGAAGCTAGCATTTAAGCTCCGGCTCGTTTTATGATTGAAATAAACCATAAATTTGAATAATGACATTTGGAACTGAAATATATCATTTCGTTTTTTCAACGCATTCGAAAATTTCTGTTATCAAAATATCTAGAAATTTCTAAAATGTGGGTCCTGTAGCATCATATCCCACCCATCCTGCTACGTCTTTCGGTACATTTTGGGATATACAATGTAATAACTTTCACACTCTTTAACAATATTACAATTTTAAGATTGAGGATCAGTGATAAGGGTTAAGTACCCGAAAAATGCATGTCTGGTGTATGCTGCAAATATATCTGTTCTTAAATGATGATATTGAACTTGAAGACGTTTAACATTACAAACTTCATTAGCGTCTCTGTCACTTTTCTTTAGTTTTCTATTTTTTCTATTGTTTCTGTTTAAAAAATTTAAACATTGTACACATGTAGTGACGAGGAAGCCCAGCACGTTACACGAAAAAATAAAGAAAGAAATACATGAGAGTAGCCTTTTGGGGGTCAATTACTAAATGCAATTTTCCGTACACCAATATTTCGGATAATAAGATTTTAACTGTCAATTACATAAATTCATATTTCAAACCTTGAATGCAAAAATAAAATATACGAAAAAATAAATGTACATTTCCCTTTCATTACTTGTAATCATATCTTAATCTTGTTGAAATCCGGTTTACCGGAATATGAACTTGAAAGGATATTGAAACCATGTATTTATATTTTCATCTTAAGATGAAGAGGTGGCTTGATGCTTCTTTGGTTTAATAGTTATTCATCCTGCAATGAGCATTTATTTCCTAACGGAATCAATTTCACCTTTCTCTTGTATCTCACTGTAATAACATGGCTTAAAGACTTTTTAATTGCACCGCTTTGACGCAAGTCATTAAAAATAAATTGCGTAATATACGGTACTCTAATTTCAAACTTCAAAGATTTGTGGGCATCATTTAGTTTAACCTTGAAGAGAGACTTTATTCATATCTAAATACTGCTAAGTTAGCTAATTAATTCATAGAATGCCCGCTTTACGTTGTGCAGACCAAATAGGATCAATATTAAGGCAGTATAACCTATGGAAAATACTGCCTTCTTTATACATCTTTCGGTATATTTTTGGACATAATAATCTTCGCACTCTTTGGCCATCTTACATTGTTTAGAATGAAGATCACTGACGATGATTAAGTACCCGAAACAGCATGTCTGGTCCATGCTGCAAATTTATCTGTTTTTATAATGATGCTATTGAATCTGAAGACGTTTAACATTCTTGAAACGGATCTTTTATTAACTGGATAATTACACGGTTGCGCACATGAAATTCGGATAACCACACTATTTGCTACTAACGTAGCAGATGGTCGTCCTAAATTGGCACTGATTGCCCATTGGTCTCGTTGGTTTATGTGTAGTGTTTTGTGTTTAGTGTCGTGTTTGATTTTCCTATGTCTTGTTCTCTGTGTTTTCTCTTAAGGTGTTTTGATGTTTTGTTGCCTCCTTTCTTCTCTTTAAGGTATTAGATGTATAATTTTTACTTTTCCTATGAAAAATGCCTATTTCCAATGTTAGCCGATGTTGGACGGAGTTAGGATCACAAATCTTTTATGATGAGATGAATGGCAATAGATAAAAATGTCTAAAAGCAAGGATTACTTCATCTACTCGATCAACAAAAATACTGGTTTTACACGGTAATTCTTATTATACATCGAATACCTTAACTTGGGGATGAAAATTTTCTTAAAGTGGCTAATAAGTTGGAACACTTCAACTTTCTCAAAAAGCAAAACAAATGGGATGAGGGATCGATATGACTTTCTTTTTCCCATTACAATGTAAGTTACATTGTTACAAAAAATTACGAGCATCAGCTTTGACGAAATATATGAATATATGATGAACGTTCTAACTACAATGCGGCGGTGCTCGCCTTCGAGTCCCTTCGTCTAGGGAATTTCGATCCATCATAATTACCCGAAAAAATACGAATTCTACGTATACGCAAAAGGAAGAATTAATATGGATGTACGTATGTACATGTACAAGAATATGTACCTGTCATTGTATAAGACAAAAAGAAAGGAGGGGATCCCAAACAACATTCAGCTACAGTACCCACAGCAAAAACACCAAAACAGCCCATGCAAAACTGAGTTGGCATGTACAGCAAGAGACTTAAAAGGGACAAGGAACACCAACATAAACACAGAAACCTCAAACACAAAAGACCCATCATAAACTATTGAGAAAAATTGGCAACCGGTTCCGACTTAGGACGGCGATCTGCTACGTCAGATATCAGGATTATGTACTCACAACCCTCCCACTTTTCCGGTTACACAGAGGTCTTGGATGTATCATTGGTTTTGTATGTATCATTCGTTGTATGTTAACTTTGAACAACCTCTTCTTTTCTGTTTGTTTATGCATCAACCGTCATAATCATCTTCTTGAGACAAGTGTACGTAATATCTTACTCCCCCTCGGATTTCAAATTAAAAATTTTATATTTCCTCCGATATTCTGAGCGAAACCTAATGAGCATTCAAAATTTTTATCCCTAGAGAATCTGTCATCACTAGTCAATAAGCACATAGTTTCCATTCCATTTTGTTCAAAATCAAGTACCTGACAAATCTACGAAACATAAGAAACGAAACGTTCTTTAATTCGCAGCAGCGTATTCGACATATTTTTATGGACGCAGCCATATTGTTTTCAAACCTTCGCTTTGTATGCTAATCAGAATACATTAGGTGGATTCTCATTGGTCCCGTGGTCCTCACTACGGAGCCAATCAAATTGACGAGTTTATAGTCAAAGGTAAAGGTAGGGGTTTATATTCTCGTTCGGTTTAGCCTCACGCGACGTCTACAATTACCTCCCTGGCGAGACCTGTACAATCCAGTGCATTCTCAACTCTCTTTGGTGTATACAAGCAGAGATGTCGTTCAGGCGCTAATGCTTTTCATTCACATTACCAACTAGTCACTAGAAATACGTTTGACATTGGAGAAGGGGGAGTAAGACATTACGTAAACTTGTCTCGAGAAAATGGTATCAATGTAAAACAGTATCATGAGCTTAAGAAGATCCTGACGATTATATCAACAGCACTCACAATAGAGCACCAAATTGAGCATCGGCGGACCCCTAGCTAGCTAGAGGTGGGACCAGGTGCCCGGGAGGAGTAAGCATCCCCTGTTGGCTAGCCGCACCCGCCGTCGATGATCATGCACGAAAATGAAAACACATGAGAAACATGAAATGCACTGTCTGAGGCCATTTCTATGTAGAAAGTGCCATGGCGACCATGTCAGGGAAAGTATTCAAAACACTTACTGTCAAACCACAACAGCATTATATTGCATGTTCCGTTTTCGTTTTGGATTACTATATTAAAAAACGCCTAAATCCAAAACGTCATCAAGTAAAAAGTTGTGTTAAAACGATTTGTTAAAACATAAATTAAAGAACAATTATATATATTCATAAAAAGACAGCATAAGGCAAAACAAGTACACATAAATTAACATAGAAAACCCAACACAACTCTTGTTCCAAGACAATTAGCTTCTCAATCTTGCAAACAAGATCACATGTAGCCTTTCAACAAAATGTAAATGAAACAAAACGTTTTTAGGAATAGATGGTCAACAAAATCTTCAGCAGAAAATGTTCCTTTTTACACGACCGATACCTATTTGAAACAAGTTTCGGAAATCAAACTTTTGACGCATTTTGAGGACTTTTCGGACTTAGTCCGAAATGCAAATTTTTGAACACCTTTATTCGTGATTTTACACATTCATTTACTGCATATTTGTCATATTTTAATTTGTTCGGTATTTCTGTTTTAAATAGAATGTTCTAAAAATTGTTTTTATCATAATATAAAAGAAAGAATAGGACAGAACTTGGTTGCAGAATCACTAGAAAATACGATTATTTTGCATGGCATATTTTCTAATTCACTGACCACGGCAAAATATATACATCACGATTTCAACAAAAAACGTATTACTTTCACTATGATAGACAGTATATTTCAAGGTCTTTTCTTTTCTTATTTGTTTTTCTTGGCTTATTCTTGTCATGCAAGCATTTTGATCGATATTGCCTTAAATGTACAATGATATGAACTTTAATTATTGTCACAGGTGAATGAATTTTATAAGTTAAACATTATGCAAATGAAAATAACCGAATTATTCGAGTGGAGAGTCTATTTATGATTTATGACTTTATTTTAATAGCTCATTTGATTTAATGCTAGATGTAATTGGAAGAAATTAGATGAATTAAAGTAAAAGATGACTTTTAATGGAAATCCCAAGTGTCAATACATATATGGTCATTCGATTCAGTAGACCATGCATAACGTTATCCAAACTTTGCTGCAACAGTGCAAACAAAATCTTTGCAAAATGCGACGTACTAGACATGCACATTTTCTGCAGTAATTAAGGTAGAGCATCCCTCAGGTCTCAGATGCTTATATTTCCTAAATAACAACTTTTACAATATTTTCATTTCCATATATTCAAAGCTTATATTAAACCTGATATACAAACAAAATATAACTCTTGGTTTCATGATTATACTGAGAGTGTAGCCAGTTTGAACTTTAGCATTGGACCCTATGGGAAAAGTAAGAAAAATCCCTTTTTAGGGGTGATGAAATGTAACGACAAATGTTTCTTTTCCCAAAACCATATAGTTTGATAATCTGAACAATATTCTGAAGAGAAAAAATAGGGTATCCAGGCATAAAATTTCCAGAATTCTGACCTGAGGGATGCTCTACCTTAATTAAGTGTTCTTATATGGCCTACTGATATCCAACTAGGTTAAGTTAGTGTGCTAACATTATACCTTACAATGGCTGACTGTCATATTTACAGTTGGTGAAACAAGTGCTTGAACAGTGTGCTGAGGTTTCTTAAATCCTGGCCTACTGATATCCAACTAGGGTAAGCATTATACCTTACAATGGCTGACTGTCATATTTACCGTTGGTGAAACAAGTGCTTGAACAGTGTGCTGAGGTTTCCTAAATCAAAATGAATTAATGAATAATTACTTATAACAAGATTGCAAACACGAATATTTCAAGGTTTGACTGCGAAAATGCAATTTTATGATCTGCATTTCTTGTGTTAAAATTTGCACAGCGTTGAATTTTCTTTGATAATAAATCAAGGATCAAAGAACTTTAAGGGAATTAAAAGGGATTGAAACAAATTCTCTCTAAACTGTTTTTAACAGAAAAATCGAATACTTTGTTTGCCATTGCAATTTGTTGAATAAACAATACAATATGTGGAAGATACTTTTAATCATTAATCCAATTTTCATCTCCAGCATTCTTTGGCAATTACAATTAATGCAAAGATATATCTAAAATGGAAAACTTGATAATAGATAAATCGATGAATCATAATGTAGATCATAGAAGCGAACGGTCAAGGCGCGTAGTAAGACAAATTGTAAAAATGATTTTTTTTCAAGTGGAGTTTTATATATACATTTCCATTAGACATTCAATCAATTGATTTAAATCTTTATTATATATATATGTAATATTTGCATAACTTCTTACACATTAGAATTATATAAACCATGTTATATATCAGTGAATCAAAGTCAAACACACAAAAAAAAAAAAAAAGAAAAAATGGAATTTCACAGCAGACTTAAAAATCACTATATTTATAGGTTACAAATTAATACAGTATGTTTTACAAATTCCTGAAAATTATCAAACAGAGATTTCTCACGAGATAAAAAAGATGGGACATATCCGTGTACTTAACCACGATTAAATTTTCCATTTCGGAAACATGAATGTTAAACAGATAATTGAACCAATTTTTCATTTTTCTTTTTCAAATTAAAAATTAAAAATCGTTTCAATTTTCCATTTTCCTTTCTAATTTTTGGAGAGGAAAATTAAATTTTGGTTTAGTACAGGGTATTTGAGTTTATTTCATTTTTTCTTTTTCAATTTGAAATCTTAAAATGAAAAACTGGAAAATTGAATCAGTTTTCCATTTTTCATTTACTAAATTGAAAATGGAAAATGAAAAAAATTGGTTCAATTTTACCATTTCCATTAAGTTTTCCAAAATGAAATATTGAACTGTGGTTTAGTACACGGACCACAGAGCACCATTTGTAAGCGAAGGGCAACACTATCTAATTAGCAAACTCCAGAGTCATATGCAAGTCTTAGATCTGAATTCATTGAAGGAGGTTTATTTACATTTTCAATCAGACCGTTCAACCAATTATCAATTTGTGAAAATAAAATTTTGTGTCGTTGATTTCAGGTTAGGAAACAAAAAACGTATTTCCTATCCTGTCCTTTGGAAATTGTTCTCTGATACCATAATATTTTTTTCTGTCATTTAACACAATGCATGTTGACACGAAAGTAAAACAAGTAAATTACACAACTGACAAGAGTTATTGTAATTTCTTACATGTCACTCAGCTTTATGATATGAAGTCAAAACGCAAAACGCCAATTTCATATTTCAATTTCCGACTATGTTCTTCTATGAACTGGCAATATTTGGTGTGTACCATGTCTCTAATGCACTTCATTAGTCTTTTGCAATCAAAGAATCAGGGAAACTCATAAAATCAGAAAAGGTAATATTACACATGTATTTTATTCAAATTATGCAGATATTTTTTAATGGCATTTAATAAGGAACATTTTTTTTCAACATTTCTGTCAACATTTATTTGAGTGAATAACAAGATCCGGGCCGAGATGAAATTGACCCTTCCGATTGCGGGAAAATACTACAAAATTTCGTGACGTCACAATGCTTTTACCACGGACAAACATGCTTCGAACTCGGTCAAACATCGAAATTACATTGTGACGTCATGGAATTTCTCAAATTTTTCCCGCGTTCGGTAGGGTCAATTGGCCGCATGAACAGAATTTCATATCAGATATTTCATTAAAAAAGTAAAAATGAACTTCAGATTGGGGGGGGGGGTTGTAGGTGTAGTCAGTTTTTGGGGGAGAAGGGGGGGTTTTGTTAGTTTTTTTGTTTTTTGTTTGTTGAGTTCGTTTTGAAAGCAGAAATTCTCATTGTTTAATTCTTGGTAGTGTATCATGTTCGATTTTTCTTTCAAACTTGAGCGTAAAATTTTACAAAGGGGAAGTAGGGTTGTACGGACTCTCTTTTGTTTTCCCGGCAAAATCGTCTTTAAGACATAATTTTTTCATCATTGAGAACTCGTAGAGAAGACAGGGCCCTAACCACCTGTCCTCCACGAATGTCGTATTTAATCTATGAGCAAGATCGAACGGCAGATAACAGACTGTTTTAAATACCGTTTAGAGACAAATGTCTTCGCTATATCGGTAATAGGACTGCTGACTACACTGCTGTCAATATAAATAACAATCTTAAGACAGCAAAAGACGATTCAGTGATGAAGACTGAATCTTTAGAAAAGGATCAAAATATGCTGTCAAGATGTATCACGTGTGTAAATTTATCTAGTGTGTAAGACTTTTCATTCCATATATAGAATTCGGTTAATGTGGAGATGTAATGTTCGTCTTTGATGCTCCTTATATATTTTTCAACGCTGCTATTATCAAATATACCTGACATATCATTTTGAAACTAAGTTAACATAGATTTGTCACATTATTAAGCAATTTCCGTTAATGTTAATAGCTAAAGGCAATTTCGATAAGTAGATTTCTGTTGTTGTTCAACACTTGTGTTTATGCGGATATTCCGTGTTTCCATATGGTTTTTATTTAAGAAATAACAACTAGCTAGCCGTGGTTTATTGTTCATGTGACGAGTGGAATTACTGGACAATGAATCACGGCTAGCTTGTTTATAACACGTGAATGGGCGGAGCTTAGCGCACTGGAAGTTTGTTGGCGATTTTACACCAGACGAGTTCTATGGTACGTATAGGCAGAAAATTTCAAGTCATATTAGAATTAAAATATGAAAGATAGTTGACTGGTACCTCGGACATAATCTTACAATGGACAATACAATATTATGGACTGGGAATTCCAAATCAATAATTGATTTGCTATAATACCTCACTTCAATATTGCAGGAACGAACCGAGAGGCTCGAAATGTTTTCATTCCTTTTTGTCTACAAGAGAAAGGTAGAGTTCATAACGTCATCAATGCCATGACGTGTATATAAATGGGGGGGGGGGGGGGGGGGGGGGCGGACAGGGAGTTAACTCTCTCCCCTCTCTCACCCCTTACCTCCCCCTCCTTTTCATCCTCCCGCCCACTTCCTTCCTCCTCCCTCCCCTTTTCCCCCTTCCCTCCCTCCCTCTTCCTTCCCCCTCCTCCCGCCCCTCCCCCTCCCTTTCACCTTGTCCACCCCTCATATATCGGTCACCACCTTACCTCCCCCTCCTTTTCACCCTCCCGCCCCCTTCCTCCCTCCTCCCGCCCCTTTTCCCCCTTCCCTCCCCTTTTCCCCCCCTTCCCTCCCTTCCTCCCTCTTCCTTCCCCCTCTCTCCCGCCCTCTCCCCCTCCCTTTCACCCTGTCCACCCCCTCATATATCGGTCAAGAGTTTTGAATTTGAATTATTGACCGCCCGGTCCAATGTTGATGTAAATAAAGAAACTTGACTTTTTGGTCAAATATTTGAATTTTTAGGGATTTTTCCTGTGGAGATTTTATATTACAATTATTGAGTTTTGATGAGGTCCACTCGTGACTATACAGACCTGGTCAGGCATTGGTTGACCGAGGCCGAAGGCCGAGGTTAACCTATGCCTGACCAGGTCTGTATAGTCACGAGTAGACTGATATCAAAAGTCAATAACTGTTTTATTACATTATCAGGATTATATTATCATTTGCATTGTAATGAAAATGCGAATTAATTCAAAGATCTAAAACTACAAAAATCAACGCATGCGCTGGTCACGCACGCGCTAATCCCGAATAGAACGCTTTAGCGGTCAACTCACTCTGAGGTACACTCTATCAAACAGCGTCTCCACCAATCAGAAATGAGCAAAATCGGCAATAATTCCTGGTCATTTAATAAAGAAAGATACTTCTGAGGGTATAACAAAATGTATTGTAACATTAATTTCCTATCCAAATAGCGTATACAGAATGCAAAATTAATACGGTAATGAAAATAGTGCATCGACAATCTTTATAAGAATCCGAGAAAAAAATGATTTCATACTATAGAATTTTGTTGACACTTAATACATACGGGTACTCCAAGAATTTGCTTTGTCGAAATCTAATGGAAAATTACGTAACGATATATAATGTCGTTCATTGTATTTGATCATTGACGGCATGGCTTTTATGTATTTGTTGAACATTTCAATTTCACAGCTTGAACATATTACCTTCCTTTGTATTCTACATCATTGTTTTATCGATACTAACTCTTCATTAATGAGATTTGCAACATAATCCCAACCCTTTTGTTTATTATTATGTGTGTTCTGCCACCACCAATATTCATTGTACAAATTTGCAGGAATATTTCAATGACTTACATGTTAGTACTCAACAGAATGCGGTAATGTGCAGAAAACTCATTTTCTCTTTATAAAATTTGCATGATTCACTTAAACGGGCATCCATTGTGTAATGGAATACGCTTTGAAGTATTTGCCCTTTGGAATAAAATGCCAGGTTAAAAAGGTATTAATCCCAATAGCAATGTCGGATTGACATGAAAAAGTTTACTTTCACTTTAATTTTCGGTTTTTTTTTTTCATTACTCATTTTTTGTCTCGGCATCGTAAATGAAAGGAGGGGATCTCCAACAAGACTCAGTTGCAGCATCGACAGTAAAACATGTAAAAGGAATGAGGGGATCTCCAAGAACACCCGGTTGCAGTACCAACAGCAAAACTCCGAAATATCTACTGCAAAATCACAAAGCAGACAAGCACAGAAAGAGACGCAAATGGTACAAGGAACGTCAAATCATAAATAGAAACATCAAACAATTGGCAATTGGTGCCGACTAAGGACGGTCAAGACCGCAACGAATTTTCTTTGCAGTAAATTACACCAATCTTGTCTGTGTAGTACATAAGATAATTGCTATTTTCAAAACAAAACTAGATTTGGGTTTGATCTAAAATTGGATTCAGAAGTGCTTTCATCACTTAGTCCTTTGATTTTGATTATTTTGTATACCTTGGGAATATTTCTTTCCAGACAGACTTTATTTTCTATTCATAGTGCCGACAAACAGGAATGAATGTACTTTCATTTTTTACATTAAAAAATTCTTCTTATAGATTCTCTAGATTTTTTTCCATTATAAAATACAAAATAATCGTATTGTTCCTTTATTTTTGAGTTTCTTTGAAATAATTGATTATTTTATCCTTGTATATAAAGCTGAATCATTATCTTATTTGTTTTTCAAATCTTCTCGGAGACCTAAAATCATTTCCCACAATGAGAGATTATTAAGTAAAACCTTTAGACTATATTCATACTCAGCTGATATACCTTTTTTTGTTTGATGAAAATAAAATCAATTTTTCTATCCTTTGTAATGGGGAATTATTTTTGAGAGAAAATGCAATAACAAAAAAAAAAAAAAAAAAAAAAAAAAAAGAAAAAGAAAAAAAAAAAAAAAAAAAAAAAGAAAAAAAAATGAACAAAATTAGACTTGAGCAGCAACTTTCATTACGATGACGTAATCTTCTGTGTATTCTTTAAAGGATTCTGCGCCTTAAGAGGTACTGTAAAATTCGGGATAAAGATTTTCTCAAAATCTTGATCAAAAGATATATGACTTTTTTTTATGTTCATCCCCATTTTCCATAAACGTCTGCAATATCAGTCCAAACTATATGACTCTTGTGAGCTTTGGTTGATATAAGCACGGAAAATCATTTACATATGATTAATTTCTTCAAAATTAGTATGAACCTATGCATGGTTTGCTGATTTAGACAAATGGGAGATGGACATGATATGGATATGAGACACGCCTCACCTTAAAGGGAATAAGCCATACACACATACTTTCATATTCATTTTAATTTAAGTGGTTGCTGAAAAGGCCATCTTTACATTAACAGATAACGAAACGGATTAGTATCGATTCATTTTCATGTGTCAGCAGTTTATTTTTACGTTGGTGGTAGTGTTCGTACAATTTGTGATTGATCGTGTGACAATATTCTCGACCTCTCTCATGCATATATATATTTATCACGCATCAGACAAAAATGTTGGAATCTGATTGGTCAGATCATGGTCACATGACGCCGTGAAAAAAACACGTATCAGGCTTGTAAATCCGCATCGGGCGAGTAGTTTATTATGACGTCGACATGATGACAACGTGACGTCGTATCATGCCGACGTAACAAAACAAGATGGCAATGAAATATTACTTTGAGGGAACGGAATAATATTTCGAGGGAACGAAGTATTATTTCGAGGGAACAAAATAATATTTCGTTCCCACGTTTCTACCAGGAATGACCTTAATTTGATTTGGATCTGTTATCAATTTATCATATGTATATTAATCTACAATTGTAATTGAAAAGTTCCATATGAATGTATGGCACTGTGTGTCGAAAAATTCATATGAATTTCATGTAAAATCCGTGTTAATTTCACATGGATTTCATATGAGGCACAATTGGCCGTGAATTTGTAGCATTAGACGTTGATTGTAACAGAGGGTGAAAATAATGATATTACGATGGCGACATCTACAATAGGCGAGCAGAAAAAAAAGATGAAGAAAGCACAGAAACATAATGAATTTCTGTGCTTGAGCCTCTCTACTACTACGGAGATAGAAACAACTGCGATATATGTACATTTTAACGAATAGCATATTGCCTGAGAAAACCGTGATATTTTGTAGAAATTTAGAAAAAGAGAGAGTATGTAAATCTTCATTTGTTAATAAACTCGAAAACCAAGGTAATAAAGATAATTATTCCATCTTACGATTCCTTTTTTCATCATTTTTCTCTTTCTTCAGTAGCTACTGATAGTTATATTCATATATTTACTTTTTTTATGGTCTAAATATTTATATCATCTCTTTTTTACTATTGAGAGGGGATCGTTCTATTGTACGGGAACGTAACTGAAATAAAACAAAAAAATGAAGAAAAATGAAGAATTTATAAACGAATTTTCTATAAAGTTTTTGAAAATTAATATATATGTCCTCATGAAATCTGACAAGTCGGTGTAATAATATTTATGTAGCAAACAAGATAAACATGTATGTTATGTTATATCTACAATAAGGCCGAAGTGAAAGTATCATTGTACTCACTCTGCGGACCTAATTGACCCTGTTTGATAATAGAGACACAAACTTCATTAACGCCATCAAAACAAAGAAAAATTGGCCATTCATTGTAGAAATAGGTCAATAAAAAGACAAAAATGAATACCTATAATTGTTAGGAAGATCCAGGTGTTGGTTCTACCTTATGTTGAATTCTGACGACCTGATTGATTAGGTCTAATCAATACTAGTTCTCCCATATATATAAGGCGACCATCTAGCAGATTAACATAAGCTTATAACTGATACTTACATTTTATACAGATTTTAATTATCTGCTATAATGAAGGTATTGTCGAGGATGATCTACATGGGAGGATTTAGTTGAGATATCGTCAATTTGACACTTTGAGGGCGACTTCAGAATACATCATACAGTGAACTCTTAAAGAAGGTAAGGATTGAAAAATTTCAAAATAGATAATTATTGTTTATTGAATCATTCTGTTTTCTCGATTTTCAAATTAAAGACAATGCAATATTGGGTTTTTTATGTAAATCAAACGTAGTATACATCATCTACGTATATTGAAGAAAGGAATATGTTGTGTTTATTTCATTGAGAAATTGTTTATATTAACTTCATAAATCTAGGCAGAATTTTAGGTAAAACATGAGAAGTCTATCACGAAAAAAAAAAAAAAAAAAAAAAAAAAAAAAAATGGTATGCACGCATGATTCCGACATACAATTGACACCAAACAATCAAACAAGTGAAGAAATTGTGTACTGCTATTACGTCAAAGGACAAACAAACAAAGACACAATCAAGATTGGTGGAAATTACGTTCAGTCAGTTAAACGATTCATGCCGAAGAAAAAAAAAAAAACTCCAAACGAACAACGGAGTGGGATTTTGTTGCACTCTTACGTGTTATTCAGATTTTAAAACTTATCTAAGAATATATGCACAACCTAAAATGTAATTCACTGAAAGGAACTTTTTGCATTTCGCTTGCTAACACGATGTATAAGCTCTACAGAAAAAAAATGCCGCGACGGCTGTTCTAACCTGCAGTCTGAACCCGCAGTGACCTGAATTTTAATGTCACATTTTTTAATCTCGATTCAACGCAATTTCAGTAAACAAGATTGAAATCTAACAATTTTGGTGCATATATATATGGAATACATGTCATAAATTGTTTTGGTACAGGTACATATATGTGCGTTAGCGCATTTCTTGCGATAGATGCACTTGCTGTGTGTTGCATACCTGTAACAAAACGCAAATCAAGACACGAATTCTGTTAAAAAATAAAAATAATAATAGATCAGCATGCGATAAAAAACGCTGATTTTGATTAATCTTGTATACGATAACAAAACATGCCGAAAATACGGTGGCATAGAGGTGACATGATGTTTCATTTTTTAACTCGTTCCCTCGAATTACTATCGAGTTATGTTTGATTTTTTTTTATTTCATTGGATGACTAATGCGTTCCCACGACACAATATCTCGAGAAGGAGAGCATCAAACAAACAATATGTCTTCTTCTTTTTTTTTTTTGAAAAAAAAGAATGCAAAAAAAAAAAAACAAACATAACTCCCACGAGGGAACGAGTTAAAAAATAATAAAACTACATGCCACCCCTTTGCCACCGTACGAAACCGTGTAGAGTAAAAAACCAATATTTTGACTATGTACTAGTCTAGGAATCTAACAATCGAGAACATGGTACATGGTAGATGTACATCCTTCTTCCAATAAGCCTACGACAAATCTCAAATATACCCAATCAATGGAAAATAGAATGAATTTCAAATAAGCATTCTAATTTATAATAAGATTTATGTGTTATAAACATTTTCCTGGATAAAATTGAACTTTAAACCATATTTATTTTTAAAAGTAGAGTCATCATGATCAACTGATCGATCCGGGAAGAAAAAGTTTGTTTATATTCAATTTAGACATGACAAAATGTAACTACAATAGGTAAAGTATACAGGTAACTATAGAATGGAGTATACACCATGAGTAGCCGAGAAATAGAAAATGTTTTCTTCCTTACTTTAAAAAAAAACATTTGAAATAGAATTATACAGTATCGATCCAGATTTTCGATATTTTTTTCTGAAGAAGAGTTCAATGTTTTTTTATTTTTATTTATTTTTTTTTCACTTTTCATTACAAAATTTGGTCATCAAATGGCATAGAAATCAGAAAACATGTTTGTTTCATAGAAAGAACGGATGCATCTTAGCTATTTCCTTCATTAGATGAACACCCCCTCCCAAAGTATATGAATTCAAAATGAATCACTTTCGCAAAATTTGAACAAACTCTCTCTCTCTATCCCTCTCTATTTCCGGAATATCTCTTTGATCGAATTGTGCGTTACCCTATTTCTAGATAAATTAATTGATTTCGTACAAAAATTCACTATAATCCAATGACAACTAGTAAATTGAACTTTAATGTATATAAGGTTAAAATTCCTTCCCAGAGGTACATGTACATCAAAGATTTAAAGTAGACACGATCTTGCTTTTAATAAAAACTTCATATATTTGCAAATAAACATCAAAGAAGTACCTACATGTTTCAGTTATTCAGACTCAAATTCGAGAAAATATTAAAGGCAAAATTATTAGAATTTCCATTGGAACAATTGCGAACCTCGGAATTAACAACGTTCATAATATCATGAATTTTAAATTTTGTCGTAAAAGTATTCATTATATCGTCATTTATTAATTGAATTACATTAACCACTTATAGATATATATCTCGTTACCAATTTATACGTGCACAGCATAAATAGCACAGTTAGAGCATCGGTGGATTTAGAATATTTCCTAGGGGACCAAGTTCAGTCCGTCGAGAAGGGGGGGGGGGGGGGGTTGGATTAAGCCCGTTTTTAAAAGTTAGAATTAAATGTAAATACTGGAGAAATAAGTATTTTTAGCATAATTTCATGGGGTCCGCTTTTCTGAACCCCCTCTAGCCCCAATCTAGATTCGTTAATGTTGAGAACGTTATGACTGCATGATACATGGCTAACTTTTCATATCATTTAACCATTTAGAATTTTAACATTTCTTTTATCTATCTTTTAAATTGTAGTTGTAACATGTTCATTTCTAAATCTAATCACTGTGTCGTATCACGTGATACGCAAATAATACTGGTTAAATCTCCTTTATATGACTTTACTTTAGGCCTATCATATGGCCATTATCATCAATGATATGGTGGTTATCTATTCTGGTCAAGAATTGACATGTATTCGGAGAAAACTTAAGCATAATTTTTTCAATGCTCACCACATGTTATGATATGATGCACGGAAAGATGCAAAATTTTCTGTTTAAGTGTTCTCCAAATATACGTCTATTCTTGACCAGAATAAATTACCATCATATACATGTAATTGATAATAATGACCATATGATAGGCCTAAAATAAATTCATATAAAGTACAGTTAGACAGTATTTACTTGGTTTAATTAAAGGGGATTCCCGTGGAACATATCATTTGCATATCACGTGATATGCCCCAGTGAATATTTAGCCTTGAAATACGTTTCTAGATCTAAATATAAACTTTTCCTTGCCATAAGCGTGTACAGAAAAAAAATATACATGTACATATAGTACACAATACTATACAAATATGGACTTGGTCGAGGTCATTATGTCATTATAATGACCCGATGAGATTTGTAATACTGACCGAGGCCGAAGGCCGAGGTCGATATTACAAATCTCATCGGGTCATTATAATGACATAATGACCGAGGCCAAGTCCTTATTTGTTATATTATATAACGGATCTTAAGAAAACATATGCGTGATTAAAATAATGATTCAAAAGGATAGGAACATATAATTTTTAATCAATATTTCAACAATTAATTGTTCTTTTTTGTGAAAAGTGTATCTAAACTTTTAAAATTAAACAAAATAACTATCTTAATTTTCATCGTAAATACTGAAATCAGGACAAATACCTCACCGAGTCATTATCTTCCGTCAGCGGTCATTATCGGAAAATAATGACTCGCGCGTCAGCCAATCAGAATCGACGTTACATCTGGGTTATATAATATTATTTGTTAATATATAATAATCTAATTTAGGAAATTTCGTTAAGCTAGCTGATTAGACAATCAACAAGCATTCTCTTTGAGTACGATAATGAATTTTTCAATATTCCTTAAGATATTGAAACAAATTGTACTAGCCTGGTAGTTTCCGTATCGAAATATTAAGAAATATTTTGAATAGGGTCAAGTTAAGGAGTTACCTGAATTCCCTTGATAAAAAAAAAAAAAAAAGAAAAGAAATAATCTAACTGGAAAAGAAGGAATTGGTAAACTGTTCATTTTCCATCTTGTTTTTTCTATTTTGTTTTTGTTTTTATCTTATTTTGTTTTGTTTTTTTTTCACAAATTTTTGACCAATCGATCTGGCATCATTCCAAATGAGTTTAATTATAATTTCTAATGGGTAGTTACTCTTAAAGTAACCTAATTTTTCAAAATCCCTTAGGTAAAAAGTTTGATTTATTTAGTTTTACATTAAAACTATATTGTGATTTCAGATCTGATAATTTCGTAGTAGCTTCCCCTATTACTTCTCATTACCGATTGAACACCTTAAATATATCATAAAAAGCATCTTTTATACTTTAAGTATCCCGGTTTGAATATAGTACCCAAATTTATAAGTCTGTTTTCATGTCATATTTCCCAACAGTAAAATTGCGCTTTATTTCAAAATCGGAACTTGACCGTTTTTTTTTTTTTTTTTTTTTTTGCGTTCTATGTTTACTGACGTAATCATGAAAATGCTATTATTACAGATATACTGTATCAACTTGGTCTTTTGCAATTTCATTTCATCTACTTTGAAGAATTTTTACTTACTACATGTATCTGACGTAATTGTGCGTGTATGAATAGGGTAAATTGCTTTTTACTTATGATTTTTTTCTTTCGCAAAATCACTTTATCTTCTATCAAGAATTTTTGTATCTTTACTTTTTTAACCATCGACGCTGAACAAACTCTTCAGGCTTTTTCAAATTCATTAAAGATGCATGATGCGACTCAAGCACTCGCAATGCGTCTCGATCGTCTATCAAAGCAACACTGTCATTATGTATATGCATTGAAATTGTCTTTTTTGTAAACTGTATAATAGATCACGCAATGAAAAAAGCGCTTCACAACGCCTAGTCACTTAAATTGCTTTATCATAAGATAGGTAGAATATACCACATGGTATTTAAGTGTTTTGCTATTCTCGTCTTTGCAAACATTTTTAATGACCAGATCGAATCAACTCTTAATAAACGCTCTTCATCATAAAAATGATCATTAATCTATAAAGATGCACGTGTATGAACACGAGAAATCCTCTGGTCACAACGTTTTTTACCAATCAGCGCTGAAAATAAACTTTAATGGGTTTGAGAAATTTTCCACTCTGTTAAGGCGCTCCATTGTTACCAAAACATTGTACTAGTAATACACAAAGATGCATGTGAATTAGACAATACATAAAGGAAAACATAAGAAGAAGCGAAGAAGTTGCGAAATTGAGAAGAAGCAAAATTGCGAAGAAGCAAAGTTGATAAGAAGCAAAGTTCAGAAGAAGCGAAGTAACGATGCGAAGAAGCGAAGTTACGATGCGAAGAATCAAAGAACTTTACGATGTGAAGAAGCAAAGTTATGATGCGAAGAAGCGAAGTTACGATGCGAAGAAGCGAAGCAACTTCGCTTCTTCGCATCGTAACTTAACTTCTTCGCGTGTCCATTTCAAGCGCAAAGAAGCGAAGAGGTGATGTCCCTAACGGACCACCGTACATATGGAACCTACTACATTGACACTATGGATCGCTGAAAATTTCACGTAGCAGCTTATTGGCAAGGTTGGGACTAAATTTTAAAGCAGTTTTGAAGAGTATATTTTACCCGAAACATACATGCCTGATGTAATGAATTCGATTATTTGAGCCTTATCTCTGCATGGCTGCAAAGTTTGAACACTTATTTTTCTTTATTAACGAGTTTCATACATCCAACTTTTCACATTAAAGATACGCGCGATTGCTCTGAAATATACCCTGGTCTCGCTTCACCGAGATTTGCATACATTGTTTTGACCGTACCATCCTGAAATTCACAAATTGTAACTCGATAAGTAAACTGAGCTGTTGCAGATATGCAATAGGCATTTTTTTTTACAAAAATATTCAAAATCAAATATTACGCCCGTCATCAATATGTTTGTCGTTAATTTTATTTTTTTTTTCTCTCTCTTTTCAGCCATCCCTCTGTTAGGTCAATTTGTATGCACGATGAATTAACAATGGTACGAAGAACGGCATTGACGTTCTTGGCTTCTCTCACATTCATTTACCTGACCTTGTCCACTCAGTCAACTATAGGTAAAAACATCACCCTTGGAATCGTTGTCTCTAAAACTGGACATCGATCATTCGGACCAGATACGGACAGAGTGGTCCAGCATTTCATCAATGAAAT
The DNA here is from genome assembly GCA_033119305.1 of Pinctada imbricata. Classification (NCBI taxonomy): domain Eukaryota; kingdom Metazoa; phylum Mollusca; class Bivalvia; order Pterioida; family Pteriidae; genus Pinctada; species Pinctada imbricata. The sequence goes on from VSWD01000003.1 coordinate 16,274,679, forward strand.
TAACAATAATGACAATTATACAGAACTGAAGAACAATGACATAATGTTTGATTTCCTGATCAGAGACACAGAGTGTTCGATTGGCATTGGGTTGTACGAGATCGTCCAATTAGTCCTTGACCAAGGCACCGGCGGAAAGCATGTCGACGCATTTATAGGTAATTGATGTTCTTATAATAATTCCATTGTGTGAAGTTGAATGATATAGGATAGATCAGTGGCTGTAAGAGAAACACAAAATCTGATAGCAGGTTCCAAAAAAACCTTAATAAAAAGGCTTACAAATTGTTTGATTGTTGAAAAAATAAAATAAAACAGAACCCTCAAATGAGCAAAGAAAAATAAGACAAACAGACGGATACAATATCTTCATCAAGACTACCCTGAGCTTACAGAATGTTCGAATGGCACTGGCTTATATGAGATCGTCCATCTAGTCCTCTAGTCATTGACCCATGTGGACGCATTTATAGCCTATTGATACTGGGCTTTTTCATAACAAAAACATGGCATGGCGTGAAATGGAATGGAAAAGACCATCCTGGACAGACGAACTGGGAACATACTCTCATGATGTAATAACTAACGAACATCATCAACAGAGAATTTTGACTAGCAACGTGTGTCTAATGAATCGGGTTCTGTGCCAACTGCCCCCCCCCCCCTTATGTTATTTCACAATCTAAATAAACTTAAGCAGTCATCAACTAAATGCGATTTATCCTGGTACATGTACATGTAAAATCAATAAGGCGCATCCACAAATCAGTAGAGCATTCAATCAATCTTACTCTTCTTCATGGTCCACACGCTCCAAATCCTCCGTTACATGTAAACCAGCATTACGGTGTACTGTATAACGGTAATTTGTATGACGAGTGGATAACCAGTTTGTGAGCATACAGTGAAACTGCGAATCACATTTTTATGGCACTGATCTTTTAAGTATATTGTTCCATCGGCTTAAGCCTAACCATGTTTCTTTTTCATGACAACGCTCCCCTATCTTTTTTTTTTCATATATTGTGCGCACGTTTTGTTCCTGCCATGCTTCCTATTCAAAGTAGGTTTGTGAATTTGTATTCCTACTTTGAGTAGGAAGTTTGACAGGAACAAACCCTGTAACGAAATTATCAATATGTCTCTAACCATTTTGTAACGTTTTCTTTGTAATCTTTAACGTTTGAAAATTTAGTGACCTACTTCTGCGTCAAAGTGGGACACCACGTGACCGTTGTCCCGCTACGCCATCGGCTAAAATTAATGCAAGGCGTGATAAATCCTGATAATCTAATGATGTCCTATGTTGGCAGCGATTGCCCATTGGTGTCGTTGGTTTATGTGTGATCTAGGTTTTTGATATTCCATGTCCTTTTATGTTTCTATTTTGTGCTTTTGTGCTTTGTATTTTCTTATGTACGTTCTCGATGTTTTTCTCTGGGTACTGCAATTGAGTCTTGTTGGAGATCTCCTCCTTTGTTATTCATTTACAGCACATTAAAGATATTTTCGCTTGTTTGATAATTTTCTCTCATTGTGCCCGCTGTCATTTGTTCACTTTTATTGCACATATTATAGGAATTAAAATGTGTCCTCACCATTTTGATGGTTTCTACCTGATGAATGGAACGTTTATACAGATAGGCCATACAGAATTGCAGTTAAAATCTAAAAATGCACGATCAAATTATTTGTTATGAATTTAGTGCCCTTGGAATTAAAAGAAGGTTATGTTCAACGACAGCAGGCGGCGGGACATTCATGTCGCACTGACATGTCATAGTTTGTTTAATTCAATTGATACACGTTCTCAATTTGCACAATCTGCTTCCCTAAAACAGATCTGCGGGTATATAATTTTCCGTACATTGTGCAATATTTGTTTTCAAACTTTCAAATAACTGTATTTACATTTAATATGGAAAGTGAAACCATTTTGTTGTTTTCTTTATAATCCCAAAATAGTAATATTGCTAGTAACGTTTTCTAGTAATCATCAGAATTCTCTATTTGTCACGCATACAAGGTACAAAATGTATTTAATTCCGAGAAATTATTGCTTGTTGATCGTGAAATGGACCAGACGATGAAACTGATGATACTTTATAATTACTGGTCTTTAAACATCAAAACATACAATCAAAGAAAAGGAAACATTAGCTTTATCGCGGGCAGAAGAGCCATTAATTGTTATCTAGTAATGGGTAAACAGCCTTAAAAAACAAGGCTCTTTCAGTATCAGTATGTTGATTTGTCATGCTTTGGCTTGGGTTGGTGATTGAGAGTATCGGATTAACCTGACCTAAAATTCGTCCAATTTATTATCATGGAATAGTGAATTTGTAGCATTTGCCTATCAGAGCAATCTCAAAATGGGTTGAACTTTAAAGTACCCGAAACGCGCATATATGGTCCATGCTGCAAAAATTATCTGTTCTTATATAATGCTATGACTTTGAGGACGTAACACGGTAGAGACTAGATATAACTGCATGGGCTTGTGCTCCCTTTTTATTGCAATTAGAGTGTACAATTGTTTCCTTGCTTAAAGCATGCACGTAAGCCGAAATCTTTTCTTCATTCTGTTTATAGAAATAACATTTAGTTAGAATCTCTTCTAGTCTACTTTTAAGGTTATTTAAATATTCAAATGAAGAATCTGCAAAATCTTATTTCTTAGTGTAAACTTTAGAGTGTCCTGACATTCTATAACGACAGATTGGAGAGGGGGTGTTTTCTTCGAATGAGGTAAAGGTAAAGGTACGGGCTTAAAGTCTCGTATCGGCCGAGTCTCACGCTACTTGTACATTAACTCCTTGACCATATGCCCTCTCAACTCCTTTTGGAGTATACAACAGAGATGCCGTTTAGGCACTTATGTTCATCATTTACATAACCTGCTCGCCTCAGACTCTCTCCATCCAATTACCCCTGGGTGTGTAGAGTGCACTGCAGAATTAAGCAACATGTCCAAAGTGACAATGGTTTTACGAATGTCAAGAGACTTAAACCCGCAATTTATGGGTTCGAAGTCCCTAGCGCCTACCACCATCTTAAAATACACCCTAAAATGTGATGTGAAACCACCAGTACTGATGCCGAATTTGTATATTAGATACGAAGGCTGATTGATATGTTATTAGCCTCGGTTTTCGGGGATGCAGAGTGTGTTCTGCTTATAGAATATCTCCAAAAAAAGAACAAAACAATCACTGCCACATACTATGCTTCACTTCTGACACAGTTACAGGAAAATATGAAACGTAAGCGCCGCGGAAAGCTCACTTGTTTAAAGGTGTGTTGTTCCATCAGGACAATGCTCCTGTTCACAGGTTTGTCACTGCCATAGCTGTCATTCATGATTGTGGCTTTAATTTAATTGAAAACCCCCCTAATTTACCTGATCTTGCTTCATCAAACTTTCATCTATTCTCAAAACTGACAACAGCTATTTCTGCCACCCACTTTCAGTCCGATGATGACGTCATACTTGCAGTCGGTGGTTTTCTTACCTGATAAGATAACGCGTTCATTTTAAGCGGTATTGAGGCACTTAAAGACTGGTGGTAAAATGTATTGATATGGAAGGCTTGCAACATATCAATCAGCCTTCGTATTTTGCCAGGTAATCTCGTTTATATACCTTTCACGAGTTTGTGTGATGTTGTTTTTGTTTGTTGTTGTTTTTAATCTGATTAAATCTTTGCATATCGGAAAATCTCTTGCACTCACCTTTTTTTTACAAAAAAATGTATAGAAATGTCATTCAGAAATTTAGTCAAATTTCTCTCGGCTAAAGACTAAAGGCTTTATCCAAAAGATTCATCATGTCAGTTCAATATGTATGATCGAGGTTGTTGGAATTTCCTTTAATTTCATTTTGCGCTTTTCATACATTTGTTCATTATCTTTCCTGCTGATTTCCTTTATCTTTCTTATTTTTCGATTGAAAAGTTTTATTTTCATCACTATCCTTTTTGTAATCAAATAACATAGGAAACTGCATTAAGGCTGATTTCTATCATTAAATCAGGTCACAATATCCATAAAAAAGGAATATTCTAAATTGCTCTATACAATAAGATTGAGTGTTGCATTTTGTCAAATTTCTATACCTGTAATCAGCAGCATCATTTTAAGCGGATTAAAAAAAAAATCATGAAACATCTAGACAATTCTACTCACTTAACGAAATTGAAGTTGTCGCCTACGATTTACATACCATTTGTTCAACACCTACTTATATGGGACATATTTCAATATTTTCAATAAGTGAAAACAACCCTACCATTAAGAAGAATGTGGTATGTGGATTCTATTTCCCATTCTTCATACGGAAAGTGTTTATTAATAATATATCTTATTTTACTTTATCTCCATTTAAATCAATTCAATTCTGAGTCTCGTTTCTTTTAATTTTTTTTGAATTTATGAAGGTGTCACAATATTCATTTTTTAATACATTGAATTCAGTCTAGACAAATCATAATCTTTCAAACAGTCCTATCAATTAGTTATCTTTTTATTCAAATACATAAAATGTATCAACTTCTCCTACCACTACTACTTGAGTTAAAGAAGGTCTTGACGATAATCTAAACATCACTCTCAATAGAGCAGAAAATTGAGCATCGACGGACCCCTAGCAAGGTAGAGGTGGGATCAGGTGCCCGGGAGGAGTAAGCATCCTATTTGGCTAGCCGCACCAACCGTCGATGTTTTGGCACGAAAATGAAAACAATATCTAAAATACATACTGAGATGATGTCTATAGAAAGTGCTATGGCGACGATGTCAGGGAAAACATTCAAAACACTTACTGTCAAACCCCTCACAGGGAACTTGTTCTTATTAACTATGAAAACCGTCCGTCATTGAATATATTTCACTGAAATCCAAAACCTATTAAGCTAATCAAATATGATCAAAGAAGATAATTTTATTTTCCTATGCCTGTTATTTAATTGCAAAATTTGTAATGTTATAACCAATGTCCTCAAATTCATTAGCATGATTTAAAAGCAGATAAATTTACAGCATGGACCAGATATTCGGGTATTTAATCTTCGTCAAAGATCCTCACGATCTTTTCCCGAAAACATAAAATGAAGATCCAAAACGTGCTCAAATTGATAAAAGCTACAAACTGAAGAAATCAGTCAAATGTAAACTCCCTTACTTGGCAAGCAGAATACGCTTTCAGAAATGTTTTGAACAAGTTCAAAATTTTCTTCGACTCCGCTTCGGATACTTTTGTAGTAGCGGAGTCGTGGGGGAGTCTTAGCGACCCGTCGTTATTTTACACCACAATTTTGCGTTCTTCGAGACTCTGGGAAATCGGAAAAGTGGAAGGGTTGTGCGATAGCAATCCGCATAACCACACCGTCTGCGTGGCAGATGACCATCCTAAGTCGGCACTGGCTGCTCGTTGGTTTATATGTGGTCTTTTGTGTTTCATGTTTCTATGGTGTGAGTTGGTGTTCCATGTCCCTTTTACGTTTCTTTCTGTGAGTGTCTGCTCCGTGTTTTGCATTAGGTGTTTTTGGGTTTGCTGTGGGTGTTGCAACCGAGTGTTGTTGGAGATTCCCTTCTATCATTGACCTCATTAATTTGATAGTACCTATTTGATATCATTTCTTATTCAGTTTCATCATTAAATTATCTTAGTACAAAGTTTTCAGTATCTTAATAATACTGTGATATATTTAGTTTTGAAATTCGTAGACTATTTAAGCGTACTGCTGAGTTAATCCTGTGTCCTTTTGATAGAGTGGTCAGTCATCACGTGTCAAATGACAAACAATTTCCAGAAGCTGTCAGATGAGAATTTTGTTATGATTTAGAAATCTATTGAAAAATCTCTAAAACCCCAGTTTCATTCATTGATTTAGAAATCGTACATAATTGTTACTGGTTCTTTGCTTGATCAATACCAAACTAATAAAGTATACAATTGTCTCACCTACATAAATGATAAAATCAATTTCACAAGAGATTTACCCCTTCATCTTGAACATTTTTTTTGTTCAATCGGTGCGAAAAATGCTTTTATTTCTCTTCAACGGGATTGAAATATACAATAAAACGTGATAAAAATAATGTTTGCAATTGTGAATCAATATCTGAATATAGCGAAGAAAAAAAAACAATGAAAAAGAAAGAAAAAACACATCTACTTCATTTCCTTAAGAACTTGATAGATTTTACACTGTGAGCTACAAAATGGCAAAGAAATAAAAATACATTCGTTAAAGGTATTATTCGTAGTATTTACCATGCTAGCATTTTAAAATATCTGTAATGTCTTTCAAATTACGCGAACAAATCATAACTGATTCTTATTTTTCAATACCTTTTTGCTTCTATACAATGTATAAATGTATATGTAGATATATCATTTCCTAGAATTTATACTGAAGTGCATATTGGTATATGTACATGTAGATTTCTAAAGACATTAAAATTACATGACTTCTATCTACTGTTTGGTTCACCATCTTCCTTGTTGCATAACTAATAAAAAACACAGATTTCTATTGAAAATGCAATATTGACAAAAAGGTGAAACCGAGTGCAAAGCAGTCAGTTTCTACATCATTAAGAATATTATTGAAACATGCTATTGTCACTAAAGAGGTTATTGTCTACTCATCTTTACTCTCTAATTGTTACTTAATGTCACTTACGTGTATCGAATATAGACATCTTGCATGATGGTACTGTATATTCTGGCATAATGAACGTGAAATCGATGGCATAACGTTTGCTTGCAGAGTAGAATTAACTTGATTACCCATCCTACTAAGTCTTTTGGTACATTTATGGAAATAATAACTTTCACACTCTTTGGCCATATTACATGGTTTCGATTGAGGGTCACTCACGACGGTTAAGTACCCGAAACGTGCATATCTGTTCCATGCTGCAAATTTGTCTGTTCTTAAATGATGCTATTGAATTTGAAGATGTTTAACATTTGAAAAAAAGATGCAGCCCTTAAATAAAATTATGTACAATGTATTCAGGTTTGATAATTCAATATTCTTTTCGACAATAGATGTGAAAATATTTAAATGCATATCAACATTAAAAAGATATAAATACGTTATTAAAACAACTTATTTATTACCAAAATAGATGAAGGAAAATAAACAGTTATAGTAGAATATATATTAGAACTATATATTAATTCCTGTTCGACATACATGGGCATTGTAACCTGGATAAACAATATAATGTTAGAAACCCGAATACCAAAGGTTTATAACAATCTGATCGCCGAGCGATATAAGTCCCCTACTAGCATAAATCTATGTCCTGCAACAACTCTACCTTGAACGCTTCACTTGCTTATGAATTCAACTCGACCTATACTTACGCCAAGAGATGAATACCCACCCAAAATATTTAAATATATGTATTGAAAAATGTCTGGAAAACTGAAAATTTCATATTATTTGCTAAGGCAAGGGCCATAAGTTTTGTTAATACATATGTCAATCAAAACCCATCTTAAACTTGATCCCCACCTTTCCTTTAAACTATATCGATCGCGCAATAATATATTCACATGACAAAATTCAGTTTAATATCTGCAACAACAACGTAAAAAAGTCCAGAAAACTGAACATTTCATGAATTTTTTATGTCCAAGGGGCATACTCTTTGTAGAAATAGGTCAATCAAAACTTGATTTGTATCTCTTTAAGATGTAATCACATACCAAATAATGAGTTCATTATTTGCAATAACATGGAGGAAAACTAAGTCTGGAGAAGTGAAAAAAAAATACATGAAATGTGTTGTGTCCAAGGGTCATAACTCTTGTAAAAGTAGGTCAATCGAAACCAATCTCAAACTTGATCTGTATCACATGATGTACTCACATACCAAAAAGCAATTCATTATTTATAACAACAGCGAAAAAGAAAAGTGAGAATTTATGAAATCCAAGGTCCATAACTCTTGTAAAGAAAAGGCAATCGAAACCAAAATCAAACTGTATCTTATTTAGATATATTCACATACCAAAAATGGGTTAAATATATATATGCAACAACAGCGAAAAAAGTCCGGTGTTTGGAAATAATACATGTTCAAATAGAACATGTATTTCAATATTGAAATGTTCACATAGAATTAGAAAAAAAGACTACTTTTTCGATTTATTGTTTATGTATCTTGTACAAATTCCCAATGATTTATTATCACCTTAAAATTGCGACAATCTCAACAACACTTACAAGAGAGCACCAAACTGAGCATCGATGGACCCCTAGCAAGCTAGAGGTGGGAGCAGGTACCCGGGAGGAATAAGCATCCCCTGTGTGACTAGTCGCATGGTTTTACGTCAGATACCGTCTCAAGTGGGAAATAACTCTGTATTCCGCAAAAACTCCATATGCCTATTAATTTTGTGGTGTTTCTTTTAGGATTCTAATTTTATCTTTTGTATTTAATAAGGCAGAACGGTTTCAAATCTATACCTTCTTGAAGAAAATTTCAAACCGATTTCCATGCTCCAGACACGTACATATTGTATTTCGGATATTAAATTCTCATCAGTGATGCTTCCAGCCGAAGTGCTTTTCATAAGCAGCACAAATCTATTTCACTAGCGCCCTCTGGTGTTATTTTTAGAATGAAAATTTCTGCATTTACTTTACAGAGAGTGCGCGGCCCAAATTGTCCTGTAGGGTCGATTCACACTAATTCATTGATTGTTTTGATTTTTGTTTTTGTTTTTGTCTATTGGCTTTCTTTAGTAGACATACAGTTGTCCTCATTTTATCAGATTATCATTTATTTATAAATCCTAAGTTTTCTTCTATCCGCTCATTGAAAGATTCAGATGAACGCACTAAAATACGAGGTTATTATCTTATTTATATACAAAAAATGAACTCGACGTCCATTTATATTCTAAACATACCAAATCTGTCAAGCATTATTAATAATAGCATCGACCTCTAGCGAAATTCTTTCATCAATCCATATTCATAGAAGCTATAAATGAAATTTCCGAATTTCAGGAAAATGTCAAACAAGCCCCATGGTAAATTTAACCAAATCAGAGTACTATGGCATGTAAAGGATGGATGGTTGAGTTGGTCAGGGAATTTTTATAATGCAAATGTATCAATGAGATGATCGTGTTTACACTTAGAGACGGATTTTCAGCCTTTATCATTTTTACTTTGTATACGGCTGTTCTCTCCGTGTATTCTATTGGAATCGCTGTAATTAGCATAATGAATATATGTACTGTATTTTACTTCAACTTTTCAAGAGTGTCTTCACAAATACGTATTCGAAGTGTCGATTAATTTACTTAATCTTTAAATCTAAATGTACAATAATCGTTATTATACATGTATTAACAGCTTCTGAGAATTCTAAGTTTTGAGAATAGTCACGTAGTACTGATTGATCTTGTTGGTTTCTGTATTTTCTTAAGTGTTCAGTATTTTCTTCTCACGTTTGTTGTTTCTCGATACTACTATGGGGATTTCACATCCTACTTTTTATTGTGACATAATTCAACAAAATGAGAAGGATCGAAGGTAGACAGAATTGCATCGAAATAACGTCAGAAAGACCAAACGCCTTTTATACCGTAGATATTATCCTGCTTTCACCATTCAGTATTTTCTAAAACAAAAGTTGCATCTCCTTGGAGTCGTTATCTGACGTAGAGTAATTGTGACGTCATAAAATTCTATGGAAACGGTCCTTAAACTATACCATTAACACGACGTCATAATGGTTTTACGTCAGATACCGTCTCAAATAGGAAATAACTCTTTTTTCCGCAAAGACTCAATACGGACACTTGGTTTTGTACTTGGCCAATTTGGTCGGGGGCGTCTAGCCAAACAGGGTTTTGCTTACTCCTCTCGGGAACCTGGTCTCACTTCTTGCTAACTATGTCGATGCTCTGTTGTGAGTGCTGTTGATATTATCGTCAGGATCTTCCTTTACTCATTGCTATGGGTGATGCACCCAAGAGTTGTTGGAGATCCCCTCCTTTGTTGTCCCTTTAGTGTCTCTTGTTGTGCTTGTCATCTTTCCGTTTTCGCGTCGATAATTGTTATATTTTGCCGTTGATGATGCAGCCGGACCTCTGCCATACATAATATCTTTTTTTCTCATTCAGAATCTCAGTCTTTATTGGTTCTTTTTTATCGTTTGTTTTTGCTTCAATATGACGATTACTGGATATGTAAAGAAAAAAATCACTGACAGGGATTACGTACCCGAAACGTGCATGTCTGGTCCTTGCTGCATTTATCTGTTCTTTTGAAATAATTCTTTTGTATTTGAAAAAGTTCAACATTTGATGAGTGCAATAATGGATGACTTTTCTCTATACCAACACAGATGCATTCAAAATAATGTACTAGCCTGCAATGTAACAATGAATATTTACACATAATAGTAACTTGTTGTTTTCTTTTTCCTTTCCTAAAATATCATTGATGAACTATTATTACATTGAAGGACCGGTGTGTGACTCAGTTTGTGATTCAGCTGGCCTACTGACCAGCCAATGGGACCGTCCTATGATAAGTTTCCGGTGTGCAGGGAGCCACTTGTCGAACAGGAACCAATACTCTTCATTTGTGCGTGTCACGAGTGCTTACGACAATATGGCGTTCTTCCTGGAGGACATCTTGAATTACTACGGTTGGGACAGAGTTATTATTGCTGAGGGAGAAGAAACAATATGGCGAGATACTGCAGCGCATTTTCAGGTTACTGCATTTAAGATTAGATATCTGGAAAAGAAATTTATATATTACATTAATTTCAAAATTTTCAAATATCTTTTGGACTTTTATTCTTTGTATTTTATACGAAAACCCGAAAAATGCAAATCTGTATCGGTCAGTGAATAAAAGTAAGATAAGCGTCAGAATAAGGATGAACCTTCTATTGGAAAATCAATGAATATTGTGATTTTTTAATAAACATTTGATTAAAAAACCTCCACAATCATTAAAGAAAAGGAAAATAGTAATCAAGGAAGCATACATTGTATAACAGAATCGATGTTACAATTATTTCAGACTCAGTTAGAGGCCGACAACTACTGGGTAGAGTTGATTACCATTCATGCAGATGAGCAATATCTCAAGTCACATATGACACATCAGCTAGAAAATGCAAGGGGTATGTTTTCAGGAATTAAAGGTTGTGACATACAGTATAGTAATGAATTAAGCTTTTCGCATTCTGCAACTAAACGAAACATGAAACAGAAACATCTCTAATGAGACAATAATGTACATGAAGCTTGTTGAAATGCGCATATTGTGCACTAAAATGTTATGAAAAAACATTTGTTTTAATATTGAAATTAAATACATTAAGTTTTCGTATGATGTAGCTAGAGCTTTCTTGTGTTAAAGAATGTTTTTTTTTCCCTTATATTTTCTTTCACTAAAAACTAGATAACAAAGATTTTGACTAAATATACGGATGTAGTTTTTAAACGTCTTCAAATTCTATAGCATCGTCTAAGAATAGATTCATTCGCATGATGGACCAGACATGTACGTTTCGGGTACTTAACCCTCGTCAGTGATCCTCTATCTAAATAATTTAAGATCTTTTTTTTTTCTCAAAGGGCCAGGCCAATCAAGAAGAGACTTGAAGAAAAGAAACAATAGTGTGCAAAAATGGAGAAATCCATTACTTTTTGCAGATTTTACGGGGGGGGGGGGGCACAACTAGTCCCCTACTAGATTCCAATTTTTATCCTATAATGACTTTATGATTTCAGTGTATTTGCTGTGTGCCTATGGAGACGATATTTTAGTTGTGTTATGTGCTGCCTATGACTTAGGTCTACTGGATAATGAGCACGTGTTCATCGCTGTCGACTTTGACTATAGCTCTTTTAATGCGTCTAAATGTGAGACGGAGGTGATAACCACAGGTACACAATTCTACTTATTATACATGAAAGGTTGTTAATTAAAATTGTACATATTCCTTCGCTGATTAGACTATTCATCAAATTGAATGTAAAAACAACTAATAACAGATTGTTCCTGCAGATTTTTTCTTTGAATCAGTGAATGAAAGATATTGATTTAGATGCATTCCTTAACATTGATTGAATGAATTCTGAAGATATTTCTAGTAGCAAAATATATACACTGCTTCGTACTTATGTATGAATAAAAAGTTTGTCTCAATTATACACCGAAAATGATGTTAATCCTTTTCAGTAGACTGGCAAAACAAACCCCTAAAAATAGAATAAAACACGACTAAATGTATGGATCAGATAAGGGCATGCTCAAGACCATGTCCTGCAGGTGTCCCAGCATATCCTGCCTGCATTAAGAGTCTTCCAATTTGAAAATGATCTACCTAACCAGTTTAAATGATTGCGCAATACAGCTTCTACTGAATCAATGACGATATTTACGTGTCAAACAGCTTGATTAAGGAAATATTTTCGTTCCAAGTCAACGGAATATATCAGATTACGCAAAGAACGTCCACTGTTTGCAGAATAGACACCAGTTAAAAAAGACTAGGCAATGAATGATAACCTACTTCATAGATTGTGTAGTCTTTTGAGCATAGTATTTGATGACATCTTTGGAGCCTAGTCTTTTCTGTCCTTTAGATGTCTCTTGAGATAATCCAGGATAACCACCACATCTGCTACTTGCGTGGCAGATTGCCGTCTTAAATCGGCACCGGTTGTCTATTGGTCTCGTTGGTTTATGTGTAGTCTTTTGTGTTTCATCTTTCTTGGTGTGAGTTGGTGTTCCTTATCCCCTTTTCGTCTCTTTCTGTGGATATCTGTTCTTTGATTTTTGCATTGAGTGTTTTGGAGTTTTGCTGTGGTTGCTGCAACAGAGTTTTGTTGCAAATCTCCTCCTTTCTTTGCAATAGGAGAAGAGGATGTGAAGTCTCTTGATGTACTTTTCCGCTTGTCCACGCTGTTGGCTTGACTCGGTGAATTGATGTGGATGCTGTAGTCATGTCCCGTTTAATATTCCCTCTTTTCTGTGAAGATCCTTTGTCTACAGAACAGAAGGTCATGAGACTGAAGATTGTATGATGTATAAATTGCGACATTAATACTACATTGATAAGCTATAATGAAATGTTGATTTGATACCTTTAACGATAAAAATTGTTATGCCGAAAAGAAAGTACATAAACGCCGACGTTAACGCTGAGTCTGATGTTAATCATGTGACCAAAACAGGAATTCAAGTTATTACATTCTGTTATTTCTTTTCCATTTCATTTTCGTTTCCTTTCCGTGAAATGCATTAGGTGATTTTCAGACTATCTGCCAATGGTGAATGCATACCACCTTTGTACAAGTATATTAAGTAAGGACTATTTATCCGTGTAATGCAGTTAAGATCAAAAAGAGATCAAGGCATAACTTGATTCAGCTTCCAATAGAGTTCGATAAATCATAGATTTCAAATTTTTTAAAAAGTTAAGCTCATTTGAAATGGTTACATCAAGAGTTTTATAGTTTAGATCGAGACTATTAACACTTAAACATGACTCACACCAAGACGATATTTATTTTGTGACATACAGAGGTTAGGACTCTTGTAGATGAACGATGACAGTCACAATATTACAAATAGATGTCAAAACTTAGCGAGTTAAATCAAACGTCAATCCAAAACCCATCATCAGACGGCATACAAATTACTGAAATTACACGACGAGACAAAAATCACTTAATACATTCTGAGCTGGTGCAAATTTAAATTAAATTGGAGATAAGGTTACACAGCCAATTGTGTCTCACATGAAATTAATATGAAATGCATAGCATGTAAAATTCACATGAAAGTTCATGTGATTTTTTTTTATAAATTTCACATAAGATTTATGTAAAAACATTTCACATGAATTTCACTTACATTTACTTCACATGCATTTCATATGAATTTTACTTTGTAATCTTCATGCGAAATTGAATTCACATATAATTCATGTCAGAAAATTCTCATGAATTTCATGTCAGAACAGTTTTTGTAAATTTCATGTTCGTGCTCGTTTCACTTAAATTTCATGTGAACTTTTATGTAAAGTTCATGTACATTTCACACGAGGCACAATTGGCTGTGTAAGTACTCGATGATTGTTTTAGGAAAATGTGATAACCTAACACTTGACATAATGATACAATTCAGCAGACATACACGTCTTTGATATTTATTTCCAATTATCGATCATTTCTTGCGTCATTCTGGTGGGCATAAACATATTATAAAGATATTCTGACAAATGAGTTAAAGAATATCCTGACGATAATCTCAACAGCACTCACAAGAGAGCACAAAATTGAGCATCGACGGACCTCTAGCAAGCTAGAGGAGGAAACAGGTGCCCGGGAAGAGTAAGCATCCCCTATTGGCTAGCCGCACCCGCCGTCGATCTTTTATATGTAAATCTTTTATATTCAAAAGTGCACAGTTACAGTCTCAAAATAAGATTAGCAACATACCCTAAGTTTCGGCAGCATGAAATGCCTTCATTTAAGTTTGTGCATGATTTAATGTCACAAAGCAGATCAATTATGTGCGAAACAAGAAGGGATAGTTCATAGGCAAATCACTGAAGAACTGCTTTCATGTGTTTTCAAGATCTCTATGCTGATATTATTGTTTCTACAAATTCAACTTTAATATTCAAATTGACGAAATGAAATGGAGAACGAATACATACACCTTCATTGAAAAAGTCCTTCAGGCTTTATCAATTTTTTCTTATAAGTACCAGCAACTGAATCTTGACCTTGTTCAGAGATTTCGCTTTTTGGATATTGTCCTTGAATTAGTAAAATGGAGCATTATTATTCATTAAAATTGAATAACTAGAACAAAAAAAAAAGACTATTACAATTATAATACTTTGAATAAGCCTGTTATAGATATAGACAAATTCTTATATGTTATGAACAAATGCACTACATTTCTAGACATAGCATGTAAAAGTACATACTCTATCTATAAGTAATAGTATTGATTTACCTTTTTTTGTACAGGACTCCTGGATATAACGTTCGCTACATCAGAAGCTATAAATGGTACCCTTTGGGAATATCTCCAAACTGGACAAGAGATGGTAAGCTATACAGATGGATTTATATTGAATTCGGACATGACATGGCTTTTTTTTGGTTTAATTTGGATATGACATGTTTTTTTTTAATTTGGATATGACATGGTTTTTATTAAATTTGGATATGGCATGGTTTTTTTCAATTTGGATATGACATGATTTTTTTAAATTTAGATATGACATGGTTTTTTTAAATTTGAATATGGCTTGGGTTTTTTTCTTTTTGGAAATACAGTGTTTATTTTTCATTTGGATATGACATTTTTTTAATTTGGATATGACATGGTTTTTTTAATTTGGATATGACATGTTTTTTTTTTAATTTGGATATGACATTGCTTTTTTTTAATTTGAATATGACATGTTTTTTCTTCTATAGCCAGAAAAGAATGATAGATTATTACGATAAAACTTATAATAATATCATAAATCCAATCGCTATGTTGGTAACCCTTCTTGTTGACTGTTAGATAACGGAAATCAAAACAACTTCAAAAGAAAGGAGAGGATCTTTAACAATACTCTGTTGCACCACTTACACCAAATGCAAAAACACAGAGCAGACACATACAGAAAGAGAAACAAAATGGACAAGGAACATTAAATCACATAATCGAAACAGCAAACATAAATGACACATAAACCATCGAGACTAAACACTACTAACAGAAGGGACAACTAAACACAGCACAAATTATATGAACGTGACCAACAAATAATCACAGAAAATGAATGACAACACATAAGTACAGGGATACTAATGTGTACCCGACGTCATATTTGGAAGTAATCTGTTGCATGATATATATAAGAAATGGTGTAGTCAATCGAATTATGTAAGTACGACCTTTTTTACTTATTTTAACAAATAGAGATCTTCTTTCACTTTTAAGTGTACATGTACTAACATTTTACTTTAGTTCAAATATTGAGCAGTATGCTAATTAGATTATTCTTAATTTTAGCTCCATTTTTTCCACAGAACCATGTTGGTTTCCGTCTGATGAGTGATGCCATATCGTTGTACGCCTATGCAGTGGATAGGACTCTATCACAAGGCTATAACTATACAAATACATCAGTATTAATGGACTGGATGAGTAACACTACAGTTAAGGGTAAATAGCTAAGTTATACGTAGTCCAGTACGATTCATGGCTTTATTTGCTTCTTTCTAAATCCGACTTTTCTTCTTCCCGTTTTATATCAGAACATGCGCAATGAAATTTTAACCATGAGGTTCAAGTACTGACGAGCCATTTGAATGCTAAATGGAATAAAAAGAGGCAAAGTCTGCTAAAGAAAAGCAGCATGAAGAAGAAACTCATAAAAGACCTTAGACAAAGTGTAAAGCATTAAATGAAAGAAAGGATATGAACGAACTCCATTCAACATGCTCAAATGAGTTAAAGAAGATCCTGACGACAATCTTAAAAGCACTCACAATAGAGCATAACATTGAGCACTGTCCAAGAATAACATGGCAATTTCGTTTGCTTCTGCTTTCATTTGTAAATCTGCCTCTTTGTTTTATAATTTCTCATTTCCTAGCAAAGCTACGATGTCCATTAAGCCCTGGTCACAACCCGCCGTGCGTGCTTCTAGGACATGCGTGTTTGTAGAGGACTACGTGTGCTGCGTTTTTCTGAAGACACAAGGAAGGACGTAGCAAGAGGACGGAAGGAGTGCGTCAACGCACGTCGCACGCACGGTTATATGGGTGGTTACATGCATCATATGTAGCGCAAAAAAGTAAGTGCGTTGCACGTACATACGACCTGCGTGCAACTTGCTTACAACGTACTTTCTTCGTATGTCTTCTATGCTACTGCAAGGATGTCGAATTTACACGTACTGCTTACGCATGGAGTCCTCACTTCCTTGCTTCGAAGGTGCGTTGCATGTACTTACAACGTACTTGTTGAATTCGTAGACAGCACGCAGATGGGACGCAGCGAAAGCTCCGTATGTACTGAAACTGCGACGTCCTGTCTGCTTGTTCCCTAATCTGCAAAGAGGCCACACGGGACACGTACTGACAACGCGCAGTCACCGTGCGGATACCCAAGGTTTGCCTATGTATACATTTTTGCACGTAGACAGCACGTAAGTGTACGTACGGCGAGTTGTGACCACTACTTAACGGATCCCTATAATGTCATGTTAAAGTAAATTATTCGTAAATTTGTTCAAATAAATAAAATAAGTTGGAAAAATTAATATTTGGGGAATATTTTTTCTCATACGACACATTATACCTACATGTCCTTCTTTTCACAGGTATTTACGGAACGTTTACAATGGATGAACACGCCAGTAGAGTGTCCTCTTACGTTTTACACAATTTCAAAGATGGACATTACATAAACATCGCATACAGTACAGGAATGTAAGTTTCTTTATGTCGTATCAAGATAATTAAAATATATTAATCCGCTATATACTTCCTGTTTTATATGAAAATTAAGCTTCATTTAACACATATATAATTTATAATGTCAAAGAATCAAAATTGACATTAGTTAGTCATTATTTCTTAAACCTGGGTACTGTAGCACCATATCCCAGCCATCTTGCTACGTCTTCGGTATATTTTGGACATAATTTTCAAATATTTTCACCATATTTCATTCTTTGGATTGAGGATCACTGACGAGGGTTAAATACTCGAAACATGCATGTCTGGTCCATCCTGTTTATTAATCTGTTTTTAAATGATGCTAATGAATTTGATGTAATATTGATAAATACTGTAAACCGTATTTTATTCGCGCCGTCTTAATTTCTGTGAACAGGAGTGAGGTGATTGGTTCACGCCGTTTTATTTTTTGCGACATCGTATAAACATATCTTCTTTTTGTACATGTGTTGGGACATTTTCTCGAATTAAACCACCTCGCTAATGTCGGGAAAATAATACGCTCGCGAATAAAATACGGTTTACAGTAGGCCTTTCTCGCGAACATATGAATAAAGGAATAAATATTGCTCATAATATTAACTTAGGAATTCAAAATTTGAAAGTAATTAATTATCATTTACGTCTTGAAAGATACATTATGATATTTCTCTTATAACGTTTCTAAAGAATTGCTCATAATATTAACTTTAACTAAGGAAGTCAAAATTTGAAAGTAATTAAGTATCAATTACGTCTTGAAAGATACATTATGATATTTCTCTTATTACTCTTTCTCAGAGGTCACGACAGTACGTTTCTAAAGAATGTTACCGTTACATGGCCGGGCGGTTCGACAGTTACCCCCCTTGGGCGTCCGAGATGTGGCTGGAATAATGAATACTGCCAAGTGCAGGAGGGTATCTCAGGTAAATGAGGAGGGTATCTCAGGTAAATGAGGAGGGTATCTCAGGTAAATGAGAAGGATATCTCAGGTAAATGAGGAGGGCATCTCAGGTATATGAGGAGGGTATCTCAGGTAAATGAGGAGGGTATCTCATGTAAATGAAAAAGAACAAGAGCCCCAGGGGGCACAACGCTCACCTGATACCCATGCACGCTCTAATTGACATACTGACATTGAATACTGATAGTGCCACTACCAGGATTTTAGCCCACAACCTTTCTAACAAGATTTTTGCCGGATACAGACAAGTTTTTTTTTTCAGACAACCTTTAAAAGTACAAACAAGAGAAAATAGTCACACTTCAAAACAACAACTTTTTTACTGATTTGAAAAGATGGATTATGCGATCCAAAGTCATATGCCCAGCTAGTATAGTTTGCAACATCAAAAATAAAATCATTTTGTAAAATTCCACATTAATGTGCAACAGAAACAGAATAAAACAATGAAATGATTTCATAAATTAAGTTTATTTAAAATTGAACACCAAAC
Organism: Pinctada imbricata; assembly: GCA_033119305.1. Lineage (NCBI taxonomy): Eukaryota > Metazoa > Mollusca > Bivalvia > Pterioida > Pteriidae > Pinctada > Pinctada imbricata. The sequence goes on from VSWD01000003.1 coordinate 16,293,657, forward strand.
CTTTCATTATTAATAGCTAGTATGCCAGAAAATAATAAAGCCTGTGTTTGTGAAACACGAATGCCCCGCAGTGGCATGTAAAATGTTGGTATAAACACCATTTTCTGTTAAGTATGTGAGAGGTCAGGGTCAGAGTAATGTTGGTATCAATGGAAAGATCTTGTCACAAAGAATACACATGTACAATATGAAAGCCCTATCACTAACCATTCAAAAGTTATGCCCAATGTTAAAGTTTTTGAAAAGTAGGTCAAAGGTCAAGGTCACGAGGTCAAAAATTTTGGTATCAATGGAAAGGTATTGTCACAAGGAATACACATGTGAAATATGAAAGCTCTATCACCTTCCATTCAAAAGTTATGCCCAATGTAAAGTTTTTCGGACAGACAGACAGACGGACAGGCCAAAAACTATATGCCCCCGTATCTTTGATTCCGGAAGCATAACCAGAAGTCTCTGACGAAACTGTAGCTCTCCTGGTTGTTTTTTCTAAAACATCAATTTCCTTTCTTTTTTTTTTAAACCAAGACCATAGGGAGCAGGTGCTCTAACAAATTATAAGTAGCATGACAAAACTACGTATCCATTATACTGCAACTATAATAGCACTCATATAATTCATAATATCCGAGATAAAGTATTTCTAAAAAGAATGTCACACCCATTTTCCAAGATCCTAGGGGCCAAGGGCTAATAGCTCAAATGAACTATCAATGACACATCAAGACTACAGATCCATTATATCGGATAAAGAATTAACTCCCCATCATTAATAGCTTTAAACGAGTAGAGAGCACAACTATATAGGAAAAATTACCACACCCATTTTCAAAGACCCTGGGGGTATAGGGCTTAAACAAAATATCAGGTGCACAACTATGCCACAGACCAATCATTGCAAAAAGAATTAATCCTACATCATTAATAGTGTCAGAGGAGTTGCAAGCACAAGATTACATTAACTTATATAGGAGAAAATGACCACACCCATTTCTGAGACCCTAAGGGTCAGGGGCTAAAACATAATATCAGGTGCACAACTAGACCAGAGACCCATAATATTGCAATGAGAATTTAGTCTCCATCATTTATAGTGTTAGAGGAGTTGCGAGCACAAGATTACATAGAGTTATATTGGAGAAAATGACCACACCCATTTCTAAGACCCTGGGTGTCAGGGGCTCAAACAAAATATATCAGGTGCACAACAAGACCACAGACCCATCATATTGCAAAAAGAATTAAGTCTCCATCATTTATAGTGTCAGAGGAGTTGTCCGGACAAGATTACCCAGATCGCATGACTACGTTGGGCCAATGTTGGTAATATGTTGTATGGTTGGCCGGTGGTTGGCGTTGGCATGTCAACGTTGGACCAACATTGGCCCAACATTGTATTTGTCGGACATACCAATGAATTATCGCTGTTGTTGGACTGAGGTTGGGCCAATGTTGGTCCAACATCGTATGTTCAAGATAAAAGCACCGATCGAATTATATAATTTTACAAATGAGATTTACAATACAATAATATCAGGTGCACAACTAGACTGCAGACCCATCATATTACAAAAAGAATTAAGTCTCCATCATTTATAGTGTCAGAGGAGTTGCAAGCACAAGATAACATAAAGTTATATAGGAGAAAATGACCACACCCATTTCTAAGACCCTGGGGTCAGGCGCTCAAACAAAATATATCAGGTGCACAACCAGACCACAGATCCATCATATTGCAAAAAGAATTAGGTCTCCATCATTTATAGTGTCAGAGGAGTTGCAAGCACAAGATTACATAGAGTTATATAGGAGAAAATGACCACACCCATTTCTGAGACCCTAAGGGTCAGGGGCTAAAACATAATATCTGGTGCACAACTAGACCAGAGACCCATCATATTGCAATAACAATTTAGTCTCCATCATTAATAGTGTCAGAGGAGATGCGAGAACAAGATTACATACAGTTATATAGGAGAAAATGACCACACCCATTTCTAAGACCCTGGGGGTCAGGGGCTCAAACAAAATATATCAGGTGCACAACAAGACCATAGACCCATCATATTGCAAAAAGAATTAAGTCTCCATCATTTATAGTGTCAGAGGAGTTGTCCGGACAAGATTATATTACATAGAATTTAATGACCACGCCCATTTTATAAGACCCTGGGGGTCAGGGACTGAAACTAAATGTCAGGTGCACAACTAGACCATGGACCAAGTAAAATGCAAAAAGAAATAACTTTCTATCTCTAACAGTTTCAGAGGAGTTGTCCGGACAAGATAACATAGAATTTAATGACCACGCCCATTTTATAAGACCCTGGGGGTCAGGGACTGAAACTAAATGTCAGGTGCACAACTAGACCATGGTCCAAGTAAAATGCAAAAAGAATTAACTTTCTATCTCTAACAGTTTCAGAGGAGTTGTCCGGACAAGAATTGTTATTGTTATTGTTATTGACTATTTTACTTTGTCAGATACTGAGCTACCCAAAACTTCTTATCCAAATCACTCAAGCGGAAAATGTAGGTCAGATGCTGCATCCGATGCATGGGTTCACCTCAGCATCCAAAGATGAATCACTTGTGCAAGTTTGGTTACTGTAGCATCAGTGCTTTGTCAGATACTGAGCTACCCCAAACTTCTTAACCAAGTCACTCAAGCGGAAAATGTAGGTCAGATGCTGCATACGATGCATGGGTTCACCTCAGCATCCAAAGATGAATCACTTGTGCCAGTTTGGTTACTGTAGCATTAGTACTTTGTCAGATACTGAGCTACCCCAAACTTCTTAACCGGACGCAGACGCGTGGGGTTATAGCATAAGCTCACTCAACTTCGTCAAGGTGAGCTAAAAATGATGGTATGTGAAGAAAGGTCTTGTCACAGGGAATGCACATGTGAAATATCAAAGCCTATCACTCAGCAATCAAAAGAAATAGCCAATCTAAGATTTTTTTAAAAGTAGGTCAAATATCTAGGTCTTGGTCATGAGGTCAAAAGTTATGATATGTGTAGAAAGGCCTTGTCACAAGAAGGAATACACATATGAAATATCAAAGCTCTATCACTTACCAATCAAAAGATATAGCAAATCTTAATTTTTTTTGAAAAGTAGGTCAAATATCTAGGTCAAGGTCATGAGGTCAAAATTATGGTATGTGTAGAAAGGTATTGTCAAAAGGAATACACAAGAGAAATATCAAAGCCTATCACTTGCCAATCAATAGATATAGCCAATCTTGGTTTTTTTAAAAAGTAGGTCAAATATCTAGGTCAAGGTCATAAGGTTAAAAAATATAGTATGTGAAAAAAGGGCTTGTCACAAGAAATACACATGTGAAATATCAAAGCCCTATCACTTACCAATCAAAAGATATAGCCAATCTTAGATTTTTTGAAAAGTAGGTCAAATATCTAGGTCAAGGTCACGAGGTCAAAAAATATGGTTTGCGTAGAAAAGCATTGTCACAAAGATTACACATGTGAAATATCAAAGCCCTATCACTTGCCAATCAAGAGATATAGCCAATATTAGATTTTTAGAAAAGTAGGTCAAATATCTAGATCAAGGTCACAAGGTCAAACATTTTATGTGTAGAAAGGTCTAATCACAAGGAATACACATGTGAAATATCAAAGTCCTATCACTAATCAATCAAGAGATATAGCCAATATTAGATTTTTAGAAAAGTAGGTCAAATATCTAGGTCAAGGTCACAAGGTCAAAAATTATGATATGTGTATAAAGGTCTTGTCACAAGGAATACACATGTGAAATATCAAAGCCCTATCACTTACCAATCAAAAGTTATGGGGTGTGACACCCAAGTGTGACAGACAGACGGAGGAACGGATGGACGGACAGACGAACAACGGACAAAGTGATCCCTAAGTGTCGCTGTGCTTCGCAGGCGACACAAAAAGTCAACATCTTAAAATAAATTCAGAGTATATTTGATAGCGTATGTGGCCAAGTTAATTCGAAGTATGAAAATAAGTACACAAAGCCAAACTAGCTATAGCTTGTCTTATTTAAAAAATCATTAAAAATCTAAAAGTTGATATTTTGACAAAATTCTTTCACAGTTTCATTTCTAGCGATAAATATAAAAATGAAAAGAGAAAAAAAACTGAAAAAGGGAAAAAAAAATTGTTGGGGTCCCGCCGGGGTTTGAAGCTACTCCCCATGGGTCCATTTGGCATGGAAAACATACATTATACCAATGTACAATCTTAAAAAATATTCCTTAAAAATCCAAAAGTGGATATCTTGACAAAATTCTTTCACTTGTAGGGTACCATGCATGAGTACCTCATACCTACAAATTGTCATGACAATCTGAAGAGTGGTTATAGAAAAGAAGCAGAAAATGTATGAAAATCAACCCCCCCCCCCCCTTCCTTTTTACATAAGAAAAAAATTCATAAAAATCAAAAAAATAAATTTTAAGCATAAAATACATATCAAAGCATTAAGTAAGTTAAATATGATAAATATGTAGTAAATGAGTGTGTAAAATCATACACTTATTGAGTTATTTAAAGAAATAGTGCAAAAATGTGCATTTCTGACAAAGTCCGAAAAGACGTCAAAAACGCGTCAAAAATTTGACTTCGAAGTGGAACCAAAAATAACAACACTTCTTAAGACATCTCTCTAGATCATCCTGATGCTTTCGGTTTGTCGATACATGCTTCGGTTCTGAAGAAGAAGTTTGTCAAAGGAGGGTACCCCCCGTGACCTACTTTTGGCTGTGGTGGCGCCACCTGTTGACAGATCCGGACGAAAAACAACAACACTTGTAGGGGACCATGAGTACTTCATACCTACCAAGTTTCATCAAAATCCCTTCAGCCGTTCTGGAGAAGAAGTTTAAAATGTGAAAAGTTTACGACGACGACGGACGACGACGACGACGACGACGACGACGCCGGACGACGGACGCCGGACGTAACACTATGACAATAGCTCACTTGAGCCTATGGCTCAGGTGAGCTAAAAAAACCCCCAAAAAATGTAAAGTTCATTAATCTAGTGAAGTGAAGGGTGGGGCTTCTGATTTGGGGTTTTATAACATTGACTTTGTTAGTGCAATTTCTATGTGCCTTGGTACTGAAATCTATGTTTCTTGAGGGCAAGACTTAATTCTTTTATGGGACATGTCATAATTCAAATTTATTTCCTTTTGTAAAGTGTACTTGCTAGCAGCCATGATACTGACAGTGGTGTAACTAATGGGTTGGGCATCTGTAAAAGGCCTGTTGTGACCACAGCTTTGGTTCAAAGGGTTTATCCTATACAGTGTGTTAGTATTTTTCATAGTGGACTAGCGAGTGCAACTAGCCAACAGGGGATGCTCACTCCTCCTGGGCAGTTGGTCCCACCTCTAGCTTGCTAGGGGTACTGATATCGATTTTACTAATGGACGGGGCCTCTGTTTTGGGGGTTATTTGAATTTAAATTTAGTTTGTTGTGTTCTTAATAGTGGCCGTGGTACTGACATCATTGTTATTTAACCTCAGTCAGTGCATGTTTTGTAGATATTGTTTTCATCTTCGGCTAGCCAAAGAGGTGATGCTTTTCCTCCCGGGCATCTGGTCCCACCTCTAGCTTGCTAGGGGTCCACCAATGCTCAGTTTGGTGCTCTATTGTAAATGAGGTTTGAAATTATCGTTAGGATCTTCTTTATCTAATTTGTGGGTTGGGCTTCAATTTGGGGGTTTATGTTAGTGTCTTTTTTTTTTTAATTTTTCTTAGTGTACTTAATAGCGGCAGTAGTACTGACATAAGTATTATTTGTGGGCGGGGCTTCTATTTGGGGAATAATTGTATAATAGTATTATTGGGGGGGGGGGGGGGGGGGGGGGTAGTGAACTTGAAAGTGACCGAGGTACTGAAAACTGTTTTACTTTGAGCGGAGATTCATTTAGAGTGGTTTTTAGTATTAATTTATTCATACTGTACTTGATAACATCCGTGGTACTGAAATCAGTATTATTTTTGGGCGTGGCTTCTTTTGTGGGCTAATTCTAGTGTTATTTTTGTTTATTTTTCATAGTGAACTTGATAGCGGCCGTGGTACTGAAATCGGTTTTACTTTGAGCGGGGCTTCAATTAAAGGGTTTATTTTAGGATTAATTTATTTATCATAGTGTACTTGATAACGGATATGGTACTGACATCAGTATTATTTGTGGGCGTGGCTTCCGTTAGGGACTAATTCTACTGTTATGTTTGTTTATTTTCATAGTGTACTTGGTAGCGGCCGTGGTACTGACATCAGTATTATTTGTGGGCGTGGCTTCCGTTAGGGACTAATTCTACTGTTATGTTTGTTTATTTTCATAGTGTACTTGGTAGCGGCCGTGGTACTGACATCAGTGTTGCTCGTGGGCGGTGTTTCAGTAGGAGGATTCATGTTTTACCAACACAAAAAGTCAGTATTCAAGTATATATACAACATGCATGGATCTTGATTATTTGCAACATGGACCCAATCCACTTTAATTCTAAAATTCATCAAATCTGAAATTATACTAATTTCAGAATATCAATCGCAAATTTTCTCAATATATGCATGAATGTGTATAACCAAACTATACATCTGAGTGTTTTGTATTCATAACTGCAACAACAATAACTTTAATGAAGCATTATGCAAGAAAATAGCGATTCTACGAAATAAAAAGGAAGATGCGGAAATGTATCAGCATAATTATGCTTATATATAGATTAGCCCAAAAACAAGTTAAAGAAACATAGCAATTTTACATGAAGTGCTTGTAACAAGGATTCTGAGAAAACAAAGAAGTTCTGATGAAGTAAATTTGATGTCTGATGGTTGTTCTTTTTAGAAATGTATTATCTATTTCTTATTCTATCAACTCTTATTGAAATTTTAGACGTAAAAGATTGTTAGAGGAAATGCGGTCCATGGCTTGGAAGATTCCATTCTCAGAGCTGGATTTCAAAGTTGACTCTAAATCATTCCAAAGTACCATTATGAGCAGAGTAAGTCCTAAAAAATGAAAATAGCTTTAATAATAATTAGTCCTCTATTTATAGTGTTGATGGTCATTGGATTAGAAAATGTATAAATTTTCTTGATTCAAGATAGAAATGAGAAGATAAAATATTCGGGTAAGATATCAAATGTGTCTCGAAAAGAAATGCCAAGTTTCTAGACATCCTGTCAAATATATAGAACAAGTTACAAGTTATCGAGACAAAAAACTAAATACATTTGTAAGTGAAATAAGAACCTAAAAACTAGCGATGTACTTTAATAAAACATTTCTCTTTTATCCAATCCAATCTGTGGAAACCTAGCCATAACGCATAGCTTATTTCGGAAAAGAAAAAGACACGTTTGTTTTTGGTATTTCCTTAATTGAAAAAGTTTTTTTTTCATATTAAGAAGTCTTTATTCATGTTTACAATTATTTTTTTTTCGGATTTGATAGTGAAATCTCCCATAATCATGGTAATAGAGGTATCACCATGTGTCTGACCTTGCACCTGCTGTTGGACATTTTCATAGTCACGTCATAATCAATGACCCGTCAGATAATGCTTTGACGGTCCATTTGATTTAAGGAATCATTGTGATATTTTTTTGGTTGATCGAAGTATCAACACCAAAAATTCAGGGAAAACTGCATCGTGCGCGTAGCGCAAGATGCATTAAAGTTTTCCCTGAATATTTGGTGTTGATACCTTGATCAACCAAAAACATGATACATTGATTACTTATCATTTCAATTCATCGCTTTTCAACCTTTATTTGCAGTTTTGAAATCGTGTTGCTAACGACATTGCTTATGACGTTGCTAAGCGCGTACTTCCGTTTTGTGTTGATACAGGCATCAACAAAATTCCTCGGCCAATCAGAATCGTCATTTCGTAATAATAACAATGGTAATTAAATGATTATGACATCATAATGTGAGTCCGTTTAATGTGTGATATCGGACTTTTGGCGATCCCTTCATTCTTACCGGATATACATGTATCGTGTGAGTGGAATGGGAAACTGATTAACTCAAGATTGTGTCCTATGTTATAGTGTAAAAAAAAATTTTGTACTTGTTGCAAACATTGATATGTGAATGTGAGTCATTTACATGTGCTTACGTAGAACAAACGAATAAAATTTATCCATTCATCAAGGATTAATATTAAGTGAATAGATCAATGAAAGAGTGAATGACTTAATGAATGGGTAACCAAATGAATGAATGAATGAATGAATGAATGAATGAATTGTGCCATCCACCACTTTGACAATGGGATACCTAACTATAAGGACGTACATCCAATTATGATTACAGTCCACAATGACAATCAACAAAAGTCGTAAAAGGATGAGTCTGGAGTCGGAGTCCTCGATGATACAACAGATGTTTTGTAAAACAGCGTTACATAACGGAAGTATGGTCAGCGTGAAGGCAATCAGTAAATCCTACGTCGCCGTGACTCCGGAGTTGATCAAAGAAATGAACAAGGTAGGTATTGGTGAAATGGACAACAATTTCGTTTACTTATGAAAAAGTAATACCAGACTGCGATGTTGCTTATTTCTTGGGATCATGTAAACTTGGCGATCGCAATACTGGTATACCAGTATTGTTGACAATACTGGTATAAATTTTTGTTCCAGTATTGTCACCAGTATCTTCCAGTATTGTACGTTATGTACAATACTGGTAAAATACTGGAAGATACTGGTATTCCAGTATTGTTGAATTAACAACATATTTTTTTTGCAGATACTGGTTTTCCAGTATTGTAGAATTGAGAATACTGGAATACCAGTATTGTAAATCCAACAATACTGGAATACCAGTATTGTAAATCCAACAATACTGGAATACCAGTATTGTAAATTCAACAATACTGGAATACCAGTATTGTAAATCCAACAATACTGGAAAACCAGTATTGTTTATCTGATAATACTGGAAAACCAGTATTGTCACTCTAACAATACTGGAATACCGGTATTGTTAGAGTAACAATACTGGTTTTCCAGTATTATCAGAGGAACAATACTGGTTTCCCAGTATCGTCAGATTAGTAATACTAGTACTGGTATGCTATGATTTTCACTTATCATTCTGTTCTACCAAAATAATTGTTGATTTGATCACTTGTTATTGTGACAATACCGGAATACCAGTATTGTTAACGTAACAATACCTGAAAACCAGTATTGTCAGATTAGTAATACGATTGACATACTGATAAATGTTGATTTGAATGGACACTACCAGAATACTAGTCGAATGATTAATAACATATGATTTATTAAGAGGCACTGAAAGATTTGAGTAGCTGGTAGGTACAGGGATTTTTTTAAGGGTACTCCAGGGCCGAAATTCGGCCCCATTCCCAATGCTGAAAAACAGGCATTTTTCCCAATTTCTAAGCTTAACGTAAATTAAAATTCCCAAATTGAAAAAAAAATAAAATTCCAATAAACAGAGTAAAATAATTTCATCAAGAATCTTTAAAAAATAAACACTTAGACAATTATTTAAATTAAGTTTTTATACCTAGGCTACCTTTGTAGCAATATTGATAATACTTTTTGCTTGTTTTCTCAATTTATTTTTATAATTTTTTTCCCAATTTCAACCAAATGTCGCTACTTTTCCCAATCTTGAAGGCCCAGGCCCCTGGAATCGGACGGTAGAAAAAACCATGAGGTACCTCCATCTGAGTCTGTAACGCGTACAAAGATGAAGCACTGTCCTGAATTGCACAGTTGAGTTGGGGTCGCTTCATGGTTAGTACACAGAGTGCTTGGCTATGGTAGGAACCAAGTCTCGCTGGAAAACTAGTATCGAATAAGTAACAATACTGGAATTCCAGTATTGTCACATTTACAATACTCTGTATTTCTCTATTTTATTTCAAAGTAAATAAAGTGTAGGATTCATGTCCAATATGGTCATATTTCAATACCGGAATACAAGTATTGTCAATATAACAATACTAGAATACCAGTATTGTAAATTCAACAATACTGGATTACCAGTATTGTAAATTCAACAATACTGGAATACCAGTATTGTCACAATTTCGATACTGGTCTTCCAGTATTCTTACTTTTACGATACTGGTATTTCAGTATTGTATATATGACAATACTGGAAAATACTGGACAATACTAGTCTACCGGTATTGTGGCATGGACAATACTGGTAAAATCGATATTCCAGTATTTTTATTTTTTCCAGTATCTTCCAGTATTGTTAAATTTACAATACTGGAATTCCAGTATTGTCACTTTCACAAAATAATTTTTTTATCCCAACAATACTGGAATACCAGTATCTGTACAACAATACTGGAACAAAAATTTGTACCAGTATTGTCAACAATACTGGTATACCAGTATTGCGATCGCCAAGTTTACATGATCCATTTCTTGCAAGCATTAAATGCCTACTCATCCCGTTAACTTATTTGTTTAATTTGGGGGTGGCCAAGGGCGTGGGTTGGGGTAAAATTCAAAGGTATTGCTTTCCCAGATGTATCTTCATAAAATTGTTAACGCATTAAGAATGTTGCATGTAGCGAAATGGGATAAATCTACCAACAAAGGGAAGAGTTACCACATGAAATATGTTGGCTAAATGTATCAGTGTCCAAAGTCTTTTTTGCCTGTATTATTGCACCTTGAAGACATTTTCTTCAATTGCTTTTATACCTAAAGTAAGAACATTATGTTGACCGTATCTAGGTTAACAGGTTTAACCTCGATGACTTCAAATCACATATATATGCGTTGCAAAATACCTACAAGTAGCTATGTAAAACGATTAATTTACAGACAACAGTATGCATTTAACAAAAACAAAATAATCCAACAAAATAAATGCCATCCTTTTATGATGAATACATAATCATTATGAAAAAAAATATTTCGTTTATTTCCGTCAGGTTCGATCCCTAAAGCACACGAATTTGAATCCCTTGGTCGGCGCATGCGTGGACCCTCTACATATTTCGTTGATAACGATGTATTGTAGCAAAGGGAGCTTACAGGACGTATTGGAAAACGACAATATACGATTGGACTGGATCTTCAAGTTATCATTTGCATATGACATAGCTAAGGTAGTAAGACAATACTATATTTGGTCAATATATTTCAAATTGAGAAGTATTAATATAGTCTAAATATCAATGTATGAAAAAGAGGTAGAAAGTAAAATACAAAATATATATGGAGTGGTTTTTGTAATGAATGAAAACCTTCATCTGTGCATAATATTCTGGCTAAAATTGTAAAACTGTTCTTTATTTGCTATTTATTATTCCAAATAAATTGAAAAGGGTTACCACCCAATCAGAATGTACGAAAAAATATAGTACAAATTCAGCATACATAAAAAAGAAAAATGCTTAAAGAATAGATATTTTCAGGGTATGTCCTACATCCATGGTTCACCAGTAAAAGTTCACGGTCGGCTGAAGTCAAGTAATGTTCTGGTTGACAAATTTTGGTCATGCAAGGTTGGCGACATTGACCTCCCTATTTTCAGAAGCGATGAGAAAAACGTGGATGGCGAGCATGCGCAGTACTATAGTAAGACATTAATTTCATTTCCTTGATGTAATTCTATTCTTTTTATGCTCATGCTCTCAGTTTAAAACTGCAGGGGATTGAACCTTCTTCCCATAGTCTCGAACATTCATATAAAAGTTCCCATCTATTTGCAAATTCATCCAGATATCTTTAACCATTAATGTATTGATATTATATCAGTTTCGATGTTTAGATAATATAAGAACTACTTTATAATTATTATATTGGGCGGGGGGTGTAATAAATACATGTACTATATAAGCGAATGCTCATTAAAGTTATCTTTCCGTATAATTTTCATTCTACAAAAATTAGTGGTAGCTAGAATATGTCCTATAAAATCAGATTGAGAAGTTGTGTTTGACTTTCATTCGCTAATGAAAATAAATAATCCTATTAATAAATGAAAATGCGAATGTTAATCTATAGAATTTCAAGTAAACGAAAGCTCGTGCAATTTCGAATTATTCAACACTTTACTGCATTAGACATGTTATTTTAATGAAAACTCATCTGAGACTAAAATTTTTACATGTAGTTGATACATTTATAAATACTTGATATTAATTATCGTCTGTAGACTTAGGCCCAAGAAATTAACATAGAGCAGTTAGTAGTTTCCTGTGACCTCGTCAATGAAAGCCATCCATCAATTAATTTAATGGCTACTAGAAATGTACTTCCGAAATATCAGACACTTTTAAACGTGTCCCTTACATAGATAGATGATCGATTTATATCATACTAGAGAACAAGGTCATCGAACATTTGCCAAAGAATGCATTTTGTGGCTGCATAGATTAACACTCAATTTAAAATTCGAGCGCTCGATATAAAATTTGAGCACTCAATATAATTTTCGAGATCTCAAAATAAGATAAAGTATTTAATTAACGATATTTAAAATTGTACTAGATAAATAATCGATAGATAAAAGAATTTTAAGTATATTCACATGAGAAAACTACAAGGGTGATGAAGGTTATCAAGAATGAAATTATTATAGATTTAGCCATGACAAGTATCCTGGAAAATGCTGGAGTAAAACTTAAAAAAAAAATTAAAAAGATATGAAATATAAACGGCTGTGTTAAGCTAAAGGATGACCGTTTTTGTTGTTCAACTGTATTTTTTGGCACATTTACCAGAATCATACAAGCATATCGATCTCTACAGTCAAGGTAATTCAAAATATTCAGTTCATTAGAAAATGATGTTGAGGAGATTATCAAAGAAAGGGATCCGAGATTAGTTCATTCGTTTTACAATTGTAACATGCATTGTTAACACAAGAAAGACTCCAGAAATTACAAAGAAAAAATGAATCCAAAACAAACATTATTTTCGCAAGATATGAAACCAGCTCTAGAGAATGAAAGGATCTAAGAAGTACCACAGATTCTGGGAGAGACAAATAAATCTCAATCATCTTGCCGACAAGCCTCGTCATGGATTTCAATCGGCAGGATGTGGTGTTTAATCCCTTTTCTCACTTTTATCGTCGTTTTTGTGTTTACTTTTATAAGTCAATGATTGATTAGAAATTGACGTCAAAAAGAAACGGGAGTGTGCATTTAGCAACGTCAACAGCAATGTCGTTAGTAACGTCAAATGCAAATGTTAAACGTCTTCAAATTTATTAGCATCATTTAAGATGGTAGTGTCAGGGTAAGGGACGTAACTCACAATTGATCTCACGAACGTTTGTTGTCTGGCGTAACGTTACCATCGTTTGTTTTCACGACAAGCATCTGCATGACTTAATCATGACATCATAATAGGGGAATTTCCCGCGCGGTGCACAGAGGTAAACGGGAATTTTTTCTATGTTTTCTCTATATATCATAATCTATTTTCATGAGTAAGCATTTCATTTTCTCTGTTTTATATCCTGAAATTGAGCATTACTTATAGATTGAATATGTTTCCGATATCTATACGTTTCTTTATTCTTTTGATATTTTCAGTATCTACACTAATCTTTTGACCTAACGTAAATGTCGAAAGAAATCTGATGTCATCTGATAATTATCACCATGATAACTTCGATTTTAATTTGAGCGTGATTAGTGTAAATAGAGTATATTTACCTTTATACGATACCTTCGTTTGATCATCTAGAAGAAAAAAAAAATGTATCATAGAAAGCTCGAAAGGGGGAAAGGTGTCCGGCTCGGCAATCTGGGACGATTAGTTTTTATTAAAGAAACAGTGTCCCTAAAAATGAATTGTATTGAAAACGTAAAATTTATTCCAAAGGATCTAGAAAGAGGAAAAAAGTAGTAATAAAAAGTTTTATTTGAAAATATGCACTAACAACCCTAATATTGTCGATTTTTTAATAATTAAATCTCCGTATAACTCTATTGTAAAAAAAAAAACCTCAATACATTGTAGGTGGCGCCAGTGAAAAGAATTAGAGCTGCGCACCCGAAATTCAAAATTACGTCTTTAAAGTTCTATAACTGTTAATGTATGTGCAAGATTCGCCTGAAAATTTGAATTTATACAAATGAGAATGTATACTTTCATGTGAAATGAACGATTTTGCATTCTAAAATTTTGTAAAATTTAATTTATTTTCAGGGACACCGTCCCTTTAAAAAAGATCGGGAAAATAAAATAAATTGTATGAATTTCAAGAGGAGAGGTCCAGGATGGGGCGGGGGGGTGGTGGTGGTTTCGGTTCTAAATAACTCGACTCCATCTTTACCCGAGCAATTGACAGTACATCCAATTTTCCCTTTTCTTCTTTTTTCTTTTTTAAATTTTCCTTTTTTTTCATTTTACTTTAATCGTAATATCAACTGAGTCAAATGCACGAATAACGACTAAATTCTGAAATAATGATAACTGTTATTTATTCAAATTAATTTTACAATTTCGCGTAAGCATGATGATTATAAATTTGCCATCAAGACATACAACGCTATGCTTAACCTCGACGTAACGTACTAATGCGACGTAAAAAAAATGGGGGTAGGGGTTACCCAAATGGCGCTAACTCGGTAAAAATAGGTTCGATTTCCCTGAAATTTGCACAGATTTAAGACAGATAATTAATCTCTTTTCCATAAGTTTTTTATTGAAATTAAATGATACGTTTTTTCATGAGCTATGTAAATGTGACAACTTTCGGAACTTCAGAAAGGTACATGTTTATCCTTATTTTCTATTAAAATCGCTTCTAAAATAAGTATGGTGATATTAAAACTTCAAAATTTTACTTAAACAGAAAGATGTATGTATTATCTTTAAAATGCCAAGCTGATACTTAATAAATTTGCAGGCTCATTGAATATCTGAGAACAAATTTCGTGACAAAGTCGCCATTTTCTGCATTGAAAGGGGGACAAAATTTGGAGATTTTGAATTGCGACCCACGTCAAACGATTGGTTCGATTTCTTTCAAACTTTTAAGTTAGCAAAAGATGCATGACATCAAAGTTAATGAATATTGCAATTATGAAGAAAATTGAATGTAGGGGTTATGGTGAGACTACCACCTTAAAAAGCAGATAAATTTACAGCATGAAGGATGCTACAGGACCCTTCTGTAATTTGAGAAAATTTGTAAACAGAAATTTTGGAATGCGTTTAAAGAAACGACCTACCGCAAAGTTTTAAATTGACGTCAAAAAGGGCAGAAATAACGTAACCTGTAATGTGCGTGAAGTTTTCCATTTATTTTTGGAATATATATCCCTATGAATGAAACATGAAACAGAAATAATTATATCAGATGTATAATGTTTCAACTTCCGGGAGGGTGAGATAAGACAGGGTGAGATAACGCAGGATGAGACAAGAACATTCCCTCCAAGCAAAATTGAGGATTTTACTGCCAAAAATGAGAAACAATGATCTCATAAGCCTGTTTAGATACAGTAACATCGGTATTTAACCTACCTGAAAGGTTTTGTCTTCACTTGAAGTAAAATTCGAAAGATTTTGTTCTGCTGCCAAATTCTAGGTCGATATTTTATGTAATGATGGATATTACGTAACTAAAACGATTGTGCATCTATAATAAATAACATTTTGCAGGATGCAATTTTAATGTAACAGTTACTGTTTTTTTTTTTATCTTTTTTCATTTCTTCTAAATCCATGAAATGGGTAACTGATGCTATTATTTATATATGTTTAATTGTAATTATTTGGTACATCATATGCGCATTTCAAGAAACAATTCATCATCAGTGATGCTCGAGACCGAAAGAGAAGAAATCAAAATAAAGAATTATAAAGAGCTAAATTCTTAACATGACCTTAACTGAAAACTATATAGCCAGCTCAGAACAGCTATGTTTACTCTCAAGTAGTCGATACTTTTGCTGAGATGAAAGATAACTATGTAAAAAATGCAGATTATTTATGTCGACACTCAAAGTAGTAATGTACACATTCAAATTATTATGACGCGGAAACGAGGGAAAAGAGGATGAAAAATTCCCGTCACGAGTGTAAATTTTATGTCTCACTCAGTAGAAAGCTAAAGAATCTATTTCTTCTTCCATGAAACATAAGAAAAAAGTTAATTCAAACAACGTTTCATGCCATCTAACGTCATGTTTTCTGACGACGTTACTGTGCCGTCACAATAAGATTCTCTTCTATCATTGGTCAATTGCAGCATTTTTGACAACTGATGTGTCTCACTGGAGAAGAAAATGATTTCTCAGACTTGTACTCATGAAATATGCAAAATAACTTCAGAAAAAAATCTTATCTCTTTTTCTGTTAATGCAGTTATCACATGAAATAAATGGACGGAAAACTGCATCAATGACCTCCTTCATATTCGGTATCTTTTAATAATGAAACGATATGTGTAATAGTCAAATAGCGAAATGTATATAAAGTTTTATTTCATTGGTGCTCTTAAAAGTGAAATGAAAATTGAATGCTTCATTTCCAGCCGATATTATCTGCTACACAGGCACGGCTACAGCCTTGAAAACAACATATTTCCCAGTCATGACAATCCGAATCGTCAAAGCATTCATCTGTGCCGCAGACCGAATGTCCACCAGACGGCGGGCAATTATCAGATTGGCATTGGACTGCAATAGAAATATATTTTGATTGTTATAAATATTGCTGCTATAATTGAGATTTGGATCACGTATAGATATTTTCCTTAATATAATTATGTATTGAAATATCAAATTGCATAATTGCGTAAACCGTCAATATAAAGGTCTCTTAATTCATTTTGTGTGAGTGTTGTCTGTTGTTGGTGGTGAAACATTACAATTTTCTGTTTGAATTTCGTGCATTCATTTTGCTAGTTGTTTTGATAGTTGGTTTTTTTTGTGGTTGTGTTTCGCCATGGACACTATATCAGTAATAAAATTTAGACTTTAGGACTATACATTTGTCTAGGACCTATCGTTATATAATCATTCATGGGTACAAAACATTGATCATTGCCTCTAATGTATTCTCATTTTGATCTTGACGTTTGACTACAGACGATGGGAGAGGGGGGAATCGTGTTTCACAATGATATATTGTTTTAATTGTAAACAATTTTGATATTGATCCAGCCGGTTTATTATTTTTTCAGGTATATTCAAATCTAACGTGACTCTAGTCTTCTTTGTGTTAAAAGGTGTCATTTTTAAATCAAATCATTCGTTACAAAAAAAATTGATACGACTGAAAATCGCTAAAGCTTGAAAATAGATTACGAGAGTACCCTATCTGTTATACTGTAACTTTCTTCACAACACATTTACGCTTCGATTAAAAACCGTTTTGTCGTCTTTTGGCACCTCTTCCAAAGAGTTTTTTTTTTAAATTATCAATTGCTATCTTTATCTAGTGATTCTTTATGTTTGTGTGATAGGTGGTTTATCATATTTCTAGCAATTCTATGCAGTTTTTCGAGACCTCCCGGTAATCGGACAAATGGGAGGGTTGTGCGCACGTAATCCGGATAATCACATAGTAGCAGATGGCTGTCCTAAGTCGGCACCGATTGCCAATTCGTCTTCATGGGTTATGTGTGATATTTTGTGTTTCATTGTTCTATGATGTGAGTTGGTATTCATTGTCCCTCTTGTGTCTCTTTCTGAGTGTCTGCTCTGTGTTTTTGCATTGGGTGTTTTGGGGTTTTGCTGTTGGTGCTGCAACTTTCTTTCATTTCATATATTTGGCGGTTTATCATGTTCATAACAATTATATGTCAGTTTTTGTGTTCATTTGGACGGTACGTAGGATATTCCTATTGCTGTTAGTGTTTAATTATTCCGTAATTTTATTATCTTTGCCGTCCAAAGTCGGCACCGATTACCCATTGGTCTTGTTGGTTGATGTGTAGTCTTTTGTGTTTCATGTTTATATGTCGTGTATCTCTTTTCCGTCTCTTGGTATGCTTATTTTTAGTGTTTTCGCATCGGGTGTTTTCTTGTTTTGCTGTTAGTGTTGCAACAGGGTCTTGTTGGAGATCCCCTCCCTTCTCTTGTGGAAATATGATAATTAAGAAATTATCGAGTAATGATTACATATACCAAATGATAAATGGAAAATTTAGTTATACTCACTTGAGAAAACTGCAAACATTAGAAAAATGATCAGGCACGAAACAACTTTGGTCATGGTAATTATCCTGAAACATGATAAGAAAACACTTCAAACAGGTACAACAATATGTATAATTTTGTCTTTCGAGGATTATGTTGACAATAAAGCATACAAGTACATTAATACAATGTATCATTATTATCAAACTACAGATTTTGTGCACGGCAATGATATTTTTAGCGACATTTTTCAGCTGAATGCATTTATAGACCAGAAACGTATTCTCATCTCATGTCTACTCTTCCTTGTTATACTAAGACCTGATGTTATTGCCGATGACCGATCGTTTAATGTTACATAATAGAAGGGAGAAGATATCCTTCCCTTTTCTTTAGAAGTATAAATCTTAGGGTCCTTAGAATTTACTGTGAGATTCATTCAAAAGTAGTCTCCTAAGTGCATGCCAAAGAATTTAAGACTTGGAAATTTGTGAATGATTTGAAAAAAAATGTGAAATTGAATTTTAAAACTCCATTACATCTACAAATGTACAAAGCACGTGCATTTTTTAAGTGTGAATACAATAAGTGCAAAAGAAATCAATTAATATTCGTATATGTGTAAGCTTCGACAAATGAATTATCTAATACTCCTGCACATTTAAAGTGACATTTTTTGTGGTTTTTTTTTTTTTTTACTTACCTAGAATTACTTGTCCTGCACTCGGTAAACAGATTTGTGTTCTGTACTGAAGTTAGGACAGAAAAACCTTTTATATTCAATACTTGTCCGATATATTATGTAATAATGGATAAGTCTCCTTTTCGTATTATATTCATAATAAAAAAAAAGAAAGTAGGAGAGTAATATTTCGCAGTATGCGACTTTAATGTTGCAGTTACTGCTATTTTCAGGCAATACCTAATCCTTCTTCATATCGCCTTAAAACCATGAAATGAGTAACAGATGTTATATAATACCATTTGATGATTTTTGTTACCAAAAAAAGAACAAGTAAAAAAAGTAGGCTGACATGGACTGCCTAAATTAAGGTAGAAGAACCGCAAGGTACTTTTAGCCCAAATTCCTAAAACGTCAGAGTGTCCGTGTTCAAATTTTCGATACTTTTTATTTCGTATCCTTCTGCAGTCCGAAGAATGTAAGAAAAATGGTTGCTAGAGGTTTCGGCCTTTTCCTTGTTCCTTGTTCTCAAAGGTTTCGGCTCGGAAATTTTGACCTTTTTCTTCTGCAGCCTCCACTTTCTTTAAAACCATCCTATGCATGGATAGATATGAAAGATATTTTACTGTAAATTATGAAATAGAAATAAGTTGATTTCTCAATTTGTCTGACATTATATTTCTCAATACTCTTAACAAGGACTTTCTTTTTACCATAATGTATCGTGTTCAAGATCAATGTTTATGTTAATGTATGTTAATCTCATCGAAGCTAATGTATGCCAATTGCTCAACTGTGCTACTGAATGTAACACTTTGTGACCCACTTTAATCCATGTGTGTATATGTCTTTCCTTTTGTCTGGTGTTCACACTTTAGTATATCCTTAAACTTTCAGGGATGACCATGCATCGTGAGTTTAAAAAACCAAATTAAGATCAATGTGACACAATGTATTGTGGCCAAAAAGTCGACATACTTGGTTTTTTTTAATAGACCAGTTCTTATTATTTACAACTCCTACACTGTAATAGTTGTAATTTTCGCTGGATGAAATTTAGCGATTATAAAATCATGACATTTCGCTTGGAAAAAATTTCGCGATATAAACGTATCTTCAATTGTAAGAATGCAGCATAATTATTTTTGCGTGGGGAAAATTTTCGCGAAATAAACGTATCCTCAATTGTGAGAATGCAGCATAATTATTATCGCGAGGGGAAAATTTTCGCGAAATGAACGTATCTTCCATTGTAAGAATGCAGCATATTTATTTTCGCATGGGGAAAATTTTCGCGAAATAAACGTATCTTCAATTGTAAGAATGCAGCAGGGTTATTTTCGCGCGGAGAAAATTATCGCGAAATAAACGTATCTTCAATTATAAGAAGGCAGCATTCTTATTTTCGCGTGGGGAAAATTTTCGCGAAATAAACGTATCCTCAATTCTGAGAATGCAGTATAATTATTATTGCGAGGGGAAACTTTTCACGAAATAATCGTATCTTCAATTGTTAGAATGCAGCATATTTATTTTCTTGTGGGGGAAATTTTCGCGAAATAAACGTATCTTCAATTGTAAGAATACAGCATAATTATTTTCGCGTGGGGAAATTTTCGCGATGTCCATTGATTCGCGAAATATGCGAAAATTACCCAAACGCGAAAAATCAACATTTACAGTATCATAATTCCCATCTTTACGAAAGTTAAAAAACATAAATAACATTGAATTATTCTTGAATTTTTGTGTTCAGTCAAAAACGCTCCTTCACGATTAAATTTCATTCCTTTTTTTATCTATAATTTCAGAACTACTATGGACAGCTCCAGAGATACTGCGGGAACCACCAGATGAGATGCGGGGTACACAGAAAGGAGACGTCTACTCGTATGCAATAATCCTACACGAAATTATACAACGATCCCCTCCTTACGGCGACTTCTCTGATGACCCTTATGGTACGGATACTTTTTAACACTCCTAGAATAATAATTATTTAAATTGAAACAAGTGTTCACGTAAAATATTTTTGTATAATAAATTTGTAACATTGAACAGATATAAATTTTTTGTTTGGATCTATCTACGATATAGCTACGTGTACGATTTGATAATTTGAAAAAGAAGTCATACATAGCCTAGTATGTTGCATTTAATCACGCCCCCGCGGTTATAGAGGACGCAGTCCGCGCCACAGGCACGGGCGTAGTCCTCATCAAGGTAACACGTGTATATATATAGGAAAAATCGTGTTTTTTTTCAATTGAATTCTATGCTATACCTATAGGTTCCAAAACCGTGGTCAATGACGTCATTCTCCCCATTGCCCATTTGATCAGCGTGAAGCGCAAGCTAATTTTTTTGACAATGTCACTTGACGACAGAATGAAACCCACTGATGACCATGATTTCTCAATCTCCTTTGCATATTCTCCGTTTGGCTTAATCCTCCAATGTCCTAATGTATGTTTTGTACTTTGTTTCACGTAATACTGACATTGCGCCATCATTTCCAACCTAAATCATGTTTAGTCCGAATATCCTCTTGAAAATTACAACGTGATGCAGCATGCGACGTCAGCATTAAACTTTGTTTCGCGGACTTTCTCAGTTTCTTTCATCGACAGCTCCCTCAGACAAATCCATGGATAAACTCATAATGCTGGGATGAAAATACAAACAAAACAATATCAGCGCGATCAGTGACTTACTGAACTTCATTCTCCTTTCGATGATGATTTGCAGCTGATATTTTGATACTTGTAGATCGAATAATGTGGTTTCTCTCCACATGTATAAGATCTACATGTAGAATCAACAGGAAATGTATGCAGTGTTAATCCCAAAACAAACTTCTAAATGTCTGCTGCCTTCGATACTGTACACAACGCGTCGATCACAACTTACGTCATTATTAACTGCTGCACTTAGTACAAATAGGTAAACACAAACTGGGGCTCTGTTCAAAGCATAAAATAAGTCTGGGTATTTTTTTACTCCTTGGAGGTAAATCATAGGCGGATCCAGGGTTATTCAAAAAAGGAGGAGGGGTGAGGGCTTCAGATTTTTTAGGAAAGAGGGGGGGGGGGGGTAATTGTAAATTGTGGGGGAAGGGGGGTGACAGGGGGTGAATTTTCAATGTTAATTTTTCCGATGAAAGTAAAAGGGAGTGCAAGGGGGGGGGGGAGGGTATAAATATTCCTGATACAACTGACATTTCATCACCCAATGAACTATGAAAAATGACCATTTAAAAGTTTAATTGAATTAAATAATCAAGATACATGTAAATCTTACAATATGTAAATACTTCAGAAAAAAGTAAAATTCTTTTTTTCATATATTTTTTTTATTTTAATGGTTTGTGCCCACAGTTTTCTGGCCCGAGTTCTCTTTTCCTTAGTTTTCATCAAGGTCCAAGGACTTACAATATATACATAGATTAAGATTACATCACTGGATCTCTTCTCATCTGTCATTTAAGTTTCAAAATTAAGCATTGCGATTTCATGTTTACTGATTGTTTAACTTTTGTGACTTCAAACCGGCCGACATTGAGAGTTGTTTCCCCGCATTTACGAGTTATCTGTCGATCCAGAAATTTTCTATAAAAATACATCCTCTCCTGTAGATGATTATGGATTTCAAGAAAAAAACGTAAGATTGATAAAGTGAAAATGATGCTGGAAAAGAATAACAAGCCGGAACACAAATTGTATGACATATTTAGTTTATTATTCACTTAGTAAAAAAATATTCAATGACGAATGGTGAAAAATCAATGAAATTATAATACATCTGCGTCCTCACAATAATTCATATTACTCCTATAATCACAGTGTAAATTCTATACAAATGAATTAGCATTTGTAAATATATTGAAATGCTTCTCTCAAAGACGGAAATCAGCGGTACAAGGTTTGCGATATTGTTTCAAGAAGGGGGAAAGCGGAACAGAAATCTTACTCATGTATATGCGTATGAAGACAAGAAAACCCGATATCCAAAATAAGCAGTTCGGATGTAAGTCAGAAGATTCATGTGTACCTTCAAAAGTATACGTTCATGAAAACGGGAACCATTGTGGATGTCGTGAAAAACTGTTTGATTGATGAAAAATAAAAGCATAACTTTTTAACTTTTCAAACACTGGACTATGTAAATCGTGTACTGTCTCTTTGTGGAATTTTTGCTTTCCCTCGAAGAACATAGTTTTAAATTCATTTTCTGAATAGTGTGGCTTGCATTATGCGTTATCTTTCTACGTATTAACTACATTTTCAGACACGATACAGCGGCTAATATGTCATGAGAGTCCTCCCTTCCGTCCGAAAATAACATCAGATGCCGGTGATGAGAGAATATTAGACATGATGCGTCATTGCTGGGAAGAAATCCCGATGTTCAGGCCTAGCTTCTCAGAGCTCTGTCATACCTTCAAGAAAATAAGCACGGGAAGGTAAAACTGAAAAATGAAAAACTACCAATATTTCCGCCACCTTACTGCAGCAGATGCAAATAAAATTTAAGTGTTCCAATATGAATTTTGTGAAATGACCCTGCCGTTTAGATACACAAAATTGAAAAAAAAATCAACCTAGAGGGTGGTACTGCATGTAAAATACTAGTAAATTTTTATTGTTTGAAGTTCATTTTGACTTAAATGAGTTAAAGACGATCCTAGCGATAATCTCAATAGCACTCAAATAGAGCACCAACTTGAGCATCGACGGACCCCTAAAAGCTAAAGGTGGGACCAGGTGCTCGGGAGGAGTAAGCTTCCCCTGTTGGATAGCCGCACCCGCCGTCAATGTTCATGCACGAAATTGAAACAGTATATAAAATACATGTACTATCTTAGGTTATGTCTATAAAGAAAGTGCTATGGCGACAAAGTCAGGGAGAAATATTCAAAACACTTACTGTCAAACCCCTTGCGGCGAACTTTTTCACGAGCTCTACACAAGTACCACTGATGAGGATTATCTGTCCAAAATACCTGTCTGTGCATTTAAATTGGTTTGAAATATTGTTCCAGAAAGTAACAAATCGAAACACATAAATTTTCTTGCATTTGCAGTAGTTAGATGTCACAAATTGCCAAGTAAATGTAGTTAATGATTTTCGTTTTTGTCTTTTGTGTTTTTGTAAAAGATTTTTTGTTTGGTTTTGTTTTGAGCGTCAATGTCTATTTGTACTTTGAACAGTTGTTTACGATTAATGTCACTATGTAGTCTTCCTAGAGAAATTTATTGAATAACAGCATCTCTAATTTTAATGAGATTGAGTAGTTATACGGATCATCTGTTTTCACCATATTCCTTGTGGAGATTACAATGTGAAATGTGATATTTTTGTACATGAACATCTTCTTTAACTCATGTAGACAGTTGAACCTGGTAGATCAGATGATCCACATGATGGAGAAGTATGCTGACCATCTTGAAGAATTGGTAGGGGAGAGAACTCAACAACTGGCGGAGGAACAGAAAAAGACTGAAGAACTCCTCTGTAGGATGTTACCGAGGTTGGACAAAACTTAATTTCAAGTAGATTGGTGATAAAGTATATAATTATATTTATTAAAAAATAATTTGGAAAAAAAATATATGCACGAACTTCTTTTTCACAGAATATGGCCAAAGTAAAACAAAAAAGTAACAAGTGTGTAGTTATTACATAAGTGCGCAATTGCAGATGTATTTTCACAAAAAGGTAGTTCTGCATTCTGGACAGAAAAAATAATTTTAGAATGATAAACCAACAATTTTTTAGAACATTTGAATTTATTTTAGGATGGAAGTTTCATTCATGAATTTTGATTTATGAAGCAACATGCATAAAGACCATTTCCCTGAAGAATATTTAAGTGAGGTTAATGATTAGCATTGTTGTATCTGAATTTTTCTATCAATGCTTCTAAAGGTCAGTCGCAGAAGATCTTAAGTTGGGACGGACCATCTCGCCAGAGGAGTACAGTTCTGTTACACTATATTTTAGTGATATTGTTCAGTTCACTGCCTTAGCGTCAGAGAGTACGCCTTTTCAGGTACGTTGATAATGTGTTCCTTAAAATAAGATAACCAGATTTAAAAAAGAACCCTTTATGCCGTATACAAAAGTGTGACGCAACTACGCCACCACGTTCATACTCACACACAAACAACGGTATTATTACATTTCCGTAAATACTTTAATTGGATGCAAATAAGTAGAAAATTCTCAGTGAAAGAGGGATAACTCTAGACTATAAAATGAATAATCTGATTTGAAGTCTCCTTGCATTGACTGTTATCGACTTTATATTGAAGGTTCTTTTTTCCACATGATTACAAGCCCGAAATGTAGATCTGATTCTACCACACGACTGATTTGAATCTCCCTTGTGCAATATTGAGCGAAGCTCAAAGGAGCTGTTGTCATAGAGCAACGTCCGTCTTCCGTCTGTCGTAAACTTTTAACATGTACGGCATCTCCTCTTCAACCGCTGCACGCAGGAGGGTACTTAAGGTCCTCTATCAATCTTGTGGTTTTCGTGCTGTTCGGTAAACAAAAATGGCCAGCGAAGTCTCGACTGGTTTACGCATTTATTTAAACTCCTCTGCAACCGCTGCACAGATATTACGGAAACGTACAGAAAGCAAGTACGCAATGTCCTAAATCAAGTTTATGTTTTTCTTCCGATCTGTCAATAAATAAAGCCTCCGATGGCTCCGACTGGCTGAAGCATTTTCGACACCTCCTCTGTAACAGCAGCACAGAATTTCATGAAACCTCACAAGTAATAAGAAACCTAGGGTTTCTACCAAAGTGAGCCCTTCTTCTGTAACCCAGTCGAGCGATCTGTCCCCCTTTGGGCTTTTGTTAAACATTGCAATCTATTTCCGATATCTTGTTCCAGTCTGAATGCCGACATATATTTCGCTTGTTCAACATTTGATAGATTCTGAATTACAATGTTAAACGTCTTCAAATTCAATAGCATCATTTAAGAACAGATAAAATTTCAGCATGGACCAGACATGCGCGTTTCGGGTACTCAACCCTCGTCAGTGATCCGCAATCTAAACAATGTAATATGACCAAAGAGTGAAGAATATTATGTCAAAAAATACACCACAAACGTAGTAGGATGGATGGGATATGATGCTACAGGACCCACGTTTTCGAAATTTCAAGATTTATTGATAACAGAAATTTTCGAATGTGTTGACGAGACAGACGATCAACAGAAGTTGATCGAACCCTGGCTTCATGGGCCCTCAGAATCAAGGAGTCGGCGTATATCATGTGAATATGTAGATTTACACTACCCATCATAAATAAGTATCCAGGTAGTATAAACGTTAGTAATTTCATGAAAAGCTCATCCCATTATTTTCTCTTCTGAGCTTTTAAATGCATGGTCATTTTCAATATATTACTAGCATCATTTATCTTTATACAAAAATGGAAAATTTTAAAGAATATTTTTAGAATTTTTCATGTGAAAAATTGACATTTTGGGGGAAAAATGCAAAAAATAACAAAACAAAAATTTGGCCGAAAATTTATTTGAATTGATAGCAGAATGAAGAATCTTTAGATTTTCAAAACAATTGAACAAAAATCTTCACTTTTTTAAAAACAAGAGAAATGTATTAGGTGGGTAGTGTAGACCCGTTTGTCTGTCTGTCCATGCGTACATCTAATAGTTTCTCGGCATAAAACCTTGAATTAGGGGATTGACTTTTGATTGGAAAGCGTTTTCTATATAACACTTGTGATTTTACATTATCTTTCCCTCTTTCTACGTTGCCAGATTATCTGTTCTTAAATGATGTTATTCAATTTGAAGACGTTTACCTCTATTAATTTTTCTTTCTTTTTTCAGATTGTAGACTTCCTTAATGATCTATACACATGCTTTGATACGGTTATAGACACGTATGACGTCTACAAGGTTAGTTTATAAAACCTTTTTAGATAGTATTTTATACTAACGTAAAAGAAACTGTGTTATCACACTGTAAGGATGAAAATATCAAATGAAGTATGAAATTGTTCATTC
This sequence comes from Pinctada imbricata, assembly GCA_033119305.1. Lineage (NCBI taxonomy): Eukaryota > Metazoa > Mollusca > Bivalvia > Pterioida > Pteriidae > Pinctada > Pinctada imbricata. Next base: position 16,320,529 of record VSWD01000003.1, read on the forward strand.
GTCCTAAAATTATACTTGAGTATATCTTTGACATTATTGCATGCTTGGCTTGTTATCGTTACGCTCGATCTCCGAGTGCATGCCTTTTCGCCTTTTCGAGCCGGTGCGATAAGGCCTTGTTACACGACGCGATTAGTCGTTTGCAGTTAGTTGCAAGCGACAAATCGTGTCGAGTAACATAGCTTAAAACTACTCGCTTGCATTTTTCAAAAGTCGCATGCAACTTTTTTTCAGATTAGAACATGTTCTATTCCTTGCGATTAATCGCATGCAACTTTTAGCGTCAACCAAACTAAATGCTGGGTATTCCTTATAATTTCAACCATTACTTGGCGAATTTTGGTCATATCAATTACATTGACAATAAAATGGCGACTTTTCTCACACTTTTTCTCACAAAGGATCACAGAACACTTACTGCAACCTTTTTATTAAGTTCAATAATTTGATTTTCTTCCCTCTCTTCGTCGAGAAAGGTATGTGAATGTAACTGTGATAAAAAATGTAAATAAATGCTGCATTGTCTGTTAAAAAACACAATTTATTCGTAACTTTTAGGCAGCAAAGGTATGAATTTAGCACAAAATATATGCAATTAGTTGCAACGTGTAACAGTGCGAGTCGCTGCAACTCGCTCGGACCAAAAACTCTCTGCAATTAGTTGCATGCAACTAATCGCGTCGTGTAACAAGTCCTTTACGCAATGAATTTTCAATTAAAGTTTTCGTAATTATTCTGCAGATTTAAGGTCACGTTTACGGAAAAACATCGCTTGGTTTAAGGAAATATTGTTTTTTTTTTATTGTTCTGTACAGTAACAAAACACTGATTTCTTGCATTCGGGAAGCTTGGTTCTGAGATGCATCGAAACGACTCGACGAGGCAATTTTGAATGAATTATACTTAGATAAAGGCTTAAATTTGATGTTTTTTTTACATTTGGGTGGCATTCGGGAAAATAAATAGACAATGAAATTGCCTATGACGTCATGTTTGTAAAATGCAAAAATCAGGACGTTACGCCCGTTTCATTTTTTGTCCCCTTTTTTTAATTCAGAAAAAAATCCTTGGCTATTGACAGCTAAACTTCATAAACAAAAGCAAGATATCGACCGGTTTGTCTGTCCGTGACTATGAGTTTGGCCAGTCCATATCGGTTAGCGTCAGAGTGACGTCAACTTGAGTCAGGATAACACACATGCATACACTTCGTTAGCTATTGTAATTAAAAATCAGAACGCTAATTTGCTATTTTTACCATCATTATGGCAACATTTTTTTTTCAAAATATCATTTTGAAATGAATTAACACGGTTTCTACGTCAAGCACTTTACGCCAAAGCTTCACGTGGAACTTAATCTTCACGGAACAATGTGAGTGCATTGCTACATAATTCTATGTGGTTAAACATGTAATGCCACAGCTTTGAATATTTCAGTTTTGAATGATTATCGTGTCAGATAATCTGACATATTAAACTTGTTTTGCACCCCCTTCCTTTGATTAGTTACATGTAGAATGTCTAGAAAGTCTGTACCAAGGAGAAACGATAAATGTAATTGGAAATTTAGGAATACATTATATTTGACAATGAGACAAAGGTAAAGGAGTACAGAGATTACATAGATTAAAAGTGAATGAATGTAGAAAGCAACGACCATCAATGGGTGTAGGGAATATACCATTTGCCGAAATTTATAATGGCTGACAAATTGACCATTTTCCGATTTTTTAAAGAAAGCTCAAAATGTCCGAGTAATGTATGGTATATTTCGTGAATAAGTCTTCCCACAGATGCGTGGTCGGACATTTGGCGATCATGAATTTTATTGATATTCCAGGTTGAAACCATTGGTGATGCCTACATGGTTGTAAGTGGACTCCCAGAGAAAAATGGCAATCGTCACGCGGGGGAGATTGCCACGATGGCGTTAGACCTCCTGAGTTCTGTAAACACATTCACCATCCGACATCGACCCGAGAGACAGTTACAGCTCCGTATAGGTTTACACACTGGTACAAATCATTTCTTCGTTTAAGTCGGGACAATTTCTAAATGCATTTATAAAAGATAGCGTGATGCAAGTACATTCCTATGAAATATCATTATTTGTTGTACATTTGTTCTTGTGGAAAATCTAATTATTTTGCCTTGCCTTCTCAACTATGAGACTTAATAACTGATGGATACTTCTGTAATGTATATTTTGTATTTCACATTCTCATTTTTTATTTTTGTACACATTTTGATGAGATCACATAATATGTATACTCTTACATTAAAAGTAACTGATCCGTATTTCAAAATTTCGGCATGTTTATTTCATACTATTCTCACAATTACAAATGCAAATACAAGTACGTGTAAGTGCTACCTCAGCCATTCCATTTCTTCTCCTTTTCCTTAGAAAGTTTAGTTTTGAATTGTTATTTTCTGAAAAGTGGTAATAAAGAATTTGAACAAGATTCTTTTTTAAAAATCTCATGAAATATTGCTATTTTAATGAATTTGACTAAGTACAAATTTTCCATTTCATGAGGAGGTATTGAACACTTGGACGCCAAATTCAATTTTTCTCAAAATTTCTGAAATTATACATTACTTGTCTGTCCTTGATTATACAAACTTATATTTGATTCTATTTACAGGAAAATTTACTATGAGACTTTGAAATATGCCATTTTCAACATCTCCATGAATTTCTTCATGACGTCATAATATTAAAAGTACCATTCCAGTTCTCGTAAAGCAATTGGAAATTAATTTAAATCTAACTACCAAAATCTTCATAAATGTTTGCGCTTACATATGGAAAAGATGAGATGAATTGTGTTTTAAACAAAAGTAGGATGCTGGATAAAATATGATACTATCGCTCAAAAATTGCAATTTCGAGCCAATTGACTGTGGTTGATAGTTAACTATTAAATATCCTGGGAGTTAATCTTTGTCAAAAAGTAACAAATTGGTCAACAATGTCCAGAAATGATTTCATGATTAAATGAGAAAAATTGAATTTAGGATTAAAGAATTCGAAGCTTTATATTTTCCTATTTTTCCTTCCAAAATCATTTTCATTTTCAATGAAGTGACATCCGCCTTCCTGTTATGTTAATTTGTCAACGAATTCACCGTGATGAAGATTGAACTTTCTATTTAACACATGCAAAGTGTCAATGCGATACGTGTGGTATTGATGATTTTATTCCATTTTGAATGCGAAGGTTTGTGACGCCATATTTCCCGATAACGTCGAAATGACGTCGTGATTTGCTCATGGCTAAATCTCCCAAAGTCCACAATTTTGAAAATCGCAATAATTTCTTCAAATTAAAGCCGGAAATTGTTCAAACTTCATCATGAAATTCAAATTTGTATATCAATCAGCGTACCAATAGTTTTGAAAAAGTTAAGACTGAACTTTCATAGGAAGTGAGAAAACAAATAATGTTGCCGCCATCTTGGTGTTCAAACACTCCTTAAGTCTGTTTGATTCTTATCATATATGCACATTAATGTTAGGTTTACACCTAGTCACGATCGCTACAATTGAGGTGAATCGTACTGAACGTGAGAGAGCTAAGGATTGAATCGTGATGATCGTGAGAGAACGTGATTGAGTCGTGATGATCGTAGGGAATTATAGAGATCGTAGGCAAAATGTTTGATTCTCAAAAAAATTGCTACGATGTCTTGATTGAAACTCAACATGATGAGAGAGCATAAAAGAACGTAGTAAGCGTAATGGAGCGTGACAGACCTTGACAAAGGGCAACAATGTCCTATCGTAGGAGATCTCTGTGAACATACATGTACCTGGCCCTTACGGTCTGCGGCGTATCGATACGTTCCTTCACGATTTCCACGATTCAGTCACCATTTTTAAGATGCATTGCGATTGCAATATTCCTAGGATGAATTATTTACAGGACAACATGTTTTTTGGTTTGGATTACAAGACATGTTAACACCCTCAACAATTTCTAGCATCTGAAGAAGCCTAAAAATAGAATTCTAGGATAATCAGTGAGGTATTGCATTACCAGTCTTCGAAGGAGTTAAATATTTACTAGAAATGAACGATTTTATTTGCCCAACAAAAACCGTTACCTACAATGAAAATGAAAGAGAAAATAAGGTTGATCAATGCCATTTCAAACGTTTTGCGATATAAAGTCTTCATATGTGAAGCTTTAATCTTGTTTCGGACATTGCAAGTGGCATTGAAACTCGTAAGTTCATTTCATATCAAATCGTGTTAAATCGCTGCAATTTTTATCACATAGTAGTCCTTTATCGTAACAGAGATAGCAACACAACTTGATAAGCGTATGGAACCTTGCTACATGTAGAGCGTAGCAAAGCGTGATAGCTCATCGTGGTAATCGTACGGGAACGTAACGAAGCTTGAGGGATTGGATTGAAAATCAGGACAGATCTTTCTGACAATCGTAACAAATCGCTAGGGCACGTAACAAGTCGTACTATGAGCATGCTGGAGCGTCGGAGAGCGTGTGATGAACAATTTTATTTATAGAATCGTGGTGCTCCACTATTTTGCTCAATCGTGGACATCGTAAGATATTACATTGTTAAGATTGAGGATCACTGACAAGGGTAAAGTACCCGAAACAAGCGTGTCTGGACCATGCTGCAAATTTATATCTTCTTAAATGATGCTATTGTATTTGAAGACGTTAAACGTTCTTCTGCTTCAACAGAACAGAAACTGAACTGATAGGAAAACTATTCTATTATCAGTAATGAACAAGCTTTGACGACCTCGCTGAAATCAAATCCTGGAACACAACCTGGGATGCCGATTTCAAAGGTCGTGCAGTATATAAGTTCCATAAATCGCAATTGCAATTGGTGAAATTTAGATTGAAGAGTATTTTGTATTTTAGGGCCCGTATGTGCGGGTGTGGTTGGTGTAAAGATGCCTAGGTACTGTTTGTTTGGAGATACAGTCAACTATGCATCACGAATGGAATCAAGTGGGCTAGGTGAGTAAGACTAACAACTACAGAAACCATATGTTCATAGACATGCAAAGCTTTAGACCCACAGACGGCATACATATACATGTAAAACAGAAACATTCAAGTGCACTTACTCGTAGACACAACATACAAACACATCAGACAGTAAATGAACATTGGCACCACAAAAAATAACATACATTCAATATTGAATCACACAACCTCATCCCCGTCAACAAAAAGCATACACACACACACACACACACACACACATATAAAATCCAAATTAATTTGATGTTATTACACACATATACCACGCAGACACTCCTGAAAGTAATATCGCAGACAAACGCGCAGATATTATATCACAAATTAATTATTAACAGCACTGACGTTCTGTTCATCAAAGATATAGCAAAGAAAGAATACGACAAGTGTTCATTATATTCGAATCAAAAACATGTATTTATGTTTACAGCACTTCGAGTACACATGAGCGATGCTTGTAAGGTAGCATTAGATGTTTTGGGCGGATTTCAGTGCGAGTCACGTGGGCCTATAAGTATAAAAGTAAGGCAACCAACAATAAACCCTTTGATTTGAAAGTTATGTTCACCAATTTTTCTACGGAATATAAGTTTTTGTGTACCGCTGAATTTCTTCAAATGCTGATTTCTGCATTGGAAAAAATTTATGATATACATTCTTTTTTAGGGAAAGGGGACGGTGGAAACTTATTTCTTACATGGCAAAGACGGATTCACTAAAGACCTACCTGATCTCACCAAGGCAGCTAGTCTTAAAGATCACGAATTTAAATAACTACTAAAGTTATGACAATAATATCAAAAGGCTGTGATACATTTTACTGTTTTATCACTATTTCTTTTTTATCCACATGTTAGTGCAATAGTTTTAAAAAATGATTTTACATGTACCATGTTATTGTTAACGTCTATGTCAACAACATATTGATAGATTTATGCAGAAAACAAACAATCCAAAAGCACGAAGGACCTTAACAGGTTATATTGATGGTAATATGATGATATAATATTACGGGAATTTATAATCAATTTTTAAAACGATAGAATATTACGAGGATTTATAATACGTTAAACGATTGTTTCTCAATTATTAATGCTGTTCAAGTATTGAAATTTCACAGATTCACACCTCGAACTTCAGAGGACAATATGAACGTTTCTTGGCCATGACCTGACGGACTATGCAGTTCTTATATCGCTCAAAAAGGGACGCATGGCACATTAAAGCATTGCTTTAATATAAATAATTTCCTGTGGCAAAACTAAAAACATAATTTAGTATTCTTTTATAAATGCTTAAAATAGGTAGGTTTACCAAATTAGAGGATAAACGACTTAACTCTTCCCTTCGGTAAACACTCTTCAAAAAGGTGGCATGCGGTATATGTATCGTTCGGTGCGATTTTGAGCTTTTAAATTTTCCGCCGGACTTTGAATTGAAAGTTGCGTATATCCGACCTATTCTCATTAAGAAAAATTTACACGGTCATTTTTCAGTTTAGAAAACAAATTACTGGTCTTAATATTCTAAAACATAGTATACTCTATTTTAAAGTTTGAAATCAATTTTTCATAGAATGTATTTTAGTTTGATTATGTGTGTTTTTCTAAGATATGTTGGTGCCTTTGCAATGAAATATCTCAACAAGACAATCTCTATTTATTATAGAATGTGTGTATGCAAACAGGAGACACTGGCTCTCTCTTGGCACCTGTCTCACTTCGGAATGTTATTCATTCCGAGGTTCACAACCGTTCCTATGGGAATTCTAATGATTTTACCTTGCCTTCTCGACTTTGAGACTGAATAACTGATAGGTACTTCTTTAATGTTTATAGTTTGATTGCGGTACGTGAATCTGACAAAGAAAGCCAATTTCTCTGATTACAATTGATATTTGTCATACATGTACACGTTATTTTTCATAGAATACGTGAATTTAATATTTGAATTTGATTTAATACTACTATTGACATATATCAAGCACGATTTTTTAGAACACATGGATTCTATATTTGAACTTAATATGGTATAACTGTTGACACATGTCATGCACGTTGCTTTTCATAGAACACATGAATTTATTATTTGAATTTGATTGAATATTTCTGTAATAAAAACGTTGTTTTTCATAGTACACATGAATTTTTTTTTCATAGGACACATGAATTTAATTAACGCAACAATTGCACGTTGTTGTTTTATAGAACAAATGAATTTAATTCATAAATTTGATATGATAAAATTACTATTGACATTTGTCATGCACATTGTTTTTCATAGAACACATGAATTAATATTTCAATTTATATAATATTACTATTGACATATATCTACAAGTTGCTTTTCATAGAACACAATCATGAATTAATAATTGAATTTGATATGATGCTACTTTTGACATATGTCATGCACGTTGTTTTTCATAGAACACATGAATGAATATTTACATTTAATATGGTAAAATTACTATTGACATATGTCATGCACGTTGTTTTTCATAGAACACATGAATTAATATTTGAATTTGATATGATGTTACTATTGACATATGTCGTGCACGTTGTTTCTCATAGAACACATGACTAAATATTTACATTTGATATGATATTACTAATGACATATGTCATGCACGTTGTTTTTTCATAGAACACATCAAATAAATATTTAAATTTAATACGATGTCTTCTTCTCATATATTTTAAGTCTCTTTTCTTGTCAGAATTATAACTCGTTTGAGTTATCTTTAAGAATAACTTATTCTCAAAATAAAACTAGTACTTCGTTGTCAACTTAAAACTCACAGCAAACATCAAATTATATGCAATGACAAATATGGATAATGACCATATCCCTGTATACAGCACAAAATCGATAATTCAGAAAACCAGAAACCGAAGGCATACAAAATCAGGATAAAACAGGAACCGAAGCAAATAAACAAAAACCTCCACCACATGAAAAGAAGCAAACTCCCGATATGGGAGTGAGTAGTATAAAGTATTTCCGTTAGCCTAGATTGACTCTGTCTCTTTTGTGAATCACTTTCCGTGTGATTTCCTCAGAAAGTCGGAATCGAGCCTTGCTGTTTTGATGTTGGATATTTACAAGTCTTTAAGAACGTTTATTGTACTTGATAACTCTACATGATGATCGAAATGAAGCTACAAAAATAAAGAATGACAAACTGAAAGAAGAGGCCCAAGGGGGCAATATCGCTCTCAGTTGCAGACAGAAGTACAATTGCTTAAGGCCATTGATTGCATACACTTGCCTTCTGAAAGGTTTTGATGGATAATGTGCAACGGTTTCGTAGATGTCGAAAATGTCTCAGCCAATCAGATTCCCAAGAAGCCATATTAGTTTATCAATCAGCATAAAAACACAAACTTGGTAGACGACCTTGAGTAATTGTTTCCTGTATTCCTTCATGAAATTCTATGCAACGGCTGCAGAGGAGAAGTAGAAAATGCTTCAGCAGATCAGATCCTTTGCCGGCCATATTTGCTGACCGATCGGCATGAAAAACACAAACTTGGTGAATGACATTGAGTACTTTCTTCCTGTAAGGTTTTGCTAAATTCTGTGCAGAGGTCGAAAATGTGTCATCCAATCAGAGCTCTAGGCCGTCATATTTGTTGATCGATCTGCACGAAAAGCACACACTTGGTAAGGAACCTTGAAAACTTTCTTCCCATAAGATTTCTTGAAATTCTGTGCAGCAGTTGCAGTGAAGAGGTCAAAAATATTTGAGCCAATCAAAGCCCTCGGCTGGAATATTCGTTGACCGATCAGCACGAAAACACGTACGTTGCAGAGGACCTTGAGTACTTGCTTCCTTTATAAGAATGCGTATATCTGTGCAGCGGTTCTAGAGAGTCCTATTTGTTGATCGATCCGCACGAAAAACATAAACTTAGTAGGGGAACTTGAATAGTTGCTTCCTGTAAGGTATCGTGAAATTGTGCAGCGGATGCAGGGAGCTTCGTTCAGGCGAGCTAAAATACGAGCATCAAAGAACAACCACCGATACATTTGGCAACTTATAGCAGAAGATAAATTTGATACAAATACAAGTGTTTTTTTCTTTGTTATGGTGTTTGGCCTTGAGATATTACACAAAGAAAATTGTTGTTTTGTATATTTTCGAAATGATATCAAGATTTAAAAGTGTGATACGTGTGCATGATGAACATTATGTAGTTACTTGAGACAGATATATTTCAAACATATTAAACTCTATTTTACCTGCTTCGTCATACCAAAAACATTCATTTTTGTATAGTGTCATCTCAGTACTAAATATTTGGTTTTATTCAGTACCATACTATGTTTGGTTGATACGTTCCTTGGTGTGTTGTCTTTCGTGTTCCATGTTTCTATGGTGTTATTTGGTGTTCCTTGTCCCTTTTGCGTCTCTTTCTGTAGGTGTCTGCACTGTGTTTTACATTGGACGTTTTGTTGTTTTGCTGTGGAAGCACTAACCGAGTGTTGTTGGATATCTTTTCTTTTCTTTGGATATTATCTGGAATGACACGTATCGTTATTGCTAAACTGTAACAAAAGAGCAATTCCATTCTCTCCTTTTACATTTGCTTTTGTTTCTTTACATTCTAGTTTGGCATTGATTCAGACATAAGGGGAGCTGCTCTGAATGCATTCATAAAAGTTTTCAGATTTTCTCACATGCTTTACTTTTGTTGTTTTTACATTCCACTATGGCATTAGTTGAGATGAAAATGGTGCTGCAATTGTTACATTTTTCATTTCTTAAATACTGCGTGAAATGTAAAATAAGCTTTTAATTGCGTAACTTTTAAAGCTATTTCATTTTGAATTAAAGAAACTTGACAATAATATCAACAGCACTCACAATATAGCACCAAATTGAGCATCGACGGATCCCTGGCAAGCTAGAGGTGGGACCAGGTGCCCGGGAGGAGTAAGCATCCATTGTGGGCTAGCCGCACCCGCCGTCGATGTTCAACCACGAAAATGAAAACATATTAAATACATGCACTGTCTATGGTTCTGTCTATATAGAATGTTCTATGGCGACAATGTCAGGGGAAACTATTCAAAACACTTACTGTAAAACCCCTCGCGGGGAACTTTTTTATGAGCTCCACACGGCAAAGGACATACGTGTGACACAAATGAGATAAAGAAGATTGAAGGTGATATGTGTCGGTTCCTCCGTAGTTCACAACTAATATTGAAATATATTACTAGGCTTTTATGAGGTTGAACACCTTACATTGTCAATAATTTGAAGGATCAATGAAATCTCATTATTGAAATGATGATAAATCACGTTCATCTCTCAGGGGAAATATTTAAAGAGAATTAATGTAGGTAGTCTGTTAATTGAACATAAAATGCTGAGTAATTCATTCTAACGACAAAAACACCTTTTCACTTTCAATCTTAAAACTAATTATATGTTCTATCGTAATGTAATAACTTCATTAAATTGTGATAAGCGCATTTCAGCAAAAATTAAGGCACATTTCTCACAAGTGCTTCCTTATAATATCAACTTTTATCAAAATTGTTTCTATATGCTTCTAGCGTATTAATGGTCTGTTACATGTAAATAGATTATTTGTAACATGTACGACGGCTGTTATGTTTTTGAAAATTGCCTTAGGTGATCTAATAATTTAGGTTGCTTATCATAAATACGTTTTGAATAATCAAAAGCTTAATGTGTTAGTACCGTAAAAAACAAGGTGTTTCCAATTTATGCAGTCATTGTTCTTCAAAAAATGCTGTTGCTACTTGAATTGAAAAGTTGGATGTGTCTGAAAATCACATCACTGATGAAGACTAGCTTTCCGAAACACGTGTCTGGTACATTAAATTGCTTTAAAAGATTCTTCGAGAAGGTAAAGAGTTTTAACATTTCCGTATTATCATATAAAATTATTTCCTTTTCCAACACGAAACAGTTAAACATGTTCCCCTTGACTGGATGTTCGAGTTGTAATAAATACCGTTCTCTAGCTCCGTCGCCTGAACCAAGCTTTGTTTGGCCCTTTATCAATTTTACATGAAGATTTACTAACCGTAACAGTCACATGTATGGTGCATCAAATTGTTTTTGAAATTTTTTTCAAGAAGGCAAAGAGTTGAAACATTTCCGTATTATTGAATTTACCAGTTATTTTTACAGATTTTTCGCTACACCCGGCAATTCACGGATTGTATTTTGTAAGCCCTTTGTTTTTACATCCATTTACAATGTTCATACCTATGTGTGTGATATGGGGGCCCCTGTATTTTAGTGTCTTCTTTGTACGGTCATCTTACATTAAGGGGGTAAAAGAAAGGAGGGAATCTCCAACAACACCTAGTTGCAGAACCAACAGCAAAATACCCACTGCAAATACACAAAGAAGATACGCACAGAAAGAGACGCAAATGGTACAAGGAACGCCAAATCACAGAGAAACATCAAACACAAATAACTTCACATAAACCAACGAGACCAATGGGTAATCGGTGCCAACTTAGGACTGCCACGTCAGTTGCAGACGTTGTGATTATCCTGGATCATGTGCGCACAACCCTCTCACTTTTCCGATTACCCGGAGGTCTTGAAGGACGTACCATTGTGGCGTAATTATACACTACAATTGCACGTTATTCGAGACCTCTGAGAAACCCGAACTGTGGGAGTGTTGCGCGCATGCAATACGGGTAAGCACCTCCTTAGCTACTAGCGTAGCAGATGGCTGTCTTAAATCTGCAGCGATTGCCAATTGGTTTTCTTGGTTTATGTGCAGTCTTTTCAGTTGAATGTTGCTATTCCGTATTTGGTGTTCCTTTCCCTTTGTACATCTCTTGTGCATATATTTTATTTTCATGCATGAACATCGACGACGGCTAGCCAAACAGGGGATGCGTACTCCTCCCGGGTACCTGGTCCAACCTCTAGCTTGCTAGGGGTCCGTCGATGCTAATTTTTGTGCTCTATTGTGAATACTGTTGAGATCTTCTTTAATCTTTAAGTAACTGTGGTGTTTGTCTACTATATGATTTTTGCTGTATTCCTGTGTATGCTGCGACCAAATGTTGTTAAAGGTCCCCTCATATTTAATTTTATCTTCAGGAAATCGCTGGCAAGGCACAGCAAAAGGTAAAGCATGTAAACAAGTATCATTTTTTCTTAAACAATAAGTTGATGGATAAGCTTATTTTTCAATTTCGTTAGATACGAATGAATTAAAGGCTGATTGAAATAGCTAATAATCAGTCTTATCAAAGCGATTTGAGACAGATTAGTTGATCAATGAGAATTTTCTAAAATGAATTATTAGGTATGTGGTTGGATGGACAAAGGAAATATACATAATTATTACATGAAGGATCGCACTTTCATAAATGAATCAATATTATAACAATATGTTATTGATGATAGCGATATGGAATGTAATCTTTCGCCGTAACGAGAATATTATAGGTATATATGTCCTCAATTTATATCTTAAAGTGCCCTTTACACAATCAAATGAGATAAAGACGATCCTGACAACAATCTCATCAGGACTCACAACAGAACACAAAATTAAACATCGACGGACCCCTGCGTCATACTGTTTGTTTGTATGTTCTCTGTCGCATGAAAGAAGCTTTGTTTTGGCCCTTTATCAATTTGACATCATATATATTATTCTGCTATTTCGGAAACTTGTCATTTTTTCCACTAATATAATCGAAATTAAAGGAGGTTAACATCTTAGCATCATCCCTCCAATGCCATTTTGAACATAGATTTTATTTGGATATGCTACTGAACCGATCCCACAGGAAATTTGGAGCCACTTACTCTCTGTAAAGTAAGTAAACAAATTTAAATTCAAAAAAATAACACAACAAATACAAAAATTAATTTAGTCGGCTTCTGCAAAATCACTTTGGCTGAAAATATCACTGAAAATTAAATATTCGAAACACGTGTCTGGTGCATGAAAATTGGTTTGAAATTTTCCTAAAGAAGTTATAGAGTTGGAACACTTCCGTATCGTTACAGTGAGGGGTTTTTTTTAGAGAGACCTTTGGGTAATCGAAAAAATAGGAGAATTGTGCGCACGTAATCCGGAAAACCCACTGTCTGCTACGTGCGTGGCAGATGTTCATCCTAAGTCGGCACCGGTTGCCCATTGGTCTTGTTGGTTTATGTGTGGTCTCGTGTTTCATGTTTATATAGTGTGAGTTTGTGTTCATTGTCTCTTTTGCGTCTCTCTCTGGAAGCTCTGTAAGTTTCTGCTCTTAAGTTTTGCATTGACTTTGCGGGGGTTTGCTGTGGGTACTGCAACCGAGTGTTGTTGGAGATCCCCTCCTTACTATTAAATGAGATGATAAATGATCGGAATGATCAATCTTAGTAAACCATAACCTCTTCCATTCAGGACATATAGAGCTGACTTCTTCATTTATACTTAGGCCAAGGTTTTATTTTTTTCTGTTTTGCGTCCGTGTGCTGGTACATGTACATGTAGGTTTTTGCACCACATTTTCCAAAAACAAACAAAATATTTTTTTTTATTTCCCAAATACGGAATTCCAAAACCGTTTTTGACCGTTAAATTATTTTTCCTAATGACGACATCTAAGCGCTTTAAGCGATCAATAACACATACCGCTTCTGTTTAAGGGTCAAAATAACATTGAACCAAGTGCGACGAGTGCCAGAGATGAATCAAGATATGGGCATTTCGTCCCCTTTCAAGGATCAGAATGGCTTAACATGGCTACGAATGACAATGAAAGGGATTAGTATGTTACTCATATCATAAAGAAACAAAGTATTCAAACTCTACTGTCAAGTAGGTGCATAGTGCATTTTTAATCGTTATTATATCCAGTGAAAAATAACTGATTGTCATGCACATTTCTGTACTCTTTAAGGGGGGAGGGGGTTCCATGTATGAAGATTAAGAGTGGCAAAAACAGAAGTGTTCAAAAAATGGTACTGTGTGGGTTCCTATTTTAGAGAAAGAGTGTACCAATGACAAATATGGATAATGACCATATCCCTGTATACAGCACAAAATCGATAATTCAAAAATCAGAAACCGAAGGCATACAAAATCAGGACAAAACAGGAACCAAAGCAAACAAACAAAAACCTCCACCATATGAAAAGAAGCGAACTCCCGATATGGGAGTGAGACCAGGTGCCCAGGAAGAGTAAGCATCTCCTGCTTGCATGCAACACCCGTCGTTTCAATTCGGTAGAACTGTCACATCCGGTTACTTCCATTTTGGAAGATATAGAGTACAATCTTTGGTTGGATGGTTCAAATGGTCTATGACAGAATATCATCCACCATTCTTGAGAGTGGAACATCATAGTGTATGACGAGTTCCCCATATCGACCGTAGAACTTCCTCAGTGACGATGTTAGTCGGTCACAAACATATTCCTGACTGAGAAGCTTATCTGAAAGACGCCTAGCTCTCAGAACAAAATCCGTATATTTGGTACTTGCTCTGGCATAGCGTATCAACTGAGATATGAACAAGCCATAAGCAGGCGATGAAGGGATGTTGCTACTCAGAAAAGGAAAGTTTGTAATGCTGAAATTGAAGTCGTCACGTTTGTCATAGAGTGAGGTGTTCATGTGACCATCAGTGTCGTAGGACAACATTATGTCCAAATAGGATGCTGAATTATTTGTCTCTGTGGTTTCTTTGACTTCAAGCTCCGAAGGATAGATACTGCTCAGGTAATCCGCGAATTTTGGATTATTGATGGACAACACATCGTCTATGTATCTGTAAGTGAAGTTAAAGTCAGAAGCTAAGTATCTTTTCCCTTCAGAGACCAAGGATTGAATGAATTCAGCTTCGTACGAGTAAAGGAAAATGTCGGCAAGGAGTGGGGCACAATTGGTCCCCATTGGAATTCCGACAATTTGGTGGAAGACCTTTCCTCCAAACACCACAAAAATGTTGTCGATCAGAAAGTTTAACATCTGAATAATGTCTGTTTCAGTGTACTTATTTTCAGAATCGGACTTTTCTTTTACAAATCAGGACTTCGCTGAAGATGTAAATATATATTGAATATTAATTGGAAAAACACATGTGAACTTGTTCGTGATTTGAAAATCCGCTTTTATGTTGGCATTGCTTTGCCTCCTGTTCTGTTGCCTATCTTGGCAAATATGATAATATGGTTGCGCTAAAATAAGTAGTACGTATACAGTATGTTGCCTACTCATGTCTGACCCTCAATATGTGACTTTAACCTTGAACGTTACCTTGGTCTTCATTTGATTGCTTGACCAACACTGCAAGTTCGATGTATAATGCATATACCAATCAATTTATATGAAAGTATATGATTTCCAGATAGACAGACAGGTGCAGGACTGAAGTTCTTCCTATTATATGTCGCTCTTATGTTGCAGGCAACATGATAAAAGTGTTGTTATGAATCTCTGATCATTAAAATACACAAGGCGATCCAACTATAATGCTAGAGAGTGACAGGGTAGTGAACACTTTTTTGAAGAGGGAGTTGTTACAGTTGTATTGTTTCCTTCATGTGTCATTTTCAGACAATTAGATGCTTACATATACAAATTGTTCAGACAGGTTGGGTAGGACAAAAAAGAATGACATGCTTTATGATATCTGTCAATCTCTCTTATATTGCGCTAGTTCATATGTTTAGATATTCAAATAATTCTTGAAATAGTAATTGGGCATAGCGAATAGTAATTCAAAGTTTAATTATAATTGTTATTCCCTAGTTAAATCATCAAGGTTGTAATTTGAAGTGTAAAGAAATAGCGCAATCGTCTGTTTAATCCGGCTCATGCGATATTTTGTTTTTTTCGACTTGTTTGTTTTTTTCCCTTGCTGGCTGATAGGTTTTCCAATCACAACCTGACGCAAAACAGAAAAAAAAACAAAACCTTGGCCTTACCTCATCTTTTTGAAAATCTCAAAGATATTTCAAATCCAAATTACGTAATTTACATGATAAATTAGTTTTTGCTCCTGCAAATAAAACAGCCAACAACACCGTAATCATTTGAAACGTTACTTTAGTTTCGGAACTTTCGTCTACAAATACTTATATCAAAAGCATTGAAAGTGTCGCCAACATTTTGAACAAACATAATAGTGAAATTTCTTAATTCAACATCCCTATTTCCAAATTGGATATTTCTACAATGTACTGCATACCACAGCTGCATAACTCTCCTTACAATTTTCGATACATTAGGAAATAATTTAACAGATTTTGGCCGTATTTGATTGTTTAGATTGAGGACCGCTGACGAAGGTTAAATATCCGAAACGTGCATGTCTGTTCCATGCTGTAAATGTATCTGCTCTAAAATAATGACAACGAATTTGAAGACGTTAAACATTGCTAACTAATTATACCAACTGCTTAACTACAATTTTGTATAGAAATCTGACGTTTGCACTTACCTCGAAAAAGGAACACGTAGAAGAATACTGTGAAACAGTTCTAAACAGGAATGATGTAAATTTATTTGGTCTATTTAAAATTCAGGGTATGTGATTGACAAAATGAAATCTAGAAATTTCCAAGGCAATACGATTTCTTCATACGACTTTTCAACTATGTACACCGCGACAAAATTAATTATCAATTGTTAAAACTCATCAAATGGAGTTTTAATCGAAAGAACAAAACTTATATTTGTACATCTGAATCAAAGGGTTTCTTTTCCGCTACAGAATACAAATCAAAGACATATAGTGACCTTTGTATTGCCTTGTCCTTCGT
The DNA here is from genome assembly GCA_033119305.1 of Pinctada imbricata. Classification (NCBI taxonomy): domain Eukaryota; kingdom Metazoa; phylum Mollusca; class Bivalvia; order Pterioida; family Pteriidae; genus Pinctada; species Pinctada imbricata. The sequence goes on from VSWD01000003.1 coordinate 16,337,340, forward strand.
TTTGGACAACATTTATTTAAGATTAGATGAGAATCTCTACAAGCAGATTGTAGGAATCCCTATGGGTACTAATTGTGCGCATCTTGTTGTAGATTTATTTCTATACACGTGTGAAAAAAATGATCCAAAATCTTCAAAAGCAAAGAAAACATGATCATGTGAAATGTTTCATTGGTACTTACTATCGACAATCCTGTTTTTGAAAAGTATAAAAATGCTATCATCCACAAGAAATGACTAAAACAAGGCAAACGTTACAAACACATAAACATTTTTGGACCTTAATATCAAAACTGTTAATGGAGAGATTCGTACAAGTGTGTATGACAAAAGAGATGACTTTGGATTCAACATAGTAAATTCCCCCTGGCTTGACGGTGATGTTCCCAGATTACCGGCATACGGTATCAACATTTCACAGTTCATCCGGTATGCAACAGCATGAACTGATGTTTTGGATTTTCATAGTAGAAATATTAAATTACAAAAGAAATTTTAGGTCAAGGTTTCCGCTCTCAGAAACTAGTAAGGACTCTCTGGAAATTTTACAAAAATTATTGTCAACTTCTTTTGAAATTCGGACCCATATAAGCAACAGAGTATATTACTTTGGGTATTTCACAATCTGCATTTTATGGTGACATAATTAACAAAATAAGAAGGATCAAAGGTACAGCATAACCATAGAAAATGCGTCAGAATCATCAAACGCCTTTTAAACCGTGAATATGATCCTAATGTCACCAGACGGACACTAGGCTTGATACTTGACCAGTCTAAATTCTTGTACCAGCGCATTCTTGAGACTTGCACTCTGACTGACTAAGACGCCGGAACTCCATGACGGGCCCTGTCCATACCTTTAAAGAGAAGACAGGGCCCCGACCACATGTCCTCACTGAATGTCAGTCGGACTCCTCGGGTAATAACATACATGAGCTCGCTACAGTCGACAGAGCACGAAGTGTATTACGTACGCCCTCTTTTTATATCCATTTACATATTCATCTGTGTTGCTTGGGCTCTTCGTTTTGCGGTCTTGTTATCACCCGAAGAGTCCGACTGATCTTCAGAGAAGACAGGCGGGCGGGGTCCTGTATTCTCTAAAGAGGTTTGGACAGGGCTCGTCATGGAGTCCCGTCGTCACAGTCAGTCAGAGTGCAAGTTTAAGAATACACTGGTACAAGACTGAAGATTGGTCAAGAAAAAGAAGGGAGGAGATCTCCAACAAGACCCCGTTGCAGCATCAACAGTAAAACACCAAAACACCCGATGCAAAAACACAAAAGACGAGTACAGCATAAGACGGGAAAGAGACACACGACATGTAAACATCAAACACAAAAGACTACACATAAACCGACGAGACCAATGGATAACCGGTGCCGACTTTGGACGGTCATCTGTCACGCAAGTAGCAAATGGTGTGGTTATCCTGGATTACGTGCGCACAACCCTCTCACTTCTCCAATTACCCAGAGTTCTCGAAGAACGTACAATTGTGGTGTAAAACAACCTCCTCACTGTAAGATAACATCACACAAACAAGACCGCGAAACGCAGAGGCCCCATAGACACAGATGAATATGTAAATGGATATAAAAAGAGGGCATGCGTAATACAGTCCGTGCTCTGCCGGCTGTAGCGAGCTCATGTATGTAATCACCCGAGGAGTTCGACTGACATTCAGAGAGGACAGGTGGTCGGGGCCCTATCTTCTCTAAAGAGGTTTGGACAGGGCCCGTCATGGAGTCCCGTCGTCACAGTCAGTCAGAGTGCAAGTCTCAAGGATGCGCTTGTACAAGACTGTAGATTGGTCAAGTACCAAGCCTAGTGTCCGTCTGGTGACATTAGGATCATACCCACGGTATAAAAGGCGTTTGATGATTCTGACGCATTTTCGATGGTTATGCTGCCTACCTTTGATCCTTTTTATTTTGTTTATCATATCACCATAGAAGACAGGTTGTGTAATACCCATAGTAATGTACTCTGTTGCATGTATAGATCCGAATTTTAAAAGAAGTTGACTGTAATTTTTGTAAAAATTCCAGAAAGTCTTAACTAGTTTATGAAAGCGGAAACCTTGACCTAAAAGTTTTTTGGTAATTTGTAAATTTCTACTGTGAAAATCCAAAATATCAGTACATGCTCTAGCGTACCGGATGAGCTGTGATATGTAAATGCCGTATGACGGTAATCTTGGAACATCACCGTCAAGCCAAGGGAAATTTACATTGTTGAATCCAAAATCATCCCTTTTGTCATATACACTTGTATGAATCTTTCCGTTTACAATTTTGATATTTAGGTCCAAAAAGGGTGTTTCTGTATTTGAAAGGTTTGCCTTGTTAAGGGTTAATTCTTGTGGATAAATTTCATTCTTATATAATTCAAAAGCAGGACTGTCAATGGTTAGAATATCATCCTACCTAGAAGTATTATTGAAACATTTCAGCTCATCAAATTTTCTTTGCTTTTGAAGATTTTGGATAAATTCTTTTTCATAAGTGTATAAAAATAAATCTGCAACAAGAGGCGCACAGTTAGTACCCATAGGAATTCCTACAACCTGCTTGTATAGATCCTCACCAAATCTAACATAAATATTGTCCAAGAGGAAGGACTAGGCATTACACAGGTCACTACATGTCCATGATTTGTATGATTTGTACTCTGTCGAGGAAAAGAAACCCTTCGATTCAGATGTACAAATGTAAGTTTTTCGCTCTCGATCAAAACACCATTTAATGAGATCAGATAATCGATCATTAATTTTGTCATGAGGAAGTGTGGTGTACATATTAGAGAAGTCGTATGAAGAAATCGTATTGGCTTGAAAATTTCCAGATTTCATTTTTTCAATCACATCCCCTGAATTCTTAATAGACCAAAATAAATTTACATCGTTCCTGTTTAGAACCGTTTCACAATATCTAGTTATGTGTTTTTAATAGCAGTAAGTGCTGACGTCAGATTTCTAGACAAAATTGTAGTGGAGCAGTTACTAGAATTAGCAATAAATCGAAATTTGTAAGGAGACTTGTGCAGTTTCGGTATGCAATATATTGTTGGGAGATCCAATTTAGAAATAGAGATATTGAATGAAGACAGTTCACTGTTATGCTTGCCTAAAATGAGTACCAAGCCTAGTATCCGTCTGGTGACATTATGACGATATGAAAGGCGTTTGATGATTCTGACGCACTTAATGGAAAACACAGAGACGACCCGAATGGCAGTATAACTTTTTATGAAAAGATGTAAAGTCTTCTGAATGGAAGTTTATATAATATATAACAATAAACACTCAATATCCGCATTTGTTATTTATAACTTTTTATAGTTCATCCGGAACTAGTGTTATAGCCCTGCAGATTAACAGGAATATTCAGGGTAATCTTTCACTTTGTGATACAAGCACCAAATTTGGTGCAGACGTAGATTATACCCTTCCTTTGCAAAAACAGCTGTTAGCCACTTCATAAATTCAATATAGCCGCCATTTTTCAATATGGCCGCCATCCTATGCAGACTTGAACTGAAAATTGTAGATGGACACACAATTTTGTTAATATTTGAGCTAAATTAGGCACATACGATGAGGGTCTCCTTCTCTTGCGGAAGCCGCTTATTGACCAATAAAAAAAATCAAAATGGCCTCCATTTTCCATGATGGCCGCCATTCTTTGCAGGTTTGAACTTAAAAATTATAGAATGACACCTTACTTTGTTCAATTTGGTGCCAAACTCGTCACGTACGATGAGCATGCCCTTCTCATGAGGAAGTCGCTTTTTTCCCATTTAATAGAAGAAAAACAAAATGGCCTCCATTTTTCAAAATTACCGCCATAATATACAATTTCAGACTTAAAAATTTAGATGAAAGCTCATTTGATCATATTTGCATCAACATTTGCTACAACGATATAAACATACCTCAAACATAATTTCCGACACCCAAAACCTCAAAATAACCAAGTCTCATATGAACAACTGTATCGAGGGGTACACGATAGACCGAATATGGGCACTTTCTTCTACCATGACAATCAGTCCGACAGTCACACTTTGTAAGTTGTAAGCATCTTTGTACAACCGATGCATGGCTTGTCCATACAACTGCCCAAACATAATTTTGTTTGTTGCCCTTTTCATGTGTTCCCGTAAAGCTACATGAGTAGGTGGAATCTTTGTTTCCTTGCAAATAAGTCATACCTAGCTTCGTCGACTGAAAACGCATTACTTAATCTGTCGAATATCGCAATGACAAATGATTTTAAAAACAACCTTCTGGCCCTTCTCTGTGATGATTGCAGGGTACTTACTTAGTTTTGAAAATGTTTCAGATACTCTGGGAAATACACTCCATGTTTGCCATGCAGATTTCTTACCTAATTTCCCTCGGAAGTCAGACACAGTATCACAGCCGCTAAATACATGAAAGAAACGAATGGCATTTGATTTTTCTTTGCCATTAATATATTGTCGATTTCATGTATTGGAAGCTCGTGATTACATGTAGAATTACCTTGGAGATCATGCTGTTGACTGCAAACAACTAATTCCTGTCCAGTTATAAACACAATACCATTTGAACTGACTGTTGCTATTTTGTCAGCTAAAAAGGCGAACAGCTCAGATTTGTTTGTATCATTTCTCATGAAAAAATACCAATTTTGAGGAATTTTTCTACTCTCTGTAACCCCTCTGCGGGAGCCAAATCCTCTTTTCGATCTTGTTTTAGCTTCTAAGCTGTCAGGGTTGTAAACATCAAAAATTAAGTCGACCCTTTTGTATTTTGAGCTGAAAGCTTGATCTTATCTGCATCTTCATAAAAAGTTTTTGAAATCTGGAACGCATGCATTTACCAGGAAAAAGCCATCAATAATTTTCACACCCGCGTCTAGAATAGAGCCAAAAAGAACAACTTGATTATCGAAAACTGACACAAGTTGAGATTGTATACAAGCGTGAAGTTTTCCATTATCACTGAGAGCAGCACAGGGGTTCTATTTTTCATGTTTGAAGAATTCCTGCAGATCACATTCCCTAGCCAGGCAAGAAAAAAAAGCTTAGAGAACAACACACTGTTATCTTTTGCAACTGTATGTTTCAGATCTTTCGAAGATAGTTCTGCTTGTTGTTTTATTCTTCTCGATTGCTTCGTAGAATTTGCCTTCCTGTCCTTCCTTCAACTCTCTCAACTCTCTTGTGAAATCAACGTACCCTGATCCTCCAGTCTCTAGATGTAGAATCACCTTTTTCAGCAGCACTTGGATGGGCAGCATGGGTGTCCAAACAATGTCCAAAGCATGCAGCTCATTTGATTCTTTCATAAAAGGATTTGCCATTTCTTTCAAAACTGAGTACAGTCTGCTCATATTGCTTTTAAATTGTTTTCTATGCAGGTTTTTGCTCCACATTCATGTAGTTTCCCATATACTGAGAGACAAGCTAACTGACTTCATGACCTGCGACCATCCATTCCTTTGTGCTGCGGGATCCTCTATTACATCCATGGCTCCGCCTACGTCATTTACATGCATTTGTGTTTGCTCGTGAGCTTGATCAATTGCTATGAAAATTCCGTTAATTTTATGCACCAAAAAATATTTCCTATCTGAAATTCACTAGCAATATTTGGGTGGATGTCTTTCAGTAAAAGCATGTCCCTGGAATGAACAGGAAGCAACTTTGCATAATTGATGTTGTTGTTTGCAAATAAGCATGCTATCACTTCACTTAGTGCTTGAATAGTGCTTTTGATATTGTTTTAAATGTCCTTCCCTGACATAGTCGCAATTGCACTTTCTATACATAGACAATACCTCAGACAGTGCATGTTTTTGAGATATTATTTTCATTTTCGTAAGCGGACATCCACGGCGGGCGCGGCTAGCCAAACAAGGGATGCTTACTCCTCTGATCCTACCTCTAGCTTGCTAGGGGTCTGACGATGATCAAGTACGTGCTCTATCGTAATTGATGTTGAGATTGTCATCATGATCTTCTTTATCACTTGAATTTTTAGCTCCAAATTCGCTTCTCTAAATGATCTCACTCAACAGAAAATGGTAAATTCGTTTAAATCCCCAGCGATCTGTACACCATTTGGATAACTACAGCCCCATTATCCTGGCTCGACTCTCCAGCGCTGGCACATCCATTCAATTCAGGTGCGGCTACCTAACTTTAAAAATCAAGATCACATACTGGTTATATATGCGATTATTTTCGTCGATATATATTTAGGTAGCATTTCGGATACTAAATTCCTAAAATGGACCAATTAGCTGAAACTGAGCCCCATGCTGAGTTTCACAGCAGTGATGTTACCAGTGTGCCCTGGTAGTGCTAAGACATACACTCTTTTTAATCTCTCCTTTGAATTCCAGTACAACCTGCACTTGAAGTATTTCTAAAACGTGTTATTTTCAAGAGATTTGATGCTAAATGGCATTTCGAAAACGTATTTGAAATCTTACCACTCAAAAAAAGAAAAATATAGGAAAGATTTGGGATTTTTCTAGGAAACAAGGTTTTTTTCGTTTTATGGCGGCCATTTTGACAAAATGGCTACCATTCATATTATTTCTTATATTATGAAACTTAAGGGAATGCAGACCATGTAACTAATGTCAATCTTTCTGGTATTTAACTGCTTTAAGGTGAATAAATACACGTTTATCTTAAGAATAATACAAATACTGACTAATTTGGCCGTCATCTTGAAAAAATGGCGGCCATTTTGAGTTTTTGAGTGACTAACATCTGATTTTTGTAAAAGAAGTACTTCTTTTACTTTCATACCAAATTTGGTGCTTGTATCACAAAGTGAAAGATTTTTCCAGTAATCTGCTGGGCTATTATGTTATACAAACTGTGTCTAATATTGTAACATATTTTTTTTTACATTTCTCAGATCATGTCCAATGAAAGTTTAATTTACTGATTTCTGCGCGGACTATCACTCATCCAGGACACGATTATAGAAATCACTATAAACCATGTAGAAGTTTTAGTAAAACAATCAGATGAGTATATAATATAATAACTAATATAATTCAAGTATAGGCGCAATAAAGTTACTTCGTTAATAATCTCCGCGAAAGAAAAATATTAAATATCTACAATCTACGAAAACAAAAACTCAACAGATATATGAAAGTATATAAAAAAACTGCGACCTAAGGCAGACCATTCGTCACAAATGTTAATTGTCGATGACCATACTGATACTGCCACTTTATGAGGTCGGACATCTAGAGCGTAAAAGTATCCGTATCGTATCAGAAAACGGAGAAAAATTTCCGCGAGTTTTCTTTAAATCATTTACGAATACATACAAACAAATAGCAAGGTTCAGGTTGGATCTAGTTTGTCAAAATAGCTACACAATAGGAAGTTTATCTTATAGAAAAGGGAGGGGTGTTGAAAAAGAGACACACACACACAAAGTAACCCCCTCCAAAGGGATTAACATTAACATGCATATACACATCGCACATAATATTTGTATACAGTTCAGAGTCATGAGGTGAACGGGGATGGGGTACATTGAACCTCAGCAAAATCAATTGCATTTAAAAGAAAATATGTGCGATTAGCAGAGCGGTCGAAGCGTGAGATGATGTAAGAGAGTGTTTGATTAGAACTTTGATTTGAAGGGGATGTCATACCTTGGAAATAGATACAAATGTACATGTACTTAGATGTTCTCCAAAAATCTTATATGAATATCTAATATTAATCTTATTTCTTTGTTCATGTACTGTGGGAATTGAAATAATTGAATTATAGATATGAAAAATGTAGGCATTTATAGAGCAATTGAAAAAATCATAAGTTTAGGATGTTAACAGAAATACATTTTTAGTTGTACAATGTGCATACTCGACATAGCATCGTGAGTAACCCACGGGGAAGCTCGTACCTCACAAACCCCGAGGGACAATTGAATTGAAAACCTTCGGGAGGTGTGTCCTGAAATACGGCAATCTTATTGGTTAGCTAGGTTTTCAGCGCCCAGAAATAAGCTGAAAGCAACGCTAGTTTTAACAATTTGCTACATTGATGAAACAACAGTTCATGATATGTGATTAAGGAATTCCAGAAAAAGTGGCATCATAATTTTACATGTTCAATTTTTCTAGAAAACCTCATGAACGTGTATATTTTTCAAAAGGTCTTAATGAGACGATCATTTTAAATTTCTTTGATTAAAATCTTACTATTAACAAAAAGAAGTTTGATGACTGATTTTTTTAAAATTATTTATGATTTTATTTCTAATGACAAATATGGATAATGACCATATCCCTGTATACAGCACAAAATCGATAATTCAGAAAATCAGAAATTGAAGGCATACAAAATCAGGACAAAACAGGAACCAAAGCAAACACACAAAAACCTTCACCATATGAAAAGAAGTGAACTCCCGATATGGAAGTGAGACCAGGTGCCCAGGAAGAGTAAGCATCTCCTGCTTGCATGCAACACCCGCCGCTTCAATTCGGTAGAACTGTCACATCCGGTAACTTCCATTTCAGAAGACATAGAGTACAATCTTGGGTTGGATGGTTCAAATGGTCTATGAAAGAATAGCACCCACCACTCTGGAGAGTGGGACATCATAGTGTATGACGAGTTCTTCCCCGTATCGACCGTAGCTATTAATATATGTATTATGGGCGTGTTTGGTATCAAATGATTCAGAATAAAGTGCTGAAATTGAGTGTAAACAGAAAACTGCAATTAAACTTTGGAATAAAGATCTAGAAATTTTAAGTTCGGTTGTCGGTACTTCAAAGACATAACGATTCGTCACCGAGTGCTTGAATGTAAATTTTACCTCGTCATTATTTCAACAACATGCGCAGTAGCTATATACAAGAATATGAACAGTTAGATCCGAAGGTTTTCATTTCTTCATGTGAGGTACGATCTACCCCTGGGGTTAACACGATGTCGACATAGCGACTTCTCCAATGCAATGACTGTTGAGTAAACTACTTTATGCGATACTATGTAGTGTTTTTACGATTTATCGATGAAATCAATTAATCTTTCATTGAGGTATCCGATTTTGAATAATCGATCATCATTTTTATGAATAAATGTATATTTTCATACACCACACTCCCCAAAACTGCATTGAATTTAAAATACAGTTAACTTTATTCCTAAATTTTGAGCTCAATTGGCCAAAACTAAAGGATTTATAGGATACTATAGCCATGAATACATATGTTTCTATATCATTTTGAAAATAAATAAAACTCTAGAACAACCATGGCTCAAATTATAATCCAAATATAAAACAATCAGATAAAAATGTATGATTTAATCACCAGAATCTGCAATCAGTGGATTTAAGTAGCAGAGTCTGTATCTTCATACATTTTTACTTCGTAATATTTTCAGTGAAGTGAATCTACATTTGTACAACATGTAAGTTATGCACCCTGAAATTTTTGTAAATAAAATTGAAAGAACAACCGAAAAATTATCATCTTAATTCGGCGATATTTTTTGTATAAATAGATATATAATTTTAGTCAGTATCACGTGACTTCAATACAATATATCTAACCTTTGTATTTACTAAAAAATATTTCAAAACAGTATTAACAAAACAAACCATGAAATAACTCAAATAAACAACTGAGAGAGCAGACTGTATTGTAGGTGGCGCTATAATTAATATCCGGCGGAAATGTGCTTTTCTCTTGTATCCTGTAATTTTCAATGTTGTAATATTCAATTTCTGATATCCTTAAAAAAAACAAAAACAAAACAAAAAAAACAAAACAAAACAAAACAAAACAAAAAACAAAAAAACAAAAACAAACTTGTGCTTCTTTGATCATTACCTTCTTTAACTGAGAGAAAAATATTCATGTCCTTTTTCTGAAGAATTATTTTATCCAGCAATCTCGACGAAAGAACATATATTGTAAAATCAATCGATTACGTTTTCCACTTTCATGTCTTTTAAAATGGGGATCCAGGGGGCGGAACTTTTGACAAAGACGTGTATGATTTTTTTTTTTCGGTTTCCTGTTATTGTAGACACCAGGATTTCATGATATGTTTGCATACAATTCAAAATATTCAGCTTTTCAAACTGTTTGAGAAATGTATTTTACAATTGCACTCATTATTTAGATGAAATTATTCGAACACTCCCATCCACTTACATGTATCGAACATGAAGACAACATTTTATATAGCCAGTCAATAAAAACCTATGCACCGTTACATGTACAACCATAAAGTTTTAACACACTGGGTATTCACATAAAGCGCCTTGGTTTGATAAAGCGCTTTAGTCATTCGATGTGTTATATTTTATGAACGATCCGATAAGAAATTTTCATTTTTCTTGGTTTTGAAGAAATAATCTGTCGTATTTGAATCAATTATTATAAGCCATACTTGTTGATACTTTACGGTACCTTACTTCGAGATTTTCAATCATCGAAAGGATAAATTCATCCAAAAACTTTATTGACTGGAAAAAACGTAATAATTCGTCATTTTCTAACCAGGGAAAGGTCCATATTTATTGTAATGAATTAGTTTTATTGTATTAAAATAAAAGGAAATGTTTTAGTATTTTCTCTTATTTTTACTTGTCAATTTTAGCTTTTTTAAGACTTTTTAAAAATATAAGTTGAGTAAAGCGGCGCGCAGAAAAAAGAAAAAAGCGACCTACGACTCTAAAACAAAAACCAATAAAGCGATATAAACTAACAAAAGTGTAGCATTTTTCTTAAAGAGAAGCTAGACCTTCTAAATGGACAATGCATTGTACTTTTATTTAATCAGAACAATTCAAAATTCATTTAAGATTGAAAAATTATACCTTTAACCTTCTGTGACGTTGTTTTACCCGTTGGATTTTGAACATGTTCTATTAAGACAGGTCATAATATACGAAATTTAAGAGGGATACCAAATTGAGCTTCTTTTGCAATAAAAAGGATGGAAAAAATTGAAAGCACCAGTCATGACCGTTTCTTAAAAGAACATGTAATAACTCCTCAATATTGATGCTTGAACAATTAAGCCAACTGAAATTTATAAATTGTTATACTTTTGTCAGTTAGGTGCTGAAGAAATGTTTTGACGTAATGAATTAAAAAGAAGGATAACTTAAGGTAGCCAAGTTCGATCAATTTATGTTGGTCGTTTCTTTATTCATCTGTGTCTCTGGGGCCTCTGCGTTTTGCGGTCTTGTTTGTGTGATGTTATCTTACAGTGAGGAGGTTGTTTTACACCACAATTGTACGTTCTTCGAGATCTCTGGGTAATTGGAGAAGTGAGAGGGTTGTGCGCAAGTAATCCAGGATAACCATACCATTTGCTACTTGCGTGACAGATGGCCGTCCAAAGTCGGCACCGGTTACCCATTGGTCTCGTCGGTTTATGTGTAGTCTTTTGTGTTTGATGTTTACATGTCGTGTGTCTCTTTTCCGTCTCGTGCTGTACTTGTCTTTTGTGTTTTTGCATCGGGTGTGTTGGTGTTTTACTGTTGATGCTGCAACGGGGTGTTGTTGGAGATCTCCTCCCTTCTTTTTAAACGAATTCGAAAATTTCTGTTTACCAAATTTTCTCAAATTTCTGAAACCTGGGTCCTGTAGCATCATATCACAGCCATCTTGCTACGTCTTTTGGTATATTTTGGACATAATTTTCATAGATTTTGGCCATAGTTCATTGTCTAGATTGAGGGTTAAATACCTGAAACGTGCATGTCTGGTCCATGCTGTAAATTTATCTGCTTTTAAATTATGCTAATGAATTTGAAGATGTTTAACATACATGTCTTCGTGTTAACCTTTAAGTTTCCTTTCTCGGAATTTTCCTAGCATGCCTTTGGACTATAGATGTTATTGTTGCAAATAAATATTTCGGACACTTAAATGATTAGAATGCACAAAATTACACTCACATAAAAAGATACACTTCAGGTATAGGAAGCTTGTCCTGAATGAACTTTCCGGAAAGTTTGGCTATCAATCAATTTACATCATTCTTCATTAAGTCTTGATTACCTTCAAGATGAAGGTTCGTGAAATTAGGGCCAAAGACGACCACTCAAATGAGTTAAAGACGATCCTGACGTTAATCTTAACATCACTCACAATAGAGCACAAAACTGAGCATCGAAGGACCCCTAGCAAGCTAGAGGTGGGACCAGGTACCCGGGAGGAGTAAACATCCCCTGTTGGCAGTCGATGTTCACGCACGAAAATTAAACAATATATAGAATACATGCACTGTCTGAGGTCATGTCTATAAAGAAAGTGCTATGGCGACAATGTCCCTTCGCGGGGAACTTTTAAAGAGCTCCACACGGTAAGTTTAAAGTATTTTTTTTTCAAAAGAAGGTAAAAATTATAAATTCTATGGCGGCGTCAACCTTGACCTTTGACCTTTTCATTCCAAAACCATAAAATATACATAGCCAATCTTGCCTCATATATTCATATGAAATAAGCATCATGTAAATTTCACATGAAACTTTATGTAAAATTCATGTTAAATTTCACCTAAGATTGATGTGAAAAAATATTTCTCCTGAATTTCATATAAAATTACTTCACATGAATTTGACATGCATTTTTCTTTGATATATTTATGCGAAATTCAATTTACATGAAATTCATATCAGGAACTTCACATAAATTTTATTATAAAAACTTGTAAAGGGGTAGGTTCAATAACTCCAAAAATCGGCCCTAGATTTTTGCGAAAAATAATTTTATGAAAATTTATCTAAGGTACCTGCCGAAATAGAAAGTGAATATTTTAGTTGTCAAAACGTGACGTGCGTAAGTTATGACGTTACATTTTGACGTCATTTGCTCCGCATGACGGAAATGGGCCATATTTGTTTTTGCTTATAATCATATCTTTAAGAGTATTATAGGCGCCAGCCCTTACCCAACATAAATTTTATGAAGATCGAAAGATTAATTGCAAATCTTTAAAAGTTTTTGTATGAAAATTAAGTTAGTTAAGGGCTGGCACCCTACTTATTTCCATAAATTTTGACCAGAATTATGCAAATTTCTTACGATTTCAGCATTTTAGGACTTAAAGTCGATTTTGAATCCATATCTTTCGGTGTATTGCACGTAAATTAAAATATTTATTTGGCATTTCAAACAACCACACATTTAACTTAATTCCTACGAAATACAATCGAAATCTAAAACATTCTAAATTCTAAAATTAGGGCCGATTTTTCATGACACCGAACCTGCTCCTTTCATGTTCTTGCTCGTTTCATGTAAATTTCATATGAGATTTTATGTAAATGTTATATAATGTTAAACGTCTTCCAATTCAATAGCATCATTTTAGAACAGATTAAATTTCAGCATGGATCAGACATGCAGATTTCGGTACTAAACCCTCGTCAGTGATCCTCAATCTCAACAATGAAATATGGCCAAAGAGTGTGAGAAATATTACGTCCAAAAATGTACCAAAAGACGTAGCAGGATGGGTGGGGTATGATGCTACAGGACCCACGCCATGTTTTAGAAATTTCAAGATTTTTTGATGACAGAAATTTTCGAATGCGTTGAAGAGACAGAAGATCAACCGAAGTTGATCGAACTTTGCTACATGTGCCCTCGGGGACTCCTGGTCCACCAGAAGTGATAAATTTCACGCGAATTTCAAACGAGGCACAATTGGTTGTGTAAACCTCAATTCAGGGGAAACATGTCTGGCATCTTTTATGCAGTTCGTACATACAATATCTAGAAACGATTACATGTACATGTATCAGAGTCCTTTGAACTATTTTGACCTTTAGAACCCAAACTCAATAGGTGTAATTCTTCACTCACTGGAATATTTCTGATAAATGTCATGAAAATAGGTGCAATAGATGTTCTAAATTGATCCGGAAACCAATTTCAAATATCAGAGACCTATGACCTTGACCTTTGCTCACAAAATCAAAAGGTATCATCATCATCCTTGACGCAATGAAATAGTTTCTGGCAAGTTTTATGAAGATAGGTACAGTACATGCATAAATATAATCCGCAACCCAAATGTCATACGGTGTGGACTGTCTGGGACCACGGTTTTTAAAGTTGACCGCACCGGTTATTAGCAAAAAGCGTGGCACTTAATTCTTAATGGTATAATTCATTTTCCAAAATGAACTTAAAATTACTAACGTCATCCCGATATACAAAAAGGGTGACAGGTCTGACCCTGGAAGCTATCAACACATTTCAATTTTTTCAACGTTGTCAAAAATTCACGAACGTCATATTGCATCTCAAATTCATAATTACTTGTCTGCGAATTACTGCATGTAGAACAATCTGGATTGTGGTAATTTCACATCTGTCAAACTACATTGACAACGTCAGTTGATACCTGGCTCGAGGAAATGGACATTGGTAACTTACGGATGTTACTTTTCTCGACTTTAGGAAAGCATTCGACCTGGTCAATCGCGATAAATTTATTGAAAAATTTAAAGGGGTCCAGAACAGTATCCGAAAGAACCCCATCGGAAAGCTCTAGATCAATTATGGCGTCACAATATAAACGGCGACATTGGCGCGTTTTTCGCAAGAACGTCAGGAGAAGGTAACGTAGAAATAAGGGGGAGGGGGTAACACAATCACTATAACTTAAAAACAGACGGTCAAATTTCAATAGGAATTTATCGGTGTTTCACTTGACATATGAAGAAGATAATATCAAATTTTTACGGAAATAAATGATAGAGTTTCAGATAAACGGACTTTATCATTAAAAATTAGCAACTCAAAGACGTTTTGAAAATAGACATAAATTTATCTCCTTTCGACAATTTCTTTTAAAAGTCTTAGTGATCATTTATAATTCTATACATATTCGATTGCCCACATCATATCTAAATGAAAAATACAGAACTTGTTAATATTCTGCCTCTACAGAAGATTTGTAACTGTTTTTCTTATTACCTAAAGTGTGTTAATTTTAACGTCACATTTACGGCCCATTTTTGGCTTTCAATGGGTATATATATGTACGTTCGTAGCTTCAAAACTAACGTTAAAAAATTGATGAAACTTTGCATGTAAAAAAATTTTGTTTCAATTATTTACATTTTTAATTTTTAGGAAAATTAAATGATAGGATCTAATTTAAGTATGTGTGTTCTGGACCTCCTTAAATGTTTTAAATAGCAATTCTCTGTAAGGACCAAAATAATTTCAATAGCACGTGGAAATAGAATGTCTCCAATTTTGGATATTTTTGGTATGGACGGTGTATATGATGTACTGAGACAAAAATAAACTTCCTTTTAGCAAATTAAGTTTTCGTTGCCATGGAAACCATGTCTGAAATTTTACGCATCAGTAGAATACTTGTAACATCGCATTTTCACAAGGCTCGTTTCCATGGTAACAGCTATTACAGCCAACTGAAATATCCTTAATTTCTCTTTTTATATCTTTCATAGTATAAAAAATACACAAGAAGTATACTTCTGCCCGCTATTCTTTTTGTCAGTATGCTGAAAATATAGGCAAAAACCTGGTTTGAAGAGGCCCTTTTTAAGACAGAAAAATCTCCTAATTTAACATGATTTTGCTCAAATATAAGGGCAAATAATCTGAAATGTCAGGCTTACTTGATTTCTACTGCCAATTATCTTTAAGTTTAAAGTTTAATCCTTGATCTTTAAGAAAATGTTAAAATTTGAGTGGGACCTCTTCGCAATTATATTCAAAAGGGTATAAAAATGGTTACCATGGTGACATTCTGTTCAGGGCGCTATTACACATAGACTAATTTACAAGTAAATTTTAAGCTGTCCGTCATATATTTTTAAGCGTTTTTTATCATTGCATATAAAAGAGCATTATTCATTTAATAATCACCTTAAATTTGTTCAATGTCACAGGACCCAATGTCAAGGTCATCTTGAATGCAATTCACAAAATTTGGCAAAATTCTGTGATTTTTCAAAAATATGAGAGGCAGTTACTCAAAAATCATGTGGTATTGAGTAAAACAAACACAAACATAGTGATTTTATGATACCCCCTATTTATTGACCAAAGTTGCAAAAATCTCAAAATCAATGACATCCTTGATTTGCAGCTAGTGTTTCATACATACATATAAAACTGTGAGATTATCAAGATTTTTGTCTAGGGCTTATTTTTTAAAAGAAATGTTCTGAGCTAAAAATTGTAATGTTTTTTCATATACAGTCAAACCTGTCTTATGTGACTTTGCAAGGGCAGATAGAAATAGGTCACATAAGACAGGTGGTCACTGAATACATGTTCAACATGATCCTATAATATGGTCGAGCAATTCTATTAAATAAATCACTGCATATATCAATTCGTATATTTATTTATTCATCGTTTTGTACATATGAAATCACATTAGATTTTACATTTCACAGAAAATTTAATCATGAAAGACACTGATAAAGATATTTAATGCAAAATAGTATATAGCTTTGGTGCTTTGCAACACTAAAAGTCGTAATATACAGCTTCGGAATTCGGTACGAGACAGACAAATCACGGTCCTTGCCGCGTTAGACAGGTTGTCGCTATATACAGGTTAATTTGATAGGAAAATTGCTCGGTTAGGAATAAAAAAGGTCACATAAAGCAGGAAGTCGCTTAAAAGAGGGTCACTTTAAGACAGGTTTGACTGTATCGGTTTTCAGTGATTATATTTATCACATAAAATCTATTTTGTTCTGACAACAGTGATGGTGTTATCAGCCTGACATTTTGTGTTATTTTTGCTTAAAAATGGCAAAATTTGGACAAAAAAGGCCTTAATTTTGACCTTGTTTTATTGCAATTTTTGACTGATTTTGATTTTATAGGACTCGGCTGACTGAAAGAAATTTCAAAAAATTGTTAATTTTTCTAAAAATAGAGGTCTTAAAGATTATAAGTAGTGAATACAAATAAACTCTAACAATATTTTCCATGGCAACATAATAACCAAAGATGACTATATGCAATTGACCATTTTTCTAGTGCAACATGTATAAATAGACAGACCTCGTTTCCATGGCAACCGGAATATTTATTTTCAAGAATTTTTTTTTGGGGGGGGGGATGCATTCAGGGCATTATACACATGTACATACCATTTATACAGAAAATCATAAAAATCCATGACATGCTATTTGCAAAATATTTTTGTCCTTACTGAGAATTGATATCAAAATTTCAACACTTCGGCTATAAAGTGAATTTCCTAATATTTAGACTAATATTTAGATAATTTCAGAGCGTTGAAATGGGCAATGCACACTCTCAACTCAAAGCAATTTCAAGTGGCGTCCCACAGGGATCGGAACTCGGTTCACTCTGTTTTTATTATTTATATTAATGACTTGCCCCTTAACGTCAAATCATCCAGTTTGAGTCTGTTTGCTGATGATGCAACTTTACATAAGTCAGCTACTTCTTTAAACGTCGTCAAGTTGCCGATTTCCTCGGATGTTGATTATGTAAACAATTGGTGTCGGGAAAATGGTATGATCATTAATGAAAACAAAAATAAATGCATGGAGATTGCTACTTATCAAAAACTTTCAAAATTACAACCAAATGCATAAGCGATTGATGTCAATGGAAGTACACTCGAACATATTGACTGTGAGAAGTTACTTGGAGTTCATATTGACCCTTCTTTACAATTCAATGAACATTTCGACCATGTATGTAGATCGATTACATCAAAAATTGCCTTATTAAGAAGAATAAAGCGAAACCTTCCTCTTTCATACAGAAAACTTTACTATAACGCGTACATTCTCCCTTGCATCGACGATAGTTTGACTATATTGGGAAATGCATCCAAAATTCATATGGAAAATGCGCCTTGCGTATTACTCTGGATACGCCAACTGACGCGTCATCGCTACCACTCTTTACCGAATTGGGTTGGCTTACGGTTTTCGAAAGAGTCGAGTGCAGTAAGGGTATTCTTCTCGACAAAGCTATCGTCTTCGTATGGCTTGCGGTCCTCATCAAATCAGCAAATGTCTATTCCTAAACACAATAACGAGCTTTTAAAAACAAAACTTAGTATTCTGGAGTAATTATATGGAATAATCTCCCCTTGAACATATGACTGGCCTCTATCCTCGGAACATTCAAGCATAACCCAATAAGTACATAGTTTCAAAGCGATAACTATGCAATTACGAATCTTAATGTTGTGTTTAACATGTTTAATTATATATTCGAACTCTGTCTCACTTTGTATTGTTATATCATATATTTTTTTGTGTGTGATATGGAAGGCCTCTTGGAAGAATAGTCTGAGCTAAATGAGCCAAATACTGAATTAGAAGAAAGGAAGTATACGTTTTCAAATTTAAACGCATCATTTACAACATGGACTAGACATGCACACTTGTAAGCATCCTAGAGACTACAAATTGTAAAATTCGTAGATGAATTCTACTTAAGTCATTTTTGGAACTTCGAATAAAAAGTCCTGGTAAAGTTTTACCGTTTATTAACATACGAAAGTAACATGTTGTTTAAAGCAGTATGAGAATCGTTCTGACATACAAAATCATGCGCACAGTATATATTAGGAGCCTGGGATATTTCACAATCATATGGAAATCGCCATCGAAATTCATGACTAAATTGGAATTCAAACGTATAAACAAAGTTGCCTCAACTTAGAACAAATCCTCGCCATTTCGTCTATTGCACCCAGACCTGTGACAGGCGAACCATTATAGTTTCTGTTGCTGTCAATTGACCCAAGAACACCTCGTATTGACAGACATAGGGTTACACACTGGCGGGAATGACAACCATTTCTATTACATTAATTTAGCACGTGATCGTAAAGTTAACGTTTGAAATTTGAGTTATCTTCTCCTAGACGATTGGAAATATCCCTTAAACAAAATAAATGGAAATTAATTAAAATCAAAATACTGAATTTGCATAATTATTGTGGGGGAGAGGCCATATGGTTACACACTTCGGATAATTAAGTGCAATTCTCTGTAAGAACCAAAGAATTTCAAGACATGTTGGCCATCATGTCATGTATTTTTGAGATTTTTGGTATGGAAGTTCAATATGAAGTACTAGTATGTAAATCAACCCAAGTTTTCCCAAAAGGTTGCCGTTACCATGGTAACCTTGTTTGAAGTTTCAAAAATAGGGAAAATCTATAGGACGAGGTATATTTGTAGGCTTCGTTACCATGGAAACAGGCACTTTTTTAATCTAAAATTGCTTTGATTTTTTTCTTTTAATCCTTATTATTATGCATATTTGTAAAGTTTTTACATTCATCTCGGATGCCTTTTGTATACAAGATGAAAAATTGGGCCAAAAAAGGGTATCGAAAGACTCTGTTTTGGGCGCTTAACAGCAATTCTCTGTAAGAACCAAAGAATTTCAAGACATGTTGGCACGGCATGTCATGGATTTTTGAGATTTTTGGTATTGAAGTTCAATATGAAGCACTAGTATGTAAATCAACCCCAGTTTTTTTTAAAAAGGTTGTCGTTGCCATGGTAACCATGTCTAAAGTTTCAAAAATCGGGAAAATCTATAGGACCAGGCATATTTGTAGGCTTCGTTACCATAGAAACAGGTACTTTTTTAATCTGAAATTGCTTTGATTATTTTCTTTTAATCCTTATTATTATGCATATTTGTAAAGTTTTTTACATTCATCTCGGATGCTTTGTGTATACAAGATGAAAAATTGGGCCAAAACAGGGTATTAAATGGCTCTGTTTTGGGCACTTAAAGGCCCTTTTTTGCATGTTTTTACTGTTTTGCAAGGTTGAAAATTTCATAAAAGCACCAATTTTTTAAGTCAAAATTCTAATTATCTAATTAGTATCATCTTTGAACTATACATTAATATGAAAAATTAATTAAGCTAATTTGTCCTTTTATATGCAAAGCAGCATCAAATTTAGTTGCTATGGCAACAATCGGCTGAAAGGTTTCCATACGATAAATTTAAACACAACCTCTATCAAACTATCTACACATGATATTGGAACAGAATATCATGTATACATCTATCAGAGGGGTTTCAATATAAAATGACCTTGAAATTATTTCAAGGTCACCCACTGAATTTCAAAGGTCATTAAAGTTTAAGTGACCAGATTTGACGAAAAATCCTGATTTTTCATGAAATGAAGGTGCCAATATTTTAGAAACCCTGAAATATTGAACTTAACAGTTATTTGCCATAAAATGATAAACGTATCACTAATTTCTTAGAACTATTGATAACGTTTCTTCACATCTTCGAATATCTAAATTCTTGGTGAGTATTTTGATAAAAAAGGGACGAAATCTGTATTTTCTTGTGTTTTTTTTGACGAAAAAATAGTGTACTAAGTAAGAATGGAAGTAAGGACGAATAAATTGTATAAAGATGAACAAGCTATAACAGTGGTATCCATGGCAATGAAGTCTCCGGAGACGGCTTAGTTCATGGTCCCAACAGTGCTATAAATAGAATGACCTCGTTACCATGGCAACCAGAGTTCAAATTTGCCAAAAAGTGTCATTTTCATGGTCAGAACTTAGTATATACCCATTATACCGAAAATCATAAAAATCCATGACATACCGTGCCGATCGATTTTGGTCCTTATAGAGAATTGCTATTAAATATCCTCAGTGATCTTTAATCCCAAAGAGTGTTGAAAATATTGTGTAAAAAATACCGTAAGATGTAGCAGGATGGGTGGAATATGATGCTATAGGACCCATGTTAAGGAAAACATTGTAGAGAATTTTGTGGACGGATATTTTTGAATGCGTGTGAAGAAACAATCAACCGAAGTTGATCGGACTTGGCTACATATGCCCTCTGGGACTCCTGGTCCACCAGCAGCGACACTCAACAAGTGGTCAAAATGTTCATCAAGGCCATTGAGGAGGTATTGAACACTTGGACGCCAAATTAAATTTTTCTAAAAATTTCTGAAATTATATATTTCTTGTCTGTCCTTAACTATGCAAACTTACATTTGATTTTATCCACAGGAAAATTTTCTACGAGACTTTGAAATATGCATTAATCGACGTTTTCGTGAATTTCTTGATGACGTCATAATATTGAAAATGTCATTCCAGTTCTCGTAAAGCTATTTGAAAGCAATTTTGGTTTAACTTCCCAAATATCCATAAATGTATTGCACTTGTATATGGAAAATATAAGATGAATTGTGTTTTAAACACAGGCAGGATACTTGAATAAAAGATGACACTGTCGCTAAAATAATTGCAATTTCGAGCCAATTTACTGTAGTTACTGGTTAAATATACGGAATCCTGTGGATGAATCTTTGTCAAAAACTATCAAAATTATCAAGAATATCAAGAGATGATTTCATGATTAAATGGGAAAAATTGAATTTAGGATTTAAATATTACAAGGCTTTATATTTTCCAATTTTTTCTTACAAAATCGTCCATTTTCAATTATGTGACATCCGCTTTCCTGTAACGTAAATTTGTCAACAAATACACTGTGATGAAGATTAAATTTTCCATTTTATACATGCTAAGTTTCAATGCAATACGTTAAGTAATAATGTTTTTATTGCATTTTGAATGCGAAGGCATGTGACGCCATTTTTCTCGATAACGTCGAAATGACGTCGTGGTTTGCTGATGGATAAAACTCCCAAAGTCCTAATAATTTCTTCAAATGACGCCGGAAATTATTCAAACTTCATCAGGATACTCAAATGTCTATATCAATCAGAGTATCAAATGTTTTAAGGGAGTAAAGACTGTACTTTTCCTAGGAAGCGAGAAAACAAATAATGCCGCCACCATCTTGGTGTTCAAAACCTCCTTAAATGCCTCAATACGGGAAAACACAAAAAATAACCCTATAAATGATTTTATCGTTGCGCATTTACATAAGCTCCTGAATTCAATATTCACTTCCTGTTTTTAACCAAGAATCGTGGTCCACAGTCTTTGTAGTTCCTGTTTCAAATACAAGGTAATACAAATAGCATTAACAATTACAGAGACATTACAATAATACGCTGCTTAGAAAAAATCGCCACTTGGTACTGAACTATAGATAACATGATTGACATCACGGATGCACAATTTGATTTTTTTTCATGGATTTAGTGCTGTAAATGCAATATTTGTACTATAATCCCTAGTAAGGAGGTATCGTTAACAGAAAAAAATACTTTGTTGTTGTTTTATAGATTCAAATAGTTCTTCCAGAAGGAAGAGATAATACAAATAAAAACTCAAACACTCAAGTACACAAACTATTGGCCCCTTGGCCTTTATCAGGAGTAGAAAACGAAAATGGTTCATGCTGCACATTTTATCTGTGCTTAAATGATGCTATTGAATTTGAAGACGTTTAACACATGTATATGACTATTAAGTAAAATCCATCTTTTATCTCTGCAAAAACAAAGCTTGATTCAGGGAACAGAGCTAGCAAGAAAGTAATAACTAAACTTGAAAATATTCATTCCTGGGGAGCGTGTTCCATACTGAAAGGCAAATACGTGTCGATAAGAAGAAAATGAACGAGTTCCAACTCGTTACACTGTTGAACAACATTTTAAACCAATGCACCAGACACGTGTTTCGGTTAGCAAATCCTCATCAGTTGTGAATGAGTATACACTGAAAATTCAGTAATCAGATAACGGCTCAAGTAATAGAATTAAGTAAAATAGTAATTTCAATGAACAATTAGTCAAGCAAACAGGAAATTAAATTAAATCCGATATTAGGAATTCGCTTCTTTTCATATGGTGGAGGATTTTGTTTGTATGCTTTGGTTCCTGTTTTATCCTAATTTTGTATGCCCTCGGTTTACGATATTTGTAATGATCGATTTTGTACTGCGTATGGATGAAAGGTCATTATCTATATTTGTCATGATACAGAAAACGCTTTTTTTTGTTTAGAAGAGAAGATTAAAAAATAAAGAAACACACCTAGATGACCCCCGTTTCGAGGCTATACACATTTGATTATGGCAGTCAACACGCTAAAGGAAAAAAGACAAATGTCTTACTTTGTATGGATAAAACAAAGAAACACATCTAGATGACCCCGTTACAAGGCCATACACATTTAATCATGACAGTCAACACGCTATTTAAAGGGAAGAAACCAAATAACTTACTTCGCTCGGATTGGTCCCATGTGAGAACGAAACTCCGTTGTATATTATATTAAGAATATACAGAACAATAATGTCCATTATGATACTCAATGCAAGACCTTGAGTTTGTATGTACAGGTTTTGTTTATGCTTCCCTTTTGTGTTTATCTCTTTTGTATGCATTTTCTTCAATTAAGGAATTAGTGTCTTATTTTTTGAGTTCATGACTTTTACACTCTGGTTCAACACGCGCAAATCCCGTGAACCGCGAAGCTGTTCTGGAAAAGATTTGCGCCAATCGAACCAGAGTGTAAAAGCCATGAATGCAAAAGATAAGACACTCATTCCTTATTTTTACATTCAGAGACATTCAAATGAAAATAACGCCTAGAAATTTCATAGAAATTGAGTGAAGATTAAGATTTTGATGTTTCACGTGTGTCAATTCTCCCTAACAGGAAGGGCAAGAAATAATCCATTGCAAATGATCAATATGCGGTTTAATCTGAAAAATTGCTGATTTTTTTTTAACGTTTCCAAGATGAGATTTCACTTTTTATAAACAATTTTAAGAAAATAAAGCCATTTTCTATAAGAGTAGTCGGTGCTGCATAAGTTCATTTCGGTAGAGCCATGATGCATCTACACATCTTCCCGGGAAAAGTGTATGTAATATCTTACTCCCCTTAGTCCGATTTCAAATTAGAAATTCTAAATTTTCCATGACTTTCTGAACGCCGCTTAGTGAGAATTCATAATTTATGTCACTTTAAAGTTCGTTATCACTAGCCAATTGACACACAAAAACCGATAGTTTCCATACGATTTTTGTACAAAATCAAGCACATATCTATCAAATATTAGCAACATATCTCTGAAACTTGTACGCATGTCCTCTTATTAAATTTGCTACAGCATATTCTATAGATCTGAAAGGGCGCCACCATATTGTTTTTAACATTCGCTTTGTATGGTTAATCAGGACCCCTTAGGTCGATTCTCATTGGTCCAATTTACCCTACCACGGAGCTTATGGATTTGATTAATTCATAGTGACGAGTGATACGTTTGGTCTCCGACAAGGGGAAGTAAGATAAGATATTACGTATACTTGTCTCGAGAAGATGGAAGATGACATCTACATTGAAGTTCATATTTACAAATGGACTCTGTGGAGACTGTACATATACAAAGAGTTGTTATTTACATTTCAATGATTCGAGGGAGTTAGTCTGGTTGTCCCCGTCTGTTTCTTCTCTTTTTATCGTATCATTTCCCCTACACATGTTGGGAATCTCCTCCTGCTCGCAAATTCAGCATCAGTATGCCCCGCCCAATGATTGAAACTCGTGCGCGCACGTTATGTGATTGGAGTCAATCTGTGTTCATCGTTTAGTGAGCGTCACAATTGAATAGTGGTTTAACATAGGAAATCAATTTGCAATTGATTGATGTTTGTGCACGATGATGGTGAATTTGAAATTGCATTACATTGAAAATCATCTTGTTTCTATTTTAGCTCAGTCTCATTCAATTCCTATTTCTGATTCCTTTTATTTTAAATTCCCTTTGAGATGTAAATACTTTGGTTTGTGATGCTTTAATTTATCAGTTGAAATGAATTGCTAAATGCTGCAGACAATCAATAAATTGTTTAATGCAGTCTCATTTATAGATTAATCATTTTTACTAATACTGCTTTTCCCAATGGTTTCCTTTATATTCAACAACTGCTGATATTCTAATCGGAAGCATTCTTGCTTCAGCAATTTCTTTTTATGCTATAGACTTACATCACCTAGCTGTGAAGCATTTCGATCCTGGTAAAGAAAACTTTATATCTTTTTGCATATTTTCTCCGTATGCCCATTTCAAGGTCACAAGACTACCGTTGCCATGGAGATAAAAGTACAAAAATTCTGGCGGTAACGTCAATCCAAACTCTACGTGATGCATCATACTATTAAATACATCCAAATGTCTAAACGACCCAAATTTTATAGAACCGTCTGCTACGTTATATCGCATTGTGTCAATACCAATAGCCATGGTTAGATTTGCTTCCGACACGATGCATCTCATCTCATGTCCATCGTTGACCAAACTTAAATCGTTAAAACCATTGAGAAATGCACCGTTTTCAAAAACTGCGCTCCACTCCCTGTACATCAACAAACCATCTCAGTGTCGTATTCTTTGTCTCGTGGAAATTGAGTTCTCCACTTTGAAAATTGATTTCATAAGACTGAACAAAGCCATTCGAACACGCAATTTTGACTTTTCTATATACAGGCAGCCTCTGAAACCGATTTCCATTGTTTGAAAGAGACTGCATCGTCATGGTCCATATTGATGAATCATATATCCAGAGTAAGTACGTCTCTTGATATTCGTTCTCAATGGCTATCCTGACTCTATGTCCATTTCTTATTTTCTTGAGAAGATAAAAGTAGCTACCATAGATGCAGTTTCCGTGAAAGTCGGTTTCGAAGACGAGTTTCCATTTTGTATCAATTTGCCATGCCATATCAGTAATTGCTCCAAAAGTATCAGCTAGCTCTGTGGTGCCATAGAGAAAAGTGCGTATAACGTGTCTATTAAAATCTGCAGAGTTAAACATAAGAAAATACCAGTATAAACTATATCTTAGGCTCGAACCTGAAAGAGACAATTCTCCTAGAACTTGACCATACATAACATCGGATTGTACCAAGATACTATCCAGTTTCACCGTGTAAAAGGATTGAATATATACATATCCCTCGTATCCATTAGATATGGCCTCGATAAGATTGTCGTTAGCTCCATTTCACTGAAGTCCCAACTGATTGACTTGTACGAATGGTCTCCGTAGCTATGTATCTGACAAACCATGTAAGTGTTCGATGTGTCACTGTGTCAGAGACCTTAACGTTTACGCCTACTCTCCAATCCTGCACGTGCACTTTCCCATCAGAACAGAAGAATGTAATTCTATGGTATAGATCAGATGAGTTCATATATTGGAAATTGTAAACTGACATTGCACAATAAACTGTACTTTTTGGGAGTGAAAAGGTCGTGTCAGTCAGTTCTATGAACCCTTCGGTGTTTTCTTCTACTAGAATTTTAATCCTACTCGCATTATTAGCGTTTTGAATCAGGTGATCTGCAGAGCCAATTAGAGCATTTCCGTTTTCGTCATTTTTAAAGATGTACTCCGTTTCACCTAAAATCATAGAAAACATAATTGATATGTTTATAACCAAATTATTATTACTACTCATCCCCCCCCCCCTACTAACCAAATATAGTATGGGGAAAGATTGTTATTAGATTCTAGAAGCAGTTCGTTCTCTGTAAGTAGAAGGTTACAAATGAGAAAAAAATAATCGTACTTCTTTTTTTCTGTTGATGCAGGTACCGCACACAATAAAATCGGACTGATTTGTTTTTAGTATTTGATTAAAAACATTGATGTAAATTTCCGTCCAATGTATAAGGTGATATCTGCATCAACATAATTTATAAACCATTCATTCATATCGAAATATTTCACAAAACAATCAAATGTCGCAGAGATCTGGATACTCGAATATTCTAGCCTTTCGAAGATCGGTATTTTGAAAAAAAATGTCAAAATGTGCTGCACTAGACATGCATGCTTTTTATTTTCATCAGTGGCCCCAAACGGATTCAAGGTTTTAAAAAAACAACAAAGAAGTATCTATCAGTTATTCAGTCTCAAAGTCGAGACGGCAAGGCAAAAGTATTAGAATTTCCATTGGAACGGTGAACGACTTTATAGAACTTTGCGAAACAAAATAAGAAGGAATTTTGTCGGGAATTTGAGTCGAAAATATTTGTATATCATCTGTTGCCATATTTGATATTTGATTGATAGATACATGTACATGTACAGTATCTGCTTGAGGGATTAACTTAGCAGGTTCATTGGCAGAATATGCATGTCATGTGTTGAATTTCGTTCGTATTACATTCATTATTTGGATATTGTCTACACCGTTTACTACTAGCGTGGTTAGTGGCCGTCCTAAGTCGGCACCGATTGCCGATTGGTCTCGTTGGTTTATGTGTAGGCATTTGTGTTTGATGTTTCTATGTGATTTGGCATTCCTTGTACCTTTTGTGTGTCTTTCTGTGCTTGTCTGCTCTGTGTGTTTTTTTTTGGGGGGGGGGGGGGCATTGCGTGTTTTGCGTGCATCGACGGCGGATGAGGCTAGCCAACGGGGGATGCTTACTCCTCCCGGGCACCTGGTCCCACCTCCGGCTTGCTGGGGATCCGTCGATGCTCAGTTTGTGCTCTAATGTGAGTGCTGTTGAGATTATCGTCAGGATCTTCTTTAACTCATTGGGGTTTTGCTATGGGTGCTGCAACCGAGAATTTTTTGAGATCCCCTACTTTCTACTTAACTGTTGAGATACTGATGAGATATGCCTATATGGTGCATTTAATTCTTGCAAAAGAAAGTATTATTCAATTATCATATTGAAAATTGAAATTGTAAGGATACACTTTTACATCGTGTATAATATCACACATAGACATTTAAAATTACACACTCGATATACCATGACAAAAGATATGTACTAAACAAATTACGATTAAATTATGCAACCATTCCACAGGTAGATGTCTTATTCATCTAATGTCGTCTTTCAAATCGACTATTACTTTTATTTTTACTGATGTACGATGCTTTATTATTGAATTTTGTTATCTTCCAATCAAATTGTCTATAAAATTAATTAAATTTTCTCACTAAACCCTTCTGTCAGGTTATGACTTTTCTTTTACATAATGCATAGCGCATATTTTCCTACATCAGTATTTTTTAATCGAATGAACATCGAAGACTGAAGTATTTTTTTTTCTTTTGATTCTTTTTTCCATTTATTTCAAAGACATTCAAGGTACATAAAACAGTCCTTCAAAAGAAAGCGACCCTTAAAATTAAGAATTCTAAAAGCGAATCCTGGTTTTTAAAACTAGCGAAAGCTGGGACAAATCTCATCTCAATAGATGACGTGCCATAAGAGAATACAAGTAATTAAGGTGGCGAATGAATCCCCTGATTAAACCTTGAAACCGGTAATTGCTTGCGCCTTTAGATAATTGGATTCCAGATCTTTGTTATATATTATGTATATATTATCAGCTTTTACCAGAGTCACTATACAATAGCAATTTACTGGAAAGGTGAAAAGGTATTTATCAGACGGGTATTTGTTCTTTTTATTCCCTAGTGATCAGCCTTTAGCATTTATGTTTTCAAAATAACAATTTATATCATGAGATAACTTTTTTATTTACAATGACACTAGTTTTGCTTCTCTTTCAATTTGTGATATTTTTTACGTCATATTCATTCAACCAGAAAACGTTCTATATTATATAAGATTGGAAATAACTAAGTGTATAGTTAAAAATCCCAAGACCTTTTTTCTAGACCTGTTATGAAATAGCTTTTCAGAATTCGTTCGGCATTATAATGTAAAGAATGGAAGCTAAGGACTACAATGTACGCTTTCAATCACAAAATGGCAATAAGATCATTTTTTTAAACTCAGAATTAGTTTCCATTTGTGCAGGTTTCTGACGTAAGCCGGATAGTTGTGAAGTATCATCTCTAGACTAACATAAACGTCGTAAGAATCTTTCAGAAACCATACAAAAACTTGTCTCTTTCGATGGTTATACCTAAAATATATGAGAAAAGGTATATTGAATAACAAACAATTAAATGAAATGACCAATCATCGAAATTAACTTTAAGAAAAAAGGCGCATCATATTTCTACCTTTTTTTCTTGTTGAAAGGGTAGAGTCATTCGGGACATCTTGTGTCGGCAAAATTTACGAGAATTAAATTATTTCAAATAACTGACAAGTTGGATTCGAAACTTTTGATTCTAACAATTCAAATATTGCAAATCTAAAAATGTTATGTTCGATTTATTTCATTAACTTTGGAGAGGCAGGGTTCATTTCACACTTGCAGCACAAAAAATCCCACTGTGCATATGTTAACATCATAGATTCTCTCATTATACAAGATTCGACCATTAAAAACAAAGTCATATTAAGAATTATTTATTAGAGAAAGAATGGGATCCCCAACAAGATCCGGTTGCAGCACCATCAGCAAAACATCAAAACACCCGAAGTGAAAACGCACAGAAGGCATATACTGTAACAGCAAAAGACACAAAAGGGACAAGGAACAGCAAACACAACTTCCAAACACAAAAATCCACACATGAATCGACGAGACCAATGTACAATCAATTAATCATTTACATATCTAAACGAAATACTCACTATTGGTGTCTCCTTCGTTCTCAATTGATGTCTGAAAGAGAGAACAGCCATATCATAATCAATTGATATAGAAATGTGTATAGATATAAGAAAGTTGGGTATCTCTGACAGACTCAGGTACAGCACTGAAAAACACTAATATGCTCAAACAAATGGTAGGCAAGCATAGTAAGAGATACAAAAGTTACAAGGCTGATCAAATACATAACACGGCATAATAACACTAAACACAAGAAAGGAGGGGATCTACAACAACGACTAGTTGCAGCACTAACAGCAACAAAACACTACACATAAAGCAACGAGACCGATGGGCAGTCCATGTCGCTTAAGGACGGCCATCTAGCACTACAGCGGTTGTCAGGATTGCGTGCAAACAACCTCCCACCCGTCACATTAGCCATTTTTCTCGAAAATCGTTAAAAATAGTACGTAGGATGTCAGAAGGAGGCTGTGTTGTTTCGTTGATGATCAAAGGATTGCAACCGTAACAGCGTATTTCAAAATACGTTTCAGGTATTTAACCCTCGTCATTTATCCTCAATGCAAACAATGAAATTTGGCAAACATTTGTGAAAAATTTTGCCTAAAATATACTAAAAGACGTATTAAGATGGCTGGGATTTGATAGATGACCAAGGTTCAGAAATTTGAGAACATTTTGTAAACAGAAATTTCCGAATGCGACCAACCGAAAGTGAACGAACTTGGCTACTTGTGCCCTTGGAACCCCTGGTCCACCAGCAGTGACACTCACCATGTGGTGCAAATGTTAAAGGTCTTCAGGTTCATTTCCTCGTCGTTAATAGTGGGTATTGTTCTATGACATGAATGGATTTAGCAAATGGTTGCTATTAGAAACCTTACATGTTCGGTGAAACATTGCATGTAGTTCTTATTTAGCACAGAAACTGATTAATTATTTAAATCCTCGTCTCGCTGTGTTACCAGCGATTATTAAATTCTTTTACCTAGTTAGATGTAAGCTCATCTTAAAAATTAAAATTTAAACTTGGAAAAAGAATAAAGTCTGTGGTGAGAATCACTTATTAACGCGACCTATCGATTGGATAATGCGAAAATTTTCAAACTCTTTACCTTCGTGAATTTTATTTACACCAATTACAGTATGATGCACTAGACACGAGTATCAGATAGGAAATCCTCATCAGTGGTACTTATGCCGAAGTAATTCTCGGACAAAGCAAAATTCATATTAGTAGCGCCCTCTAGTTTTGTTTTGGGTGTTTTCCTTCAATTATCAGTCCCACCATTCGGCCATTTTGAACTTTAGATTTTAAAAGTATCATTTTTGTGGAAAGTAACATGTTCCGTTTTATTTGACATCTTATATTATGTCAATATTTATGAAGCTGAAAATTTCGTTAAAATAAAAAGAGGTTAACATACTAGCACCATCCCTCCAAATGAACGTTCATTTGGTCATAGATTTTATATTACATTGCTATTGATCCCCGATGAGACTCACACTCTTTGAACAGTAGTCATTATCAATATTTGTCATATGTATGAGGAGGGAGGAGATCTCCAACAAGACCCCGTTGCAGCATCAACAGCAAAACACCAAAACACCCGATGCAAAAACACAAAAGACGAGTAAAGCACTAGACGGAAAAGAGACACACGACATGTAAACATCAAACACAAAAGACTACACAAAAACCGACGAGACCAATGAGCAACCGGTGCCGACTTTGGACGGCCATTTGTCACGCAAGTAGCAAATGGTGTGGTTATCCTGGATTACGTGCGCACAATCCTCTCACTTCTCCAATTACCCAGAGGTCTCGAAGAACGTACATACATAAAATTCAAAGAAATAAAATTCGAAGGGGCTACTGCCTAAATCACTATTACTTGAAAAACCACTGATGAGGATTTGCTATCCGAAACACGTGTAAAATTAGTTAGAAATGTTATTGATTCAGGTTACGAGTTGGATATCTTCCATTTTCTATCAAGTATGCTTCGCACGATGGATATTTCATAGATTTTAGAGTTATAATCCGTTTGATTTTTCACAGACGGATGCATAAGAATTATTTGTATTACTGATTATAAATTACAGATTTGATCTTTTATGAAATCATTAACATAAGTCATTCAACATATCATAACTCAATAAAATTTATATCATATCAATATGATGTTTTTTTTTTTAAATATTATTTCCACATATATTACTATTTGTGATAAATTCCAGGAGCAAGCATTAAAGTCACCTTGTGATAGGATAGAAGTCATCGTGTGACCATTAAACCTTATACTATTGTTAACTTCGGGGATTGGATGGCCCTCATTGATGTTCAAAGGCAATAATGATAGGTCAAAGTCATTAGGAACTCGACTTAGAAATATCTTCCGAACAACACAATAGACAAATAAATGATCAAAGAAATATCAAACTATCCATAAATGTTTCCGGTAGAAAGAAGATAAAATGGGCCTTTTCATTTTAGGGTCAGAGGTTAGGGTCATTGCGGACTTAAGCGATACAGCTAACTTAATCTGAAAAGCTATTCTAGTATTACATGTATCACCAAAGCACCCAAAAATGTGTCCTATGGAAAGAGGATGACACCTATTATTTTGAAGGGCAAAGGTCAAACTTCGAGAGCACTGTATAGCAAGCTGTAGAATATTGTCCATAGTATATAACGCAAAACACTCATCGTACACAATGAAAATTTAAAACAATCGTTCTCAGTAGGGAGAGGGTGAACCATTTCGACTTTCAATGTTAAACGTCTTTCAGCATAAGTTATGACTTAATGCTTGTAAACCTAAGTCGGCACCGACTTCCTATTGGTGTCGTTAGTTTATGTATAGTTATATGTGTTTTATGTTTCTATGTGATTTGGTGTACTTGGTACTTTTTTCTTCTCTTTATGTTATGTATCTCTCTTTCTGTGCGTATCTGCTCTGTGTTTTGCATTGGCTGTTTTGGACTTTTTATTTGGGTGCTCCAGGTGTTTTTGGAGATCCCCTTTTTTCTTTTATCAAGTCAGGCATTCACTTACGTGAAAAAGCTATATACGGATTCCTTCGTTATTCTTTTTATTTATCATTTTTACAACGAGGCAGATCATAATCCCTAGATATTTATATTCAAATAAATAACGCAAAGCCAGTGAATTGTGTCCCCCTGATTTTGGTAGCTTCTACTAAAAGATATGTCTAACTCTAAGTCCAAGGTCATTTCAGCTAAATGTATTCACCGTGTCATGAAATATACGCATGCGAAACATTTTACGTTTTGTAACTGATTGACATACAAACATACAGACAGCTTCTTACATTAGTAGTGAACGACAGAAATTAAATGTGAAGTATAGTAAATGTGTAAAGGGTAAGAACCTACAATGTATCCATACCTTAATCATTAAGCGACAAGTATCATTTCTCATCAAATCATGGCATTCATCTAAATCCAAATTTAATGTATATAATCTGCAAATCACAGCACCGTCTTTCTCATAAACGTTTACAGATGTGCATTCATCGTCACTTGTACAGTAACTAACACATTCAACGAACGAACGGACAATATAAGATCTATATATGCATTCATCATTTAAAATCCCCGAGTCCAACTCACATCTTGAACGAAAATATTCATTTTTGACCATGCTTGCCTCGATTAGTTTCATTATTAAAATGATAGGGATATAAATGTAGAATTTCATCTTCGAAGATGTTTTGCGCTTGTTAATATCATACACTGGCAATCAATCCTCTGGTACACCGAGGCTATATATTATCTTGTTATCGAGGACTGTAAAATATTCACGGTGTTGTTAAAGATGATAAGTCTTTGAAATTATGAGGACATTTCCAGAAATTTATCCAATCATTTGTTAGCCTTTATCATTAATTTTGTTTCGCATACTTTATATTTATTACTATCAAATAATTCAATATCCATCCTTTTAAAGTGCACTTAGAATGCAAGTGCAATTTAAATTTTACTTGAAAATTCTAAACCAACATCGTCGGTTTAAATTTCATAAATCGATGTTCAATGTGTGTCAATCTTAAAACTGTATTTTGAAATTTCATATTTAGAATATCATAAATTTCTCTTTTAATTGTTAAGTGTGTATTGTATAATACATAATATATAAATTGTTAATTGTTAAATTGTTAAGTGTGTATTGTATAATACATATTATATAAATTAATAAATGTCACAATATGAACGCGGTAACTAAAATCTACTTCATAGAAAATAGAAATATTCTTATAAATGTGCATATATTTGTTCTGAATATGGAGAGTATTTCCTGCAAATAAATCTACTCTTCGGTGTTTATCTTTGCCTTTTGCCGTGTGGAGCTCGTGAAAAAATTCCCGCGAGGGAACATAAAGTGTTTTAAATGTTTTTCCCCGAGGCCAAAGTTTTGGGGTTTTTTTTTTCTGTTTTGCTTCCGCGTGCTGGTAGGTTTTTGTATCACTTTTTACAAAAACAAACAAAATGTTTTCCAAATACGGCATTCCAAAACCGTGTTCGATCGTGAAAACATTTTTCCTAATGACGTTTTTGAGCGCTTTAACCGATTTTAATCACATACCGCATCTGTTAAAGTGTCAAAGTAAATTGAACTAAGTGCGACGAGTGATAGAGATGAATCAAGAAAGGGCATTTCGTCTCCAGTCAAGGACCAGAATGGCTAAACATGGCTACGAATGACGATGAAATGATGTGTACGTTACTTTGATCATGAGGAAACATCAATTTTACAAAATCTACTGTCAAAGATGTACAAAGTGCATTTTTCAGTCGCAATATATCAAATGAAAAATAACTAGTTGTCATGCACAGATCTGTATTCTTAAAGCGAGAGGGGGGTTCTATAGATAAAGATAACACGTGGAAATATACAGGAGTGTTCAAGAACAGGTACAGTGGGGGTTCTTATTTTAGCGGGATTCATATGAATTTTGGCCGGTGCACCTTCAATTCAAGAGTTAAAGAAGATCCTGACGAAAATCTCAGCAGCACTCACAATAGAGCACAAAATTAAGCATCGACGGACCCCTAGCAAGCTAGAGGTGGGACCAGGTGCCCGGGAGGAGTAAGCATTCCCTGTTGGCTAGCCGCACCCGCCGTCGATGTTTCAGCACAAAAATGAAAACAATATATAAGATTCATGCACTGTCTGACGGTATGTCTATATAGAAAATGCTATAGCGACAATGTCAGGGAAATATATTCAAAACACTTACTGTCAAACCCCTCGCGGGGAACTTTTTTACGAGCTCCATACGGCAAAGGGCACACGAGCTCCACACGGCAAAGACTACGCTATAGATGTACAAAAAATTGAAT
This sequence comes from Pinctada imbricata, assembly GCA_033119305.1. Classification (NCBI taxonomy): domain Eukaryota; kingdom Metazoa; phylum Mollusca; class Bivalvia; order Pterioida; family Pteriidae; genus Pinctada; species Pinctada imbricata. Next base: position 16,372,195 of record VSWD01000003.1, read on the forward strand.
TATAATAAGATACTTGTTTGTTATTTCCCTTGCTGGCTGGTAGGTTTTAAGATCACAACCTGACATAAAAAAACCTAGGCCCGATATGGTCACCATAGCACTTTCTATAAAGACATAACCTCAGACAGTGCATAATTTGTAGCTATTGTTTTCGTTTTCGTGCGTGAACATCGACGGTGGGTGCGACTAGCCAAACATGGGATGCTCACTTCTGCTAGGCACCCGATCCCACCGCTAGCTCGCTAGTGATCTGTCAATGCTCAATTTGATGCTCTTTTGTAAGTGCTTTTAGACTGACGTCAGGTCCCTCAATTATCTCATATCTGATTGGTTGTTTGAACTAAATCCGTTTCCTATTGAGGGTTCCCTCTTTCCTTTATCCTCGAAGGAACTTTACCATACTTATAGACTATAGGGGTGAAACGATACGCCAAAATTGAATCGCAATATATTGCGATATATATTTTGTTCGCTGCATTACGATATATTGCAATATAATGTTCGTTTTCATTTTCCTCATTCTATAATGTAAAATCATGTTCCTCTTCTTATGTTTGTCCATGCTGTTCATATTTTCTGATGGAATTGTTGATAGTCAAATGTTCAACGTCTTCAAATTTATTAGCATCATTTTAGAACAGATAAATTTACAGCATGGACCAGACATGCAGGTTTCGGGTATTTAACCGTCGTCAGTAATCCTAAATCTGAACAATGTAATATGGCCAAAATCGGTGAAAAATATGTCCTAAATATACCGAAAGACGTAGCAAGATGGCTTGGATATGATGCTACAGGACCCAGGTTTTAGAATTTGAGACAATTTTGTAAACAGAAATTTTCAAATGCATTTAAAGAAACGACCAATTCTTGAAATAAACATAAAAGAAGTACATAATACATGTAGTTGTTCAGTCTCAAAGTCGAGAAGGAAACCATCGGAACTGTTGCGAGCCCCGGACTGAACAACATTCCGAAGTGAAATCAGGTGCCGGGGGAGAGTCAGCGTCCTCTGACGAAACACCTCGTCTCACTCTCATATCGGGAGTTCGCTTCTTTTCATGTGGTGGAGGTTTTTGTTTGTTTGCTTTGGTTCCTGTTTTATCCTGGTTTTGTATGCCTTCGGTTTCTGATTTTCTGGGTTATCGATTTTGTGCTGTGGACAGGGATATGGTCATTGTCCATATTTGTCATTCACAAGCCATTGAATTATTTTGATTCATTTCAATTGTTAGCGATATGAACCAAGGATCGTTTGGTTTCAGTAGAATTGATTAAAATCAAAGCGATTCAAAGAATTATTGATATAATCTATAGGTGGCAATAAAAGCCAATATATTCCGAAACATATTTCTTTTCGCGATACGATAAGAATGTATTAAATATCGCAATATATCGTTATATTGTTACACCGCTAATATAGACCCCAGTGAGATCCATTTATATATATGACATAAAAAGCGAAAAAGACAATACGCAAAACAACAAAGAATACTTAAGCCGGAGACACTAGACAAATCATCACCACAAAGACACAAAGCAAAACGCCGCGGAAGCATGAAGCACATTCATAAAAAAAGACGATTTACGCCTTAGTTACATGTTGTAGCTGAAAATGGAACACAATGTAGATGTAGAAAAACGATTAAGTAGTAGTGACTTTTGATAAATTCATTGTTTAAATTAACGGACTAACACAAAGATGCATTTGAAGTTTACGTAACAAATAGAGGGATCCCTCAACTTCTGACGTTGTAACATAAAAACAGAGAAATTATTCTTTCAAAGAAATACGTTATACAGTATTGAATATGTTTTGTCTTGCTCGAGCCCAAGTTAGCTTCGATACTGACTTGCTCAGCTTCGCTACGCTACGCGGTTTTACACAAGTGATGGGACAAACCAAAGTTCATACTCCAATAAACTGTCAGAATTTAACAGTCAATTCTTATATGAAACCATTTGCTTATAGTTTTATTCGCCCCGTCTTAAATTCGCCCTCATGACATTGGGCGATTAGGCGAAAATAAAACGGAGGCGAAAATTTACCCGTTTAAAGTACATAGAGTTTCCCATATTTGAGAGGGATATTTCTAACATATATTTCAATATTGATAATTTCATATCTTGCAAAATATTCAATGGAAACTGGAGAAACTATCAGCTCACAAAGAAATATTTGCAGTTCGTATCTATATATTGATGCAATGTCTAGCAGCACGTTTTCTATCACATTGAGTGCATCTATAAGAAAATTATAACGGCGAAACGACACTGCGAATGCGTTCAACATCACTCAATCAAGTCACTTAGGAGGCGAGTACCGATACATGTATTTAACTACTTACGTATTTACTTGCAAAGTAAATGCGACTCTACAAAATTCTTAATAATACGTTAATACGGTTCACGACCGACCCCATCACTTGTTCACGGTATCCAACCAATATAATAAAAAAACCGGACGTTGGTGCGTTTTGAGGCGGGGGCACTTAAGCATGAAAAGAATTGTTAGGTAAAAACAAGAAAACTATCAATTTCAGCTAAATGATTTACACTCTTTTGTCATATTATACATCGTTTAGATTAAGGATCACTGACAAGGGTTAAGTACCCGAAACGTGCATGTCTTGTCTATGCTGTAAAATCTGTTCTTTGATGATGCTATTGAATTTCAGACGTTTAACATTTCATAAATTCTTCCCGCAGTCTTTTGAGAATACAGGTAAGTCTTGCACGCATGAGTCCTGATGAATTATTAATTTGCGTTTAGTAATAATATCCATAACGCACTCGGCTGTGTAATACTACCATCTAGTTCACAGAGTTCAAAATCAGTTAAACATTGATTTAATCAACATTTCTTCAGTTTTCATCAATGATGAAACTTGATAGATACGAAAGCCTCATCAGACAAACGAGAACTGGTTCATTTAAGCAAAAGTATATGAGTGCTACCAAACTAAACACGATACCCCTATTCTTTTATCCACAGTATGTGTCGTTTCAATACCAACTTTGTTTTTGTCATTTGTCATTTGAGTATTAGTCGATGTAAAACGTCTTCAAATTCAATGGATCAGACATGCATGTTTCGGGTACTTAACCCTTGTCATTGACCCTCAATCCAAACAATGTAATATGAACAAAGAGTGTGAAAGTTAATATATCTATTCAAGAAAAACGCAATTGGATGATCGAGGTAAAAAGCTTATACGCCATCTATGCCATGATAATTAATAGAGTCCCAAATTCACGGTAAAGAAATGTACAATGAAATCAGATGAAACATGCCGTGTGGAGCTCGTAAAAAAGTTCCCCGCGAGGGGTTCGACAGTAAGTGTTTTAAATATTGTTCCCTGACATAGTCGCCACAGCACTTTCTATATAGACTTACCTCAGACGGTGCATGTATTTTAGATATTGTTTTCATTTTCTTGCATGAACATCGACAGCGGCTGCGGCTAGCCAACAGGGGATACTTACTCCTCCCGGGCACCTGGTCCCACCTCTAGCTTGCTAGGGGTCCGTCGATGCTCAATTTTGGAGCTCTGTTGTGAGTGCTGTTGAGATTATCGTCAGGATCTTCTTGTCCTTATTTGTGTCACACTTATGCCCTTTGCCGTGTGGAGCTCGTAAAAAAGTTCCCCGCGAGGGGTTCGACAGTAAGTGTTTTGAATATTGTTCCCTGACATGGTCGCCATAGCACTTTCTATATAGACTTACCTCAGACAGTGCATGTATTTCAGATATTGTTTTCATTTTCTTGCATGGACATCGACAGCGGATGCGGCTAGCCAACAGGGGATACTTACTCTTCCCGGGCACCTGGTCCCACCTCTAGCTTGCTAGGGGTCCGTCGATGCTCAATTTTGGAGCTCTGTTGTGAGTGCTGTTGAGATTATCGTCAGGATCTTCTTGTCCTCATTTGTGTCACACTTATGCCCTTTGCCGTGTGGAGCTCGTAAAAAAGTTCCCCGCGAGGGGTTCGACAGTAAGTGTTTTGAATATTGTTCCCTGACATGGTCGCCATAGCACTTTCTATATAGACTTACCTCAGACAGTGCATGTATTTCAGATATTGTTTTCATTTTCTTGCATGAACATCGACGGGGGGTGCGGCTAGCCAACAGAGGATGCTTACTCCTCCCGGGCACCTGGTCCCACCTCTAGCTTGCTAGGGGTCCGTCAATGCTTAATTTTGGTGCTCTGTTTTGAGTGCTGTTGAGATTATCGTCAGGATCTTCTTTAACTCATAATGATACCAAATTTTGATCGAGGTAGGTCGCCTTATTTTGATGATTTTATCTCTCATTTTCTGTTCGCTTATGATTTGTTCAAAATTCTAATCTCAGTGAAAATAGATGACAAGAAAAGTTTTTGGTTCAAATAATTCATAGGTTCAAACCGATTGTGATTCAGAGATTATCTAAAATTATTTTGAAAATAAGTACACTGAAACAGATATCATTCAGATGTTAAACATCCTGATCGACAGCATTTTTGTGGTGTTCGGAGGAAAGGTCTTCCAGCAAATTGTCGGATTTCCAATGGGGACCAATTGTGCCCAACTCCTTGCCGACATTTTTCTTTACTCGTACGAAGCTGTATTCATTCAATCTTTGGTCTCTGAAGGGAAAAGATACTTAGCTTCTGACTTCAACTTCACTTACAGATACATAGACAATGTGTTGTCAATCAATAATCCAAAATTCGCGGATTACCTCAGTAGAATCTATCCTTCAGAGCTTGAAATCAAAGAAACGACAGAGACAAATAATTCAGCATCAAATTTGGACATAATGCTATCCTACAACACTGACGGTTACATGAACACCTCACTCTATGACAAGCGTGACGACTTCAATTTCAGCATTACAAACTTTCTCTTTTTGAGTAGCAACCTCCCTTCATCGCCTGCTTATGGCGTGTTCATATCTCAAATGATACGCTATGCGAGAGCAAGTACCAAATAAACAAATTTTATTCCGAGAGCAAGGCGTCTTTCAGATAAGCTTCTCAGTCAAGGATACGTTTGTGACCGACTAACATCGTTACTGAGGAAGTATTACGTCGATATGGGGAACTCGTCATACACTATGATGTCCCACTCTCCAGAGCGGTGGACGATATTCTGTCATAACCCATTTGTACCGTCAAAACAAATGTAATACTTTATATCTTCCAAAATGGGAAGTAACTTGATGTGACGATTCTATCGAATTGAAGCGACGGGTGTTGCATGCAAGCAGGAGATGCTTACTCTTCCTAGGCACATGTTATTACTGCCATTTCGGGAGTTCACTTCTTTTCATGTGGTGGAGGTTTTTGTTTGTTTGCTTTGGCTCCTGTTTTATCCTGATTTTGTATGCCTTCGATTTGTGATTTTCTGAATTATCGATTTCGTGCTGTATATGGGGATATGGTCATTATCCATATTTGTCATTTAGGACCTTTATTTAAACCTTTTTCAAATTGACAGTCACCATGCGCCCATTGGAAAATTAGATTAAATTAAATTAAGTTAAACTGAATGTTTTAAATCTAACTGATAAATGACGTGCACTATTTTTATAGTATCACCTACATGTACATGTATAATACATTCCACACTTGCGCTGGACTCTGGAGGTTCTCCATTAGATAAAGTTGTTTTTCGCAATCGTGTTTCTTTTTCTGCTGTGTTATTGTCTCCGTCTATTTTACAGGTCTTTCATTTATCTTAACAATTTTTTGAATTCAGATTTCAAATTTTGTGTTTGACTTTCATTCACTCATTCATTCATTCATTCATTCATGCATTCATTCATTCATTCAAAATGAACAAACAACGTATATATTCATTTGGAAGGAAAATAAGATTATAAGATCTGACGCGATATGGAAGCTCGAAATTTTCGAACGGTTTTACTGAATAGTCAAGAAAAATAAACATTCATTGCCCAGTTCGGAAAGAAGCATGAAGATATGTTAACCCATGAAAAATCTTGCCCAACTATGCAAAAAAATATTTATTATACCGGAAGGTTATAAAAGGTAGGTCTCGTATCCTGCAGTACTTAGTTACCGTAACATGAGAGGCAAGACTTTCTCAACTTTTTTTGTATTCAGGAGCGACCTTAGTTGCTCAATTCTTACATTTTCTGTTTCTTAATTCTGATCTGAACTTGTTTCTTGTATACAGAACGGGAGGGGATCTCCAACAAGACCCTGTAGCAGCTCCAACAAAATACCCGATGCAAAAGAAAGGAGGGGATCTCCAACAACACTAGGTTGCAGCACCCACAGACAAATCCTAAAACACCCATACAAAAAACACAGAACAGATACGATACCCACAGAAAGAGACGCAAAAGGGACAAGGAACACCAACTCACAACATAGAAACATGAAACATAAAAGACTACACATAAACCAACGAGACCAATGGGCAACCGGTGCCGACTTAGGACGGCCATCTGCCACGTAAATAGCAGACGGGGTGGTTATCCTGGATTACGTGCGCACAACCCTTCCACTATTCCGATTTCCCAGAGGTCTCGAAGAACAATTATGGTGTAAAACAACCTCCTCACTGTTAGATGACCACACACAAACAAGAACGTAAAACACAGGGGTCCAAGCAATCCACGGTATAAAAGGCGTTTGATGATTCTGACGCTTTTTCGATGTTTATGCTGCCTACCTTTGATCCTTTTTATTTTGTTTATCATATCATCATAAAAGACAGGTTGTGTAATACCCATAGAAATGTACTCTGTTGGATGTATAGATCCGAATTTTAAAAGAAGTTGACTGTAGTTTTTGTAAAATTTCCAGAAAGTCTTAACTAGTTTATGAAAGCGGAAACCTTGACCTAAAAGTTTTTTGGTAATTTGTAAATTTCTACTGTGAAAATCCAAAATATCAGTACATGCTCTAGCGTACCGGATGAGCTGTGATATGTAAATGCCGTATGACGGTAATCTTGGAACATCACCGTCAAGCCAAGGGAAATTTACTATGTTGAATCCAAAATCATCCCTTTTGTCATATACACTTGTATGAATCTTTCCGTTTACAATTTTGATATTAAGGTCCAAAAAGGGTGTTTCTGTATTTGAAAGGTTTGCCTTGTTAAGGGTTAATTCTTGTGGATAAATTTCATTCTTATATAATTCAAAAACAGGATTGTCAATGGTTAGAATATCATCCAGATACCTAGAAGTATTATTGAAACATTTCAGCTCATCAAATTTTCTTTGCTTTTGAAGATTTTGGATAAATTCTTTTTCATAAGTGTATAAAAATAAATCTTCAACAAGAGGCGCACAGTTAGTACCCATAGGAATTCCTACAACCTGCTTGTATAGATCCTCACCAAATCTAACATAAATATTGTCCAAGAGGAAGGACAAGGCATTACACAGGTCACTACATGTCCATGATTTGTATGATTTGTAGTCTGTCGAGGAAAAGAAACCCTTCGATTCAGATGTACAAATGTAAGTTTTTCGCTCTCGATCAAAACACCATTTAATGAGATTAGATAATCGATCATTAATTTTGTCATGAGGAAGTGTGGTGTACATATTAGAGAAGTCGTATGAAGAAATCGTATTGGCTTGGAAATTTCCAGATTTCATTTTTTCAATCACAATCCCTGAATTCTTAATAGACCAAAATAAATTTACATCGTTCCTGTTTAGAACCGTTTCACAATATCTAGTTATGTGTTCTTTAATAGCAGTAAGTGCTGACGTCAGATTTCTAAACAAAATTGTAGTGGAGCAGTTACTAGAATTAGCAATAAATTGAAATTTGTAAGGAGACTTGTGCAGTTTCGGTATGCAATATAGTGTTGGGAGATCCAATTTAAAAATAGAGATATTGAATGAAGACAGTTCACCGTTATGCTTGCCTAAAATGTTAGATGCACTTTCATTGCTTTTGATATATGTATTAGTAGACGAAAGTTCCGAAATCAAAGTTGATATGTAGTAACGTTTTCAAATGATAATGGTGTTGTTTGCTGCTTTATCAGCTGGTGCAAAGACATATTTTTCATGTAATTTACTTAGTTTGGACATATTTTTCATGTAATTTACTTAGTTTGAATATCATCCAGGTACCTAGAAGTACCAATGAAGCATTTCACATCATCATGTTTTCTTTGCTTTTGAAGATTTTGAATGAATTATTTTTCATATGTGTATAAAAATCTTTTTCATATGTGTTTCATATGTGCATCAATGTGTATAAAAATCTTTTTCATATGTGCATCATAGGTGGCAAAACACAAAGACGAGCATACTATGAGAAGAAAAATAGACGACATATAAACATCAATTACAAAAGGCTACACATAAACCAACGAGACCCATGGGTAACCGGTGCCGTTTTTGGACGGCCATTTGCCACACAAGTAGCAAATGGTGTGGTTATCCTGGATTACACTCTCACTTCTCAAATTACTAAGAGGTCTCGAAGAACGTACAATTGTGGTGTAAAACGACCTCTTCACTGTTAGATGACCACACACAAATAAGACAGCAAAACGCAGCGGCCAAAACAACATAGATGAATATGTAAATGGATATAATGAATGCATCATAGGTGGCACTTTAAAAGCGTCGCCGTGCTAATAAGTATAGTTCACACATATTGAAATATCAATTTTATCATATTACATTAATGATGCAAGTTATAGAACAAGAGCTTAAACCTTATTTTTAAATTTCTCTCACTGTAATATTTGAAAAAAGCAAGAGTACGTGTCTTCGCTCTTTTGGTATAGGTATCAGAGTAAAGATTTTAAAAAATTATCACTCTTCGTTGTAACCTAGAAAAAAAAATCAATCAAGAAATTAGATGAAAATGCAATTCCATCGATCAAAAAGTCCGCCAAACGTAATAATTACAAGTGGAATCTGCTATCTACACAGAAACAATACGAACTCTGGACACCATTACACTGACAGGAAGTTAAATCCATAGAACATATTTCCACAACAAATAATAACATCTACGTAAACATTCTGCAAAGAAGCAATAGTGATTGTTAAACGTCTTCAAATTCAATAGCATCATTTAAAAGCAGATAATTTTGCAGCATGGACCAGACATGCACGTTTCGGGTGCTTAACCCTCGTCAGTGATCCTCATTCTAATAATAAACGTCAAACAAGAACCTAACCGTTATTCAGTCTCAAAGTCGAGAAGGCAAGGCAAAATCATGAGAAGTCCTATCGAAACGGTTGCGAACCCCGGAATGAAAAACATTCCGAAGTGCGACCAGGTGTCCGGGGAGAGTCAGCGTCTCCTGATTGCATGCAACACCCGTCGCAACAGCTCCATGGAAACCTGTCAAATTCGGTAATTGTCTCGATGTACATTTTGATGAACAGATCAGGTAAGTATCTCTTGTTTGGTGATGATGACAGCCATTCAATCACAATTTAGGATCTCACTGATCATTCTGGAAAGGGGAATCTGATATGCTTTTATAATAACCCCGTAGCGACCGAAGAAATTCCGCAATGATGATTTCAGTAGTTGTGTGATATAACCCTGAACAAGTAACTTACTTGCAAGCCGTCTGGCTCTAATGATGAAATCTTCATATTTGGAAAATGCCCTGGCGTACCGTATCAGCTGAGAAACGAAAACGCCATAAGCAGGAGAAGACGGAATGTTGCTACTCATGAAAAGGAAGTTGGTTATGTGGAAGCTGAAATCGTCACGCTTGTCATACAGTGAGGTGTTCAAATTGCCGTTTGCGTCAAAAGACAGAAGTATATCCAGGTACGAAGCGGATCTGTCACTCTCTGTTGTTTCCATTATCTCTAGTTCATGAGGATATATTTCATATAGAAGGTCCTTAAATTTCGGATTATTGATGGACAACACGTCATCTATGTATCTGAAGGTAAAATTGAATCGAGATGCGAGGTGCTTTCGCCAAGTCGAGAGCAAGGTCTGGATGAAGTCAGTTTGTTATGAATATAAAAATAAGTCCGCCAGCAGTGGGGCGCAATTGGTACCCATGCGGATTCAGACTATCTGCTGGGATACGGTTCCACAAAACACCACAAAAATGTTGTCAATCAAAAACTCCAGCATCCGGGTGATATCGTCTTGTTTGAATCAGAGTGTACCTTCACGAAATAAGTATCCTCACGCCCTATGACGAGGTATTTATATCTCATATTACCATTTGTTGAAAGAAAGGTGTTGCGAATAATATCGGCAAGTCTGTTTTGGAGGGGTTTTTTGGTGTGGGATGATAGTGTAGAGCGTGGAGAAGTCAAAATATATGATTGAAATTGGTGGCTTTTAAATTTCCCAAAAGTTCCTTAGAATTTTTTAGGATCCGCATCTGATTGATTCCATTTCTGGAACAATGAAATTAAACAATGCAATATGGCCAGAGACTGTGAAAGCTAGTATGACCAAAAATGTACCGAAAGACGTAGCAGGATGGGAAGGATGTGATGCTACAGGACCCACGTTTTAGAAATTTCAAGAAATTTTGACAACAGAAATTTTCGAATGATGACGTTGCAGGATTGGTGGTTCTAACGTAAAATATCTTCCAACGTTAAGGACAACTAAAATGTTCAATGGAAGGTAGTCTTTTATACCAAAACATAGATACTAGATGTTAGGTCTTAGAATAGGACCGTACTGTAACCTAGTTTTCATCAGAGAAAACGAAATGCGAACACATGTAAGCACGTATTTCATAAGGATAGCACTGTTGCAAAACACTTTATAAGGCGAACGAAGAACATCTCTACAAAACAGAGGAGGTGATATCCAACAACACCAGGTTGCAGCACCCACAGCAAAACCCCCAAACACTCAATGCAAAAACACAAAGGAGACAAGTACAGAAAGAGACGCATAAGGGACAAGGAACGTCAACGCACAACACAGAAACATCAACTACAAAGGACTACACGGACACATCAAACACAAAGGACTACACATAAACCCAACGAGACCAATGGGCAACCGTGCCGACTTAGGACGGCCATCTGCCACGGAAATAGCAAAAGGTGTGGTTATCCTGGATTACGTGCGCACAACCCTCCCACTTTTTCGATTACCCAGATGTCTCGAAGAACGTAAATACAATTGTGGTGTAAAACAACCTCCTCACTGTCAGCTGACCACACACAAACAAGACCGTAAAACGCAGGGCCCAAGCAACACAGATAAATATGTAAATGGATATAAAAGAGGGCGTACGTTATACAATCCGTGCTCTGCCGCCGCGAGCTCATGTATGTTATCAACCGAGGAGTCCGACTGACATTCAGAGAGGACAGGTGGTCGCGGCCCTGTCTTCTCTAAAGAGGTTTGGATCAAAGCGTCACATGCGCTGTTAATCATTTGAGATTATTCGAATTTCCTCGATTAACATGCAAGCATTTTCTAACGCAATATAATGTCTATACATGATAACAACCTTTCATACACAACTCAATAAAATACATTATAACCAGAAATTTTCGCGAGATACTAATCTTTGCTATATTCGCGAGTGCTTTGGAACCGCGAAAATATAATTCTCACAAAAACTTATGTTTGATTAGGTATAACATGAAGTGGTATATCGTGAACATCTTATTCTTGTTAAACATGAGTCATTGTTGACTTTCTTCAATTAAACGTAAAGAGAAGTAAATTGGAATGTATTCATATGATAGAACTGACTAAAGCTGCAATAATGAAAGATAAATGAGAAAACAGTAACACCATATATCAATAATGAAAGATACAAAACAGTTACACTATATGTAAATAAGTGTTTGTAATTTAGGAATCGCGAAAAATTGTACTCGCGAAAATAAAGGCACCCTTTTCTACCATAAAATCGCGAAATTTGATACTCGCGAAAATTTCAGGTTATACATTATTAGCACATCCTCAAGTACTCTTAATAGATGTTATTTTTATATCGTCAGTAAGTTTTAAAAATCAGTGAATAAGTATGGCATACCGTTACACGTTGCATATTCAATTTGAAGACGTTTACATTTATACCACTTGGTGAGTGTCACTGCTGGTGGACCAGGTGTCCCCGAGGGCACATGTAGCCAAGTTCGATCAATTTCGGTTGATCGTTTCTTTAACGCATTCTAAATTTCTGGTATCAAAATTTCTTGAAATTTCTAAAAAGTGGGTCCTGTAGCATCATATCCCACCCATCCTGCTACGTCTTTCGGTATACTTTTTCGACATAGTAACTTTCATACTTTTTGGCATATTACATTGTTTAGATTTAGGATCACTGATGAGGGTTAAATACCCGAAACGCGCATGTCTGGTCCACGTTGCCAATTTATCTGTTCTTAAATGATGCTATTCAATTTGAAGACGTTTACATACTACATGTTTCGTAGTACATGTTTTAACAAAGTTCATTCAAAAGATGAGCAGATTGCGAAAATATTCTCACTTTGACCTGAACGTGACAGGCTAAGTACTGAATTAGCAAATAACACTCCCGAGTTGTGCGCACGTAATCTAGGATAACCACACCGTCTGATACTGACTTGGAAGATGGCCGACCTAAGTCGGCACCGATTGGCCATTGGTCTCGTTGGTTTATATGTAATAATTTATGCTGTGCGTAAAGCCTTTGTTTTTTTGGTTTTTTTTTTTGCAGTGGATGTTATGGGGTTCTGTTTTTGGTGCTGCAACCGAGTGTTGTTGGAGATCCCCTCCTTTCTTCCGCAGCTATCTAAATTGATATCATCGAATTTCTCCTTTCTTCCGCAGCTATCTAAATTAATATCATCGAAATTTAAGGAGGTTAATATCCTAGCGTCATCTCTCTAACGCTACTTTGGAGAAAAAAATATTTAACTATGCTACTGAATCGACCCTAAAGGAAAATCGGGAAATTTAACTAGAGGGCGCTACTCTAATACATTTAGCTGTTGATGAAAATCACTTCGGCATTTCAATAAGTACAACCTTGAGGAATTCCTTTGAGGAAACACGTCTCTGGTGCATACAAATTTGTTTGAAATAATCTGACTGATCAGTTGAATTGAACTCGTGAAAATGTTTAAAATACAATAATAACTTCTTCCGGCTCTGTTTATTTGACTGAAATCATCATACTGGAAGTTCTTCAGTCGCTACGGGGATACTTTAAGTACTGTTCCATGTAAGGATCAAAATAATTTGGCACATCAAGTTTCTGGATTTTGTTGAAACTTGACATACCTAATTGACTTCTACCCTCATGCAAACAAATGTTATTCATTTTTTAGCTCACCAGAGCCAACGGCTCAAGTGAGCTATTGTCATAGTGTTGCATCTGTCGTCCGTCGTCCGTCGTCGTCGTCGTCCGTCGTCCGTCGTCGTCGTAAACTTTTCACATTTTAAACTTCTTCTCCAGAATGGCTGAAGGGATTTTGATGAAACGTGGTAGGTATGAAGTACTCATGGTCCCCTACAAGTGTTGTCGTTTTTCGTCCGGATCCGTCAAGAGGTGGCGCCACCACAGCCAATAGTAGGTCACGGGGGGTACCCTCCTATGACAAACTTCTTCTTCAGAACCGAAGCATGTATCGACAAACCGAAAGCATCAGGATGATCTAGAGAGATGTCTTAAGAAGTGTTGTTATTTTTGGTTCCACTTCGAAGTCAAATTTTTGACGCGTTTTTGATGTCTTTTCGGACTTAGTCAGAAATGCACATTTTTGCACTATTTCTTTAAATAACTCAATAAGTGTATGATTTTACACACTCATTTACTGCATATTTATCATATTTAACTTACTTAATGCTTTGATATGTATTTTAGGCTTAAATTTTATTTTTTTGATTTTTTATGAATTTTTTTCTTATGTAAAAAGGAAGGGGGGGGGGGGTGATTTTCATACATTTTCTGCTTCTTTTCTATAACCACTTTTCAGATTGTCATGACATTTTGTAGATATGAGGTACTCTTGCATGGTACCCTACAAGTGAAAGAATTTTGTCAAGATATCCACTTTTAGATTTTTAAGGAATATTTTTGGCCTAGGACATCTTTGGCACGCATAAAAACGAAAGAAAAAAAGGGGGTCATGCATACCTTTTCTGCAAAATTCACTTGTTTAATGACCCCTCCTTCCGAATTGAAAATTTGCTAATTTTTATATATTTTCAAATCGATCTATAACAATCGATTTATTACATAAAAGGCAAAATCATGTTCAAAACTCAATTTCTACAGACAGCAGGGAATCATACATTGATTTAATGTGCTATTTTTAAATTTTCAATAGTTATGACCAATGAGGTGACACCTTTTATTCAGCCCGGTTCACCAGTCAAAAGGGAAGGGATTCCCTGCTAAAATGAGTTACACCTTCTAGGTCAGAGACAACCAAATCATTTTCCATAGGCCGTAATGTTAACGAAATGCCTTATAACGTCTATACTAACATTGCTGGCCATGCATGTTATATACCGATTTGTTCATTGATTCAAGCTTTATACGAAACGAAATTAAAAAATATAGCATGACCTGCTCTTTTTCGCACTATTTGCGTCACAAGGTACCCCGCAGAGAATTTTCAAATTTTCCCGCGCCCGTCCCCTTTAGCGGATCGGGAGCTAGGGAAATATCCGGGTATCGCACTTATTTTTTACCTATATATATCATATTCAAACAATATAACAAAAGAAAATAGAATTGATAGCCAATCACATCTTCTGTACGTCACATTTAAAATAACAGGCCCCCTCACCCTACAGGTTTTTCTCCAATCAGAGCCGGCCTTTTTGAATCACTAGAGTGTCCGTCAAATTCTCTACTCATTAGTTATGATGTTACATCTATGTACACAAACATGACCTTTGATGAACTTTTGTCAGCTGTAAGAAAAGCGATCACCGAGTGTGATCTAGGAAGTTATATGTAAACATCCCGATACCAGACACAGACGATATTATATTCCTTCTGAAATGCGTACTTGAAAATAACATATTTGAATTCAATGGCAAATATTACAAACAAACAATTGGCGCTGCGATGGGCGCTGTGCCATCCCCAGAAATATGTGATATTAGAATGTATGAAATAACAAAAGAAATATTTAACCAATACGAATATAGAAATAAAATAGTTTTTCACGGTCGATTCCGTGATGATGGATTAATAATATTTAACGGGTCGTTAGAAGAAGCAACTCGCTTCTTTGAAATAGGAAACCACGTGCATCCTTTACTAAAATTTACGTATGAAATTTCCGAATCCTCTATGGTATTTCTCGATACAGTTATTTATAAAGGTATTCGATTTACTGAATCTGGGGTACTAGATACGAAATCATACATCAAGCCTACAAACTCATTTCAGTTTTTACACAGAACAAGTGCGCATCACACATCGGTTTTCAAAGGTTTTATAAAAGGCGAGTGTATACGACATGCACGGAATACAAGTAGTAGGGATATTCTTATCAAAGAATTAAGCGACTTCAAAATTCATTTACTCAAGCGAGGTTACTCTGAAAACGAAACTGATGCTATTATAAGTCAAATTCGTGCAGCTGATCGAAATAAATTTACAAATAAAAAGCGAAAGAATAAAAACAAACAAATTCCAAATGTACTAATAACCAAATATGATCCGCGAATAAATGGAATAAAAAAGAAACTCATGAAGTACTGGTCTACTGTAATGAATGACGAACAGTGTAAGAAAATATTCACAGCAGAACCGATGGTAGCATTTTCAAAATACAAAAATATAGGTGATCTTGTCACACATTCGCTTCTTTTTAAGGTGGACTCCTGATGAGGTGGGCCTTAAAATATATCGAGAAAAATATAACATATTCGTATTCTAACGAAATACCACCGAAACACTCTGCAAAACATTTGTTTAAAAATTCAAAAAAAAAAAAAAAACGACTATTACGATATCATAAAACCGAAACAGAGTGTCGGGTCCTTCATAAATTTTGGGGCTGCGTGGCTGATGGGTGTTGATTATTTAAACATCTCTGACCTATTAATGTAACTGTAAACAAAGTCGCTGTACTTTAGATTTGATCCGTTTAATTCCTCCACAACCCTTTAGTACTGCGATACATTTCAGGAGATACAGAGCAAACGGAATAGATTTTTATTTAATGTGCATTATACTTGGAACACTTTCATAATGGTTATCATTCATGTACTTGGAACACTTGCATATACTTGTTATCATGTATAAAGTTTGCTCGAATTTCCTCTGTCTTAGACTCTCTTAGATGAAGTAATTTACGGACTGATTTCTTGAAGAAACGTCAAATGAGTAATCTCTTCCTCTGGATCATGAGGTTTGATACACCGTACACTGCTTTTTGGAAAACAAATTGGCCCAATTTCTGCACAATTAACTTGAATTGATAAATATTGGATTAAAACGATTTTAACTGTACGTTTCATGTATTTGAGATGAAATCAATACTATTCAAAAGCATTTTTAGATTTCAGTATACTTTAATATGAATAAAGGCAAAACCGAAAAATCTTTGTTTTTTATGCCCCTGGAATAAAAGATTCGGGAGCATATAGTTTTTGGCCTGTCCGTCTGTCTGTTTGTCTGTCTGTTTTCCGAAAAACTTTAACATTGGGCATAACTTTTGAATGGAAGCTGGTGATAGAGGTTTCATATTTCACATGTGTATTCCTTGTGACAATACCTTTCCATTGATACCAAAATTTTGACCTCGTGACCATAACCTTGACCTTTGACGTACTTTTCAAAAACTTCAACATTGCGCATAACTTTTGATTGGTTATTGATAGGGCTTTCATATTTTACATGTGTATTCCTTGTGACAAGATATTTCCATAGATACCAATATTACGCTGACCCTGACCTCTCACATACTTAACAGAAAATGGCGTTTATACTAGCAAAGATGCCGCCGGGGGCATTCTCGTTTCACAAACACAGCCTGTCAGGCTTTATAATTTCTGGCATGCTAGCTATCAATAATGAAAGGTATGGTCGTTCAGTTTTAAATAAACTTAATTTATGAAATCATTTCATTGTTTTATTCTTTTTCTGCTGCGCATTAAAGTGGGATTTTACAATATGATTTTATTTTTGATGTTGCATAATTGAACTATACTAGTTGGGCATATGACTTTAAAAAAGTTATTGTTTTGAAATGTGACTATTTTTTCTTGTTTTTACTTTTAAAGGTTGTCTGAAAAAAAAAACTTCTCTGCATCCGGCAAAAATCTTTTAGAAAGGTTGTGGGCTAAAATCCCGGTACTGGCACTATCAGTATTCAATAGCATTATGTCAATTAGAGTGTGCATGGGTATCAGGTGAGCGTTGTGCCCCCTGGGGCTCTTGTTTATGATACGTCCGGTAATCATGGAAACGGGATTTCTTTTTCTTGAGCTCTGGGCTCTCTATCATAGTAGTAAAATAGCAAAATCCAGCCATTTTGAATTTAATTTTTTTTTAATGTTATCATAATCAATTTATATAAAACTTTCATTTATGGTAAAGCATGTAACTTGGTTTAATATAAATATACAACATTTGGATATTTGGTGACAAAACATGGAAATTATAGAAATCTGAAAAATGCCAATTTTCGATTTTTGCGATTTTTCAGAAATTCATCAAAAATGCTAATTTTCAAGTTGTATTTTAAAAAATTGGCAAAAAGATTACACAATTTAAAGTAATATACGATAAAGAATGCACTTTACTCTACTTAAAATAGCAATAAAATAGTATAAAAAATTGCGTGGAGGCAAATTACAGAAAATCAAAAAAATTGATTTTTTACCAAAATAAGCAATAATTTTATGGTTGCTACAACATTGACTATAGCATTTTGGCAAAAATAATTTAATTAAATGTAAAAACATATACATTCTCATCAGTCTTCAATGATTCCATGTATAATTACGTGAAAGATATGAAATCTATGTCGAAATTTAGAAAATGGTTACCATAGCAACCAACATAAAACAATAAGACATGTAAGCATTTGCTGGTCTTTTTCACACAAAATAATGCTAATTTTGGTCTATAAGAAGGAAAATGGAAATGAAAATTAAATGAATTAGTATGAAAATGAAATATCTAACCGTTATTCAGTCTCAAAGTCGAGAAGGCAAGGCAAAATCATGAGGAGAAAGGAGGGGATATCCAACAACACTAGGTTGCAGCACCCACAGCAAAACCCCAAAACACCCATGCAAAAAACACAGAACAGATACCCACAGAAAGAGACGCAAAAGGGACAAGGAACACCAACTCACAACATAGAAACACAAAAGACTACACATAAACCAACGAGACCAATGGGCAACCGGTGCCGACTTAGGACGGCCATCTGCCAAGTAAATAGCAGACGGTGTGGTTATCCTGGATTACGTGCGCACAACCCTCTCACTTCTCCAGTTACCTAGAGGTCTCGAAGAACGTACAAATGTGGTGTAAAACAACCTCCTCACTGTAAGATGACGTCACACAAACAAGACCGCGAAATGCAGAGGCCCCAGAGACACAGATGAATATGTAAATGGATATAAAAAGAGGGCATGCGTAATACAGTCCGTGCTCTGCCGGCTGTAGCGAGCTCATGTATGTAATCACCCGAGGAGTCCGACTGACATTCAGAGAGGACAGGTGGTCGGGGCCCTGTCTTCTCTAAAGAGGTTTGGACAGGGCCCGTCATGGAGTCCCGTCGTCACAGTCAGTCAGAGTGCAAGTCTTAAGAATGCGCTCGTACAAGACTGTATATTGGTCATGTACCAAGCTTAGTGTTCGTCTGGTGACATTAGGATCATATCCACGGTATAAAAGGCGTTTGATGACTCTGACGCATTTTCGATACATATGCTGTCTACCTTTGATCCTTCTTATTTTGTTAATTATGTCACCATAAAATGCAGGTTGTGAAATACCTAAAGTAATATACTCCGTTGCTTTTATGGGTCCGAATTTCAAAAGAAGTTGATCATAATTTTTGTAAAATTTCCAGAAAGTCTTTACTAGTTTGTGAAAGCGAAAACCTTGACCTAAAAGTTTCTTTGTAATTTGCAGATTTCTATTATGAAAATCCAAAACATCAGTACATGCTCTAGCATACCGGATGAGCTGTCCCATCGAAACGGTTGCGAACCCCGGAATGAAAAACATTCCGAAGTGAGATCAGGTGTCCGGGGAGAGTCAGCGTATCCTGATTGCATGCAACACCCGTCGCAACAGCTCCATGGAAACCTGTCAAATTCGGTAATTGTCTCGATGTACATTTTGATGTACAGATCAGGTAAGTATCTCTTGTTTGGTGATGACGACAGCCATTAAATCACAATTTAGGATGTCACTGATCATTCTGGAAAGGGGGATCTGATACATGTATGCTTTTATGATATCCCCGTAGCGACCGAAGAAATTCCGCAAGTTGTGTGATATAACCCTTGCAAGCCGTCTGGCTCTAATGATGAAATCTTCATATTTGGAAAATGCCCTGGCGTACCGTATCAGCTGAGAAACGAAAACGCCATAAGCAGGATAAGACGGAATGTTGCTACTCATGAAAGGGAAGTTAGTTATGTGGAAGCTGAAATCGTCACGCTTGTCATACAGTGAGGTGTTCAAATGGCCGTTTGCGTCAAAAGACAGAAGTATATCCAGGTACGAAGCGGATCTGTCACTCTCTGTTGTTTCCATTATCTCTAGTTCATGAGGATATATTTCATATAGAAGGTCCTTAAGTTTCGGATTATTGATGGACAACACGTCATCTATGTATCTGAAGGTAAAATTGAATGCGAGGTGCTTTCGCCAAGTCGAGAGCAAGGTCTGGATGAAGTCAGTTTGTTATGAATATAAAAATAAGTCCGCCAGCAGTGGGGCGCAATTGGTACCCATGCGGATTCAGACTATCTGCTGGGATACGGTTCCACAAAACACCACAAAAATGTTGTCAATCAAAAACTCCAGCATCCGGATGATATCGTCTTGTTTGAATCAGAGTGTACCTTCACGAAATAAGTATCCTCACGCCCTATGACCAGGTATTTGTATCTCCTATTACCATTTGTTGAAAGAAAGGTGTTGCGAATAATATCGGCAAGTCTGTTTTGGAGGGGTTTTTTTTTTTTTTGGTGTGGGATGATAGTGTAGAGCGTGGAGAAGTCGAAAGACTTTATGCTGGTTATATGATTAAAATTGGTGGCTTTTAAATTTCCCAAAAGTTCCTTAGATTCTTTTTAGGATCCGCATCTGATTGATTCCATTTCTGGAACATTGAAATTATACAATGCAATATGGCCAGAGAGTGTGAAAGCTAGTGTGACCTAAAATGTACCGAAAGACGTAGCAGGATGGGAAAGATGTGATGCTACAGGACCCACGTTTTAGAAATTTCAAGAAATTTTGACAACAGAAATTTTCGAATGGTGACGTTGCAGGATGGGTGGTTCTAACGTAAAATATCTTCCAACGTTAAGGACAACAAAAATGTTCAAGTCTTTTATACCAAAACATAGATACTAGATGTTAGGTCTTATGAATAGGACCGTACTGTAACCTATGTAACCATATGGCCTCTCCCCCACAATATTTCAGGCGATTATTTTATGTTGGGGAATTTGCACACTGTAGAAAGATGAATAACTCTAAACTGAATCGATGCATTTATCAGACGAAAGTAAATTCATTCCTTTACATGAAAGAGGGATGATGTTAATAGTAATTCACATAAAGATAATTTTAAAACAAGATTAGAAACAGATTAGAAATTTAAGTTCATAACTTAATCTTAAGATTTTCAGGGAAATAACATGTTTAATTGTAATATTGATTATTCAATACTTGGAAAGTCCAGATATTGATATGAACTTAATTACAAATTGGTTTTATCTATGAGTTGGAGAAATAATTATCAATTCTACACGTGAAGTACATGTACCAGCATATTGAGTTTATCTACGTACAATCCCTCATAATTTCAGATGCTTTTGAAGAGTTGTAGACAACCTTATCTTTGAGGGATGAACATGGAATTATCTAGAAATATGTCCATCATTTTGTGCAATTCCCCTCCCAGGTTTAAATACAATGTGTCATTTTTCAATTGTTATATTTACTTTCTCGTTGTCTTAGATTACTTTCTCGCATGCTATGGATTCTGTTAAACAATGTTTCGTGAAATAAACTTTGTGAAAATTCCAACGATGGATGGGTTAGGGTTAGGGTTAGTACCCTAACCCTAACCCTATCCCCCGCAGCATAATTGCAGGGGGTATAACGCAACCGTCGGTGTGTGTTTAGAGAGTGTGTAAGGGTGACTTTGTGGGAGTGGGAGGGTGTGTTCGTGCACGTCACGTTCTTTTATACAGCCTAGGAGGCACAATTTTGATTGGATCTCGGTCGAACTTCATAAACTTATTGCTTATGACAAGAGGAAAAAACCCTATTGATTTTCAAGTTCATGGGTCAAAGGTCAAGGTCACCGGTTGAAAATGTTATAAATTCTTTTATACAGCCTAGGAGGCACAATTTTTTTTATTTGGTATTGACGAAACTTCATACACTTACTGTTTATAACAAGAGAAAGAACCCTAAAGATTTTCAAGGAAATTGGTCAAAGGTCAAGGTACAATTGAAATGTTAGCTTAGCTTGGCCTTGAGGGCAAGGTTTTGATTGGATCTTTACCAAACTCCATACATTTATTTCTTATGCCAAGTGAAAGAACTCTATTGTTTTTCAAATATAAGGTCAAGGTGACAGACTGGACATGTTTAAAATCATTTTATACAGCCTAGAGTGTGCAGTTTAAATTTGATCACCAAACTCATTACACTTGTTGCTAATGATAGGAGAAAGAACTCTTGACTATTGATTTTCAAGGTCATGCATCAAAGGTCAAAATCACAGATTAGAATTTTAAAAATCTTTTAAAACTACCCTGATGATACATTGGAGTTTACCAAACTCCATACACTTATTGTTGTAATCAAGAGGAAGAACCCTTTTGATTTTCAAAGGTCAAAGATCAAGGTCACTGTAGGGAAATGTTAAAAAAGTTTACATAAGAGGGCATAATTCTAATTGGATCTCTCCAATGCCCATACTCTTGTTGCTAATAACAATAGGAAGAAACCCATTAATATTATTGGTCATGATCAAGGTCGCAGGATTGAGTTCGTCAAAATCATTGAAGATCCTCCGTGTCATTCACCAGCAGATCTTGGTCAAGCTCTTCAAAGATTACATTAAATACAAATGACACAAAGAACACTTCTTTGATTATCAAGGTCAAGATCATAGATATAGAGAAGGCAAATTTTAAAAATGTTGACGCATATTTGCATATGTTGTGAAGAATTTCAAGTTCTATTTTAAGATGGCCTACGAAATAATTCATATCCTTGTCACGCCTTCACTTTTTATTTTGGCCAACACTCGAGAAACGACCTTCAACACGCTGGCAAACGTCGGGGTTTGGTCTGAAAATCGTATATGAAGCAACATTCTCAACGTACGCGTAGCGACCTTGTACATAGCGCCTGCGGAGCATTCGCCCAACGACCTCAGCGTCTTCCAAACTCATAAAACTAGTTGACAATTTACCTGTTAACGTTCTATAACGCATGCTCAAAGACCTCGCAACGTTCGCCTATCGACTTCGAAGCGACCTGGCAGCGATCACAGCAAAACTTTATTTTCAGAAAATATTTCGTTGTCAAGACGTAAAGCACACACCAAGGACGTTGGGCTATCGTTTGGCACACATTGAGGACGTTAGACCATCGCTAGATGAGTGTGGCTCCTCTGTCGTAACACATTTGTTGCAATTATCAGACCTCATAACGTTTTTAGTAACGACTGCACAGCGACCTCTTAATGAATCCATAACTTACGATAGGACGCTGGGCAGTTGTCGGCGGTTTTGTGCATGCACAAAATTTTCCGACTACCACAGAGCACACCAACGTCATCCAGCGACCACACAACGACCATTCAGCGACCTCAACGTTCTGCGACGTGTTGGCAAATTTATTTGGTCGTTACTCGTGCATTGACCAAAAAAGTTAATGTGTGACGGGGCCATAAAGGCCATTCCCTACTAGTGTGTGACTGTGAGTACATATTGGTATTGATGCCGTGCGAGGGTGCTACGCTTTTCGTTGCTTAATTTTTATTCTGTACCAAAATTTATCACAGAAAGATATCTATCGTTAAGATTAATTCAGGTAGGGTGTAGGTACATATACAGCGTTATCCATGAAATAATGTCGACGGGTAGAAAGCCCTCCCTCCCCGATAAACCATCACCGATCTCATGCAAAAATGCTTATTAATGAAAAAATCACAGGAAAAATTAAACAGTTTACCATGTATCTCCTCTAGACATAAGCAGTAATAACATTGATTTATACAATTTCCAATGTACTTTCAAGTGAAATAAATTAATGTTCATAATGTATGATTAAAATGTGTGTATTGTCATGCAAAAAGCTAAAAAAAATCACTTAAATTGTGAAAATTTACCACAAGAGCCGGAATATTCATTCATAAACTATTTTCATACTCGTTTCTATTCTATAACTCTCTTTTTCACATTGAGATTCATAAATACCAAGATGACTATTTAAGATAATAAACTGAGAATAGATTCATTCTTTCAGTAGCAATTCAATTGAGTCATCCTTCTTATCATTTCTAATGATTTTGGTTTATTTTCGATATATATGTATTATGCTCTGGTTCTGATCACAGAGATTTATCACGCTTCCCGATTGATAAATGAACTATATAGGTCATAAACCATAGACCATCAAGCAACCGAGAAGCGCGACAAATCCCTTTGATTCTGATGTTTATCACAAAAACGTATATCCCGTGACCAATTGTTGCCTGTAAATCATATGAATTGATTTTCAGGGTACAATATATTTTCATTTTTTAAATTGAAAATGAAATTCGTTTTTATTGGTACATACCTTCATTTTAGGGTAACGCGGAAGGAATGGAATAGTGTAATATATCATGAAGAAGGTTTAAAATATTTTGATTATTAACCAGCTGGTATCTGTTATCAATAAATGTTCAAATCATGTACATCACCCCCCTTAAAAAAAGAAAAATGTACGCATATGTCATAAAATATTTGTGAATTGCATATAAAAAATATATATTTTCTTTTTTTTGTATATATTTTAATAGTCAAAATTAATATTTTTGATTTACAATTCACAAATATTTTATGCTGACACATACTTAAATAAATAAATAGGTCCTTCATTTAAAGTTAAAAAAAATAGGCATGCTGGTCCCCCGTACCCGGAAATTACACTAAGAATAGGGCAACGGTTACGCTGCAACATACGCCTGTCATGTGATCAATGATGTAAAATGACCTTGACCTTCTTTGACACGTACCCTGACAATCAAGTAGGTCCTTTGTATAATTTCCCAAATGTGCAAAAAGAGGAGATAAAACCCCTTTACATACATAAAAGATCATTTATATTTTATTTATCGTGAAGAAAATTTGAAATATTTTGACCCAAAATAAAGTTAAATGATTTTTTAAAAATCTAACCAAAATCTATATTTAGCCACAAAATGACCTTGATCCTGACCTTCAAAATCAATAGGGTTTTCTGTCTGTTTAAAGTCAATGTTCATTGTAAAAAAAATGACAGTGTATCAATCTTGTTTGCAATTCCTATATTTTAATAAATACATGTGAGTATGTACCCCCCCCCCCTTTCCCTTACATGTACGCATACACGTAATTTCTTCTGTTTATTGAACAAGATACATAGAAAGTCGTCACATATTTGAAAAATAATTAATTTTCCTTTAAGTATGAATAATTCTAAAACATACTGAACCAAAAAGAGAACAAGAACAATTATTTCAATGAAACTTTAATCTATTTCTCAAAATGACCTTGACCTTTCACGCACGACCTTGAAAATAAAATTTTCTCTTATGTTCGTTAACTTAAGTCTACGTGGTAAATATGAGGTTACTAGATTAAACGGTTTTGTCTCTATGTTTTCTAAAAGGTTCAGGACGCAATACCGATATCCGTAACACCCTCCCCTCTTCCCTGGGCTAAAAGATAGGCATATAAGAACAGCCATAAAAATCCTAATCTTACCCCAATTTAGAGAAAAAAATAAAATTTTTGCTTGAATTTTGTAACTCGATAGAAAAACTATGGTATAACTACTTAAGATTGTATTTTTTACTGCAATGATATGTTTATGTGAATTATATCGATAATATCCAGAAATTCGTGATTTTTGAAAGAAAAATACAGTTTCCCCACCCCAAAAAACTGAAATTACAAATAATGTGTTTAAAACGTAAGTTATGCGAAAGAGCATAATAGATCAGAATGAAATACATCCTTCAATTATCTAATTCATAAATGATAAAGATGTTCTGATTGATGTATAGACATAATCTTAATGGAAATTATTATGCAGATTTCAGTAGAAAAACAGCAGTTTTGAAGTTTTCGCATTAAAATAATTAAAAAGATTTGATATCAAATGGAACAGAAAAATGCTTAGATTTATATTTTTGAAGAACGATCAAAATCCATTCTGTGGATCCCAGAGAAGGGAAAAAATGAAATAGAAATTTCACAAAGTAATGCAATTTTTTAGCAAAATAAACTTTGTTAACCCAAAAACGCATATTTTACGAGAAATTTGAATTAAAACTTATCATATTCGAAAAAGTATTAAATATGTTAGTAATTTTCACCTTTCGATCTTTGATGTTGCTATCCACATAAGAAATATTCCTCGATTTCTTTTTTTCAGTGATTTTTCGGTATTTTTTTTAAAAACGTTGATGACGTCATTTCAACGTCATTTTTGAAACGTTCTACAATGAAAATCATTTGTCGACATCTTGATTCATTAACCAAAGATAAAGAGCTATCATATCATACAAATATTTGCGTGTACTATGCGTGTCGACTAAACTCCTAAAATAAGCCACTTTTGGTCACCCTACTATTTTTGCTTCTGAATCGACCCCAAGGAAATTTTGAGCCGCGCACTCTTTGCAAAGTAAACGCACAGATTTATATTAAAAAACTAGAACTGCCCTAAAGTGGACGAATTATACCCCCCGCGGGACGTTTTTAATAAATGGGACCATTTATGATGCAATGTGAAAACCCTCCATAATAGTATGCAACAAATCTGCTTTCAAATCTTAACTTAAACTGCAACATAAGTCCAAAGTCAATGTCAAGGTCAGAAGGTCAAAAGTCATGATACCACACTATTGTACTCTTTGTGGTGAATGTTTGTATGAAATATTAAAGGCCTAACATTTATAGTATTAAAGAAATCTACTTTCAAAATTTCTACACATGTCCTAATTTTAACATAAGCCCAAAGTCAAGGTCAACGTCAGAAGGTCAAAAGTCATGATACCAAACTGTATTACTCTTTGTGGTGAATAGTATGGAATAAACCAACCATTTACAGTATAAAAGAAATCTGATTTCATAACATCTTAACATAAAATTTTGTATCGGGTGTCAAGGTCACAAGGTCAAAGGGTCAAAAGTCATGGTACCAAAATGTAGTACTCTTTATGGTGAATGTGTGTTTGAAATATGAGAGGCCTACCATTAATAGTATAAAAGAATTCTGCTTCCAAACTTCTTAACATAAGATGTTGTATAGGCTGAAGGTCAAGGTCACAGGGTCAAAAGTCATGGTACCAAAATGCAGTACTCATTATGGTGAATGTGTGCATGAAATATGAAAGGCCTACCATTAATAGTATAAAAGAAATCTGCTTTCAAATCTTCTTAACCGGACGGACGGACAGACAGACAGACAGGCAGACAGGGTGAATTCCTATATACCCCCTCTAAACTTCGTTTGCGGGAGGTATAATAAAACTAGAGGGCAGCGCTGACATACATTTCCTTTATTCTCTGAAAAATCACTCCGGCATTTCATTAAGTACCACTGATGAGGATCTACCATCTAAAACTCGTCTCTGGTGCATTGAAATTGGTCTATTACTAGTATATAAGAATCCACAAAACAATAATTTTAGAGATGGTAAATGCAATGAAGGGGGGTGGCCTCCGATGTTGCATCCAAAGCAAAATATTAAAGCACCCCACGTAAAAACACAGAGAAGGCATACGTAGCAGAAGACGCAAAAGGAACAAGGAGCATCAAATACGACATCAAAACAAAACGAGGCCAATGGACAATTGGTGCAAAATTAGGACGGCTATCTATAATGTCAGTAGCATTGTATGGTTATCCGGATTTATGCGCACAACCCTCCTTCTTTTCCGGTTACCCGGAGGTATCGTTTTACGCACAATTGTTGTGTATATACATCTTCTCACTGTAAGATGACCATAAAAACAAGGCAGAAAAACGAAATGACCACAAATACACAGTCATGAATATGTCTATGAAAATGAAAATCGTAAAATATTCCATGCTATGCCGGCTAGGGCGAGCTGTCCGTCTTGTGACAGTTATGTATATGTTAAAATGAAAGCAATTAAAATACGTTTACGATAAAACGTCGCTATGTAAACCGATGCGGGCTTACAAACCATACATAATCAAGGATATCAACACCTTCTGCTATTTCCGTGGCAGATGGCCTTCCTACTTAGGCACCGGTTGCCATTTCGTCTCGTTGGTTTATGTGTGTCATTTGATGTTTCTGTGTTGTGCGTTGACGTTCCTTGTCCCTTTTGCGTCTCTTTCTGTGCTTGTCTACTTTGTGTTTTTACATTGGGTGTTTGGGATTTTGCTGTGGGTGCTGCAACCTGGTGTTGTTGGAGATCCCCTCCTTTGTTTTGCTTTGTGTGATTAATTCTTGAACAGTTCTTTGTCGTTGAAAGAAATTATCTTTTGACTTTTTTTACAGTTTATTTCACAAAACATAATTCAAATGAATCCCTAAGAGTGAAAGAATCACTAAGAGCATACGAGAAAGAAATTCTGACAATTGAAAAACAACGTTTCGTATCTAAACAAAGAAGGGGAATTACACAAATGATAGATATATTTCTCACTAAATTCATGTTCATCCCTTATAGATAAGCTGTCTAAAAGAATCCAAAGTCATAGAAAATTAAGAGAGTTTATACGGCAAATTAAATATGCTGGTATTGTGCATGGTGAAATGACAATGATTTCCCCAACTCTTAAATAAGTAAAGATAATTTGGTATTCATTTCTCTCAAATCCCTGGACTTTCCAAGTATTAAATAGTTAATATGATCATAATAGAAATTTAGTAAATATTTTCCATAAAATTTTAATAGAAACATATTCATTAATAATTCCAATGATCTTCTATTATCTAGTTTCTTTATATCAAGTAATAATGATCATTGTCCCTCTTTTCTGTAAGGGAATGTATTTACTTTTGTATTCAGATAAATGTATAAAATGTCGATTAGAGTTATCCCTCTTTCTTAGATGTATAAATTCTCTAACATAAAATAACAATTCACCATAAATCGCTTGGCGGAGAGGCCATTGACAGATACATCCCTGCGAGGCCATCTGTTACCTTGATCCAAGATATTTATTTTCATGAAGAAGAACTATATTGTGATAGAATATATATTACAATATGTTAATCCCGCTAATTGGTTTGTATAAATCTGAATAAATTTCTTAAATTCAGATTTAAGTATCTAAGTTGATAGATTCTGTTTTTAAAATGAAACGAAAGGTACCTAGATTCTGATAATCCGAGTGTGACGAAGTATTATGATTACCTGATTCAAAATAGTAGAGTTCTGTATCTACCTCATTGCATAGCTCTGTCCTTAGCTGGGGTTTCAGCATAACTGTTTAGGTCATGTTTAGAATTAAAGAAGTTCTCTAGTCGTGGAGATTTTCATGTATATTACAGTTCATATCAAACTAAATTCCAACAAGAAATTTCCTCATTATGTAATCTCTTTCAGAGCTGATATAGACCAATTTATATTTTACCACCTTTTCCAATTTCTTAAAATAGCTGTACACACCGGAAGTACGTCAGAAGTGTGTAAAAGGGAACCACGTTTCATAACGCTATATATAGAGATACTCTTATAAATGCCAAAATAAAGGACATATCAAATAAGAGTGTATGAGTGATAAATATGATAAAAGAGCATTTAATAATGAAACCTAAATCTTAACATTAAAATTACTAGTGTACATAATTTATTTATATACGTACGCACATGTGTTGATATATTTTAAACGACTTCCAGAATCCTATAGTTTATCTCAGAGAGGGATTCTAAGGCATATATAGATAAAAAAATCTTAAGGAAGTCAACCTTCCTTTCCCCCAGAAAGAAAATGGGGGGTAAGCCGTCTATTTCGGAAAAAAACATACTACATGTACTTGTAAAACAAAGAAAAAATCTGCATTTTTGGGGAATCCAAGGGGTCATGACGTCCTAACCGTCTAGATCACGCTTGTAGATGGTTTCCTATTTACAAAATTCTATAATTTCCCTGCAATCTGACTCCCTCCCGTTCAGCCTATTGATACCACCCGCCTTTGTTGACATTTGTACCTCCCCACTTCCAGTCGGCACGTACGTACTTCAATAAATTTAAATGTAAAAATATAAGTCATCGACATGTTCACTGTACTTATTGTTGTGAGCGGGGAAAAAAGAAAGAAAAAAGGAAAGATACAAGCTAGATTTTTTTTTACATATATACAGGCCCCAAGTGCCGAAAAAAAAAACAGTATGCAACAACTGTTCAAGAAAAATATTAACCCCCCTCTCGCCCGAATTTCCAGACATTACTCTCGTCTCCAGACCCCCCCCCCCCCCTCATAAATAACGATACGATGTTTGACGATTGTTGTTTTGTAAAACAAAATTTTTGAATAAATGTAAACAAATAAATGTCCATCAAATGTTGTGAACATCAAACGGATCCGTGTGGAACATCGAAATACGCAAGAACTTCAGTTTTCAATATGCAGAGCATAACCTGTTATTTTCGATAGATTGGGGTGGGGACGTAAATTCTAACTGAGGAAGGAGTCGCGACTGAATTTCGGAAAAAATATATTTGATAATCATAAACAAGATACCATATCAAATACTTGTATATGTATTCCGGGTATCTATTTTCTTACTGTTCTGGGCAACACAGTGATCATATTCTTTTGGAGCGGAGATAGTATTATTAATAAATTAAGTCCGTCTTGAATTCTTGTAATGTACATCGGAAATGAAAATCTCTCTCTCTCTCTCTCTCTCTCTCTCTCTCTCTCTCTCTCTCTCTAGTACTGAGATACTCGATCACTTAATGTTGACGAAGAACGCACGTTACTTTCCGTTTAATTCTGAAACGATTAGAATTTCATTTTATTCGATATACATTACATGATCACTTCTCCAGGTATTGAATTTCAAGAAAGTTAATTTTATTCCTGAAATCCTGAGCGGAGCTAACAGACAACTGTCCAGGCCATATCATTTATTTTTTTGTCGACCCTAATCATTTAACTTTTTTACCATCACAACTTTATATAACTTCAGAAAATAAATTTCATATTATCTGAAACGACCGAAAAATGTGTCGTCAATTTAATGACATTAATTTCATTTTTCACCCTCTTCCTAATACAGTTGCGCCCCCCCCCCCCCACCCCACCCCCAATCCTAGCTATTTATAAGCTGATTAGAATATCAATTTGAGATCCCATCTAGACAGCTAGGAAAGGTTTTACTTAGGATTTCATATCCTATAAAATTTCTCGATCTCTCACCCTCCCTTCATTATTCAATATTTTCCGTGTTCATGTAAGTCTTACCAGGAATGGGGAAGAACACCCCCCCCACTCCACCTGGATGGATCCGACAATGAAATAGAACAGGTCTTTTAAAAAAATAACACTGATGTCTAATTTACTTTGAAAATGGTTAAACCGAAAAATATTTATAAATGTACCATATAAAGAAAGAGACACAATACTATATTTCACATTACGTCATCGTGTGAATGTGTAGTGTATACACACATCTGACGTCACGAATTTGTACTTTCAATTTCGGCGGAAGTTGCAGACTAGTTCTGTGTTAAATCGCTAGCTTGTTGATATGGGCCTATAAATCCTTGTTTCATGGATAAATGAGACAATATCTTTTTATGGAACTACCAATACTTTGTAATTTGAGTTTGTCCGAGTAAATGTAAGTGAAAATACCCACGAGTAGAGGACTTCTTTAAGCTCCTTGTGCCTACCCTATCTCTCTCATTGCATAGCTCTGTCCTTAGTTGGGGCTTCGGCATAACATTTTATGTCATGTTTAGAATTAAGCCCCGTGTGCCTACCCTATCTCCCTCATTGCATAGCTCTGTCCTTAGCTGGGGTTTCAGCATAACTGTTTAGGTCATGTTTAGAATTAAGCTCCTTTTGCCTTATCTATCTCCCTCATTGCATAGTTCTGTCTTTAGCTGGGGTTTCGGCATGACCTTTTATGTCATGTTTAGAATTAAGCTCCTTGTGCCTACCCTATCTTCCTCATTGCATATCTCTGTCCTTAGCTGGGGTTACGGCTTTATGTAATGTTTAGAATTAAGCTCCTTGTGCCTACCCTATCTTCCTCATTGCATAGCTCTGTCCTTAGCTGGGGTTTCGACATAACTTTTTATGTAATGACAAATATGGATAATGTTTAGAATTAAGCTCCTTGTGCCTACCCTATCTTCCTCATTGCATAGCTTTGTCCTTAGCTGGGGTTACGGCTTAACTGTTTAGGTCATGTTTAGAATTAAACTCCTTGTGCATACAATATCTCCCTCATTGCATAGTTCTGTCCTTAGCTTGGGTTTCGGCATAACTATTTCGGTAACGTTTAGAATTAAGCTCCTTGTGCCTACCCTATCTCGATAATTACATAGCTCTGTCCTGAGTTGGGGTTTCGGCAAAACTGTTTAGGTCATGTTAAGAATTAAGCTTCTTGTGCCTACCCTATCTCTCTCATTGCATAGATCTCTCCTTAGCTGGGGTTTCGGCATAACTGTTTTGATCATGTTTAGAATTAAACTCCTTGTGCCTACCCTATCTCCCTCATTGCATAGCTCTCTCCTTGGCTGGGGTTTCGGCATAACTGTTTAGGTCATGTTAAGAATTAAGCTCCTTCTGCCTACCCTATCTCCCTCATTTCATAGATCTCTCCTTAGCTGGGGTTTCGGCATAACTGTTTTGGTCATGTTTAGAATTAAGCTCCTTGTGCCTACCCAATCTCCCTCATTACATAGCTCTGTCCTTAGCTAGGGTTTCGGCATTACTTTTTCGGTCATGTTTAGAATAAAGCTCCTTGTGCCTACCCTATCTCTGTCCTTAGCTAGGGTTTCGGCATAACTGTTTAGGTCATTTTTAGAATTAAGCTCCTTGTGCTTACCCTATCTCCCTCATTACATAGCTCTGTGCTTAGTTGGGGTTTCGGCATAACTGTGTTGGTCATGTTTAAAATTAAGCTCCTTGTGCCTACCCTATCTCCCTCATTACATAGCTCTGTCCTTAGTTGGGGTTTCGGCATAACTGTTTAGGTCATGTTTAGAATTAAGCTCATTGTGCCTTCCCTATCTTCCTCTTTTCATAGCTCTGTCCTTAGCTTGGGTTTCGGCATAACTTTTTATATCATGATTAGAATTAAGCTCATTGTGCCTACCCTATCTCCCTCATTGCATAGCACTGTCCTTAGCTAGGGTTTTGGCATACCTTTTGAGGTCATGTTTAGAATTTAGCTCCTTGTGCCTACCCTCCAACGTATTTCTCGACCATATTTTTCACTGAAATTCGCTTCTGAATACAACCTACACAAAATGTGGAGCCGCTTATTTTTCGCAAAAGGAAATGAAAGGTCTATATTGTAGACGGCGCCAGGAAAATTCACTTTGGATTAATTGAATCCGTTTGACATTCAGTACAACTAAGGAGGATCCAATATCCGAAACACGTGTCTAGTATAATGAAATTGGTAGGCCTACTATAGAACATATATTTCAATATTGACGATTTCTCTTTGTCATCTAACATAACACTTTCTATATAGACATAGCCCAAGACAGTGCATGTATTTTATATATTGTTTCATTTTCGTGCGTGCGGGCGCGGCTGGCCAACAGGGCATGCTTACTCCTCCCGGGCACCTGGTCCTACCTCTATCTTTCTAGGGGTCCGTCTATGCTCTACTTTGTGCTCTATTGTGAGTGTTGTTGAGATTATCGTCAGGATCTTCTTTAACTAAATGCCCTGGAATAAATCTTTCGTACCTTTTTTTTCTTTCCTTTGATATATATTTCCTAGACCCTTTAAGTATTGCTGTTTCATATGAGATTCCTTCTTTTGCAGATTTAATCTGCATTACAACGCCATTAGCTATTAGGAATAAGATTTCTTTTAACACCGGACTTCCTCCGTTTATAAAACGGAAATGTTTCAACCTTTAACCTTTTTTAAGAAAATTTCAAACAAATTTTGATACACAAGGCGCGTGTTTTACGTTTTGAATTTCAAACTATTGAATCTTTTCTTGATGTTTACCATCAAAAATGTGGTTTAAGGTATTCATTCGTAATGAGAGGTAATTGGGGCACTCATTTATGGAATCCTGGGGCCTAAAATCACAGCTTAGTTATGATGTAAAAATACATTGAATATTTTTTAACCAATTTAAGATATTTTTTAAAACATCGGTTACTTTAAGAGCTTCGGGCCCTTACAGTTTACATTTAACTCTATAGCTGAATACACTCTTTCGGTTCTTAAGCGGCCCCAAAGGTCAAGTGAGTGAAAGATTTACGTAAGCGGCCCTACAAAGCCCGTATTTACATTCGCGACGGCGCCGTTTAAAGTTTAAAGAAGAGAAAATAGCGAAATCACGACAAAGAAAAAAAAATAATAGCCTAGTCATGTAAAGGTATGTACATATAAATAATACAAATTGTCTGATATGTTAGTTTCATTCAATATTATAGAAAAATCGGTAACACGATAACACATAAACAGGAACAAAATTAATGTCTACATCAGTCCCAATGTGAATGACACTTACTGCTCACTTACTGCTCACTTATGGTTATGATTTTGTAATTACTCGAAGTCTGTTAAGCATAATAGCTAATACAAGTAAAAAAAGAGTAATTTCTTTGCATTACTATATTCAATATTTACAGAGGATACATTTTACTACTTGTAAAGGAAAAGGGTGGGGCATGGGGGATAGGTATGACATGTCTTGGTGACAGTTCTATTTTTCTTAGATGTGCAGTACAAAGTGAAAAGTATATCACTATGTATACATGAAACCTATATTGGCACAATTAGTCTGCACATCATCACTGTCACAACATTCAACTGTACAGTGTTCCAAAATTTGGGGGTACCAATTTCAATTTCCTGGAAAAGGAGTTTGTGTGATTTGCCCATATTGTGTTAGCTAAAGAGAATAAGACAAGTCAGAGTGGAAATAATTATCCATACATTGAAACAGACTGCTGTTAATTGCTGAACACATTTGTAATATCATGTTAGGCCAGACAATCCGAAAGTCACCAGACATTTATATAATGATTAGGGCTGTCACGGTTCATCCTTTACCCCCCGTTTACACTATGTTCCCGGCGGCCACGGAGGCCACGTTTCAAGCCACCGTGGACGAAACGTGGTGACCGTGAGACAACGTAGGGGAACGGGATCGACAAACGTAACTAGACTTGGTTACCGGGGCTGACGGGGCAAATGTTTAAACTGTCAAAACATTTGTCACGGCAGCCCACGGTGCAGATGGCCTACTTTAGAAACCGTAGCAAAACGGGTCGAACGCAACGCAACGTGACAGAACGTTACAGACCGTAACAAAACTTGGAACAGTGTCCGTAGCGGAACGGGAAGCAAAAGTTTGACTCGGCAACTAACGATCCCAGTGAAGTTGAGTTACGGTCTGCCACGTTTATGTCCCGTTTAGCTGCGGTTGCTTTAGGGCAGATGTACGATTTATCAAGGTGTGCCACGATTTCCCACGGCGAGCTAAGAAATGTGTTAGCCGTTTCGTCACGTTCAGTCACGGCTTGTTACGGTTTATTTCAAGTTCTACTACGGCCTTGCGCGGTACGCACGGTCACACAAGAAGTATAACAAACCAAACCCTTTTATGCAGCTTTTTGTATCTCCTTTCTCCGGCGGTCACGGTTAATCGTAGTGGACCTTGACAGAACTTGGCAGACGTGGCCAACTTGATTGGATCGTAACAAACCGTGACAGACCTTATCAGAACGTGACAGGTCGTGGGGAAACGTACAAACGTCCGTAACAAGCCGTAGGTTGAAACGTAGTGCGCCGTCAGGTCTCCGCGATTCAGTTTGCGGCAACTTCGCCGCGACTTTTTACCATGCAATTAGGTTTGCGGCAGACTCCTTTTGTCCAAATACAGTTTACGGCGATCTTCTGGCAATGTTTCTGAGCATGCTCAGTGATGAGGCTATTGCCATATA
The DNA here is from genome assembly GCA_033119305.1 of Pinctada imbricata. Classification (NCBI taxonomy): domain Eukaryota; kingdom Metazoa; phylum Mollusca; class Bivalvia; order Pterioida; family Pteriidae; genus Pinctada; species Pinctada imbricata. The sequence continues at coordinate 16,407,710 of VSWD01000003.1, forward strand.
TAGATTGCGGTGAACTTCTGGCGAACTACCTACGTAATTGCGGCGAACTTATGGCGAAGTATTTGAGAGCCTTGAAAATGTTGCGGCGAACCTCTGGCAAAGTAATTACACATGCACATATGTTAAAATGTTGAATTTATACATGCATGTGTATAAAGCATGGTAGTACACTGATTCATAATGTTGTATATCTTACAGAATTGTTATCAAGTTTATTTACTTTTATACACATTCATGCACTGGCAATTTCATAGTCAACTAGCATTTAATGTGGTTTAATTTTACTTTATAACCAAACCATTTTTCATGTTATATATTTTTTAAACTGAATGATCATATTTTTTACACTGAATGATTATATTTTTTACATACCTTTAAGCTGTATGATTCACTAACTATAGATAAAATTCAGATCTTAATATCAATTCTCTGTAAGGACCAAAATATTTTGGAAACAGCATGTGACTGTCATGGATTTTTATGATTTTCTCTATAAATGGTATGTATAATGCCCTGAATAAAATCAAAGCACTGAAGGTACTGAAAGCGAATAGCTTAAATATCACTATATGTATCATTTATTATGACTATGTAATCAACCTTTCCTTCGTAGACAAGTTTATGAAAATATACAATAATACTGAAATGCAAATCCATAAAGATTTCATTAGAATTAAAAGAACACAGTTCTCGAACTTGCATTTTCCAAAGAGTCAATACTTCTAGTGGCCGACACAGAGGGTTGACTAATGGAATAGGGCAGGTGAGTCAAGTTGAAGGGGAAGTGGGTTGTTGAGCAATCTGATACCGTCTTTAACAAATACTAGTATCTTCCGTTAAATTAATACTCCTTGAATTTTCAAAAGATCAAATGAATAAATAAATTGCCTTTCATTGGAAAAGGCTGTTAATACATAACTGGATAATAAAATGAGTTTACCCGATTAGATCGAGGCTGCCATGGAGCCCTTTGCAGAACTATATCCAGTGGCGGATCCAGCGCCCCCTTTGCCGGGGGGTCAAAGGGCGAATTTTGCCGATTTTTACTGAAAATGTGCAAAAATATAGGTTTTTTTTGAAAATTTTGGGCCAGTGCCGGGGGCGGACGCCACCTCCGCACCCCCCCCCCTCTGAATCCACCACTGATATCAGCGGCTGCCATGGACCCGGGGCCGACTCACCCCTAGGCAGATCATGAAGACATAGAGAGGGAGATTATATACCGGCAGTGTAATGAGTTCAATTTCTAAAAAGATTAAAATGCATTCAAGGCCTATATTTTTTTCATTATGTTTGTACGTCCTTGATAATGTCTAACACGCTAAAATTCTTCTTCCATTTCCAATCTAAAACCTGAAAACCTTTACATATTCTTCAGTGTGGTTTGGAATGCCTCAATTCCTAGAAATGGGCGATGTTCAGTAATTTATACATTTGTAAATGTAAATTTTAAAAGTATACGCATACGCACGTCGTGAGGTAGTCGTAATGTAACACATGAAAGAGCTTTTTATTATAAACAACTAAGCCGTATCTTCTCGATTTTTTAAGACATAGAAACATCCCTGGGACTAAGCCGTAGAAATGGGGATGACGAGACGGGTGCATGCAACGCGAAGTGGTTCTAATTTTTTTTTTTTCATTTTCTTTCTGAAAATATTATGAAAACTGGCAAGGGTGACAAGCTTGAAAATTTTAAAAAATACAGAATTACTTGTGTCTAAAAGAACAATGATAAACAAAAATAATTATTACAGTTTTATCCTTCACACCGGCGAGCGGAATGAGAAGGTAATTTTTTAATATATGTACATTGTACCTGGGTATATACATTTTTTTCAGTTTTATAAAGTTTCTAGAAAATGATATGGTGTAATAATGAACGAAGATTTTTAAACGTTGGATTTTCAATTATGACCTCTCCCGTAACAAAATTCGTTCATGATGAATTGTCGTTGTACATGTTGTATTCCCTATTTCTCTCTTACTTCACATCCACATATTCAATTTTCGATCCAACAGAAAAGTACAGCTACTTAAAATTAGTTAATACTGCTTTGGTCCCCTCCCCGAGGTATATGGATCCACGCATGTGCATTGTTCTATTTTTATCTCACGTTTATAGACAACACGTGTTTATATCCTGTGCTGGCGTTAAAAAAAAAAAAGATTGTCATCGGCCGGCGTCAGCTATCATTTTTAGGTGGCAAGGAACCAATCTCTTTCGCGGAAGGGGGGGGGGGGGCTAAATAGTAGACGTATCAGGAATTTTTCTATATACGACCCTGGACGTATTCATGAATGGAACATTCCTGCATATTAATTAGCGCGCCAAAGGAAACTTGCACTAAAAGTGGGACTCATATGCAGGATCGGATAAAATAAGTCAAGAAAACGAACGAATTGTAAGGAAAAGAAATAAGGAGAGAAGAATTATATCCATATACAAATACAAAAATCGTACGACTGAAGTACTGAACCCATATATCGAACCTTTTTGTTCTCAAAGTCGGTCCAGGAATCCTCCAATTAGAAATTAACATGACGTTATCTTCGTTTGCAGTCGGTCGTTTCCGTCGACAGCTTGCTTCCTGTCATAAGAACAGGCAGATTGCTCGTATGCTACATCTTCGAAGTATGTGCGGAAGTAAAAAACATCCCTAGTGTGTCCAGCTTCAGGAAGCCGACAATAAGTAACACGACATAAACAGAGTTACATTGTTTACACATTTCCACGCAGCAGTGACCCTTCTCTTTCAGAAGACTTCATACGTCACACGATGTGAATTCCTGTGATTTGATTGGTTCGTGCTACAAATTATACAGAATTGGGGCTCTCTAGCGTGAAAAAATTCAGGTGATCTCTTAAAGCTATTCGCTTAAAAATAACAATTTTTTGAAAATAAATATTCTGGTTGTCATGGAAACGAGGTAAGTCTATTTATAGCACTACAAAAATGGTAAAATAAGTCATCTTTGGTTATTATGTTGCCATGGAAACCATTGTAAGAGTTAATTGGTATAAACAATCTTTAAAACCTCTATTTTTAGAAAAATAAACCATTGTTTGAAATTTCTTTCAATTAGCCGAATCCTATCAAATCAAAATCAGTCAAAAATTGCCATAAAATAAGGTTAAAATTGAGGCCTATTTTTGTCAAATTTTTACCATTTTTAAGCAAAAATAACACAAAATGTCAGGCTGATAGCACCATCACTGTTGTCAGAACTAAATAGATTTCATGTGACAAATATAATCAATTAAAAAAATAAGTTGGACCTTTTTTTGTTTTCCTATATTTTGAGGTCAAAAATGGTTGCCATGGCAACTTTTCATTTGACATATGATGACTATATCTTTTCAAATTGATTGTTATCACGGTTTAAATAACTTATATTGCTTAAGCTTTATGTAGGGACAACAGAAGAAATAATTCTTTATTTGAGCACTTCCAAAATTTGTCAAGGTCATTGACTTTAATTCTAAGGTCAATTCAAAATATAGGTTCCAATTTCAATAAAATTTGCATTTTAGTTGATATTTTTTGTTACTTATTTTAGGCTTGACTGTCATATATTTGTATCAAAAATACTTCTTCCTAGAATTAGGACCAGTAGGTGGAAAAACATTACAATTTTTAGTTCAGAACATTTCTCCTAAAAAAATAAGCCCCAGACAAAAATCATGATAATCTCACATTTTTGTATATGTATGCATGAAATATTAGCTACAAATCAAGGATGTCATTGATTTTGAGATTTTTGCAACTTTGGTCAATAAGTAGGGGATATATCCAAAATCACTATGTATGTGTTTGTTTTACCCAATACCACATGGTATATGAGTAACTGCCTCTCATATCTTTTAAAAATCAACGAATTTTGCCAAATCGTGTGAATTGCATTTAAGATGACCTTGGCATTGGGTCCTGAGACCTTGAAAACTTTTAAGGTGATTTTTTAATCCATAATGATCTTTTATATGCACTAATAAAAAATTGCTTAAAAATATATAACGGACAGCTAAAAATTTACTAGTAAATTAGTCTAAGTGTTATAGCACAGAACAGAATGTCACCATGGTAACCATTTTTTAATACCCTTTTGAATAAAATTGTGAAGAGGTTCAACTCAAATTTTAACCTTTTCTTAAAGATCGAGGATTAAACTTAAAATTTAATTGGCAGTAGAAATCAAGTTAGCCTGACATTTAAGTTTATTTGCCCTTAAAATTGAGCAAAATCATGTTAAATTAGGAGCTTTTTCGGTCTTAAAAAGGGCCTCTTCAAAACAGGTTTTGCCTACATTTTGGGCATACTGACAAACAGATTAGGGGGGCGGAAGCATACTTCTTGTGCAGTATTTATATAATGAAAAAAATAAAGAGAAAAATTAAGGAAATTTCAGTTCACTATAATAGCTGTTACCATGGAAACGAGCCTTGTGAAAATGACATGTAACAAGTATTCTACTGATGCGTAAAATTTCAAACATGGTTTCCATGGCAACGAAAACTTAATTTGTAAAATGGAAGTTTATTTTTGTCTCAATACATCATATACACCTTCCATACCAAAAATCTCCAAAATTGGAGACATGCTATTTCCACGTGCTATTGAAATTATTTTGGTCCTTACAGAGAATTGCTATTAAGTCTATCATGTCTATTATAAGGGTTTGATAGCTATTCTCTGTAAGCATTTGCACTTTTATGAAGGACGCATGGCACGGCATGTCTCAGATTTTGATAAAATTTGTACATAAGGTTGGGTCTGACCCAAAAGTAAAAATTTGATAAAATTTTTCTTAATATCACATCCGGTTGCCATGGAAACAGACTTTGAATATTGAAAAAATGCATTTTTGGGCGTTTTTGAAGTCACATGCGTAATTTATGCAGCATAATCTAAAACAATCACTGATGAATTATCAGTACCCTATCATTGCTCTTTCAAGTTAAGTAATAATAATGTTGGGTTTATGGTCTTATCTATATGTTTCCATAGCAACAACACAGGTACCCTATCAAAATAGTATTTTTGGCATTTATTCAAAATTCAACGATAAATTACTTAAATGTTTGAGTTCTTTATGCAAATAAAACATAAGCATTCACATTGGGACAAAGTTTATGTTCGTTGCTATGGCAACATGACCTCAAATCGCAAAAATGAAAGTAATTTTGGACAATATTTAGAGTCCTTTTTTTTACTAGATCATTGAATTTTAATTCAAAGTGATGAAAATTAATTAATGTATTCAAGTAGATCTTTTATTACACGAAAGAAAATTTTTTTAAAATATTCAGGAAATAGTCCCGTTGCTATGGGAACGATTGTTTTAAATTTGCACATAGCCCCACTTTGAGTCCTTGTATACCGGCATCAAAAGTTAAGTAATATGAAATTTTTTAAATCTAAAATAAAGTTTAGACTTTGCTTTATCGTATATGTAAAAAAGGTTGTGTAAGCCTGTTTCGTTTTTTGAAGAAAAGGCTCCGAAAAACAACGAAAAATGCTTATTTTTATAACGTATGGCCAAATTACTATAGCAACCATTAACTATTTGAAACTTTTTTATTGTATTTTGATAGGGGCTTACTTGATCTTTATTGTTATTGAATTTGAACTTCCTGGGATTAATAATTACTGTTTTATGAAAATAACACAAAATGGTTGCCATGGTAACATATGTTCCCCATAGCTTTTTCACGGTTTTTGAAAGATCTCCTTGTGTTGGATATTTCCCAAAAAATTTTATCTGTTCATCATGATGCAAATTTTTTTTAATGACTCTGAAGTTGCAAAATAAGTAATATTAAAGACCAAAGTTACCGTTGCCAAGGTAATTTATGTACATACACGTAGCAACAAGTGGGTTATCTTGAATTTGCTCATTTTATAAAATAAATCCTATTTCCTTATCATATACCCATCAAGAGAGAAGGGAAATTGGAAAATACAAACAGCATTTTGAAATCAATATCTCAAAATTAGCTAATTATATTGTCATGGTAACCAGCCTTAATCACAATATCAGACACTACTAGTGAGCTTATTTAAAATTTCATGTCCTAATCCTTAGGATGCATAAAAAATCTTCCATTGATGTCACATATACACCAAATTATAGAGCTTCAAATTGGCTCAATTTTGCCAATTTCTCAACGTTAAAGGCCGTTGCCATGGTAACCAGATGACCTAGAATTAAATTTTTGTCAAATTTTCCTTTTTTCGTTGGTCCCTAATTATGAGTGAAATTTCATGAAAATCGGAGACCATGCGTGCCGAAATTGTTTAAATGGTTACAGAGAATTGCTATTAAAAAGTAGCTGGCAGCTGAGTACATATCCCATACATGTTATCCTATGATTCAACAGAACAAGTAAATTTTTTCACAGCACTTTTGTATCATAAGTCAAAAAAACTTTGGAACAGGCTTGCACACTGGATAGTGCTATATGAATCCCTTTTAATTGCTCTTTGCAGCCATTCAAATGGCAACCCACATGTTACAGCTTGTGTTAACCATGTTTACCGAGTCAGCACTTCCTCTTCTTTGTTTGCTCAAAAACTGGCGGCCTTTGATTTGATTGGCTAGCATCTTAAATGAATCATTATTCGCCGCAAGTTTGCCAAAATCTTGCTCTGGCAAACTTGCGGCGAATTTTCATTTGAATTTTGTTTGTTATTGCTTTTTTGGCGAACTTTTTGCAAACACGAACGAGTTTCTGTTCGCCAGAAGTTAGCCGGTAGCGGCGAATAGCTCCAAACAGCTTTTCAGATTTCTGGCGAACTTAATCGTTTGCAGCAGGTTTGCGGCAAGTCTGCAGCAAGGTTGCGGCAATCTCACCAGTTTGGTAAGGGTAACCCAATTTTCGGTTGACCGTGACAGCCCTACCAGACATACCATACAAATCTGGTAAAATTTGCTTCAGTTTGGCAAAATATTTCATTTTTTATTAATAAACATGTTTGAATTTCTATAAAAAATTAAAATGTCTAGTAAGTTGTAAAACTTTTGCGATGTCTGTTAGGCCAGAGAAATAAAATGTTTTGATTTCCGTTTTTGCCCAAAAAACATGCTGAAAGGTACCTTCCGGGGGTGGGGGGAGGATCGCACTTGATAATGGCACGTTAAATGAAAACGTGCCGTTATTCTCTTCAACACATGTGAAATACATTCTGTAAATTATGATACAGTATCTTTTGTTTGTGACCCCCCTCCCATCCCCCATTCAAATTAATACCATTCCCAACAGAAAGAAAAGATCCAGAGGCATGAAAGAAATGGGTATCGATTGTAAACAGAAAAAAACTGGGCACCAACAGCTATTTCTAGAGTGTGTTCTTTACACTTTGTGGATGTTCTGCCTGATATTTAGTACAAATGGAAATATAATTCATGACTGTCTTAATACTAAATATTGGTTGTCCACAGAATTGGTTTGCATGTGACCAACCAGAATTATACATGTAGTACTACCATGGACACCCATAATAAGTCACGGTCATTTCTTAGATAACTACATATAACACTTAGAGTTGGACCCTGTCCTTCCAAATCACTGAGACATGGTCATTTTTTCAGTAGGCCGGGTTAGCACAGTGGTAGTGCGCTCCCTTCTCACCTCTGAGGTCCCGGGTTCAAATCCCAGATTCGGCGAAGGGTCTTATTTGGGAGGGTAGGTGGTCTCTGCAGGGGATTTTTCTCCCGGTACTCCGGTTTCCTCCTGCTCCTTGGACCTCCTCATGCCAACATCTGAGCTAGCATGAGACATTTATATAAGTTGTGCAACTTGTTTGTTAAACGTTGTAAAATGAATAAAGTTTCAAAAAAAATCAGTGAAAGTCTTGAACAGTCAAATTGTGCAAATTTGAAGCATTGCTCATGATGCGTTGTGTATATATGTGACTGTGCTCGTGGAAATAAATGAAAAATGAATGTTACATGTACATTTTTTTGTATTTATAACTGTATCAGAGTTTAAAATTACAGTGTTGGAAGTCAGGGAATACCAATAAAGTCTGCTGGTCATTTTTTCTAATTGCCACTGTTAGTGTTATACAAGTGTAACATAAAGATTTAAATCAGACAGAGTGCAATTAGTGATAATTGTGTTGTTGTATATGTCTTTGTAGTTTAGTCTTTGTCAGATTTTGATGAAAATTGGTAAACAGTACTAAATACATTATGGCTTCGATATCTAGTGTATATGTATTTCCAAAATATACACTGCTCAAAAAAAAAATAAATAAGGCAGCAATGTTTTTACTTTCATATCACGCATGTTTGCAGCTGCTTTTTCTTTATGATGAACGTAAATGGGTGGGAGGAGGGAGGGTGGAAGGTAGGAGAAAGAGATATATATTAAGGGGAAGGTAACAGTAAAAAAAAAATCTCGCTCTTATGCGTTCATGTACATAAATCTAAATATGAAAAATTTCCACGAAATTCAGCTTTATATGCCTTAAAATTTTCTCGCCACAGTTTTAAATCCATCTTACAAATTTTTCAGGATCGCTTTGCTAATCTAAACAGATTTTTTTTTCAAGGTTTAAAAAAGGGAATAACCCAAATAACTTCACTATTGCACCAATTAACTCTTTTAAGTTTAAACATTTATCCTGAAAGACCCCCCCCCCCCTTTTTATATGTACTTTATATATATATATATAGTTTGCTGGTATTCTTCAACTTGAAACGGCCATGTATATTTCCTATAAGCCCTATATTTTTGGATATGCCTTATTTTCCTTATATTTTGGCCAAAATGACCTGTAATTTTAGATTTCATGAGAAGCAAAAGTTTGCTCTTAAATTATGATATTCACTGTTTCCTCTAAATTGAATTATTACCATGAAATGGTTCGCTTCGCTCGCCAAATTAACTCTAATTTAGACACATAAATTTGCCTGTGCCTTACATATTTATTATATACATGTAATTCTATAGATGGAAAAATTCCTTGCTCCAACTTTGTTTTACCCCAATCCGGAGCGGAAAAAAATCTTGCCCGACAACAAAAATACAAGCGATTGATTCTTTAAAAATAAGTATTTCTTGGGGATGAAGGAGGGAGGGGGAGAGGGTTTAGTGAGCGGGAGGAGGGAGAAGGGTAGGGGATGGGAGGGGGAGGTAGCGAGCAGGAGGAGGGAGGAAGGGGCGGGAGGGGGAGAGTTGTATCCCCCCAGGCAGCAAGTTCTTGCTTAGGTTTGTCTTTCACAAGCCCTCGTTTTCCAAGGTAGCCCTTCAAGGCGTCGATTTTCCATGTTAAAAATGTATCTAAAGTTAGTTCCTTCTCTGATGTATCTATCGTGTAAATGCAATAGTATCAAAACATGTGTAAAAGGTATCAAAATTCGTGTAAAACTATAGAAATCATGTTAAATTCGATTTACACTTCGCGCTTCCCGTAAGCCGCCATGTTGTTAACATTCACTACGCACTTTCTTTTTCTCACTTGACCTTTGCCCCGTGACGCCATATTGTTTAAATGACGTAAGTGTGGATGGGACTATGGGAAAAGGTTATTTATTCCTAAAATGTTAAACAGAATGACGAGACATCAAATATCGACTAATCAAAAATTTCTTTAATTTTTTTTTATCAAATATCGCTGAAAAAATCAACAGTTTACCATTTAGTTTCTCTGCATTTAATTTTTTTCTATATTTTACAATAGGGGAGATAACCCCTAAAGTGACCTTTTTCAAAATATTTCTCATTACGATATATACCAGGCTAGTAAAAATTGTTAAAATATCAAATGACACAGAAAGATATTCAATCTGAATAAAATAATTTCAATGTTTTGGCTTAATTTTCTTCATTACCTATTGAATACCATAAATAAGATTACGATTCTTCCGAATGTTCATAAGGCCAAGGCATCTTTTTATTAAATTGATACCATTCAAAATATTTTGCTTATCGTTATTTTTTTTTCTTTGTTTTTGCTTTTTTTTTTTTGTTTTTTTTTTCTTCGTTTGTTTTGTTTTGGTTTTGTTTTTTTTTTTGTTTTTTTTTTGTTTTTTTTTTGTTTTGTTTTGTTTTGTTTTGTTTTGTTTTGTTTTGGTTTTTTTTGTTTGGTTGGTTTTTTTTTTTTTTTTTTTTTTTTGGTCTTTCTTTTTTGCAGAGTTATATAAACGTTACGGTTATGCAAATTTTAGAGAAACATCTTTTAATGAGACTGACTTCCTGTACTTATTATTCCTCTTTTCTACAAAGGCGGACGTAAGCATTGGCGACATAACGCTACGATCAACATCGAAAACTCCCGAGATAAATGGATGTTCTCTTCTGTAACGTGATTGCGTGACCCTGTAACATAACAGACAATAGACATATAGAATAATTCAGGTTTCATAAGGAATTAGCCAACTACGTTCCCTGTTCCCTTGAATGAATAGTGAGTTGTTCTTAGATTGCTTTGCTTTTTGTCTCTGTAAAAACGGACGTATTGACGATGTTTACCATTATTTTCAGTAGAATTCAGTGAATGAAATTAAAACAATAAAGCTGAAACCAGATCCATAACAACCACATTCGAAAAGCTTACGAATGTTAGAAAAATACAACGCAATACAGACTTTTCCCGCGAAAAGGAAATTGGACAAACCGACGGATACAATGACTCAAGTTCTAAAGAAGCACAAAGGACAACTTATCTAATCTCCTTTGCAAGTTCTGAATAATGTGGAAGGCTTCCAACTCTATACCTTCTTGAAGAAAAACTCAAGCCAATTTATTTTGCACCATACACGTTTTACGAATATTAGATTCTCATCAGCGATGCTTCCAACCAAAGTGCTTTTCAAGAGCCACCCAAATTCATTTCACTAGCTAAATATAGCGCCCTCTGGATTTATTTTTAGAATTTAAATTTGCATTTTTGTGTATTTATTTTACAGAGGGTATGTGGTTCCAAGGTCGATTCAGTAGCATATCCAAATAAAATCTATGTTCAAAATAGCATTGGAGGGATGGTGCTAAGATGTTAACCTCCTTTTATTTCCATAATATTTTTGGATAAAATGACAAGTTTCCGAAATAGCCCGGAAGGCATGATAGCATGCATTGTAGGTGGATCAGTCAAAACGCGCCATACTTACTATTTTTATATATAAGTAAGTTTGTTATCGGAGTTGGAAGCCCAAAACCCTTCTCAATTTCTGTTTTAGTGTTACCCACACTTTCGCTGCTTGGCCACTAGAGCTGCAACGAGTCGGGAACTTCTCGATTCCGTTCGATTTTGATTTTTATGTCTCGATTCGATTTTTTTCGGTTCGATTTATTTACGATATAATTTTCCATGGATACGTTATTTTTTTTCCATTTATTTGAAAATTTAATTGAAAACCTCATCTGAATCTAAAAGCAAAGCATAAAAACCCAGTTCAAGTGAAAGCTTTGAATGATGAACATGTTTATTATTATTCAAAGACATCGATCCCCTTCCACAGAACAGCCTTCTTTGGATATAGAGTCAGTACTGTACACAAAGGATACATGATAATTAAACAGTTTGCACACAGAAGTGCATAGGTCAACTTCTTTAAAAGAGGCATTTCAATATTTGGGGCAGCACTCGTCGATCTTCGGCAAAAGTCGCTGTTCGAATTTCCTCTGACCCTGTATTTTCTTACGAATTTCTAGGTGAAATGCACTTGAAGGGTTCACCTTTTATTCTAAATCACCACCTAAAACCATTCTTATTGGGAATCCTGCGATTAGTGAATATTTAAAGTTGAAATTAGAACGGTTTTCTGCATTATTTAGACTATTCGACTCGAATCGTTTCTGACCACAACGACTCGCGATTCGAGTCAGAGCTAAGAATCGCGATTCTCGGTGCACCGCGGTGAATCGTTGCAGCTCTATTGGCCACGGAATGAACAAAATTAATAGTATAATGTCGAAGGGTTCCAACTCTCTACCTTCTTGAAGAAAATTTCAAACCAATTTAATTGCACCAGACACGTGTTTCGAATATTAAATTCACATCAGTGATGCTTTTAGCGGAGCCACCAAAAATAAGTTCAGTAGCAGTCTCTTTAATTTTTTGAAGTTAGATTTTTACATTTACATGACAGAAAGCGCGCGGTTCCAAATTTCCTGTAGGGTCGATTCAGTAGCATATCCAAATAAAATCTATGTTCAAAATAGCATTGGAGGGATAGTGCTAAGATGTTAAACTCCTTTAATTTCGATGATATTTATCGGTAAAATGGCCAGTAAGTAGCGCCAACCTGATTAAATTCGATAAAGAAATAGATATACACTTTAATTAGGTCTTCCGACTTCCGTCGGAAGACCTATTGTTTTCGTAACCGTGGAAAATTGGATCAGCGATTTCTCAAGAACCCTGTAAGCTAGGACAATAAAAGTTCTCCAACGTTACGTTTGGAGTAAAAGCTAGATTGGTCTTTTTTATTTTTGGTCTCTGTTATTTTTTTATCATGTTTTTTTAGTAGATTCAAATATTTGACGGGAGCGTCGAATTACTCAAAAGGACCGAAAATTTCATGTTTTGCTATTTGTAAGCTTAAATATCTCGTATTTTGCTATCTACAATTTCCATTCTTTTTGAAAGTCGACAGCCATGCAAGATATGAAATGCTAGATGCACACTGTAACGATTTATTACGATGACGTCCTTCACCGTCCTTCATATTTCCAAATTCAGAAGTTCATAGGAGGAAGACACTTTTTTGCTTATAATAGTAAACAAAAATTAAGCTTATGAAGTTTCCTAAAAATTTCAATATTATTATTTTTTATCCATATATCTGTCTTATTTAGTCTTTCTGATTTTTCCTATCTCTTACTGTTGAAAAGATATGAGCATCGAAATTTTGAGTTGGGTATTTCGATACACCTTCACGCCAACAGATCGGGCGCACACTAAAATTGGTAGTCCGAGTCCGACTCGAGAAAAGCAGTGTTGAGATTTTCAAATTCCGATTTCACGGCAATGATGAATATGCATTTCATAAATACATTTCGATATACACAATTTGATTTTAAAACAGTTGATTACTTAGAAGAGATCAGCTACAAACCAGAATTTACACACAAAAAGTGGTAGTTTGATTCCGATTTCTAACCTACAAACCTGTTTCTAAACTTCAATAACTATATTTTGAACATCAAGTTTAATTTCTAATTCTAGCAAACGTTCGAACATAATTTTCGGTTGGTTTATTTACAAATTGATGAACAATTTCTCCAACATTCTTCCCTCCCCTCGTTTTTCGAAAACATTTCTGTTTATATTGAACGATGTCGCCATGATGGAAATTCAAAATAAACTTTGAAAAAAGGGGAAGGGGGGGGGGGGTCCAAATTTGAACCTGCACAGCGAGAACCTCATGGTATTTATATATATATATATTGAACGTAACTTGTTATTACCATTTCTCTTCTCAAGAAAATTGGTTCTACAGCTACGAGCTCGCCTTTTTTATGGGGGAAGGGGGCAGGAAGAATTTGCAAAAAAAAATCCCGGCTCTGAAAAATGCTGAAAAAAATATTCCGGCCCAAAGGGCCGGCAATTTTTTTTCCCGGACCATGCAAAAGTAAGGATACATTGCATGATATGGAAATTTTTGCTGGCCCTTTGTGCCAGACAATTTAAAGTCAAAAAATTAATTAATATAAATACAAACTGTTCACATAGCTGTATCTACCAGAGACCTAATACGCATAGGCACAAAAATCTAGAATAAGGTTCTATTTAAATATCATACAATCTGTCTGAAATTCGCTAATTGCAAAGAGACATCTGAAGGAACGGTTATTAACTCATACTCTGTAACAGCGGGGAGTTTAACTTACACAGACATTCACAACATTTGACAATTTGTTTAAATCCGGCCCGAAGAACCGGCGAAAATTTTTCTCCGACTTTGGTAATGGCTGAAAAAAATGGCCTGCTCAGAGAATTGCTGAAAAAATTTTACCGGCTGGCAATAGAATTCCTGCCCCCCCCCCCCCCCCCCCAATCAAATGGTTGCTCACCAACAATTATCGGTTTGAAAATTTAATGTTACTGCTATTTGAAAACTTAAATATATAATATAAATACATGTAATGTGACGTCCTTCATATTTCTAAAACAAAAATTGTATAGGAGGAAGACACTCTTGTTGCAACCGCAACAAGAAACCTTTCTAGTTGATAAATGCAATTCCATTGATCCTTAAGCCCGACAAACATGAAAAATCTGCAATCTGTAAAAATAACAAAATAGAAACACAAATAAAGTAATACAGTAATCACCTTTAACATTATTTATGTTTATTTTATTTCAATTTTTAAACTTACATGTATACAAAAATCCAAATTAACCAGGAGAGAGTTTAAAATTCCACAGCACATAACATGTGTACGGCACCGCACAAAATGATTGTATGCAATAAGGAGTTGCTGACTCTCCCCGGGCACCTGGTCTGACAACGGAATGGTATTTATTCCCTGGTTAGCAACTGTTCAAATGGAAATTCTTATGATTTTGCCTTGTCTCCTCGGCTTTGAGACCGAATAACTGATAGGTACATCTTTGAAGTCTATTCTACAGCGCCACCTGCAATAAACATCGATTCTATAAAAACTTCTATGGAGATTTGAATAATAAAATCACTTTGCAAAATTGAATCTCCAATGGAGATTAGACCAGGTGCTCAGGGAAAGTAAGCATTTCCTATCTGATGTGACCTTGCAGAAAAAAAAGTCTTATCGGGTAATATAAGTTAAATAGTTTGTAGTTTATCTGATATAAGATATATGGGATTAATAATTTTCCTATGGGACTCGAACCTACATCAGGTACAATGTTAACTACACACTATGTAACGAATATATCTTACAAACTGTATTTGACAGGGTCCCGACCACATGTCCTCTCTGAATGTCAGTCGGGCTCCTCGGGTGATTACATCCATGAGCTCGCTACGGCCGACAGAGCACGGACTGTATGCAATAATATTACGCACACCCTCTTTTTATATCCATTCACATATTCATCTGTGTTGCATGGGCCCCTACGTTTTGAGTTCTTGTTTGTGTGAGGTCATCTAACAGTGAGGAAGTTGATTTGCACCACAATTGTACGTTCTTCGAGAACTGGGTAATTGGAGAAGTGAGAGGGTTGTGCGTACGTAATCCAGGATAACTACACCATTTGCTTCTTGCGTGGCAAATGACCGTCCAAAGTCGGCACCGGTTACCAATGGTCTCGTCGGTTTATGGGTAGTCTTTTGTGTGTGATGTTTATATCTCGTACGTCTCTTTTCCGTCTCATAGTATGCTCGTGTTTCGTGTTTTTGCATCGGGTGTTTTGGTGTTTTGCTATTGGTGCTGCAACAGGGTCTTTTTGGAGATCACCTCCCTTCTTTTGTATTCAACAAATTGGAATCTAAAGCATTAATTTTCTAACATTTTATTACTGACATTTGAATCATTCATGACGTCATAGTAGCGTCTACCGATAGCAATTTGAACAACAAATATAATACACGGCATTCACGTGGCATGGGGTATACAATGGTCTTTCATGATTTTATATAATGAATATGTGATAATTTAAAAGACATTTATGTTTAGATATCCTCCAACATTGGGGACAACGAGCTGTTATAACGTTTAAGAAACTGGTATAGGACAACGAGATGTTATACCGTTCAAGAAACTGGTATAGGATGACGAGATGTTATACCGTTTAAGAAACTGGTGTAGGACAACGAGATGTTATAACGTTTAAGAAACTGGTATAGGACAACGAGATGTTATAACGTTTAAGAAACTGGTATAAAAAGCCAACTGAATTTAACAGGATTATAAGTTTTAGGGAAACCCTGATTTCGCCTTTTGGGCAATCTTATCGTATATAAGTTATGAGTCATGAGAAAAAAGATACACCGATTAACAGACGGCATGTAAAGAAAAAAATGGTTCCTTTCGTCCATACGTACGTGTAATGTTGAAATTCCCTGGTTCTAGAATGACATTCATGTATTTGGACACACTGAAAGTACAATTCAGCTTTTGCAAACTATTTCGAGCTCTTTACACACCTTATTTCACCTAATTTGTATCCCCCTAGGCCTTAAAAGGAGGACATGAGTCTCATACTCGTTATGTCATCTCCGATTCGTGTCGCGTGGACCAGGAGTCCTCGAGGGCACATATGTAGCCAAGTTCGATCAACTTCGGCTGATCGCATGTCTCTTCAACGCATTCGAACATTTATGTTACCAAATTTCATGTAATTTCTAAAACGTGGGTCGGTAGCATTATATCCCACCCATTCTGCTACGTCTTTCGGTAAATGTTTAGACATTATAAATTTTCTCACTCTTTGGCAATGCTACATTGTTTAGATTGTGGATCACTGACGAGGATAAAGTACCCGAAACGTGCATGTCTGGTCCAAGCTGCAAATCTATCTGTTCTTGAATTATGCTATTGATTGAATTTGAAGACGTTTAACATCTAGATAGAAAAGAATACAATAAATTGTGTCTTTAATTATTTAATTTATCTTTGATGTGTCTTTACCAAATTAATGAATTTATGTTATTTGCCCATGACCTTTACTTCACAAATCGAGAGCATATTGTCTATCCCTTTTGTAATTTGTAGCTTAACATATCTCCCAATGGTTCCATTCGGACACTCTAATACTGCTTTTTGAGATGCAGTCCCTGGTCCTTGGAAGATCCCACATAGTATGTTGAAAACCATATCACACCTAGCAACGGTTACCTCTACATCATGTAATCTCTCAGCTGCAAAGGAAATTACGAAAGTTCAGTATTGAATGTTTATTTTTACGAAAATTCAATATTGAACTTTTTTTTATTGCCATTTTATAGGATGATGATATGTCAGTTGTCGTATTACAAATTGTGTTATATCACGTTGCGATGAGGTACTACAAAATCGTACTACAAAATGGTAAAAATAAACTTTCATTTTTAATAAAACCATACAAATAAATGTATTCCAATTTCGTTCAAAGGAAAACGAATTTGTAAGTACTTGGTCTATCAAAACATTAATGTAAATCGAATTAATTCCTTACAAAAAATAAATATTTCCAAGAAAAAAGAAAACTTAACACTGATTTTGAAAAAGAGTATTTTTGCCATTTCAGAGTCCAAACACATTCTGCGTATTTTCACAAAGTACTGTACACTATAACGCGGTGTGTGTCGAAGTCAACGGACTTTTTAAGGTGCACTACGACGCAGCCATTGGACTCTCAAACAGCAATATTTGTAGTTGTAGATATTACATATACATAAACATCAATGGCGGGTGCGGCTAGCCAACAGGGGATGCTTACTCCTCCCGGGCACCTGATCCCCCTCTAGCTTGCTGGGGGTCCGTTGATGCTCAATTTGGTGCTCTATTGTGAGTGTTGTTGAGATTATCGTCAGGATCTTCCCTAACTCATGTATATGTAAAAAGAAACCGCATAATTAAGATCAACAGGTATTGATACATCGTGTCTCAACTGTACCTTTTTTTAAATCTGCATGACAAGTTCGATAAGTCGCTGGTCGTGTATATCTATTGGTTAAGGCCATTTAATTATTGTTTACCATAAAAGAACTAATCAGTTAAAAAGTAATAGCTATGTAGACCCAGGGGAATTAAGCATGGTCGTACAAGCCTTCATTGACGAGGTAATTGCGAGCCCCCGAATAGAGGCAAGACCAAGTGCCCAGGAGGAGTGAGCATCCTCCGACTGCATGCAACAACCACCGCGTATGCATAGAAACATGTCAATACAGGTAATGTCCAAATAGGTAAAACAAGGACAATTTACCCTTCCGAACGCGGGAAAATTTTGATAAATTCCATGACGTCACAGTGGAATTTCGATGTTTGACCGAGGTTCTAAGCTTGTTTTTCCGAGGTAAAAGCATTGTTACGTCACGAAATTTTGCATTGTTTTCCCGCAATCGGAAGGGTCAATTATATGGGTCGCATTCAAGAATGCCCTTAATCATCCCTGATAAGCAAACTTCGTAACGCGCAATAAGTTCTTTGTAGCGACTATAGAACTTCCTCAGTGACATCTTAAGTCGTTCTCCGAAATATCCTTGAGTATGCAGCTTACTGGCGAGCCTCCTTCCCCTTAACATGAAATAAGTACATTGATTTTTCTTTGTAGTTCTATGTTGATTCTTCTAAAACTGATATTTGATTACCGGAAAGCGGAAGTCGCAATGAATACCATAGATAAAAGACCAATCAAAATATGGAGATTCACATTAATAACAACTTCTGTAATTATAAATAAAAAGAATGATAACATGAATAAAGAGAGAAATAAAAGGGGATTCATTTAAATGAAAATAAAAATAAAACACATGTAATTATATAATAAGTGTCTTATTTTGTGTGTTTATGCAGAAATAAATTACAATGGCTGATGCATAAATATTTATTTTGATATAATGCGCGTTAGCGCAAAATTAGACACTTATATATATATATGCGCTTTCAAAGCAAAGAAATGGAACAAAGAAAGCTCCCAATTCTATTTTTAAAGCGAATCCGTCCACCAATGTGGAGGGGAATTTATTTTAGAAAGAAACAGCGGGAGTGTCCCCATGGCAACGTCACGATTATTCAGTGTGACTAAAATGTCATAAATTAATGTATTGTGATATATCAAGTATTACAAATTAGAAATTTAACAACGGAATAATGACCAAATATGACAAAACAAGTTATTTATTACTCTCTAGATGTTGACTGTTTGGAACTAATTTTGTTTGTGGAATGCATTCCCATTTCTTATGACGTTATGACGTCACACTGTCATTTATACGGAAATCAATAACAATCGTCCTGAAAGCTTTATCTCAGGCAATAACAGTGGCTGTGCATATATTTATTGATAAATATTTCATAATGCCTTAAAACAAATGAGATAAAGACAATCCTGACGCCTATCACAAAAGCACTCACAATGAAGCACCAAAATGAGCATCGACCGACCCCTAGCTAGCCAGATGTGGGACCAGGTGCTCGGGAGGAGTAAGCATCCCCTATTTGGCTAGTCGCACCCGTCGTCGATGTTCACGTACGAAACTGAAAACAATATCTGCAAAAAATGTACTGTCTGAGTTCATGTCTATATAGAAAGTGCTTTAGCGACCATGTCAGAAAGACATTTAAAACACTTACTGTAAAACCCCTCGCGGGGAACTTTTTTTTACGAAAGGAGGGAACTCCAACAATACTCTGTTGCAGCACCCACAGCAAAACTTCAAAACACCCCATGCAAAATCACACACAGATTAGACATCCGCAGAAAAAAACACAAAAGGGACAAGGAACACCAACACACACCAAAGAAACATGGAACATAAAAGACGACATATAAACCAATGAGACAATGGGCAACCGGTGCCGACCTAAGACGTCCATCTGCCACGTAAGTAGCAGATGGTGTGGTTATCCTGGATTACGTTGGCACAACCCTCCTACTTGTCCAAATACCCAGAGGCCTCGAAGAACGTACAATTATGGTATAAAATGGTGGAGGTCCCAGCAACACAGATGAATATATTAGTTGGATATAAAAAGAGGACGTGCGTAATACAATTCATGCTCTGCCGGCTGTAGCGAGCTCATATATGTTATCACCCTAGAAGTCCAACTGGCATTCAGAAATGACAGATGGTCGGGTCATGTCTTCTCTAAAGAGGTTTGGACAGGGCCCGTCATAGAGTCCTGTCGTCACAGTCAGTCAGAATGCAAGTCTTAAGAATGTGCTCGTACAAGTCTTCAGATTGGTCAAGTACCAAGCCTAGTGTCCGTCTGGTGATGTTAGGATCATATCCACAGTATAAAAGGTGACATTAGGATCATATCCCTTGTATAAAAGGCGTTTGATTATTCTGACGCATTTTCGATGATTATGCTGTCCGCACACTGTTTACGAGCTCCACAATCTTTTATCTTTATAACATTCTTCTCCATGTACCATTTTATGTATAGCTAATGGAAGAAGAAAGCAGGAAGAATTCGCTTTGGCGTATGAAGACACATTCTAAAGGTTACCACTTTACAAACATCCGGTGTTTATTTTTCGAATTAACATACCTATGTTTGATATGTGACTGTATCTGATGTGAAAACATTGTGACGTCAGTGATTTTTTTTTATTACAATCGTCAAATTTTATAGTCCTGTTTTCTAAATTTAAAGCACGTTTCTCTAAACTTTTATGATGCCATAATTCTTTTATTTCAGATACCGCCACAATGGGAAAGTAACTCTGTTACTCGTACAAACCGAATAACTATTCACTTAGGAATATTTCTACATGAATTTCATGTGATAAAATGGTTTCTTGACTTTGTATTCATAGCACCGAATTGAAGCTGAACAGCAGAGTTCGTCGAGACGACCAGTCCAAAACTGTATACAACAAGGACTCTAGATTGTAATATTTTCTTTTCGTTTTCGCCCATTTTCCCTCAGTCAAGTATGAATGGCGTTTTTCACAGTAGTTTCAGTTTTACAATTATTTCTATACTTTAAAGAATCACTATATACTTACGACAACAGTCCCATCTGTTCAGTATCTCCACTCGTTGGATTTCATAATATGAGTCCAGATCTACGTACCAGTAAGGTCGACTCTCAAAATCCGTAGAGGCACAGTCCCAAAAATCACCAAAGATATCATCAACTGCATTTTCCGCAAAGGACGGACCTTTATGGGTCGAACTCAGAAAAGCTTTCTTCTTGAAAGCAACGTTTTGTGTTGAACCTAAATGAATAATTAAAATATTATTTTGATCTTATCTTACACATTCGAAAAAGTTAAATTCCTTCTTATTCTGTGATTTACATTTAGAAGTCCATTTATGTGTTTCTGTTTATTGGCATTATGAAGTGTTTTATCTCCTGTTCCAAAATATATTTTCTCCCTAGTCAACATCTTACAGATATAAATTTCAAGCAAATCAAACAGTACTACATGATTAATTATCTGAATCTGTGGAGCCACAGTCCCATATCGGGTCAGGTGGATGTCATCAACTGCATTTTCGGGGAAGGCTAAGTTTGCATAAGTCGAACTTTGAAAGGCCATCTTCTTGAAAGCTATATTTTGAATCAAACCTTAATTGAAATCAAAATATTATTTTAAGATGTTTAACGTTGAATACAGATTTTAAAAGCTCTTCTTTTCTTTTCGACGCATTCATGATTCATGTATAAGTGTATATGTTTAGGCTATGGGTTGATTTCGTGTCCATCTGTATTGAACACAAAATCGCCCATGGGAATACTTTGCTTTTAAAAGCATTTACTTCAAGCATAATACGTCCATTAAAGTAAAAAAAACTTACGACGTCAAAGTGACATTGGCGATTTTGCGCGATGACGTCAATGACGTCATAGAAGCGCAGTAAACAAAATATAGCGTTAGACTTCTTATTTAAGAATTATAGTTATGTGCATAGTATTACAATTTCCAAATATGCTTGTTTACACGAAGTTTGATTGGTCCAAAATACACGTTCATACCCCAATGAACACGATAAAATACAGGATGAGCCGGAACTACTTTCATAAAAATCATTAAATGTTGCTAAGGTCAGCTTTTGAATGAAAAAAAATGCTAAAACATTACAAATATTTTTGTTAACGGTAGTCCTTAGATATAAATACGATATCAGAAGTAATGAAAATTTTGTGACAATTTCGATGATGTACCGGTGTAAGCGGTTGACAGCGTTTTTCGGTTGCTATGCGCCTGTTTTTAAGCTCCTTAGACCATCTCCAATCTATTTTCTTCAAAATTGCAATCGTATTGCCGAGCATCCCGCGTTTGAAATTTTCCAGTAGCTGACAACTGTCAACGTGCAAATGTTTTGAATGAAAAGGACCGAAGATCACTGTTTCAAACAATTTCTATGAGATAAAATTGTTCTGAACCTATGAATTATTGAAACTAGAAACTTTTCTAGTGATGCATTTTCACCGAGATGAAGAATTTAGAACAAAATATTATCAGCAAACAGAAAATGAGAGATCAAAAGACGGCGACCTACCTCGGCCTCGATCAGGATACAGTATCGTCATGAATTTTTACAAATAACTTGTCACTTACGAAATAACTATATCCTAGGAAGATATTCTGATACCAATAAATCATAATCACGCCGTTCTCTGCAAGTATTAGATCTATAAGTACAGAGAATCTGTCCGTATATACTCCCAGCTACTGCGTGTACAATCCAAACACATAATTGCCATGTCGGCGACCTTGAACTTGAACTGCATAACGCGTCATCAAAAAGCTACGTCATATCATCTGATGATGTAATGAACTGGTAAAATGGGGCTCCAGACGGGGAACAAATATTTTTGACACATTTGTGGCTTTCAACTAGCTACGTATGCATTATTTCTATTTCGTTTGGGAACTAGTTCGCCTACGGGCCCTACGGAGTTAATATATTCATACGCAATGTACTAAATTACTAATTTCTTGTCATGAGTATATTTCTGAAATTTGGGATGAATTGGGGTTTGGAAATATAAAAATTGACTGTTCAATTTTGACAGTTTATTGGAGTATGAAATCAACTACATCTTTAATTAATCGCTACGCTACGCGGTTTTACACAATTTGTAATGCGACAAACCAAAGTTCATACTCCAAAAAACTGTGGAAAATTAAACAGTCAATTCTTAATTAAAGATGTAGTTGAGTTGTAGTTTGTCGTAATGAAGAAGGCTTCGGCCGGAACGTTGACAAAAGAGCAATAAACTTACAGAAATTTAACTACGTTCTTTTTGGAATTTTATTTACCGAATTTAAAATTTTCTTCAACATTTTTAAATTTCTACTTTGAAAATCCAAAACATCAGTATATGCTCTAGCACACCGGATGAGCTGTGAAATGAAGATAAGGTATGACGGTAATCTAGGAACATCACCATCAAGCCAGGGAAAATTTACTATGTTTAATCAAAATTCACCTCTTTTGTCATTCACACTTGTATGAATCTCTCCTTTAAAAATGTTGATATTTGGGTCCAGAAATGGTGTTTCTGTGTTTGAAACGCTAACGTTTGCCTTGTTTAGAGTCATTTCTTGTTGATAGGTAACATTTACATACTTTTCAAAAACAGGACTGTCTTCAATTAGAATATCATCCAAGTACCTAGAAGTACCAATGACACTTTTCAAATCATCATGTTTTCTGTGCTTTTGAAGATTTTGGATACATTCTTTAACATACGTGTATGAAAATAAATCTGCATTAATAGGTGTACAATTAGTACCCATAGGGAATGTGGTGCTCCGTTCCGGAATTGTTAGTCCGGTTACGGGGGTCGTCGAGTTAGACGTGACGCTTTAAAAGATTCCACCATTTTGTTCTTGCAAAGTATTACCATCATAAAATCGCATTCTGCCCCCATAAGAGTAAGTTTGCAATCATATTTTTGTTCTGATTTACATTTATATATGTCCAGTAATTGATTTCTAAAGTGTCAGGTAAAGCATTTGGGTTTAAAGCGTAATTTCATCTATCATATGGTTTTCTCAGTTCTATTTTTATATGTGTATCGAAATGTGTATTGAATTGTGTATTGAACATAACGATCATTTCCATAGGGAAAACACAGGCTTTGTACTCTTACCCATTTATTTCTTGTGTGTTTTCAAGGTCAAATATACTTCATTCATATTTTATTTCATGTACAGGCATAATATTTCATTGGTTTAATAAATAATGTGTGATATCATTAATACATTCATGTTAATTAACAATGAAATTATATTCTATGAATCAGTTTACATTTTAATATTGTGAGAATATCAACAGCACTCACCATAGAGCACAAAATAAAACATCGACGGGCCAAGCAATTGTTAAACGTCTTCAAATTCATAAGTTAGAGGTGGGACCAGGTGCCCGGGAGGAGTAAGCATTCTCAAATTCAAGTTCCTTTATTGCCGTCAGAACTGACGTCAGATTTCTAGACAAAATTATAGTTAAGCAGTTGCTGGAGTTAGCAATGTATCGAAATTGGCAAAGATAATTGTGCAGTTTTGGTATGCAGTATATTGTAGGAAGATCCAATTTAAAATAGGGATGTTGAACGAAGAAATTTCACTGTTACGTTTGCTTTAAATGTTAGGGACACTTTCATTACTTTTGGCATCAGTATTTGTAGACGAAAGTTTGGAAACTAAAGTTGAGATGTAGTAACGTTTTCAAATGATTACGGTATGTTATGATGGCTGCTTTATCTGCAGGAGCAAAGACACATTTTTGTGAATTGTCTTGTGCATGGAAATTGGTTTGGAATTTATTCAAGAAGGTATAGAGTTGGATCCCTTTGACATTATTATATAATTTGGATTAGAAATATCTTCATAAATTCTCAATGTTCTTACATGTATTATGATTGCGAATTGTGATCTATCCTTTGATATGTAACCTAGAAATGTATGTCCATTTATTCTGATTCTATTATTCTGTGTTTGGTTTGACATGTCTGGTCCATGCTGTAAATTTATCAGGTTTTAAATGATGCCATTGAACTTAAAGTCATTTAACATTCATTCGCTTATGTTACGATGTTATCCTCATATTATTGGAAACAATCTTGCAAGGTTTTATGAACATTGCCTTCTCTTGAGCACCGTCGATATTTAGCTTTCATTGCCAAATATTACTGTTTATCTTTGATCACGTACCGTGAAAATCAAATCTGTTGTCCATTAACTTACTTGCAAAGTTTTATGAATATTCAACGAGTAACATCATCATATTTGTAGTGTACGGATATTATTTTTTTCAAATTTGAATCTTGACATTTGAATTCAGAGCCTCGTTTTATACCCTTTCTGTTGACCCTTGACCTTCAAAATCAAAAGTTGGCGTTTCTTTTCTAGTGAAAACTCAGTCTCATTAAAACCAGCCCTCTTCTCCTTCATCATCAGGGTCTGGAGTACACCCATTAAGGTTCAATGAACATTTGACCGGAATATTCATGACATTTTATCATCCAATCAGAACGTCCGTTTCATCGAACCTTCGAAGGCTTAAAGTTACATATGGTCTAGCAGGTGTAAAAATGCTTATAACGAAGTTTTACCGTAAAATGGTTTCAAATACTACCATTTGAACATATATATGTTACAGGGAATAAGTGTAATCAGGGATTTCGTGTAATTCCTGAAAGGTTCAGTGATTACGTGTAATTCCTGGTCATTTTAGTGATTACATGAAATCCCCAAAATTTTAGGGATAACATGTAATTCCTAAAAAAATTAAGCATTTTTACACTTATTTCCTGACGGCCAAAAATCATATAAAAGAGATGAAATTGCGATATGATAGATATTTTACATGTTCATAATATAAAATCCTATTACTGAAAGAGACAAAATGGTTACGTATATAATCAGAGATGCTTTTAAGGCTGATTATGTTAATTCAAGATTGATAGGAAAATGATATGTTAGAAAAACTCTTGAGCGGACTGTTTGATTGCACTAATAGATTTTGGCCCACTGATATGACTGTAATACATGTACTCGGTAATAGTGTATATATACATGGAATCTTGATTGGACTATGGAACTCAATACACCATTGTACCAAAGTGTCATGGTGATCGCTTCATCCCAAAATCTTTTCTTTGTATCTGTTCTATTTCAATGAAACTTGTTGCAATCAAAATATCTTTGTATTTAGATGTACACAATTTTTTATCGGGAAATAAGAATAATTCACATGGATTTGTTTTATGGACCTTCATACTCAGTCTGGTCTCATATGCTATTTTTAACATATATTTTATTTATGATATGCTACTGAATCGACCCTACAGGAAATTTGGAGCCGTGCACTCTCTGTAAAGTAAATGTACAAGTCTAAATTCAAAACATTCTTACGTTCTTAAATGATGCTATTCAATTTGAAGACGTTTACATTTATACCACTTGGTGAGTGTCACTGCTGGTGGACCAGGAGTCCCCGAGGGCACATGTAGCCAAGTTCGATCAATTTTGGTTGATCGTTTCTTCAACGCAATCTAAATTTCTGTTATCAAAATTTATTGAAATTTCTAAAAAGTGGGTCCTGTAGCATCATATCCCACCCATCCTGCTACGTCTTTCGGTACCCTTTTTCGACATAGTAACTTTCATACTTTTTGGCATATTACATTGTTTAGATTTAGGATCACTGATGAGGGTTAAGTACCCGAAACGTGCATGTCTGGTCCACGTTGCCAATTTATTTGTTCTTAAATGATGCTATTCAATTTGAAGACGTTTACATCAAAGAGGGCGCTACTGAAATGAATTTTGGTGGATCCGCTGGAAGCATAACTGATTCGGAACACGTGTCTGGTGCAGGAAAAATTGGTTAGGAATTTTCTTCATGAAGGTATAGAGTTGGAACACTTCCGTATTATTATGCTTGCTGTCGGACGGTGACATCCGTTGTCTCGCCAAAAAAGTAATTTTGAATATATCTTAAACTTATTTAGACATCACATAATAAATAGTTGAAAATTAGACATTTTTATCATTTTTTTTTTTGGGGGGGGGGGGTTATCAAGATACGTTAATGAGGGTTAAATACTATTTTTTTCCGATTTAAACTTTTGATATATGTTTTAGAGTACTTTGACCATCAATTTTGTTCGATAAATTCTTTTTCTTTGCGCTCATGGGTTTGTTTTATGTCCATTTTGCATAGATGATGATAAACATGATAAATGAACTTCGAAATTTGGGGAATATTTTGATAAAAATGACATATTCTTGTTTGAATATTTTCAATTATTTGGCATAACTGGTTCTGGGTACTTGACAGAGAGGATATTCAGCATCAACTGAGCCAAAAATAATAGTTTTTAAAACTGAAAATAAGGAGAAATTAAGGTTAGGAAATAAGTGTAAAAATGCATGAAAAATTCAGGAATTACACGAAATACCTGGCCAATTTCAGGAATTACATGTAATAACCAATCGAAACAGGGATTACGCGAAATCCCTAAATTTCAGGAATTACATGAAATCCCTGATTACACTTATTCCCTGTAACATATATATTACTTTTATTTAAATTATTATTTTATAGACATTTTTATTCTTTGATACAAAAAAAAATCCAAATTTCGGAAAATGTTATTTGTATAAACAGTATCTAAATATGTCCCATATTCAGGTAAAAGTGACCGTGCTACTTCAATCAAGCAGTCGCTTGAATGAACTTTGCTGCATTGCGGGATTACTACGAGTAAGAAACATGTAGTAAACCACGTGCATCTCACGACAGAAAAAAAGATATATCTATGTATAGTATAAATGTTCTTAAATGATGCTATTGAATTTGAAGGCGTTAAACATTTGTACCACTTTAGTGAGTGTCACAGCTGGTGGACCAGTAGTCCCCGAGGTCACACATAGCCGAGTTCGATCAACTTCGGTTGATCGTATCTACAACGCATTTGAAAACTTCTGTTAACAAAATTTCGTGAAATTTCTTAAACATGGGTCCTGTAGCATTTATCCCACTAAATCTGCTTTGTCTTTCGGTATATGTTTTGATATAATTACTTTCACACTTTTTGGCTATATTGCATTGTTTAGATTGAGGATCACTGACGAGGGTTGAGTTCTCTTGTCTGGTTCATACTGCAAATTTAGTTCTTCTTAAATGTTGATATTGAATCTGAAGAAGTTTAACATATACAAATGTAGATATAACATTTAAGGAGCTCACCGATATTTCGTCCTTCTTCAGTTTCAAGGACGCGTTATTAATAGTTTTCGTAATAAGATGATACATAAATGTAAGTCGGGATTTGATTGGCTAAACGAAAAGTGAACAAAACACGACCTTTAAAGGGTGAATTCCAGACTCTGGCGAAGAAGGAGAAGGGGGGACGGGGATTGTTTTAATCAGACTGGTGAATTCTCACATTCAACACGTGCTCATCAACCGAAAGTTTGACCGTCATAATTTTCACAACATCGATCGCACACGGATTCACTCACAAAACTACTGACTGACGAACACATATACTCACCAAAACTCACAACAACACTGTGATTCTACTAAACCCATAGGCTACGAAAAACGAGCGAAGGATAATAAGGTACTTACCAATGTCTTTTCTCTGTTTCTTCATAGACATCTGAAAAGTGTAACTTGTACATTTTTATAGGTAAATAATCATACATTTCTATAGATATATGTACGTAAACGAATCCAGAGCTTCATGAAAATCTAATGACCTGTGACGTAAATACATATTGTATGAAATACAACTTTGATTTTGCGATCGTTGTTGTTTCTTCTTTTTCAATTTGGTGAAATTATATAACATAGGCACAAATCGTGCCTCTCGATCTCTTAGACAGTGTTGGACCGCATGGATAAAAGTAATTTAATCTTTTGAAAAAAATAACAATAAGCTTTCTCCTATACAAATATATTTGTGGATTCCCGTTCTTGAAATTAGATAAATTCCTTGTTCTGACTTTTATAAACCTATGCTTTTATCTCTATTGTCTTGCTTAAATCTTTATTCCTATGGGCGAGTGCTCCTATAAAGGAAATGTCCATGGAATAAATGTCTTCAGGTCAAATTGGAAAGATAAAATCAGTCGGAATGCCTCTACTTTTACTACGTTAAAATGTGTTCAGAATTAAGACTTCAAGAAATATGTAGGGATAAACAAATTTTAAGACCTTAACAGGTAAAAGTATCCTAGAGAAAAGGGGATGATCTCAAGTATGACCACCCTGCACCCACTCAGCGAAACAACCTCACAAGAAAGCAATACGTAAATGACATCAGACAAAACTACAAACCACAAAAAATACACGACAATAATCACTAGAACATCATACAAAACAATCGAAACAGACGTACAGAAACATCAAAGTTAAATGTCTTCAAATTCAATAGCATCATTAATGACAACACATAAAAGGAAGTAGACCAATGTGCACCCGGCGCCGACTTGGACGGCCATCTGCAATAAGCAAATGGTGTGGTTATCCTTATTAGTGCGCACAACCCTTCCTCTTATCCGGATACACAGAGGTCTCCATAGACGTAATATAGTTGTATAAACATAAAACTTCTCACTGTAAGGTAACGTCACAAACAAGACAGTTAAACGGATCCAGTCTTCTCTGGCGATATTTAAACAAGGCCCGTCATGTAGTACCGTCGTCACGGTTGGCCAGTGTGTAACGTTGGGCAAGACAATGGTACAAAACTGTAGATTGTTCCAGTACGATACCCAGTTTTCTATTGATGACGTTTGGATCATATCCTCGGTAAAGCAGGTGACCGACTATTTTCTTACATTTGTGGTTGAAGTTTGATCTGCCTTTTATCCTTCTAAATTTGTTGACTAAGTCACCGTAAAATGAAAGTAATGAAATTTCCAATGATACGTACTCTGATGCTGGAGTTGTCCAAGATTTTACAAGAAGTTCAGAATAGTTATTGTAAAGGAGTAGGTGCGGTAACCTGTCATTTCGGCCCTATTTTCAAAGTTGTTAATATATCCATAATATTCTAGTTTATAAAATCATTATGTCAAATATATTATGAGTCCAAATCATGAATATTTTTTTTTATATCACAGTCCTATGCTGAATAATACGTCGCTCAAAGCGTCTAAAAACGCTGAAATCATTGAAAATATCAATAAATGAGCGATATTTCGATTACAAAACTATGTAATCAAGTGTTTATCCAGGCCTTGTCCATAAATATCTTTGTGTCAATCGATGGAAATCTGATCATTTCTTTTTAATTTGTATTAAAAAAAGTCGTGGGCGAGGCTTGGAGCATACATGAAATTTGAAGATTTGTGTGTAAAATACGATGATTTTCCTGAGTTTTGCGTCATTCAGGGTAAATGACGTCAAAACATGACGTCATACATCACGTACGTGACGTTACGAGGGCTCAAAATTATGACGCAGTATTATCTCAAACGTTCAACTTTGAAAAATGTGATAATTAATAATTCGTTTATCATAAATATTTTTTGTCGAAATTATAGGGCCGATATGAGGGGTTAGCGCACCTAGTCCTTTCCAAAAACGTTTTACAAGTTATGACATCTAAATCCTTGATTGATAAGTTTCTTTGTAATTTGTCTATTTTTATCATAGAAGTCCGAAACATTATTAGTTTATGCTTAGCACATTAGAAAGTCGTCTTGAAACAAAATAGGTGTTTAATATTTTTCATAGAGCAAATTTTTTTTTGCGCATATAAAGTTGTGCGCACGTCTTCTCGTGAACAATATTGTCTACTCCTTAGCCACATAAAATTATAATAATTCCAAATAAAAAAACATGTGGATATGGAAACCTTAGCAACTTCATCTAATGAACAATCTACTGAGTTCAGCGTAAGCACGGAATGCATTCTATTGATAAACGTCTTTAAATTCAATAGCATCATTTCAAACCTGATAAATTTACAGCATGGACCAGACATGCACGTTTCGGGTACTTAACCCTCGTCAGTGATCCTCAGTCTAAACAATGTAATATGGCCAAAAAGTAAGAAAATTATCATGTCCAAAAATGTACCAAAAAGACGTAGCGGAATGGGTGGGATATGATGCTACAGGACCCACGTTTTAGAAATTTCAAGAAATTTTGTACAGAAAATTTCAAATGCGTTGAAAAGACAGACGATCAACCAAAGTTGATCGAACTTGGCTACATGTGCATGTCACGTTTAAAAAGCAGTACAGTGCTAATCAGTACAGTTAAAAAAAACAAAATACATGTATTACATGACTCGTGTTAGAAATATGATGCAAGTTATTGTATTCAAGTAAGTAGGACCACAACTGAAGCTTAAAACTTAATTCTAAAATTCCCCAAAGTATTATTAGCAACCAAATGACGCTCATGCAGCCTGAGGACTCCTCCAGGGCACCTGGTCCTGCCTCCATTCGGAGTTCGCGATTGCCTTCTTTTTGGAGACTTACACAATTTTGCCATGATCCCCTGGGTCTTTGATACTTGAACTGCAATTGACCCTTCCGAACGCGGGAAAAAATTGAGGAAATCCATGATGTCACAATGCAATTCTGATGTTTGACCGAGGTTCAAAGCTTGTTTGTCCGAGGTAAACACATGGTAAAAACATTTTGACGTCACGAAATTTTGCATTTTTTTCCCGCAATCGGAAGGGTCAATTGACCCTTCCGAACGCGGGAAAAATATGAGAAGTTCCATGACGTCACAATGCAAATTCGATGTTTGACCGAGGTTCGAAGCTTGTTTGTCCGAGGTAAAAGCATTATGACGTCACGATATTTTGCATTCTTTTCCCGCAATTCGGAAGGGTCAATTGGTACTTCTTCGATGGTATACTTATCATCTAAAAAGAAGGAGGAGGTTCGCTCGTCAGCCTCGGTATGAAAAAAAGGAGGTAATCTCCAAAAACAATAGGTTGCAGCATACACAGCAAAACTTAAAAACCCAATGCAAAAGCACAAAGCTGACAGAAAGAGACCCAAAAGGGACAAGGAACACCAACTCACAGCATAGAAACATGAAACACAAAAGACTACACATAAACCAACGGGGCCAATGGGCAACCTATACATGCTATTACGGGACACCTACAACGAGGTATATTTTGGTCTATTTCGGTCTCGAACATCACTAATGTTACATTACTCTTTCAAATGTACATATAAATCAAAGGAGGAGGGGATCTCCAACAACACTAGGTAGCAGCACCCACATCAAAACTCTAAAACACATATGCAAAAACACAGAACAGACATGCACAAAAAGAAACACAAAAGGAAAAGGACCACCAAGACACTATAGAAACATAAAACACAAAAGCCTACATATAAACCAACGCAACCAATGGGCAACCAGTGCCGATTTAGCATTGTATATATGACACACTGAACTTATTGCAATATAGCATATATTTCCATACTGATGATCATGGAAAGTAATTTATTGTTGTGAAAAGTTACCAATTAAAGATTCAATTCGTGTTTTGTCACAGCGTAAAATCGAAACGCTGGTGTTGTGATTCCCAAAATTAGGATGTTGTAATTCCTTTCAAAATCGAAAATTAGAATAGATACAAACATGTACATTGTACATCGTACTTTCCTTTCTTCTCTCACAAGGTGAACACATATATTCAATTTGTGAATAAGACCTTAAAGTTTGTCTTTTGTCTTTTAATTCCATAAAGTTGCCGACTTTCACAATTTGGGGATTGGGAGAGGAGTTCCATATCAACTGTTACGATTCGCGATCGATCATGACTTAACGTACACGTATATGCTATTTTAAGAAAGATGTTGTTTTGAAATATAGCTTTTGGAAGTGATCCAACACAAATGAGTTAAACAAGATCCTGACGATAATCTCAACAACACTCACAACAGAGCACCAAATTGAGCATCGACAGACCCCTAGCAAGCTAGAGGTGGGACCAGGTGCCCGGGAGGAGTAAGCATCCCCTGTTGGCTAGCCGCACAAGTGCGAAAGAAATGTCATCAGGCATGAGATAAACAAATCTAAATATGGTGCACACGATTTAAATATTCGAAAGACTAATCATTTTTAGATGGCAGTACAAAGTCGCTGTCGGTTGCAGATCGGTCGTCCTCGATTAACCTCATTCTTGTTTCGTGTTTCGATGCGCCTGATTTGAATGTTGTTGACCGTTCCGGATGAATGTTGTTGACCGTTCCGGATGAATGTTGTTTTGTGTAATATTGCCCTCCTTATTGTTGAAATTGTTTCGTCTGATATTCGTTAAAGCCCAAGTGAGTGTTCCGCTGTGGTCAATACTGTGGTAGTATTGCTAGAGACCTCTACAATTGATTCCTTAATAATCTACGAGCCAAAATGTGTAATATTTGTAAAGAAAAGAACAGGAATGCACAAACCAAGCGGAATAAACCAACAAGCGACACACAACCCGCAACAGGAATCCACAATATACACTAGTACATCATACAAAAAAGAAAAAGGGTCCGTCGTTCGGTATCCTAACCTTTCACATGTACACCCTTAATCATTATTAAAATTGAAATATATGATATATACAGTTTGCAGTGTATATGAAGAGATAAAGAAGATCCTGACGACAATCTCAACAATACTCACAATAGAGCATAAAATTGAACATGGACGGACACCTAGTAAGCTAGAGGTGCGGTAAGGTGCCCGGGAGGAGAAAAATCCTCTGTTTGGCTAGCCGCACCCGCCGTCGATGTTCACGTACAAAACTGAAAACAATATCTACATAACATGCATCGTCTGAGGTTATGTCTATATAGAAAGTCTTATGGCGACCATGTCAAGGAAAGACATTTAAAAATCATGTGATATCAAACCCCTCGAAGGGAATTCTTTTACGAGCTCCGGCTGCAAAGGAAATAAGTGTGACTCAAATGAGATACAGAAAATCCTGACGACAATCTCAACAGCACTTACAATAGAGCACCAAACTGAGCATCGACGGACCCTAGCAACCTAGAGATAAAACCCCATTGTTTTTACATAAACGACGAAGTATACCATAGAAAAAGTACAAATCGTAGATAAGGAGACAATACGATTATGAGACAAAGATCGAGGGGAATATGGCATAGGTGTGTAAGTCTCCATTTCCGTTAACGAGGCAATCAAGAATCCTAGAATGGAGGCAGGACCAGGTGCCTGAAAGGAGTGAGCGTCCTCAGACTGCAACATCCGCCGCGAAAGATTAAAAAAACGTGTCAATATCAGTTCTGTCCATATGGTCAACTGGAGGTTGAAGCGCTGCTCTAAGTTGTTTTTTTTTATTTCTAGTTCACTGGGATGGATGAACTGGAAAAATCAAATAAAACTTTATGCTCCTTTTTCAATCATTCTTGGTTAGGATAATGTTGCTTGCATTTTGTGTCTAGATGTTTAAACTAAACTAAGTTTTACAGCGCGTTTTAACAGCACCATCTGCAAGAAATTCTGTTCTTTTGCTGAACTCTGGAGATGCATATTAGATAGTGTTGCACTTTGTGTTTCGAAGATGCTGTCTTATTGTCTCTGAATATTTGTCTGCTTTTTTCTTTTCTTGTAAGGAAGTTCAGTTTTCATGAATTCAAAAGATTTTGGGATTATGATAGTGGATTCTGTGTATGATTTTCATTCACTGATAGAAATTATTGAATTTTCTTTTATCAGTGATTCACGATACCTAAATAGAGTTACAATAAATAATGAGCACAATTCATATTAGGATGAAATAATATAAAACTAATACTTCACAATTATAATCCATCTCACGATTTACCTGAAAACAGAGTGTTATTTCGAAGTGAGCTGTTATATAATGAAATCAAAGAAGACGAATTATGTAAAAGATAGTTTTGACTTTTTAAGATGTGCTGCCTACCTTTAATAATAAGCGTTGAGTGCCATTTTCCTCAGTACCTAAACAGTCTTCTGAATGCAATTTTACTGCATATAACGTACAAATCATCGATCCATGTTTTTCATAAACATAAACGGACGTACATTCAACTTCACTTGTACAGTGAGTAACGCATTCAACGAATGAACCGACTAGATAGGATATTAATAGGCATTCATCTATCCAACCTCCGTATTCCAAACCACACGTCACCCGAAAATGCTCCTCTCTTACATGTGCTAAGTTTACCCTGATCGGTTTTACAAAGACAAATAGATAGACTAGAATGCATGCTTTCATCTTCGAAGACGTTTGAAGCGAGTAAATATCACTGCTACGTACATCTTTCTTATAAAGGTATGACAATATATCTTCTCGGATACAGAGAGCGTGCAGTATAATTATGGCCTTTTCAATTCATGTTTCTGTTAAGCGTCCATCCTTAACTCTAAACTAACCTACATGCTAAAAAGAAGAAAAAATCATATCCATAGAAAATAAAGCATTTTTCATTATTTAAAAGATAAATGAATCATTAAACTAGAGAATGAATATTCTTGTATTATGTAACCAATTGATAAAAGATTGCAAAAGTTACTTCACCTAAATGAAGAGAAGTCTTAGAAAGAAAAAAAATCATTTCAGAATAATCATTGCATAATTATTGATTTCAAGTATTTTCTCAATTTTTGAGAAGTTTGATTTAAACACTCTTTGGCAATATTACATTGTTTAGATTGAGGATCACTTACGAGGAATGAGTACCCGAAACGTGCATGTCTGGTTCATGCTGAAAATTTATCTGTTCTTAAATGATGCTATTGAATTTGAAGACGTTTAACATTTGTACCACATGGTGAATGTCACTGCTGGTGGACCAGGAGTCCCCGAGGGCACATTTAGCCAAGTTCGATTAACTTCGTTTGATTGTCTTTTCAACACATACGAAAATTTCTGTTTTCCAAACCCCTTGAAATTTCTAAAACATGGGTCCTGTAGCATCATATCCCACCCATCCTGCTACGTCTTTCGGAAAATTTTGGACATAATAATTTTCACACTCTTTGGCAATATTACATTATTTAGATTTAGGATCTCTGACGAGGGTTAAGTACTTGAAACGTGCGTGTCTGATCCATACTGTAAATTTATCTGTTCTTGAATAATGCCATTGAATTTAAAGACGTATAACATTTGAAACACTTGGTGAATGTCACTGCTGGTGGACCAGGAGTCCCCGAGGACACATGTAGGCAAGTTTGATCAACTTCGATTGATAGTCTGTCTCTTCGACGCATTCGAAAATTTCTGTTATCAATAACTCTTCAAGATTCTATAAAGTGGGCTTTGTAGTATCATATCCCACCCATCTTGCTACGTTTTTCGGTAATTTTTGGACATAATAATTTTCACATTCTTTGGCCTTATTATATTGCTTAGATTGAGAATCACTGACGAGGGTTAAGTATCCGAAACGTGCATATCTGGTCCATACTGTAAGTTTAATTGTTCTTAAATGATGCCATTGAACTTGAAGACGTTTATATCATGTATATTTATAAGTGGCTTTATGAAACAGCATAACGGGTGTATCTTGCGATAATTGTTTTATCTGATAGAACCAAAAGACGAATACTACAAAGTTAGGCCAAATTAGGAGGATCAAAGGGGGGGGGGTTGTGCACAGCCAACCAAATGCTACATCCCAGGATAATTGAATTAACCATACACAAAATTTGAAGTCGTGGACTCAAATAAATATCAATTTTCTGTAATTAGGACCAAACATAGTTGATAATAGCTAGTCATGGATTTTGATTTTTTTTAATAATATGACATTTTAATGATAATTGTAGAAAGTAAAGGACTCATTAAATTTAATGAAAATGACCTTCCGATGCCATTACATTGTCATTGTCATTGTCATTTTAATAACATTTCATACATTTCAACAATACATTAATTCGTTACTTCAATTTTGCCAATACCATAACAGTTTAATGGACGATCAGTAAAACATCAAAATTGAGACAAAATATGTCAATATTTTGCTTGAAAATATGCAGGAAATGAGGTTGGTTTTTGTAAATTTTGACCTTTTTTACGTTTGAATAATAAAATAAGCGTCTTTTAATGTTAATGAATTGTATTATTTGTAGTCTGTAGATTTCCCCCTCTCGATCCGAACACTATTTAATTAGTTAAGACAATTGATTATTATTTTCTTTTTTCGAGAGGATTATATTTTTTAATATAAAATTCCTTTAATTTTAATTTCCGAGGTCCTAATGAACTGGCTAGGAGGTTATAAAGCTTGACTCGGGCTCCGGCTCGAGCTCCGACTCCAAATCGCTGTTTGGAGCATAGTTCTACATTTTTGAGGCAATAAATGCCAGCTCGGGCTCGAAAGTCGACTATAAATTTAGAGCTGGAGTACGTGCTCCAACACAGAGGTTATAAATGTTGGAGCATGATGTTCATGTATGAGGTCGAGTACGATATACTGAAATCTCGAGTAAGCTTCGAAGCTGCGATTTCGAATACGTGCTTTTCAGCCTCATTTCCTTAATTTGCAAAATGGCCCTTTTATCGTCATCTCGGACGTTGAAAGTACTTTCTAGGACATTTTTGCTACATATTATGTTAAACTTTTATGATACCATCACAACATAGTTGCAAGGAGAGTATGGGGGTATAATAACACTGCCGTTCATGTGAAAATAAGAGAGTTAATGTATTGTCACTTATCTGTATACAGCAAAGAGAGTGAATTTTTTATCGGAGCATAGTCAAACTCCATACACTTCTTTGTCATGATATAAGGGAGCGATATTCCATTTCAAAACAGCTGTACGACGGCTATAAAATCTGTAATGCAAAGTAGCCACTTCCCCGATGGTTTTCAGTTTCAAAAGAAAGTGTTTAAAAATAATATTTTTTGGGTCGCAACACTCTACCAGGGCAACCTTGATCCTTTACTTTTAAGAGCAATTCTCTGTAGTAAGGTCTATAAAAATCAAAAACACGTTGACACGGCATGTCATAGATTTAAGAGATTTTTGGTTTTAAGTGCTGAGATGAAAATCATTTCCGTTTATAGAAAAAGCCGAGTGCCGTTGTCAATGTTACCATCTCTAAATTTTGAAGCATTCGGAAATTTCATAAGAATTAACGATTTTGTAACCATTGTTGCCATGGAAACGGGCGCATATATCAATTTCAATAACTATTTTTTCCACTTTGTTAGGAATGTCTAAAATGATTTTCACACTTTATCTCTATGCCTCTTGTATGAGGGTCAAAGAGAATGCCTGAATAAGCCGTCGATTATTGGCTTGGAGAGATCCAACTTTGCTTATTTTCCGTGTATTTTATGGTTTAAAATTTCATAAATGCAGAATTGTTTGGAGTTCTTGTTTTATATATCCAATATATATTGTACCTGAACTGAAAGTCTTAGAATATATCAAATTTTGGCTGGGAAAATATATCTTTTTCACCTAAAACTGCATTAATATGGTAACCATGGCGACAATACAACGGTTATGCTATAATGGGTGTGTTACTGTGTTATGAGTCTATTTAAAGCTTTCCATTTATGACATTAAAACAAAACTTAGTTCATATATCAAGATTTTAAAACAAAACTTCGTTCATATATCTAATATATCTGAATTAATATAGAGATGATCTTGATACATGTTCAAGGTCATGCATTGTATTTGCATTTTCTGTTTATATTCATTTTCAGCACTTAAAACTGAATCGTTTTATAAGTGTGTATGACAAAGAGATGGTTTTGGATTTAACATAGTAAATTTCCTCTGGCTTGACGGTGATGTTCCTAGATTACCGTCCTATGGTATCTATATTTCACATGCTAGAGCATGCACTGATGTTTTGGATTTTTACAAATTACCGGGAAACTTTTGGGACAAGGTTTTCGCTTTCAGAAACTAGTAAAGACCTTCTAGAAATTTTACAAAAAATATTGTCAACTTCTTCTGAAATTCGGACTAATACAGGCAACAGAGTATATTACTTTGGGTATTTCACAACCTGCATTTTATGGTGACATAATTAACAAATTAAGAAGGATCAAACGCCTTTAATACCGTGGATACCGTGGATATGATCCTAATGTCATCAGACGGACACTAGGCTTGGCACTTGACCAATCTACAGTCTTGTACCAGCACATTCTTAAAACTTGCACTCTGACTGACTGTTACGACGGGACTCCATGACGGGCCCTGTCCAAACCTCTTTAGAGAAGACAGGGCCTCGACCACCTGTCCTCTCTGAATGTCAGTCGGACTCCTCGGGTGATAACATACATGAGCTCGCTACAACCGGCAGAGCACGGACTGTATTACGCACGTCCTCTTTTGATATTCATTTACATATTCATCTGTGTTGCTTGGACCCCTGCGTTTTGCGGTCTTGTTTGTGTGTGGTCATCTGACAGTGAAGAGGTTGTTTTACACCACAATTGTACGTTCTTCGAGACCTCTGGATAATCGGGAAAAGTGGGAGGGTGGTGCGCATAACCACACCTTCTGCTATTTCCGTGGCAGATGGCCGTCCTAAGTCGGCACCGGTTGCCCATTGGTCTCGTTGGTTTATGAGTAGTCCTTTCAGTTTGATGTTTCTGTGATGTGCGTTGACGTTCGATCCTTGTCCCTGATGCGTCTCTTTCTGTGCTTGTCTGCTTTGTGTTTTTGCATTGGGTGTTTTGGGGTTTCGCTGTGGGTGCTGCAAACCTGGTGTTGTTGGGGATCCCCTCCTTTGTTATAATATCAAACACGCCTATGATACATAACGTTAAAGCTAAGAAATAAAATCATAAAAAAATTAAAAATTAGCCATCAAAATCCTTTTCGTTTATAACTTTTTTTGTTTCAAGTCCGATTTGTACCAAACAAATTTCAAAATAATCGTCAGTAAGATCTTTTCATATTGATAAATGGAATATATAAAAACTCTGATGCCACTTTTTATGGAAATTCCCCTAATCACCAAGCCATGAACTGTTGTTACATCAATGACATAATGTAACAAATTGTACAAATGAGCGTTTTCAGCTCATTGGTTAGCGCTTAAAACGTAGCTAACCACTGAGATTGTCGTATTTAATGATACGCCTTACGAAGGTTTTAATTTCTTCTATCCCACAGGGTTTGTGAGGTACGAGCTTCCCCGTGGGTTACACACGATGTAGAAAGAGCCACTTGACACAAATTAAACAGCTATTCGCAACAAAATAATTGATATAATAATTATTTCTTCCGATAACTTAAAGAGTTCAATTGACTCTTCAGAAATTGACGTGTGGATATCGATAAAGAAAGGAATAAAAATTCAAAAATTCTTAGTTTTTTAGTCTTAACAAAAGAATTATACTTGAACGTAAAAAGTCAATGAATTCAGGGAATTTCTTTTTAAAATTCCGAAATGAGACCAGGTGCCCGGGGAGAGTCAGCGTCTCCTGATTACATGCAACACCCGTCGCAAAATTAAGCAATTGGACAAAAAATAATCTTCATTCTCATACATTAACCATCATACATAATAAATTTGACTATTCAACATGTTCAAGAACAGGTAAGTCACCCATTACATGTTTGACCTTGACCTTGAAGGTGACCTTGACGCTCATTTGGGTGCTTAGTATCATGAGTATTAAATCATACCTGTCGGTTTGATGGAAGAACAATGTACAGTTAAGAAATGTTTCTCGGAAAATTTGACATGTCCTACCAGAATTATACACCAATGAACACCAAAAGTAAAACAGTCATTACTTATATTAACAATCATCCTAAATATCGGTTATTTTATTTGCATGCACATCGCACATTATACCTGTAACAGCGTCAAATGTATTTTAACGTTGGTAAATTCTCCCTACATGCAAAACTTGAACATGATGTCACGATAGTAACCCAAGCTATTGGAATATAATTCTAGTTGCCTAATGGGCGTTTAACATGGGGAATCTACTAGTAATTTAAATATTCATGTATAATCATTTATGTAAAAATGTCATTACAAGATAGACAGAGCCAGATAAAAGTTATTATGCCTATACGTTGCAATTGCAGTGTAGGCAACAAAAAAGATGCCTTCAACATCTGAGAGCATGGGGCGTCTGAGGTCCGCTCGTTTCGTTTGAGTCCATTCGATCGAAGCCTTTGGTTTTTTCGACACTTTCCACTACAGTTCCGCATTCTGGGTCGAAAGAAAGACTCGCGGAAAATATAGTTGATGCGTTTGCAAGCAAGAGCGGCAGTGGCAATTGCAAATTTATTTTTGTTAACTATGACAAAACCTGCTTTGTAAGGGAGGGGTCCGGTTCTGGAGAGAGGTACACTGAGACGGATAGTGTTCAGATGTTGAGCTTCCTGATCGACAGTGTGTTTATGGTATTTCGAAGAAAGTCATTAAACGTATTCAAATTCTATAGCATCATTTAAGATCAGATAAATTTGCAGCATGGACCAGACATGCACGTTTCGGGTACTTAACAGTCGTTAGTGATCCATAATCCATAATGCTAACATGTATACACCAAAAATATGGAAAATGATGGAAAAAAACAGAGAAAAGATTCATACTTAGCCTCACAAAAAAAACTTCACCAAGGAAATCAAATTCATGGGAGCCGTCATTTCGAAATATCCGGCTGATTTTGACGATTCTTAACACAATAGTATTCAAGTAAATTAATGAAGGCAAAAGTAAATGAATATCTAAAGAAGTCACCTTAAATTTTAATGCAGCGACAAATTTTCTGCCTTTTTCATACGGTCACTATCAATGTGTCTGCCGGCAACGTAAATGTCGTACTTATGTCTGCTCTGACGTGCGATAAATGCACTTGCTGTGTGTTGTATACCCGTAACAAAACACAAATTATAAAATGTATTCTTTATATGTGCACAATAGTTGTCTATTCCATTCTTGTTTTCTGACATTGATTTTTCTAGGTAAAAGGTGACGTTAAAAGTAATCTCACCGCGGGTTCAGTTTGCAGGTTAGAACAGCCGTCGCGGCATGTTTCTTTAGATCTTATGCATTGTGACGTCACGAGTGTTAATTCACGAGTTGCAGCACGTTTCTTTCAATAGTAACATCTCAGGGAATTACATTGGTTGTGCATATATAAGTAGGTAAACGTTGTGTTCACCAAATTCTAACAGTGAGTAAATGAAGTGTCTCAGGAAGGCTTTCAAAAATTACTCATTTGAAATTAAACTGGATAAAGTTTTTTGAAATCGATTTACGGACAAATATTTATTTAATAATATTTCTATATATTTGATATAATTTGAAAATATGGTATGCAAAAAATATTGTGAATATTCATGCATGTCTCTCCCCATCCCACCCAAACATGCGCTAGTTTATAGAATATATTGTGAATTCGAAAGTTACTTTGCTTCTAGGGCATATACTATACTACCGGAAACTTACCCTGTCGGAAATCACGCGATATATTCTCTTCAATCATTTCAAAGCTGCTTCTATACAACAACAAAAAAAGATAAATATATATGAAAAGACAGACATTTATAATTTTATATTTTAAAATAATAAGATTTACCAAAAAAGAGCCATGAAATTACCTCAGACGTTCCACATGCAGATATAAAATTTATACGATCTATTTATTAAGAAAGATCGCAAAAGAAATAAAAAATAGAAATGGATGTTTTCAATATTGTTTACTGAACATGTTAAAAAAGAATATCGTGGATGTAAAGTTTGAATTTAACCAAACTTTCAGTACATTCTAGCAAAGATTCTGTCGTTTGTCGTCTGCTCCATCCAGCATTTAGGCTTTGAATTATTTCTTGACAGTCTACAAATGGGAAGGGGGTACCAACGTACATGTACCTTCTTGTACAGGGCTCTCACGCCCATTTTTGGGGACTGGGGCATAACGGCTTTTTTTCATGAATTTGGAAAATATATAAAATAAGTTCAAGGATGCCTTTTCACTTGAAAATGAAATAAGATACTATTTTGCATTGGGACTGGGGCCGTATATGGGCCCTACCTTGGGCTGATTGAACGCCCTGCTTTTTAAGGAATGTTGTTGAAATCTCTAGTTCTCTCTGGATAGGGTGAATGCAACAGCTGAGGGAGATACCCTTTCTGTTACGTCTTTCGGTACATGTTTGGACATAATAATTTTCACACTTTTTGGCCTTATTAGATTGTTTAAATTGAGAATCGGTGACGACGGTTAAGTACCCGAAACGTGAGTGTCTGGTTCATGCTGCAAATTTATCTGGTCTTAAATGATGCTACTGAATTTGAAGATTTTTAACATTTGAACTTCTTGGTGAGGGTCACTGTTGGTGGACCAGGAGTCAACAAGGGCACAAATAGCAAAGTTCTATCAATTTCGGTTGATCGACTGCCTCTTCAACGCATTTAAAATTTACTGTTTTAATTTTTTTTAATTTCTAGAACATGGATCCTCTAGCATCATATCTATCCTTTCTGCGACGTCTTTCGGTACATGTTTGGACATAATAATTTTCATACTTTTTTGCCATATTAGATTTTTAGACTGAGGATCACTGGTGAGGTTTAAGAACTCGAAACATGCATGTCTGGACCATGCTTCAAATTCATCTGGTCTTAAATGATACTACTGAATTTGAAGATTTTTAACATTTGAACTACTTGGTGAGTGTCACTGTTGGTGGACCAGGAGTCCCCGAGGGCACATGTAGCCAAGTTCGATCAACTTCGGTTGGTCGACTGTCTCTTCAACGCATTTAAAATATTCTATTACAAACTTTTTGAAAATTCTAAAAAGTGGGTACTGTAGCGTCACATCCCACCAATTTTGCTACACCTTTCTGTACATTTTTGGACATAATAATTTTCACACCTTTTGGCCATATTAGATTGTTTAAATTGAGAATCACTGACGGGGGTTAAGAAACTGAAACATGTATGACTGGTTAATGCTGCAAATTTATCTGGTCTTAAATGATGCTATTGAATTTGAATATTTTTTACATACAAATAGACAGAACTTGGATTAAACCTGAAACATTCCGCCATATCTTTGCACATGACTGTGTCAGTATTATACAAGTTTTTG
Source organism: Pinctada imbricata (assembly GCA_033119305.1). NCBI lineage: Eukaryota > Metazoa > Mollusca > Bivalvia > Pterioida > Pteriidae > Pinctada > Pinctada imbricata. Next base: position 16,451,329 of record VSWD01000003.1, read on the forward strand.
AAAAGTAGGACAAACTCCAAGATTGATGTCACAGGGTATGTAGAATATCGGAGGCGGTAAATCGTCCGAGGGGTGTAGATCTTCTTTTTTTATCTACACATAAAATACGCACGGACTAAACACCGAACCTCATCGAAACTAAGGAATTTTTACCTTAATGTGCATATATTTTGATGAAAGTTATCTTAATTTCTACATTTTGATCGATACGATATAGTTGTCTTTACAAACCTGAGTTCTGTAGCATCATATCCAAGCCATCTTGCTACGGCTTTCGATATATTTAAGATATAATTTCACAGTTTTTTGCCATATTACATTGTTTAGATTGAGGATCACTGACGAGGGTTAAATACCCGAAACGTGCATGTCTGGTCCATGCTGTAAATTTGTCTGTTCTAAAATGATGCTAATGAATTTGAAGACATTAAACATTTGGTGTATTCATACCTGAAGCAAAAAAGTGAAATGACCTACATTTGACAAATTGTGTAATTTTGGTATTTTCTTGTTATTCTATTCTATCCTGAGTTTAAATCAATAGCCATTACTACATATATCAATCATTCTTAAACATGAATATTACAGGTTCTTAATCACGCCTACCCCCTTTTTAGCACGTAATTGATCAAAAAGTTGACAAAAATTGAGGATATTTTTGCATTGGTAATTAATTTATAGGAAAATATTTGAGGTAAATGTTATTACATTTACTATTAATGTAATACTCTATCTATACTCTATCTTCTTGTCAACAGACCAAGAGAAAACAGTGAGTGTAACAGGCGTTATCTCATCTTGGAGAACGTTGGTGATTTTTGCGCACCATACTTCCAGAAATCGAACAAATTGCCTGAAACTATCGAAGGCAACGATGTGAATGCTGATTGAAACGACAGATTACAGTACATACATGTACTTTGCATTTTTACGAAGAAACCTTCGTTCAAATACCAATTTCTTGCAACATGCCTTTTCATCAATTTGACATACTCGTAAAAATTGCAACTACATTATGGGGATATACTTACATGAAGTTGTCTAGGAGGAAGAACATCGATTTAAAATTCAAACTTGATTTATCAATTCTTTCATCAGTAAAAATAGTTTCAGAACTAATCAAAACGACGAAGAGGGCATACCCACCCAATGTAAGGGGTATAACTCCGATAAAATGTGATTTTTTTAAAAAAGAAAATTCGACATCCTGTCTTTCATAGCAAAATCTAGTCATTTTGAGGTTCGAAAATATGACGAAATAGTAATGATTCATTTTAGGTGAAAAATTGACAAGATGACTTTTTGTCTGAAAATTACTGGTACTTTTCTCATTTTTTTGTGTCAATTTTAGGTGTTTTTGATGCCCGAACTTAGGGTGGCTGGATATCAACAGATACACTCCCAGAAGAAATGTAATGTTTTGTTCGTGAATTAACATCAATTTTCTGTTAAGAAATCTTGAAATAAAGCAAGGAAAGGAATAACTTCCGGTTTCATGTTTTAGGAAACACCCCCTTCCTTTTTCCGGTATATTACGTTTACGTTAATGGCCTACAAATAATTAAGTTAAATTGAAATCTATCTTGGATGAAGCACTGTTTGCATTCTTAAGAAATACCGATTGATTCAGACTAAATGTCATTGTCGCATTCGCAAAGAATAAACTTTATCCAGTTGTTAAAAACATCTGGGTATTTAATTTGTTAAATTGTCGTTTATACACAACTATGTGTTTGTTCTTATCTCATTGGTTTTTTTTTTTAATTCTTTTTCTCGAATGTAAAATCTTATTTTTTAATCTAACTTATATACTCAGTTGGCTGCTGACATTGTAATATTCGTTTTCTCTAAATTCATGTGAGATCTGCAAATTTTATACAACCAGTAAACAGACTCGACCAATCAGATTGCAGCATTATTAGAAGATTATTTTGGAGGGTAGCCGTGTTTAATTTTCTTGTTCAGAAATGTGATTCAATTTCTAATTTGAGGAATTCTGTCAGCTCGGACTGAAAAGACTAAGAGAAGAACTGCATTCTTTAGGGATTAATCCCCCATCTAAAAGTAGAAGACACTGGTAAGACTGCTAACAGATGCGCGAACAACAGATCGTTGCACGAAGGCTACACGTGATTCAGGCGAAGTCGCCACAGATCAAGTTTTCTCTTCGAATGATAATGGAAGGGACCTTGCCATGATTGACATTGTCTCAAGACTGTCAAACACTATACAAATTTTGCAACAAAGTGTTAACAATTTGTCTACTAAAGTCAGCGCCCTTGACTCCAGAGTGGATAATCTAAACACTGTCAACATAGAAAATCCTAACACTTCGTTTAACCAGACACAAAGGCCTGAACGTGTTTCTAGTTCTATAAACACTAGTTCTAGTACGTCCATTGAAGAGGCTAGGATTGGGAATTTCTCAATTAGCTCGGCCTTACAGCAACAGATGGGATCCTGCAGCAGATTCCAACATCTAACCGTCTTACATGTATCTCAGCAGCGGCAGGGAGCCGAGAACAGATACAGATAAATACGGGGCCCAACACAGTCACAGACACCAGAGGGAATTTGGAATCTCTATGGAATCACTACCTGCACTGGATACAGTGTCAACCAAACAGCGACAACAAAATATACCAGGTAGGGACGTAAATTTAGTTTCGCTACTAATACCATACTTCTCTGATCCTTTCGACGATTCTTTGGAACAAGCGCCGTATATATGTTATACATGCCAGACATAAAAGCCAGACAATAGACTGAATAGGAATCTCTCACTGGGAGAGTTTATTCAGGCTTTTGGTATTTACAAGTCTGTTATGTGCTAAACTTTTTCACAGCGACGACAGGAGCTTGATCTCTATGAACGAGATATTGTGGACATGGCGACCAGATATCCTGGTAAAGCATTCTTTGAATATCACAAACAATTAAGCCTTACCGCCGCCGCCCATTTCTATACAACAATATTCTTGTGAACTGGTCTATTCGTAATAATAATGTATTTTGTAACATATTTGCAAATTCGAAAGCTGTTTCCTGTATAATTTGCAATAGCTCTCTGCACTCTACAGGATTTTGCCCGAAGGATGACAATAGAGTGGAGAAAACACGACAACTCTTTCAATCAGATAAAGAAACCGATACATATGGACGCAAGCGAATGTTTTTCTCGGGCAAAGAAATTTGCAACAATTTCAACGGAGAACGGGGATGTAAACTGTTCATGTGCAACAACTCACACATATGTTTGGACTGTAAAGGAGACCATTCTCGTTTGTCGTGTCCAAATGCAAAAAAACGGGACAACTTCTCAGGACAGAGCTCTTGTTCTGAGAAAGTAATGATTAGAGGAGTTTGTACGCCCATTAATGTAGATAAATTAGAAGCTTTTCCTCAAAACCATCCAGACAGTCCATTTTACAATATCGTTTGCGCCCTACCGCATCAATCCAATAGGAGTAGCAGAAGAAAATATTCAGGGAAGAAAAGACTTATTGTCGATATGTCGTCTCCACACAACAATGAAAACAGTCAAAGTATAAATGATCTTATAGTCAAAGAAGTATACTGTCTACATTACGTAACCATTGACGATGCAATAAAGGTGATTGAGCGCATAGGACAAGGAGCATGGTTAATGAAGACGGACATTACAGACTCATTAAAAACTATTCCTGTTCATCAATCACTATGCCCGTTTCAAGGAATACAATGGGAGAATCAGTATTACTTTTACACACAGTTAGCTTTCGGAAGTCGTTCTAGTCTGAATATATTCGATTATCTATCAAAAGCAGTGTGCTGAATTGCTACAAATAAATTTGCGACTGGAAATATTTTACATTTGTTGGACGATTTCTTGGTCATTGAAGATCCAGGCAGGAATGCGAATGAAACCATTGCAAGATTTCAGTCTGTTTTAATACTCTCAGAATTTTCTTATCGGCTAAAAAGACAGTTGGACCGTCTACATCTATCGAATACTTAGGAATTATATTGGATTCCGAAATCATGGAAGCTCGATTACCGTAAGACAAACTAAATCGAATCCTATATATGATAAAGCAATATTCTTCAAAATGTATATGTACGAAAAGAGAGCTACTAAGTCTACTTGGTCATTTTAATTTTGCAAGTCGAGTTGTAGTTCCGGGGAGGTAGTTTGTTTCCCATCTCATAGCTATTTCGACAAATGTGAAAAAACACATCATGTGCATTTAAATTAGAGTGTAGAACCGACCTAGCCATGTGGGCTGCTTTTCTGGAAGGATGGATTGGAATATCTGGGGGGGGGGGACGACAATATTACTCGAGCTGCTGATACTGAACTCTTAACTGACGCGACACCAAACTAAGGAGGGGATCTCCAACAACACCAGGTTGCAGCACCCACAGCAAAACCCCAAAACAACCAATGCAAAAACACAAAGCAGACAAGCACAGAAAGAGACGCATAAGGGACAAGGAACGTCAACGCACACCACAGAAACATCAAACACAAAGAACTATACATAACCCAACGAGACCAATGGGCAACCAGTGCCGACTTAGGACGGCCATCTGCCACGGACATAGCAGAAGGTGTTGTATCCTGGATTACGTGCGCACAACCCTCCCGCTTTTCCGATTACCCAGAGGTCTTGAAGAACGTACGATTGTGGTGTAAAACAACCTCTTCACTGTCAGATGACCACACATAAACAAGACCGTAAAACGTAGAGGCCCAAGCAACACAGATGAATATGTAAATGGATATAAAAAGAGGGCGTACGTAATACAGTCCGTGCTCTGCCGGCTGTAGCGAGCTCATGTATGTTATCACCCGAGGAGTCCGACTGATATTCAGAGAAGACAGATTGTCGGGGTCCTGTCTTCTCTAAAGAGGTTTGGACAGGGCCCGTCATGGAGTCCCGTCGTCACAGTCAGTCAGAGTGCAAGTTTTACGAATGCGCTGGTACAAGACTGTAGATTGTTCAAGTACCAAGCCTAGTGAACGTCTGGTGACATTAAGATCATATCCACGGTATAAAAGGCGTTTGATGATTCTGACGCATTTTCGATAGTGATGTTGTTTATCTTTGATCCTTCTTATCTTGTTAATTATGTCACCATAAAATGCAGGTTGTGAAATACCCAAAGTATTATACTCTGTTGCCTGTATTGGATTTCAGAAGAAGCTGACGATAATTTTTGTAAAGTTTCAAGAAAGTCTTTACAAGTTTGTGAAAGCGGAAACCTTGTCCCAAAAGTTTCTTGATCATTTGTAAATTTCTACTATGAAAATCCAAAACATCAGTACATGCTCTAGCATACCGGATGAGCTGTGAAATATAGATACCATAGGACGGTAATCTAGGAACATCACCGTCAAGCCAGGGGAAATTTACTATGTTAAATCCAAAATCATCTCTTTTGTCATGCACACTTGTATGAATCTCTCCATTAACAATTTTGATATTTAGGTCCAAAAATGGTGTTTCTGTATTTGAAACGTTTTCCTTGTTTAGAATCAAGTCTTGTGGATAAATAACATTTTTATACTTTTCAAAAACAGGATTGTCGATAGTAAGAATATCAAGTACCTAGAAGTACCAATGAAACATTTCACATCATCATTTTTTTCTTTGCTTTTGAAGATTTTGGATAAATTCCTTTTCATACGTGTATGAAAATAAATCTGCAACAAGAGGCGCACAATTAGTACCCATAGGAAGCCCTCCAACGTGCTTGTAGAGTTTCTCACCAAATCTTTCATAAATATTGTCCAAAAGGAAGGACAATGCAATACACAGGTCACCACATGTCCATGATTTGTATGATTTGTGGCGGAAACGAAACCCTTCGATTCAGATGTACAAATATAAGTTTTCCCCTCTCGATCAAGACACCATTTAATGAGTTTGGAAAGTCGATCATTTATTTTGTCGTGAGGAAGCGTGGTATACATATTAGAAAAGTCGTATGAAGATATTGTATTTGCTTCAAAATTTCTTGATCTAATTTTGTCAATCACATCCCCTGAATTTTAAATAGACCAAAAGAAGTTTACATCATTCCTGTTCAGAACACTTTCACAATATTTTGCAAAGTGTTTCTTTTCGGCCGTGAGGGCTGACGCCAGATTTCTAGACAAAATTGTAGTTGAGCAGTAGCTAGAATAAGCAATGTATCGAAACTTGTAAGGAGACTTGTGAAGTTTTGGTATACAGTATATTGTTGGGAGATCAAATTTAGAAATAGGGATGTTAAAAGAAGAAATTTTCAAGTTTTGGAAATGACTGAACTGGAGTAATTGTTATATCCGAAATTGAATGATTATATTTAACGAAGTGATTATATAGGAAATTTCTTTGTTTTTTTTCTGACGAGAGTTCCTTATCTGATACAAATGACTTCGAAAAGGAGATTTTAAGGCCTGGTCTGTTTCCCCTACATATTGGGCGCCACATCCCTTGGCGTGTCATCTTCGTTTGGAGGCATCTAAAATAAATGATTTCAATGGTACTTTCCGATAAGTCTAAAAGAGGAACAACTGTCTATGGCATTTTGCGAACTGTACCCTTAAGTCATGGCATGTATTTTATGGGGCTCAGCGTGTAAAAGAAAGCGCATTTTATTTCACTGTGATAATTTAGCTACTGTTGAAATAATTCGAAAAGGCAGGTCTAAATTACCTAGCATCATGAAGCTCATGCGTTCTCTGACCTTTCAATCGGCCAAGTGTAATTTCATAATTCATTCGAAACATATACCCGGTGTTTAAAATGATATAGCAGATGCTTAATATCTCGTTTCCAGATAAACAGATTTCGCAGGCTAGCTCCACAGGCAGAGAAGAAACCCACTCCATGCGTCAGTGTCAGAGACATCTTGATGGATTGACCGATCAAGTTGAGAAGTTGCGTCAAGCATTTTTAAGCAAGTATACTCATAAAACTTATGACTCTGCATTTAATGACAAATATGGATAATGACCATATCCTTGTATACAGCACAAAATCGATGATTCAGAAAATCAGAAACCGAAGGCATACAAAATCAGGATAAAACAGGAACCAAAGCAAACAAACAAAAACCTCCACCATATGAAAAGAAGCGAAATACTTTTTAATCTTTTATTCGCATGAATAGATTGCACACAGCTTCAGAACACATCACTTTGTCTTTAGTTGATTCAAATATCTTGATATATTTTGTTACATATTGTCACAGTGTATTGAATTTGAAATATGATACTACCTTGTACAGTTGTACCTTGCTGGTGTTCGTTTTTATTAAGTAAGCCTAGGAATGGAATTTCCATCTTTAGAGCTGTTAGGTCTTCAATACATTTTACGTGGTATCAGAAAGTCGCAGTGTAATGATGTGAAACCTAGAATGCCAATTACCTCTCATATCTTGAGAGACTTGTGTAGAAGTTTAAACAGCGGTTTTTTCACCTTTTTTATATATGATGCTTTCATGTGTTTTCAAGTTAGCATTTTTTGCATTCTTAAGATGTGGTGAATTCACCATTGGGTCTAATTCAAGGTCACATGTTCAAATAAAGGATATCAAAGTCAGTGATTACTTGGAATGTCTAACATTAGTGTTGTTTACTTCAAAAATAGATCCTTTCAATAAAGGTGTTACGATTACTTTTTTTGAAAATGAACTTCAGCCTGTTCAGAGTATTTCACAGTATATACAATAAAGACTAGCTAAAGGTGCAAATCCTTCATCACCTTTATTCTTAGATTCTGAATATAGTGACAAGCCACTAGCTAGAATTTCTTTCATTTCTTACCTCAAACAACTGTTACTTAGATTGGGTTATGATGATAATCAATTTTCAGGACACTCTTTTAGGATAGACTAGTATGTGTAGATTTTGATAGTTGATATGTATAATCATTATACTCAATACTTTGGTTTATATATTTTTCGTGGGAGCTTTTCATTCATTCTTCACTCAATTGGCGTGTTAATTTTCGGGAAATTATCTGTCCCTGAATCAAAATGAGATATGTATAAATAGAGATGTAATTATTATTAACTATAATTAAGAAGTTTAAATAATTTGCTTAAGGGTTGCACCAGGTAGCCGCAGGGATCAGCCCCGGCCAATTACTACTATTTCTCAGTACCTACCGGGATCAGCCCCAGGTCTATGCTAATTAGGGAGCCGCAGGGATCAGACCCGGCTTGTTATTTTCATTTCATACCTGCCGTGATCAGCTCCATGGAAAGTCTAAGCTGCAGGGATAACCCCCAGCTATGCTTTAGTAAGATTTTTTAATGTACGAGTAGCCCCCATGTAAGCCAATTTTTTTTAATGGTATTATGTGACAATTTATTGAATTAATTTGAGCTAGTCATTTTGATAGTTTGTAGTCATGTATGAGTACTCAGTAGTTTGGAGCGTTCATATGGAAGTTATCATTTGTTGTAAAGATTTGTTGTAATTCAATAAATGAGTGTGTAGCATCTACTATTATGTCTCTGAGTTGTGTATAAATGGGTATTCAATTTGATAAATTGTAGTTTATACACAACTATGAATTTGTTCTTATCTCGTTTTTTTTATTTTTTTTTTCTTGAATGTAAAATCTTATTTTTTAATCTAAATATATACTAAGATGGCTGCTGACATTTTAATATTCGTTTTCTCTAAATCCATGTGAGATCTGCAAATTTTATACAACCAGTAAGCAGATCCGACCAATCAGATTCCAGCATTAATAGTAGATTATTTTGGAGGGTAGCCGTGTTTAATTGTCTTGTTTAGAAATGTTATTCAATATCTAATTTTCCACCCTCCATCCCTCCTTCTCTATGCTTATTGTCTCTTATTGCAGCTTATTAATATATCATTTTGGAATTACACATTAATTTTAATAGTATAGATTCTTAATAGTTACCATTGTTTCTTCATGTTTGTATGTTTTATGTCATGTGCAGTTGTGTAACGTGCACTATAAGCATTTTAAGCTGTGCCATTATATACTTTTATATACATATTGTGTATGCCATAGTAGAATTTCTTGGTTTTACACGTTAAGAAAGTGACACATTATACATCAACAATCAAGGGGGGTTACTTGTACATTACCTTATAATCTTTCGGCGTGTTAATTGTGGGTAATTATCTGCCCCCAATTTAAAACGAGATATGTATAAATAGATATGTAATTATTATTAACTATAATTAAGAAGTTTAAGTAATTTGCTAAAGGGGTGCACCAGGTAGCCGCAGGGATCAGCCCCGGCCAATTACTTCTATCTCTCAGTACCTGCCGGGATAAGCCCTAGGTCTATGCTAATCAGCCCCGGCTAGTTCTTTTCATTTCATACCTGCCGGGATCAGCCCCAGGGAAAGTCTAAGCTGCAGGGATCACCCCCAGCTATGCTTTAGTAAGATTTTTTAATGTACGAGCAGCCCCCATGTAAGTCATTTTGTAATGGTGTTATGTGAAAATTTATTGAATTAATTTGAGCTACTCATTTTAATAGTGTGTTGTCATGTATGAGTATTCAGTAGTTTGGAGTGTTGATATTGTCGTCATTTGTTTTAAAGATTTTATTGTAATTCAATAAATGAGTGCGTAGCATTTACTTATGTCTCTGAGTTGTTTATAACCCCTAAAAAACGATTCATAAAATTTCAATTTAATCACAAAAATTTCGATCTTCTAAACATCTCTAATATTTTTCGTGATAATCGTGTACAAAATACTATTCCTCAATATTTTGAGAATTAAGAACCTCCTCTTACTTGTTACCAGTATAAGAAACCTATTAGAAATTTCGTATTTAACTACAATAAAGTAACATCAGATCCTAAAATACTCCAATCAAGTCCTGCTTCTTGAGAATGTGCAACGTCTTAATACCTACATGTATATAAACTAGCTGTTACAGGTGATTTTTCAATTATCCAGGACAGACACGCAAGTCGTAAATGCGTGCAACGCACTTATTTTTTGCGCTACATATAATGCATGTAACCATCCATATAACCGTGCGTGCTACGTGCGTGACGTACTCCTTCCATACTCTTGCCACTTCCTTCCTTGCGTCTTTAGAAATTCGTAGCGCACGTAGCCTCCACAAATACGCACGTCCTAAAAGCACGCACAGCGGGTTGTGACCAGGGCTTTACATACGCGAAACGTGCATGTCTGTTCCATGCTGTAAATTGATCTGCTCTAAAATGATGCTAATGGGCCGATATTGCTTTAAAATCAAATGTCCGAAAACTGTTCCATTGATTTGCGAAAAATGACCGAAACATAAGGTTATGAAATCGGTATGGAAACCACATTTCTTGAAAGATTTATTATTTTCTTTCTATGGGAAGGGCAAAGCATTATATGCTTTTCATCAAAGGACAGAGGAGTTCGAGCGAGGGACCATATTTCGCAGGTAACCATATTTCGCCGTTTCATAGTTAATTGCTTTTCATTGGTTATCAGAAATATTTGTCTGTTTGTTTTTCGTAGCAATCATCTGATGATATATTGTAACATTTCCTGCACTGAATTTTGACCAAAAATACCACAAAGAATGGGAGAAATTTAATGAAAACACCAAAGTTGAGACGTAAACATCCAAACTTTTTATCAAAACCAAAAAAAGAAAACATATTATTTGGCATTATTTCCTAGGGGAAGTGGTGACGAAAGATTTCCTGAAAATCACAATTTTGTCCGTTTTGTGTGCAACTAGGATACTTGTCAATAATAACGGCGAAATATTGTCACGCTCGAAATTATGGAAACGAAATATTTTGATGTTTTGTGAGGAAATAATGAACTGTGTAAAATAAATTGCTTTTGTAGTATTTCAATCGAGCATGTGATAAATTCAATTTCAGCCAAAGCAATTATTGAATTGGCCCCAATTTCCTAAGAAATGTACGAAAAAACTGCGAAAACATGGTCACTTGCTCTTTCCCCGAAAAACCTTCAAAATCGTCCGGAAACTGTTCCGACACCAGTAGAGCTGGATCTCGAGCCGATGCCCGGGTTATTATTTATGACCTCCAAGCCTGGTGCCAGTTTTACTAAAGGTCGTAACTTTTTGCGTAAACTTAAGCGTAAACATAGGCGTAAATCGAGTTGCGACATTTTTACGTTTTTGTAGGTTGCGTCTTACAAAAGGTCGTAACTTTGCACGTTGGCGTAGATATTGAACTCTTTTGGTTGGAGACTGAAAAATCCTTGACAAAGATGAATAATCCTGGGAAAATTCGCGTTTTGATTGATTGGATATGTTTTCAAAAATGAAGAAAAATAATGTTTGCGGTAAAAAAGGGGGGAATCTGATGAATCTGACGCAAAACTTCAGAATTTTGCAGTACCACATAATGCTGTTCATTGTTGCAGCAACACATGAACTCGTCGTCTAGATTGCATCCCCGCGATCTATTGAGTAATAAAATATTATACTGACTCCCAAAAGAAACGTTACATGATAACGTTCGAAATAATTTTTCAATAATTATTTGAAATTTTCTTTTTAAATCAAAAATTGTATTGTAAGTCTAGTAACTACACAGTACTCAAATTTACACGTTGTTCACTCATCCATTAAACCAGTACGACGATTTTGATGATTTGCACAAGCTACGCGATACCTATATATACAGGTAACACTCAGGTAAAATAAACATCGTGTTCAATAGAGTATGTTCTCATACAACAAAAACACATAAAATGCTACGAAAAATCTCGCTACACAAAATGCCTCGATTGAATAAAGAACAGCGCCTTCGGGCAGTTGGAATGATAGAGGCAGATCGACGTCATTCTGACGTCGCGTCGCATTTTGGAGTGACGCGGATCACTATTTTACGTTTGGCTAGTCGTTACAAGACCACTGGATCAGTAAACGACCGTCGTCGATCTGGCAGGCCTCGAGTAACCACTGCTGCTCAAGACCGATATATATATAGTGACGTCACACCTACGTAATAGATTTCTGACAGTTCCGTCCATAGCCATAGGAACGCCTGGTCGCACCAACAATAGAATAAGTGCAAATACTGTACGCAGGAGACTTGCAGAGAAAGGAATCAAGGCTCGACGTTCATATAAGGGGATCAAATTCACCCACCGTCACAGACGTAATAGAGCACAATGGGCCCGCAATCACGCAAGATGGACGCGTCACCAGTGGAATGGCGTTGTCTTCAGCGATGAATCACGATATCTATTGGATCGCGTTGATGGACGCCAATGGGTGTATAGGAGACGAGGGGAACGTTAATCAGACGCCTGTGTACCGGAAGTTGATAGATACGGAGGCGGAAGTATCATGGTATGGGGAGCTATATCGTACCACCATCGATCCAGACTAGTTGTTGTTTCGGGAAACCTTACTGGAGTGAGATATCGTGATGAAATATTGGCTCCGGTAGTTGTACCGCTTATGAACGCTAACAGGGGACTGACGTTGTTTCAGCAGGACAATGATCGATGTCATACCCCCCGCGTTTGCTCAATTTACCTTCAGCAGCAGCACGTGAATGTTCTCCCATGGCCTGCAAAGTCCCCTGATCTCTCTCCTATAGAGCATCTTTGGGATGTGTTAGACCGACGCGTAAGACGTCGTGCGCCGTCAACATCGCAGGAGTTAAAACTTTATCTTCAGCAGGAGTGGAATGCAATACCCCAAACGGACATTCAAAAACTTATTCGATCTATGCGTCGTCGATGTTTGGCTGTAAGTGATGCAAATGGTGGCCACACAAGGTATTGATGTATTTGTGACTTTATGACTAGAACCCTTAGCAGTTAGCGCTGCTGTGACGTAATCAAACGTGATAAAAGTGAATATTTCTTTCGTGAATTTTTTGTCAACAAGTCAAATTTAAAGCTGAAGCAATTTTGATATGTACACTTATGTTTCAAATTATCAATATGTATCGTTTCTTTTGTGACTCAGTATATGATAGGAGTATAATTTTTTTAGACGCTGCGTGAAATAATCAAACTGTACTGTATGTATAACAAAAAAGAACGTTTGCGGTTGGAGAAGGGGGAAAAGATAATGAATCAAACGGCCGTTCCACATTATTGGATTGCTGTTACACATGAACTCGTTTTCTAGAGACCAACCCCCCCCCAACCCCCCCCCCCCCCCCCCAGCGGTACAGATCAACAAGAAAGCGACAACTTTACGTCTGAAGAAATAACAACCCGCATCAGGACACAACAACATGCTTTATGTGCAACACCATATAAAACCGTCGGGACAGACGTACAAAACCTGAAACATTGATGACAACACATAAATGGAAGGAGACCAATGTGCACTCGGCGCCGACTTTGGACGGTCATCTGTTACTACGTGCGCTATAACCCTCCCACTTTTAATCCACATACACTGCATGAACAAGTCAAATATAAACATGTTAAACGTTCAAAAAGTTAAATTTCGTTTCTCTCTCATTTTCTTTTGATCCATTACATTGATGTATAAACCCAGGGGCAGATCCAGGTGGTGAGGCAGCGTGCCCAAACCAAAAACAGATGAGAGGTCTGAGGAGGTTCACGGGGGTGATTGCCCTGATTTTAGCTAAATGAAAAAAAATCTATACACAGCCAATTGTGCCTCATATGAAATTCATGTGAAATTTACATGAACTTTACATGAAAGTTCACATGAAACTTATGTGAAACGAGCACGAACATGAAATTTACATGAAAATTTTCACATGAAATTCATGTGAAGATTTTAACATGGATGTTATGTGAATTCAGTTTCCGGAAAAGGTCACTTAGAAAAATTCATGTGAAATTCATGTGAAGGAAATTTATGTGAAATTCATGTGAAATAATTTTTACATAAATCTTATGTGAAATTTATATGAATTTTACATGAACTTTCATGTGAAAATACATGATGCTCATTTCATATGAATTTCATGTGAGGCACAATTGGCTGTGTACATGTATTTGTCATGGGAAAGTCATTTGTACGACCGGGGGATTCAAGTTTGACACCCCCGCATGAAAAAAACAAGACCACACACGATCATGGCCTACTTTTTATTCTACTTCTGAATTGTTTCAAAGAAAAATATATATAAATGTCATTGACAATATAAAAAATTCAAATAGGATCCAACGTAAAGAAATAGAATAAATATCAATATAAACGGTATATACGGTCTATGGAAATTGATCTATTTGGCATCCAGCGAGGTCCGTTTCATGTCCGTCACTAATCTTGGGCATTCAGATCTAGCAGTGACAACGACGATTTTTGCGATCGGGCGAACAAAGGCATTTTTTTTCCGTTGGACGCCCATGGACCGTGGGCTCTGACGATGATAAAATCTTACTGATAACTACAATGTACGCAGATGTTCGGAAAAAAAAAAACTTGAATAAAATCGAATTGAACGTTGAAGTATGTGAAGCACAATTGCCCACGTCAGAGATCTTTGACAGTATTGACTTTGACTATTATTTTCAAAGTATGTCAAACTTCATAAAGGAATATGTAGTTTTTGTATGTCTGTCTGCAAAAGCATTTAACTATTGAATAGTGCGTAATAGAGCTTTCACATTGCACGTGGATTCCTTGTGAAAAGACCTTATTTCTATGTATTGGCATTGGTGACCTAGACCTCGGAGTTCGACATATATGTACTCTAAAAAAAGTACATTCCCCTAATCTTCGACGGCTAGGGCTGTCACGGTTAACCAAAATTTCGGTTACCCGCGGTTCAAGTTTGGTCGGTTCGATTCGATTCGCACTTTACGGATTTCGGTTCGGTTTTTGCTCTTTTTTTATTTGTTGGTTACTTTTTCGTATTTCATCCGATGAAATGGGGTGTCTCACTTCTTGATTGTAAAGGGGCACATGTACCTGTCTGTTTGACAGATTACGTCTAAGAGTCTTCTGACTAAGTTCAAGAAGATCCTGACGATAATCTCAACAGCACTTACAATAGAGCACAAAACTGTGTATCGACGGACCCCTAGCAAGCTAGAGGTGGGATCAGGTGCCTGGGATAAGTAGACATCTCCTGTTGGCTAGCCGCATCCGCCGTCGATGTTCATGCACGAAAATGAAAACAATATATAAAGTGCATGCACTGTCTGAGGTCTATATAGAAAGTGTTATGGCGACCATCTCAGGGGAAAATATTCAAAACTCTTACTGTTAAACCCCTCTCGGGAAATATTATTTATATACAGATAAAATTGTTGATAAGGTCTCACAGAAAACTGCTATCATAGCAGAAAAATAAAACAAAATAATCTGTTGCTTTGTTATTTTTACCATTATTTCACTCTTCTATGGGATTCAACAACACAAACTTAAACCGAACAGACGAAAACTCAAAAGAAGTTGATTTGTATACAAAATTCTGTGTAAGATTTTATATTGAAATGATTGCAATTCTATAAAAATGCAAATTTTAAATTATCACCGTGGAGGGAGAACGTCACTTGACAAAACGAACGTTCCATGTTTTTTGCTAGCTATTCAATTTGAAGACGTTTACATTCCAAGCAGTACCTTCTGTACGGAAAGATTGTAGAAAAATGAGAAATTGTATTTTGTTTTTGGTTATATTTTGTACATTTTAATTAAAACTGAATAAAAACTGAATCGTGAAAATTCGCGACTTTTGTCCAACATACTATTAAGACCAAGAGGAGGATTAAACTGGAGAGATTTCACAGAGATTGGAAGGGAAACATTTGAAAAATCACTTTAACACACTGTTAAATTGATTAAACATATGAAATCAATCGGTATCATTATTCAAACTTCTGTAAAATTACCGTTTCTTCTGGAAGTAATTAGAATAATGCAAAATTCGAGTTCAATCGTGCAAAAAGACACAAATAAAGGAAATTTTCATGACCTACCTCAACATTGCACAAGATTTGCTGATACTCGAAATATTTCTGATATGTATAATTCCACAAGAAGCAAAATAAAATCACTGTTAATAAATGACAGAAGTTGATCAAATCCTCGAGCTCATCCTAGATATTGAATGTTTGATCCACATATGCCTAAATTCGCTCATCCAAACATGGCATCTTTCTCAGGTTTTTGTTGGTCGTCCTTGAACTTCGTTTGGTGTGACGCGTGATCGATTTACTACGTCACACGTCTTGGAAGTGTACATGTTGTTGACTTAGATTGAGACACATTTCATCACCGGGACTCGACGGCGTCGATTGATAATGTAATTTTGAATCTGAGTTGATACAATAAATAGAATGGGCGTTTTATGAGAAACTAATCCGCGTATATTCTAATGTCACGTGATAGGTTCTTGCGTTTATCAAAAATTGCAGTGCAGTTGGTTTGGTACAGGTCTTCATATAAGGGTAACACAGAACAAATGTAAATATTTAACTTGATCTGTTTTTCCGTCCGAAAAGGAATTTATAAAATTCATTTTGGATATTTTGAAAATTTTTAACTTGTGGATCATTGATACAATATTTATGATACATTGTAATTGAACAAATATCATGAATATGGGTAAAGCTAGAGTTTTAATTACAACAAGGATAGATTCTTAGACCCCAGTCATTGAATATACATTTTACCTTATTAATGCATATAGAAAAAAAATGTATGGTCATATCTTCTGCGTTCAGGTCAAAAGTAATACCTAATAATTTAAAAACTCCTTGATGATTCCAAGTAAAGTCTATTCTGGATAAATCGAACGTCAAGGGTCCATCAAAAAGTTCGATTTATCAGGAGAGCGACTTACTGAGTACATGACCAGCAATCGATTTTTAATAAGACTCATGTCCCTCTCTGTATCATCGTACACAAAAGTTTGTGTAGATCAAGCTACATTTAATGTAAAAGAAGGGAGGAGATTACCAACAAGACCCCGTTGCAGCATCAACACCAAAACACCCGAAGCAAAAACACGAAAGACGAGTACAGCACGAGACGGAAAAGAGACACACGACATGTAAACATCAAACACAAAAGACTACACATAAACCGACGAGACCAATGGGCAACCGGTGCCGACTTTGGAAGGCCATTTGTCACGCAAGTAGCAAATGGTGTGGTTATCCTGGATTACGTGCGCACAACCCTCTCACTTCTCCCATTACCTAGAGGTCTCGAAGAACGTACAATTGTGGTGTAAAACAACCTCCTCACTGTAAGATGACCTCACACAAACAAGACCGCGAAACGTAGAGGTTCCAGAAACACAGATGAATATGTAAACATGGTAAATGGATATAAAAAGAGGGCATGCGTAATACAGTCTGTGCTCTGCCAATTAGATAAAACTTTAGACTGAAGTTTTTTAAGGCTTTAGTATGCACAAATGAGGGTACTCATGCATACATGTAGCTTCCTTCTCATAATTTATATTCCTAGTGTGTCTGGGTATACAGTGTTAACTTTATTAGTATTGAGTTTATTATAATTATGATAACTATCATATCATTGAATTGATCCATACCTCATATTCGATTTGGAACTCATAAATAATTATGTCAGATCCTAAATAATGTTAAATATGCAGTTATGACCAAAATAAATAAATAAATAAATAAATAATAAAAAAAATTGTCAAACCCTTCTGGAAACAACAAACTTACCCAAAACATTCAAGGTCAATATCACATATTTTCATGATTTTTGTTTTTTTTTTTTTTTTTAAATCTGGACGTATAACACTGTATCAAATCCATGTATAAACCCGAGTGCATGTGCCCTTCGAACAGACTGTTCAAGTTCCACTGATGTTAATATTTGTTACATTGTAATATATTCTCGTGTGATGTAACGAGTACCTGCCAGCCATTCAACTTTGTTACATGTTCGTAACACATTCTCGTGTTAATTAGTGTTATAAATGTATGTCAGTCATTTCTAACTTGAAGTTACTGTCATCATACTATCGTTGAAATGTTATGAATCTTCGGAAGTCTTGCAATTGATATAATCGATGAGACTTTATTCTTTGGACCAGATACAAGAAAATACATAATTAAGTGATAGCTCTTAAAAGAACTAATCGCCAAAACTGCAGATAAACTAGTATAAATAAAGCTAAAACAGAAAATAATTTTAAATAACATCATACTTATACGAATATCATATATGCAATTACTAATCTCGTAAATTTATATAAATCAGAATCAGAAATCAATTATTTGAGTGTCACACATCAAATTTACAAGGTTATAATTGCGATAAGATCAGTACATAGTTTTGGAATTTGATGCCCAGCCATACTTGACTTACGAGACACTATTCCATGTTCACATGTATCACATTATATACATTAAAGTTCACATTATATTTATAATAATATATGTGCGCGGAGTAAGCTTTATTTCATAGACATACTCGCACCACATAAGCGTCCGTTTCGGGATAGCGCGTCACTGACGTAGCTATCATTACACCAGACCAATAAGGTTAAATTTTCAAATGAGTGCAACTTTCCCCGACTATATCATACAGTTTACCCTTATCAATATTGAATATATAAAGAATTGATCTTAAAGAGTATCAAAAATTACCAATAATGGAAAGAGATCCTCT
This sequence comes from Pinctada imbricata, assembly GCA_033119305.1. Classification (NCBI taxonomy): domain Eukaryota; kingdom Metazoa; phylum Mollusca; class Bivalvia; order Pterioida; family Pteriidae; genus Pinctada; species Pinctada imbricata. The sequence continues at coordinate 16,469,884 of VSWD01000003.1, forward strand.
TGCATTTTAAAAATAAATAAATAAATAATAAGAAATAAAGCCTGTGTTTGTGAAACACGAATGCCCCCGGTGGCATCGTTGTTAGTATGAACACTATTTTCTGTAAAGAACATGTATGTGAGGTCACTGGGTTAAAAGGTCAAAGGTCAAGGTCACAAGGTCAAAAATTTTGGTATCAATGGAAAGGTCTTGTCACAAGGAATACACATGTGAAATATGAAAGCCCTATCACTTCCCATTCAAAAGTTATGCCCAATGTTAAAGTTTTTGAAAAGTAGGTCAAAGGTCAAGGTCAAGGTCACGAAGTCAAAAAGTTATGTCCAATGTTAAAGTTTTTCGGACAAACAGACAGACAAACAGACAAACAGATAAACAGACAAACAGACAAACAGACGGACAGGCCAAAAACTATATGCCCCCGAATCTTTGATTCCGGTGGCATAAAAAGAAAAAAAAATCACTGGTCCGCTGTATGCAAGGATTTCTGAAATAAGGATAAATTCAACGGCACCTAACCGCCTGCCTTTAAAATAAACTTGTAAACTTGTAGCTTGGCGTAACAGAATTTTAAATACTAGTATATAGAGGGCGCTAGGATCTCTCACTCATTTTCATATAAAATCCACTATCGCGATCACGTCTAATGCAATAAATCGACACTATGGAACATTTATTAAAATGCCAATAGCATTAAACAATATCATAGACTAAAAAGAAAAATTAATAAATAAACAGATAAATAAACAGATAAATAAAGCAACGAATAAATAATGACAAATATGGATAATGACCATATCCCTGTCTACAGTACAAAATCGACAATTCAGAAAATCAGAAACCGAAGGCATACAAAATCAGGATAAAACAGGAACCAAAGCAAACAAAAACAAAAACCTCCACCATATGAAAAGAAGCGAACTCCCGATATGAGAGTGAGACCAGGTGCCCAGGAAGAGTAAGCATCTCCTGCTTGCATGCAACACCCGTCGCTTCAATTCGGTAGAACTGTCACATCCGGTTACTTCCATTTTGGAAGATATAGAGTACAATCTTTGGTTGGATGGTTCAAATGGTCTATGACAGAATATCATCCACCATTCTGGATAGTGGGACATCATAGTGTATGACGAGTTCCCCATATCGACCGTAGAACTTCCTCAGTGACGATGTTAGTCGGTCACAAACATATCCCTGACTGAGAAGCTTATCTGAAAGACGCCTAGCTCTCAGAACAAAATCCGTATATTTGGTACTTGCTCTGGCATATGAACACGCCATAAGCAGGCGATGAAGGGATGTTGCTACTCAGAAAAGGAAAGTTCGTAATGCTGAAATTGAAGTCGTCACGTTTGTCATAGAGTGAGGTGTTCATGTGACCATCAGTGTCGTAGGACAACATTATGTCCAAATAGGATGCTGAATTATTTGTCTCTGTAGTTTCTTTGACTTCAAGCTCCGAAGGATAGATACTGCTCAGGTAATCCTCGAATTTTGGATTATTGATGGACAACACATCGTCTATGTATCTGTAAGTGAAGTTGAAGTCAGAAGCTAAGTATCTTTTCCCTTCAGAGACCAAAGATTGAATGAATTCAGCTTCGTACGAGTAAAGGAAAATGTCGGCAAGGAGTGGGGCACAATTGGTCCCCATTGGAATTCCGACAATTTGCTGGAAGACCTTTCCTCCAAACACCACAAAAATGTTGTCGATCAGAAAGTTTAACATCTGAATAATGTCTGTTTCAGTGTACTTATTTTCAGAATCTGACTTTTCTTTTACAAAGTAGGTTTTGTCATAGTTAACAACAATAAATTTGTATTTGCGATTACCGTTCTTACTTGTAAACGCATTACTTATAATTTTTGCGAGTCTTTCTTTCAATTTAGAATGTGGAATTGTAGTGTAAAGTGTCGAAAAATCAAAGGCTTTGATCGAATGGACTCTACTAAAATGAGTGGATTTCAGATGTTCTAAAAGTTCCTTCGAATTCTTTAAAATCCACATCTGGTTGATACCACTGCGAGAATATACTGTCGAACAATATTTTTGTAGCCCAGATTTGATTTCAGATAAAACTTTGGTGAGTAAGATCGATACAGATTTGGTAGAACATTTTGAGGAACCAGCGATGAAACGTTGTTTGTACGGATTCTTATGCATTTTAGGTATGCAGTATAAGTATGGTAAATCTAAATCTAAATTGGTAGTGTCGAAGGCAAAGGAAGCAAGAGCTGATTTGTGGTGATCTATTATTTCAGAGGCAGAAAGGTTTGTTGGGGTGTAAGTGGGATTTCCAGGTGTCGAATTTAAACCCAACTCTTTAACTAGACTGTCGAAATAGTACTTTTTGCAAGTAAATGTGTAATTATTTGAGGCTTTGTCCGCTGGTGTGATGACATAATGTTCTTGGAGGTAGGTAAGTTCTGTGATAACATCAGGGTCTTTAAATATAGACACGAATCTGGTGTTCACAGTTGATTTTAATCGGTTAATTCTAGATAAAAGTAACCCTCTGATTGATTTTATCCATTCGGAAAGGGTGTCGAGCTGTACATCCTCTTTCTTTGCCCAACGTCTTGCATATTCCTCACAAGAATCCATGATAATTTTGACATTTTGGTTCCATGTAAAGAACATACTTTCTCTGTATTTGGGACCCTTTTTTTAACAATTCTCTCAACTTGTCGTTCTTGACTATACTAAGGTCACCAGTAATAACGTGTCCACAAGGAGAGTAGTTGAAATCCGATGAAGAACATTCGCAGGGAAGTGGATGTAGTGAGGGATTACTTAAATCAATACACTGCAGGAATCGTTTGTAATTGTAAATTTTAGATGCAACTGTTGGTGTGTAGCTATAGGAAATACAAGGAGTTTCTTTTCTTTTGAAATATGGTGGGATTTTTTCTGTGACAGTTTTGTGATTCAAAATTTGACCAAGATTCAAGTTATCAATACCTTTGTTTGCAAATCTTACTTTAATGAAAGGGCGGTTTGTTTTCTCCTCTGATTTATCTGATCTAACTGCTTGAAATAAACGAAAAGTAGAAATGTCCAAGATGACTCCTTGTAGTCTGTATTCTGGGGAACGTGTATCGGTATATGCGAGGTCCTTCGTATAATCGTAGATTATACGATTAACCCTCTTCTGGAGGGGGCTCCTATTCCATCTCCCTCATCAATTTAGGTTTATCCTTTAATCATTAATGTAAGAAGATTAAGAACATATTCATGCACAAAGCCTTCTGGAGGTCATTGACAAAATTTTAATGAAAGGTTATATTTACTGACATGATAATTAATATGATCCTACAAATCACATAAAGTCAGAAAACAAATTAACAAACAAACAAAAAACAATAACCCCCCCCCTCAAAAAATAAAACAAAAACAAATAAAACAGCTGTTCCTTTTACAACCTAACGATTGTTAAACTTTTGCTAAATATTTTCCAAACATTTGTTAAACAAAAGCCATGACATGTCAGCGCCCTTATTCTCAACAGTTATTCTCTGAGCCCAAATTCACAACAAATGAACCAGTCCTCTCTTCCGAATTTCTTTGTCATTCAAAACCATCTTTGACAACCACGAATAAATTCATTATGATAATACGGTATTCCTTCCTACATTGTAACTAATACTGAATTTAACAACGATGCGAATTACCCCCTTTTATTCCTTACGTATGGGCTTTATCTACATTACAAATAGAGAATAAGTGTCTTAATTTGTGTTTTGTTACGGGTATGCAACACACAGCAAGTGCATTTATCGTACATGTAATGCGCGTTAGCGCATTTCATGCGATAAATGCACTTGCTGTGTGTTGCATACCCGTAACAAAACACAAATTATGACATTTATTCTATATATATGCACCACAGTTGTCCGTTTCATTCTTGTTTTCTGAAATCGCGTTTTCCAGGTAAAAAGGTGACATTAACATTCAGGTCACAGCGGGTTCAGTTGGCAGGTTAGAACAGCCGTCGCGGCATGTTTCTTTAGATCTTATGCATTGTTACGTCACGAGTGTTAATACACGAATTGCAGCACGTTCCTTTCAAAAGTAACATCTCAGGGAATTACAATGGCTGTGCATATATATGTATATATATATATTGGCACGAATTTTTGAACTGGAGGGCGGAATAAATCATGGAATACCTAGAATAATTTTCTCTTAATAACTGGCAAAAAAATGACATGAAGTAATGTCAATATTTGCGAACTGCGTCTCGAGATAGGTGACGCACACGAAGCCCACATATCTGTATCACATATTAAACGGCGTCATATATTGATCACTTTGTATCTCGTATCGAATATTGTTCAAAATATGGTGCGATCCTTATTCGCCTTGAATAACATATAATAGGATAAATCAGCTTTACGCGATCACATTTCGCCCCTACGGTAAGATGATTAATGGTCAAGGTCAGCGTTATTTACACCTAAGAGCCCTTGATGTATCAAAATATTCGCTTTACATACCATACAATATGATAAAATAGCTTATGCGATCACATTTCGCCCCTAAGATGATTAATTAGTCAAGGTTAGTTAACGAGTCAAGGTCAGCGTTATATACCTGTTACACAGCCCCTCATATATCAGAATGAAATTGTCGCTTTTCGTGACGTTACAGCCACGTAAAAAATACGTCATATACGTACAATCGATATATTGTCGATCAATGTAGACTTCGATTTAGTGGCATTTTTCTATCATGCCTATGATGTCTTCAAATATGAGAGAGTAGTATTTAATATGGCAGTTCTGTCATGACGCTCAGTTTCTGCAAAATCGGCCGCTTTGTGGCGGATGCCTTTCGAAGATTATCATCAATAATCCTTGAAAGTCATTATGGCAGAATTTTGCTTTGAAACCTCGCATCAGTTTCTGTTGTGTTCCAGACTCTGAGCCAATAATTGGGGTTTATTATTGATTTGTATTGATTATCTACGACATATACAATTGAATGTCGTCGTAGACCATTTATTTAGTTATATTGTCAAAATATTGATTTATTGATATTGAAATATTGCACATATTTCATTTCAACTTGTGAGCTATTGAGCATTGAACTATTAACTATTGAGCATTGAACTGAACTTATATTCAAGTATTAAGAAAAATCAACTTACTGAGCATTTAATTCATTTGCCTATTGTGCATTGAACTATTGAATATTGAATATCTATTTCAAATAAAGCCATGACATGAACCGCCAATCATCTTCCATTGCTTTATTCTGTGGAGATAATTGTAGTTATGTCCTGCACGTTATCTCAACGAATAAGCATAATTTATTTATTATAACGTCAATATTGGTATTTTCCTTCATACGTATATTAAACTGACCAAGGAAGATAACTCCTTCAGTCACATCTCAGTATCCGGAAAGTACATTTACGGGTCAGTTTCTTCAAATAGAAACACAAACTGCGCATTTCGAGATGGCGTGCTCTCTGCAGAGGAAAAACTAGAATATTACACTAAAACCCTCCCCTCCACACCCTTTCTCGTTACTTTAATAATTCACTCCAACGAACTCTAATCTTCAGATGTGCTTATCTCATATCCTTCCTCATACAATCATATAATGTCAAAGTTTACTTTCAGTTTCCATGTTTTCTCGCTTGTTTCACTTTTATTTCAGCAACATTCGACCAAGACTCGGGATTACGCTCGACATAGATTCTCCCTTTGGTTGGCCTTGCTGATAATTCATGTATCTAGGACCCATGCCTACATCTGCGACCCTCTTACATTGAACTTCATGATGGGATGCCCGCTCAAGTTCCGGTTGTCAGTCCAGATTACCTGCTGGTACCACCTTGCCTTAAACGCGTCATGGCTTTCCTATTCCCTTCCAAGTTCATTGTTTCAAGACTACAGTTCCGCTCATTAATAACTGTCTTATTTTTCGGCAGAATTTTGCTTTGAAACCTCGCTTCAGTTTCTGTTGTCTTCCAGACTCTGAGCCAATAATTGGGGTTTATCATTGATTTGTATTGATTATCTACGACATATACAATTGAATGTCGTCGTAGACCATTTATTTAGTTATATTGTCAATATATTGATTTATTGATATTGAAATATTGCACATATTTCATTTCAACTTGTGAGCTATTGAGCATTGAACTATGAACTATTGAGCATTGAACTTGATGAACAATTGAACTGAACTTATATTCAAGTACTAAGAAAAATCAACTTACTGAGCATTTAATTCATTTGCCTATTGTGCATTGAACTATTGAATATTGAATATCTATTTCAAATAAAGCCATGACATGAACCGCCAATCATCTTCCATTGCTTTATGCTGTGTTTATAAATCTGATTAACATGTAAAAGCACGAAAAACACAAACTTGGTAGAAACCTTGAGTACTTGATTCCTGTTAGATTTCGTAAAATTCTCTGCAGCTGTTGGAATGGACAACTCAAACATGCGTCAGCCAATCAGAGCCATCGGCGGCCATATTTGTTAACCGATCGGCATGAAAAACACAAACTTGGTAGAAGACCTTGAGTAACTTGCTTCCTGCAAAAGGTTTCGTAAGATTCTGTGCAGCGGTTGAAGAGGAGAAGTCGAAATTACGTCAGCCAATCAGAGCCATCGGTGGCCAAATTCTGTTGACCGATCGACACGGAAAACTGAAACTTGGTAGAAGAACTTGAGTACTTGCTTCCTGTAAGATTTCATAAAATTCTTTACAGCAGTTGCAAAGAAGAAGTCGAAAATGAGTTGGCCAATCAGAGCCATCGGTACCATATATATTTTGACCGATTGATCGGCACGATCTTGAGTACTTGCTTCCTGTAAGGTTTCGTAAAATCTGTGAAGTGGTTACAGAGGAGATGTCGAAAATGTTAAAAGTTTACGCCTGACGACGACGGACGGCGCGCTATGACAATAGCTCACTTGAGCTCTGCTCAGGTGAGTTAAAATGTTGAACAATTTCTATTCTTTTGATAGCATTATCAATCAAATACATTATATAAAGATGATGAAATAATGCAACTATGTCAAAGAATTAAACGAACACGAACTTTCTGTTTATTCACTATTCATTCATGTTGTTTAGTCGATATACATGTACACTCTATTTGCCAATAACTTTCACATCACAAATTGATAGGATATTGTCTATCCCTTTTGTAATTTGTAGCTTAACATATCTCCCAATGGTTCCATTTGGACATTCAAGTACCACTATCTCAGCTAGTGTACCCGGTCCCTCAAAGGTCCCACATAGCATGTGGAAATCCTTATTACATCCAGAAACAGTGACATCGACGTCATGTAGCCGTTCAGCTGTAAATAGAAAATCGAATGTTTCTGAACTGTAATGTTAATTGGCCTGAAGATAAATTCACAAATTCGATATTCGTAATTAATAAAAAAAGGACGCAAAGATAAGTAAAATACCTGAATTAGTCCAAACCTTTCAATCTTAAAAATGTGGAATATACAAGTATATTAAAAACTTACGACAGCAGTCCGCTCTGTTCAGTATCTCCACTCGTTGAATTTCGTAATATGAATCCAAATCTACATACCAGTAAGGTAGACTCTCAAAATCTGTAGAGGCACAGTCCCAAAAATTATCATTGATGTCATCAACTGCATTTTCTGGGACGGCTAAGTTTGCATAAGTCGAACTTTGAAATGCCTTCTTCTTGAAAGCAACATTTTGAATCAAACCTGAATTGAAATCAAAAAAAATATTTTTAAATGATATTGGACGTGAAAAGAGCTCTTATTTTCTTATCCTCTCATCCATGTTTCATGTAAAAGTGTATCTATTTAACTTTTAGGACAGATTTTCGCTTTTAGGACACTTTGAAACTTTAAAGACAAGGTTTTCGCTTTCACAAACTAGTAAAGACTTTCTGGAAATTTTACAAAAATTAATATATTATTGTCAACTTCTTTTGAAATTCGGACCGAAACAGGCAACAGAGTATATTACTTTGTATATTTCACAACCTGCATTTTATGGTGACATAATTAACAAGATAAGAAGGATCAAGGATAGATAACATCACTATCGAAAATGCGTCAGAATCATCAAACGCCTTTTATACCGTGGATATGATCCTAATGCCACCAGACGGACACTAGGCTTGGTACTTGACCAATCTACAGTCTCGTACCAGCGCACAGCGTACAGTCTCATAAAACTTGCACTCTGACTGACTGTGACGACGGGACTCCATGACGGGCCCTGTCCAAACCTCTTTAGAGAAGACAGGGCCCCGACCACCTGTCCTCTCTGAATGTCAGTCGGACTCCTTGGGTGATAACATACATGAGCTCGCGGCGGCAGAGCACGAATTGTATTACGTACGCCCTATTTTTTTATCCATTTACATATTCATCTGTGTTGCTTGGGCCCCTGCGATTTGCGGTCTTGTTTGTGTGTGGTCATCTGACAGTGAAGAGGTTGTTTAACACCACAATTGTACGTTCTTCGAGACCTCTGGGTAATCGGAAAAGTGGGAGGGTTGTGCGCACGTAATCCAGGATAACCACACCTTCTGCCATTTCCGTAGCAAATGGCCGCCCTAAGTCGGCACCGGTTGCCCATTAGTCTCATTGGTTTATGTGTAGTCCTTTGTGTTTGATGTCTCTATGTTGTGCGTTGACGTTCCTTGTCCCTTATGCGCCTCTTTCTGTGCTTGTCTGCTTTGTGTTTTTGCATCGGGTGTTTTGGGGTTTTGCTGTGGGTGCTGCAACCTGGTGTTGTTGGAGATTCCCTCCTTTGTTCGATTTCGTGTTGATTTTCTTTTTTATGTTTTCTTTAATTTATTTTTTCCGTGATCATGTTTTCTGATACCCATGATGTTAGGTGACGTTCTTTTATCTTCAAATTTAAAATACATCTCCTTTTTTGGTAAATCCTATATAAATATGCAATTCCGAACTTCCTGAATCATACATTCACTAGATGTACAGCGTATCAATTATGCACAGCTTTTACATTGAGTTGTTTAGATGATTGTATAAAAGTCTAACACACGATTGTAGTTCTAATTCGAAAGAGAATGTACATAAACGATGTACATACGAGTTGTTTAGATGATTGTATAAAAGTCTAACACACGATTGTAGTTCTAATTCGAAAGAGAATGTACATAAACGATGTACATACGAAATCAGAAAAAATGCAAAACCAATCACACGAACCAATTAATTCCGAAATGAAAGAATTTTTATTCCTCAATGGACATGATATTAGGTTTTTAGGAGTGAAAACATCTCCTACGTGTTAGCAACACTAGAAAAGAAATGAAGGGATCTCCAACAACGATCGGTTGCAGAATCCACAGCAACAATCCAAAACACCCAATGAAAAATCACAGAGCAGACATCCACAGAAAGAGACCCAAAAGGGACAAGGAACACCAACTCACACCATAGAAACATGAAACACAAAAGACTATGCCGAAAACAATGATACCAATGGGCAACCGGTACCGACGAAGGACGGCCATCCCACTTTTCCGATTACCAAGAAGTCTCGAAGAACGCAAAATTGTGTTATGAAATAACCTCTTCCCTGTAAAATGAACAGTTACATGTGTTAAACGTCTTCAAATTCAATAGCACCACCTAAGAAAAGACAAAGTTTCGAGTACTTATACCCTCTTTAATCTAAACAATCTAAACTAAAATTTTATGTAGGGACAACAGAAGATATTATTCTTTGTTTGAGCATTTCCAAAATTTGTCAAGGTCATTGACTCTAAGTTCAAGGTCAATTCAAACTATAGGTTCCACTTTCAATTAAATTTGCACTTTTGTCGTTATTTATTGTTCCTAATTCTAGGCTTGACTGATATATATTTGAATCAAAAATACTTCTTTCTAAAATTAGGGCCGAAAAGAGGAAATCATAACAGTTTTTAGTTCAGAATATTTTTCCTAAAAAAATATGACCCAGACAAAAATCATAATAATTTTACCTATTTTCTTATTTGTATGACGTAAATACTAGCTACAGATCAAGGATGTCATTTATTTTTAGATTTTTGCAACTTTGGTCAATAAATAGGGGATATATCTAAAATTACTAATAGATGTATGTTTTTGTTTTCCTTAATATCACACGATTTCTGAGTAACTGCCTCTCATATTTCAAAAAAAAAACACAGAGTTTTGTCAAATTTTGTCAATCGCATTCAAGATGACATTGACCTTGGGTCCTGTGACCTTGAAAAATTTTAAGGTGATGTTTTAATTAATGATGTTTTTTTATATGCACTGATAAAAAAATTGCTTAATTACTCTATGTGTAATAGTATTGTACAGAATGTCACCATGGTAACAATTTTTAATACCCTTTTGAATAAAATTTTGAAGAGGTCCCACTGAATTTTTAACATTTTCATAAAGATACATGATTAACTTAAAAGATAATTGGCAGTAGAAATCAAGTTGACCTGATATTTCAAAATATTTGCCCTTAAAATTGAAAAAAAAATCATTTAGAATAAGGAGCTTTATCGATCTAGAATAGGGCCTCTTCAAAACAGGTTTTTGCCTACATTTTGAACATATTGACAAAAAGAATAGCGGGTGGAAGCTAAATTCTTGTGTAGTATTTATACTACGAATGATATAAAGAAAAAAATAAAGGAAATTTCAGTTGACTACAATACCTGTTACCATGAAAACGAGCCTTGTGAAAATGTCATGTTACAAGTAACATTGCGACCATGGCAACGTAAACTTTTTTTTATAGAGAGGAAGTCTATTTTTGTCTCAGTACATCATATACACCTTCCATACTAACAATTTCCAAAATTGGTGACATGTCATTCCATGTGCTATTGATTTTCTTTTGGTCCTTACAGAGACTTGCTTTTAAAACAATCCTATTACCTTGACGTACCTTTAAAATCAAGGTTTTAAACGCGAATCCTTGTTTTTAAGATCAAAGCTAAACCAAATTATCTTTTATGGCTGATGTTACATTTGAAAGAAAACAACTTAATTAAGATCACACTTAATTCCTAACGGAACCGGTTATCCCTTGCCCCTTTAAAGAATTGAATTTAAAACTTCTTTTTTTTTTTTTTTTTTTTTTTTCTTATTGATCAGCCTCTCCTACAATGAGTATGTGAAACTGACCTATTTTCGTTTGTATGCTCAATTACTGTTTTTCCTTCAGTTCTGAGGTGACTTTCACTCACTTCTCAAGAACCTTAACTCTAAGAATCGTAGCTCACAATTCATATCATAAAATTCATTGTTTTTAAAGACTGTTATTTTATCGGTATATATACTATCAATTATTAAGAAACATTGAGTTTATAATGCAAGCAATGAAAAGCCCGGAATGACAATTTTTGCTTAATTCATAAAGAAACATAACTTCTCAAAAAGTTCAACCATGACTTAACTTAAGGTATCCGTTGTACAAATAAATATCAAGTGTATTGTATAGTTAGAATCATGGCATACTTTTACTTAAATATACCTTATACAACATAAATAATGGTTTCTATCATCAAAGGTCAACATGCCGACCGTCACTCAAGCCACGGAAACTATCGAGACACTGCCGAAGATTACCGAGACAATTTAAACACTGTTTAAATGGACGAGACATCCGCAAGATCTTCATTTGTACATTGGATACGTTAACTTAAACTTAAAATGACGTCTCCTTACAAAATTCTTCTTGTTTCAAAGCAAAATGTTTCTGTTGTTTTCCCAATGTTTTGCATTTCTGCTTTTTTATTCTTGATTGTAAGGATATTTGATTTCAATGGTTATCGTTTAGAGAAGAAGATTCTGAAGATTGGCTAAGAAATATTGTTTATACATCGATCGACTAAATTTTTCACGGACGTCTTTTTACACAACAACTTTTGGAACCGGGAATTTCCTAAAACATTATCAGCTAGTAGCTGAATAAAGGATATCCTGATGTTTGTTTCAGATTTCAAGTGTAGAAGTTCTTTTCTATTTACTACGCCAGTTAGTATGCACGTAGGATTTTCTCAAACTGGTTCTTATTCCAAAGATAAAGAGAGATGACTGTTCGCTGTTTGAATCATGGCGGCTGTCATAATTTGTTGTCGTCTTGGGAGACAGTTGTATCACTGTGTAACTCCCTAACTTACGAAAAATAGTTCGGGAATTGATTATTATTAGATTCAAGAAAATAATCCGTTTTCCATAAGTAGCGGATATAAAATGATAAGAAATAAATCTTAAAACATTGATGTGACGTCATGCCTTTGTTCGAACAGTCCGAAATTTACCTTTGACTGTCCAATATCAAATCTAGGTCGCGTTTATTAGAAAAAATATACGCGACCTAGATTAAATACTGGACAGTCACAGGTAAATGTACTTTGACATCTACAGGACAACCGTTACAATCCTTATTTAGAAACCACGTGACAAGAATTCCATGTATCGTGGTACTGACTATTCCAATTTTTGCTATTTTTTCCGGAGTTGACAAAATCCAGCACAATCTTATATATCTAAAGAATCGGCCGTTGTGTTGGATATGATAATGATAGAGGCACTATAGTTCAGTCCGTTTTTTTTCTTTTTATTTCGGTCTAAATTTTTTTCCATCGTCCTAATTTTACTTAAAGATTTTTTCTCGGTTTTTCTTGTCCGAAAAACCTGACCTAAATCCAGCCTTTGACGGTTATTTTGACCCAGTCCCCCAAGCCCCCCGCCCCGGTGCAAATAACCGTCAAAGACTGGGTTTCGGTCGGGTTTTTCGAACTAGACTCCTTCAAAATATCTTCCTGATTTTTTTCTTTCATGTAACATTGCACATAGTAAGTTGAACGTCCCCACTGATTTCTTTTCGGTATTTAAAGGTACTCTATTATTTCTTGCTTGTCCAGAAAACGACAGTTTTAGAGACACGCCCTTTTATTCTATATATCCAAAGAAACTTCAACTAAATCGTCATCACGCAAAGTATATTCTCGTTGATTTTTTTACCAAAAAATTGCATCCAATATTTCGTCTTGGTTAACGGAATCTGCGTCATAATTTGTCACATCTTTTTTTTTTAATTGAAAATTTCATCTCCGTTATCGTAGCGAGAATGTTAGAACCTGGAGTGATTACATTTCGTTGTACAGTAAAGGCAATTAACATAATAAGAACAAAGTCAAAGGTCATGCCATTTTGAATAGTGGTCAATGTTTTAAGTACGGTATACGCCTCAAACAATTCATTCTTAAAGATATTGGACAGTTTTCGGCCCTGCGGGCCTCAAACTGTCCAATATCTTTAGGAATGAATTGTTTTCGGCGTATATCCAATACTTATACCTTTTCTTTTGATGCTAGTGTAATCCGAAAAATTGTACAGAAAACTTTCGAATGAATGCGCGAAGCGAAGTTTTTCGTCCAATTTCTCGGGTAATACCTGCATCAACAAAACAAAGATAAGATTTATTTCTTAAATCATGAGATCTTCACCTTTGATCCCTTAACTTGAAATTATTATGTTTCATAGGCAACTACGATGCACAGTTTGAATTGCATCAGATTTTAATGATAACCTAATGTAACTACGACTTTTCTGAATATCCATCGAAACTCTCATGTTATGAACAACTGAACTCCATCCCTACATTGCCTAAAAATGCAAATTGGTATCCGCACATGTAGCCAAGTTCGATCAACTTCATATATTCCGAGATCATCGTATTCAAAGCCAAATACCCCAGTATTTCGAAAATTTAGAACCCCCTACTATCTGTTATAAATATAAAAAACAGTACGAAGTTTCATTTTCATTTACAATAAAGTCACCTCTGATGTAAATGTTAATGTTAAATAAATGAGTCATGTCCTATGTCATGCGAATGCGCTAGCTCCGAATATCTTTACGAACCAGCTGGTCATATAATTACTGGAGACCTGTCCATCATTCAAGACTCGAATCTTCAAAGTCTTCTAAAGAAGGGACCAAAGTTTTGAATTCCTTTCAAGATAGATTTCATTAAATGTCGCGAGATGCAAAGGTTTACACACGAAAATGGTGTAAGTTAGAAGGAGTCGAACCACACTCTCTCAATGACTGGAAAAGCCTTATTTTAGACACTGTAAATATCCGAATTGACAATTTAAAAAAAAATCCTCATCTTTATTCGGTAGCACCGTCAAAATCGGCTAACTTTCATAAATCTAAACTTCAGGATTTGCACAGTAAGTATGTCTTTGCTCCGGCAGACAAGGCAGCTAACAACATTATAATCATTTGAAAGCGCTATTTCATATCAGTTTTACTGTCGGAACTTTCTACAACCAACACTTATGTAAAAAGCAATGAAACTATCCCTTCCATTTTACAAAAGCATCTGGATAAAAATTTCTTCATTTCAACTCTATATTTCGAAATCAGAGGTACCAACTATTTACTGTCTGCCCAAACTACTCAAGTCTCCTAACATATTTCGATTTATTACTAACTCGAGCAATTGCACTTCTACTGTTTTATCCAGGAATTTGACTTCAGCGTTAACGGCAATTACGGATCATGTGTCAAAAAATTGTGAAACTGCATTCAATAATAGCGACATCAATTATTTTTGGTCAATAAAGAATTCTGGTTATGTGATCGACAAATTCAAATCATTCAATTTTAAAGCCGAATCTATCTTATCTTACGACTTCTCCAACATGTACACAACGCTCCCTCATGAGAAGATAAAAGATCGCTTATCAAAACTTATCAAATGGTGTTTTGATCGAAAGGGTAAAATATTTATATGTACTTCTAACACAAAAGCATTTTTTTCCTCAGTAGAATGCAAATCGTAGAAATCATGGACTCAATCTGAGTTGTGCAAGGCTTTGTCCTTTCTTTTAGACAACATCTTTGTAATATTTGGTGACATTCTTTACAGGCAAGTTATTTGAATTCCTATGGGTACTAATTTTGCGCCTCTGGTTGCAGATTTGTTTTTATACACATAGAAAAAAGAATTCATGCAAAATCTGCAAAAACGCAAGAAATTTGACGACTTGAAATGTTTCAACGGCACCTCTAGGTATCTTAATGATATTTTGAGTTTGATAACCAACATTTTGACCATTACAAAAATCAAATTTATCCTCCAGAGTTAACATTGCACAAAGCAAACACAAATGATAAAGCTACACCATTTTTGGATCTTGATATCAAAATAAATAATTGCTGGTCAACCGTGACGACGGGACTCCATGATTGGCCTTGTTGAAATCTCGTCAGAGAAGACTTAGTCTTGATTTTCTGTCCTATCCGAAAGTTGATCAGTCTTCTCGGGTGTTTGATCTTGAGATCGCTTCAGCCAGCAGAGCATAGACTGTTCTATGCATGCCATACAATTTTTTTAGGTTCAATATAGAATCTGTGTTACAAGAGGTTGCTGCGTTTAACTTATTTATCTCGTTTATCTTGTTTGTGATGTCACCTCACAGAGAGAAGTTTTATGTTTATACAACAATTGTGTGTCTATGGAGAATTCTGTGTATCCGGATAAGTGAAAGGGTTGTGCGCACGTAATCCGGATAAACTCACCAATTGCTTAAAGCAGATGGCTGTCCAAAGTCGGCGCCGGGTGCACATTGGCCTCCTTCCTTTTATGTGTTGTAATCAATGTTTAATGTTTCTATACGTCTGTCACGATTGTTTTTGTATGATGTTCTGGTGAATATTGTTGTGTCTTTTTGCGATTTGGAGATTGTATAATGTCATTTTTGTGTCACTTTCTTGTGGGTTTGTTTCGCTGGATGAATGCAAGGTGTCATGCTAGAGATCATTTCTTTTTCGTCGGTTGATCGTTTCTTCAACGCATTCGAAAACTTCCGTCATCAAAAGGTCTTGAAATTTCTGAAACGTGGGTCTTGTAGCATCATATCACAACCATCCTGCTACGTCTTTCGATACATGTTTGGACATAATAACATTTACACTCTTTGGCCATATTAAATGTACATTGTTTAGATTCAGGATCATTGATGAGGGTCAAGTACCCGAAACGTGCATGTCTGGTCCATGCTTCAAATTTATCCGGTCTTAAATGATGCTATTGAACTTGAGGACATTTAACATCTAACCATTAAGATATAACTCAGAAATATATGTCCGTTAATTATGATTTTATTATTCTGTGTTTTGTTTTGACATTCATTCACTAATGTTTCGAGGTCATCCTCATAATTGGCAAGGTTTGATGAGCATTGCATTCTCTAGAGTATTGTCAAGATTTAGCTTTCATTGCGTATTGTCTACATGAAATATATCCTCTTGAAATAGTTATCAAGGAAACAACCGAGAGCGACAAATCCGCTTCGATCGTGAATAAACGTTTATCTTTCGACGTAAACGGCCATTTGAACACCTCATTGTATGACAAGCGTCATAATTTTAGCTTCAACATAACTATTTTCCCTCTCTGAGTAGCAACATTCCGTCTTCTTGCTTATGGCGTTTTTATTTCTCAGCTGATACGATACTCCATGTGCTGTTCCAAATATGAAGATTTCATCGTAAGATCCAGATGGCTTGCAAGTAAGCTACTTGTTCAGGGTTATATTATACAACGGTTGATATCACCATTGAGGAAGTTCTTCAGTCGACAAGCGTGATGATTTTAGCTTCCACATAACTAATTTTCCTTTCTGAGTAGCAATACACTGCCATCCATAAATAACTATACAAACATTGAAATCACTCTAAATTCTTTATTAGTTTATCCAAATTTTTCAATTCTGAACATGAAAGATCCATAATAATTGGCTTCACGTAATTCACAATTATGAATTGCGATAACGAAATTATAAATAGAAACTTTTTTCATCAGCACAATTTATTTCCAAAAATTGTCATTTTTATATAAAAAAATGAAAATTCAAAAAATGTATATTTTTTGGTCAAGTTTGTTACAAATGATTTCTATAAGGTTCATCTTCAGAATCATACAACAATCGATTTGAAACTATTCGTATTTTAACAGCAACATGAATAGATATGGTGTATAATAATTTATGGATGGCAGTGTATTCCGTCTTCTCTTGCTTATGGCGTTTCTAAGCTGATACGATATGCCAGGTACTGTTCCAAATATGAAGATCTCATCGTTAGAGCCAGACGGCTTGCAAGTATGCTACTTGCACAGGGTTATATTACACAACAGCTGAATCGTCATTGAGGAAATTCTTCGGTTGCATCGGGGATATGATAAAATCATATCAGATCCCCTTTCCAGAATGATCAGTGACATTCTGGATTGTGATGGAATGGCTGTCACCATCACCAAAAAGAGAAATACTTACACGTATCTAGTACAATGAAATTGGCACTATAGAACATATATTTCAATATTGACAATTGGGATCCGGAATGTTATTCATTCCGATTATCGCAACCATAGCAATGGAAATTCTTATGATTTTGCCTTGAGTTCTCGACTTTGAGACTTATCGAATAACTGATAGGTACTTTTTCGATGTTTATTATTGTTAAATATCTATCTTAACGTTTTATGACGTACTGTAAAAATCAATATCTGTTGTCTATTAACTCACTTGCAAAGTTTTATGAATATTCAAAGAATTCTATCTTGTTTGTATTGGCCGGGATTATGATCATTTAAAATTGGAATATACTTGTGACTTAAGACTCTGTTTTTTTTTCACCCTCGACTTCTGATCCTCAACCTTGAAAATCAAAAGTTGGCGTTTCTTCACTAGTGAAATCTCATATTCAAAAAAGGCTCCTTAACGGAAATTTTGGCATTCTGCAAAGTCGATCGCACTCGAACTCACTCAAGCAACTTCTGAATGAGGAACACATATACTCACTCAAACTTACACCAACACTGTGATTCTACTAAACCCATAGGCAACGAAAAACGAATGATAAAATTAATAGTTACGTACCAATGTCGTTTCTCTGATTCTCTAAGGACATCTGAAAAGAACAATAGGTAAAATAAACATAAATTCCTATAGATACATGTACGTAAAAGAATCGAGAACTTCATAAAAATCTAAATGACGTATCAGTAAATATATATTGTATGGAATGCAACTTTGATTTTGCGATCGTTGTTTTTTTTTATTCTCCTTTCATTTAGTGAAATTATATAACCAAGCACAAATTGGCTTATTGATCACTGAGAAAGTGTTGGATCACATGGATAAAAGTCCTTGGATATTTTGAAAAAAAAACCATTATGGTTTGTCCTATATAAATATATTTGTGGATTCTCCGTCATGAAGTTTGGTAAATCATTCGTAAACTAAAGGAATATCTTTCTGAATGCATACATCTTTATTCATCTTTAAAACTTCATACATTCATTACTAATGAGTTAAACAGGATCCTGACAACAATCTTAACAGCACTCACAATCGAACACAAAATTGAGCATCGACAGACCCCCAGCAAGTCAGAGGTGGGACCAGGTGTCCGGGAGGAGTGAGCATCCTCTGTTGGCTAGCCGTAACCGCCGTCGATGTTCATGAACGAAAATAAAAAGAATATTTAAAATACATGGCACTGTCTGAGGTTATGTCTATATAGAAAGTACTATGGCGACCATGTCAGGGAAAAATATTCAAAACACTTACTGTCAAACCCCTTGTGGGGTCCTGATTTCTTCTATCAGTAAATGACAGTCAAACGCAAAACCTGAGACCAGTCTGCCTTCAAAATTCCTTGATAGAAGCTAGCAAACAATGGTATGATCAATGAAAGTAATATTTTCATCAAATTCAAGTTTCATATTAATAAGATGGACATTTTCATTACAAACAAAGCACATAAAGTTTTGTTATATCCTTATCAGTATCTCTATATTAAATCAACATAGGAAAAATTCCCTTTAAATTCGAATATTTGATCAAGCAGCCAATAGATACATCAATATGGGCCCTAGGGCAATAGTTCAGAAACTATTGACCGAGATACGGTAAATCGTTTTTGACGTCAAGTCATTGATGTTATAAACTCTACATATTTCCCCGCGCTTTTTTCTTATAGAGGCATGCCGGGCCACTCGATTCGTTGCTGCAGTATTGAAGTAAGGTATAACAAAACAATTATTGACTGGGAATTCGGGCAAGAAATGATTTGTTGGATCTTCAGACAAAAATATAGCCCTCAGCCTTCGGCCTCGGGCAATATTCTGCCTTCAGGTCCAACAAGTCATACATATCCCTCATCCCCAGTCAATAATTGTATAAAAGCATACCATTGAGGGAGTTTGCTCGATTCTAATTTTCCGAGACTAGACCTATTTCCCGATGCTTAGCCGAGGGAAATAGGTGAGGTCGAGGGAAACCAGAATCCTGCTAATTCCCTCAATGATATACTTTACCTCTATTTACATAACGTCACTAGCGTCACGCGCTGAAGCTTCGTCCTATTTCGAAGCTATTTCTCGAGGGAAGTAGTCTTCCCAATTAACGAACCCTAAGAGGTAATCTCAGGCGAATTACATCTGGTTTTAATGAGTATCATTTTTATATAGGAAAAACAAGTAGAGGTATAATAACTTATTGTTAAACGTCTTCAAATTCAATAGCATCATCTATGAACAGATAAATTTACAACATGGACCAGAGATGAACGTTTCGGATACTTTACCCTTTTCAGTGATTCTCAATCTTAACAATGTGATATGGCCAAAGAGTGTGACAGTAGTGTTATAATGTCCAAAAATGTACCGAAAGACGTAGCAGGATGGGTTGGATATGATGCTACAGGACCCACTTTTAAGACATTTAAGAAATTATGACGACAGAAATTTTACAATGTGTTGAAGAAACGATCAACCGAAGTAGATCGAACTTGGCTACATGTATCTAATGAACAATATCCAGGGTCTCGTGTAAGTACGGAATCATTTTAGATATAACATGCAAGTTATTGTATCCAAGTAAGTAGAAACAAAAATGAAACTTCAAGCTTATCTAAATTTCCCAATGTATTATTTATTATTTAAATACAAAGGTTTACATGTTTCATCAACGCGTGAAATCGAAAGGTTGGAATTGTGATTCAAAAAAATAAAGATGTTGTGATTCCTTACAAAAAATTGAATATTAGAATAGATACATTGAACCTTCCTTGATCTTTTTTTTTTCTAAACGCAATTATTTTCACACAAGGGGAAACATATAATTATTTAATTTGTAAATAAGACGTTTGCCTCATCGATGTTATGAATTCCATGAAGTTGCTAAATTTCACAAATTCGAGGGATTTGGAGAGGAGCTCCATATCAACTGTTACGGTTCACGATCGATCATGGCTTAACGTACATGTACATGCTTTTTTAAAAGAAAGCTGTTCTTTTGAAATTTAGCTTAACAGAGTGATTCAACTCTGTTTGAAAAGGAATGTTCTCAGGCATGATATAACCAATCTACATTTGGTGGACTAGATCTAAATATTCGAACAACTTATCATTTTCAGATGGCAGTCCAAAGTCGCCGTCGGTTGCAGATTGGTCGTTCTCGATTAGCCTCATTCTTGTTATGTGTTTCATGTTTCGTGGTGACTGATTTGATTGTTGTTGACCGTTCAGTGTGAATGTTGATTTGTGTCCTGTTGTCACCTTATTGTTGAAGTTGTTTCGTCTAATATTTGCTTCATCCTTTTGTGTCCTGTTGTCATCCATTTTAGTTGCAGTTGTTTCGTCTGATATTTTGTTTCTTCTTTCTCTTTTTTTTTTTTTTTTGTTTCACTTCTTTAATGTTTATGTCATCGTTTAGAGTGCTGTTGTCATCTTTTTCAGTTGAAGTCGTTTTGTCTGATATTTGTTTTATCCTTTTAATTGAAATTTTTTTCATCCTTTTGAGTCCTGTTGTCTCCTTTTTGTTGAAGTTATGTCGTCTGATATATTTTCAACCCTTTTATTCCCGTAGTCTCCTAATTGTTGAAGTTGTTTCGTCTGATATTTGTTTCATCCTTTTGAGTGCTGTTGTAATCCTTTTTAGTTGAAGTTGTTTTGTATGATTTGTGTTTCTTATTTCTCTTTCTCTGTTGTACTTTTCTAATGTTCATGTATCCTTTTGAGTCCTATTGTCTCCTTTTTGTTGAAGTTATTTCGTCTGATATTTCTTTCATTTTTTTATTCTCGTTGTCATAATTTTTTGTTAAAGTTGTTTCGTCTTATATTTCTTTCGTCCTTTTTAGTTTTGTAGTCTCCTTTTTTATGAAGTTGTTATGTCTGATATTTCTTTCATCCTTTGAGTGCTGTTGTCTCCTTTTTGTGGAATGTGTTTCGTCTGGTATTTCTTTCATCCTTTTGGGTCCTGTTGTCTCCTATTCGTTTAAAGTTATTTCGTCTGATATTTGTTTCATCCTTTTGAGTGTTGTGTCTCCTTTTTCATGTTTTTGTTGCTGTTGTTTCGTCTGATATTTGTTTCATCCTTTTGATTTTTGTTGACTTCTTTTTCTGTAGTTGTTTCGTCTGATAATTGTTTCATCCTTTTGAGTTCTGTTGTCTCAGTTTTTCTTGCTTTTGTTTCGTCTGATATATGTGTAATCTGTTTGAGTCCTGTGGTGATCCTTTTTTCGTTGTTTCGTATGATATATACTGTTGCCTCAATTTTTCTTGCTGTTGTTTCATCCTTTTGTGTTCTGTTGTCACCAATTTTGTTGCTGTTGTTTCGTCTGATGTTTCTTTCATCCTTTTGATTCCTGTTGTCATCATTCTTAGTTGAAGTTATTTCGTCTGATATTTCTTTCATACTTTTGAGTCTTGCTGTCTTCCTTTTTTGTAGAAGCTGTTTCATCTAATATTTCTTTCATTCTTTTGAGTCCTGTTGCATCCGGTTTTGTTATTGCTGTTTCGTCTGATATTTTCACATCCTCTTTAGTCCTGTTGTCATGTAAGTTTCATCCTTTTGATTTCTGTTGTCATCCTTTTTAGTTGAAGTTGGTTCGACTGATATGTGTATCATCCTTTTGAGTGCTGTTGTCATCCTTTTGTGTTGCTGTTGTTTCGTCTAATGTTTGTTTCATCCTTTTGAGTTTTGTGTTCTCCTTTTTGTTGATGTTGTTTCGTCTGATATTCGTTAAAGTCTGCGTCTATGTTCCGTTGTGGACAGTACAGAGCAGTCTTGCTGGAAATGTCTATAATTGACTCCTTAACATTTTTTGACAAAATGAGTAATATGCGTAAAGGTCCGTCGTTCCGTATCGTATACCTTTCACAAGCTCATCCTTTATCATTATTAGAATTGATGTATATGTAATATAGTATATACAGATTGTTATGTATATAACTCCTTGTTATTACATAAGCGACGGAGTATACCATAGAATTAGCATTAATCGTAAATTTTGAGACAAAGATCAAGGGACAAAAAGCATTAATGTATAAGTCTCAATTAACAAAGTAATCGCAAAGACCCGAATGAAGTCAAGACCAGGTACATGGAAGGAGTGAGCGCCCTCACACTAAAATACCCGCCGCGAAAGCCAAGTAGAAAATTAATGCGTAAATTCCGGTTATGTCCAAATTGGTAGAAGACGGTCAACAGGAAATGTCCTACTCAAGAATGTCCTGAATGATAGATAGAAAAACGTGCAATAATGTTTTTGTAGCGACCATAGGATTTCATCAGTGCCTTTTTTTAGTCGTTCTCCTAAATAACCTTGAGCAAGCAGGTTCTTTGCGAGCCTCTCTACTCTTATACATGAATTCGTACTTTGAAAATGTTCTTACGTTAAGTGTTAGTCGTAAAAGAACGGAGGAGATCTCCAACAAGACCCCGTTGCAGCATCAACAGCAAAACACCAAAACACCCGATGCAAAAACACAAAAGACGAGTACAGCACGAGACGGAAAAGAGACACACGACATGTAAACAAACACAAAAGACTACACATAAACCGACGAAAAAAACCGACATAAATCGTAAAATGAATATGCCGTAGTCATGCGAAGAAGAAATGTTGCTGCAAATGACGAAACAGTCTATGGTGATGAAATTAAAATCGTCACGTTTGTCATGAAGAGAGGTGTTCAAATGACCGATGTTACTGATCTAAAGTAGTATTTCTCAGAAGGAAGCTAAGACGAGATTGCTTATTAAATAGTGTTGGCCTTTGTGATGCTTGCATTGTGTACGTAAGAAGATTCATCTAAGATCTGAATGTGTTTAAACATAAATCATTTTAACAGCGTATTTTAACAGCGCAATCTACAAGAAATTCTGTTCTGTTTCTTTAACTGAATTATGGACATTGCTTATTTCAAAATAGTGTTAATGTAGTACTTCGTGTTTCAAAGATGGTGTCTTATTGTCTATTTGTCTTCTTTTGCTTTCCTTGTGAGAAATGACAAATGTGGATAATGACCATTTCACCATACACAGTTCAAGATCGATAATTCAGAAAAGCATAAACCGAAGGCATAAAGGGATAAAGCAGGAACCAAAGCAAACAAACAAACTCCGCAACATAAAAAGAAGCGAACTGCCAATATGGGAGTGAGATCAGGTGCCCAGGCAGAGCCAGCATGCGAAACCCATCGCTTCAATTCGGTAGAATTATCACATCCGTTTACTTTCATTTCGGAGGATACATGAATATTCTGTGGTTCAGCTCTAAATATCTTTTCAAGAATTTAAAACCCTGTCAGTTTTGAGTTTATGATTCTGATAGTGGGTATATCGTGTTTGATTTCATTCCCTGATAGGAATCATTGAATTTCATCAAATGACCATTTCAACAATTAATAGCTATTCTCTGTAAGAATTTGGACTTTTATGAAGGACCAATGGCACGACATGTCTCAGATTTTGATAAAAATTATACATATGGTTGGGTCAGACCAAAACGTATAAAGTTGTTTAATATTTTCTTTATATTACATCCGGTTGCCATGGACACGGACTTTGAAAATTGGGAAAAATGCATTTTGGGGCGTCAAAAACATCATTTATGCAGCATAATCTAAAACAAACACTGATGAAATATCAGTATCCTATCATTGCTCTTTCGAGTTAAGTAATAATAATGTTGGGTTTATGGTCTTATCTATATGTTTCCATAGCAACAACACAGATACCCTATCAAAATAGTGTTTTGGCTTTTTTTTCAAAATTTAATGATTAATTACTTACAATTTTTATTTGTTTATGTGAATGAAACATTATCATTCACATAAATTGGAACAAAGTTATGGTTGGAAGCTATGGCTACATGAACTCGAATCGCAAAAATGAAAGCAATTTTAGAAAATATTTAGAGTCCTGTCTTTACTAGATCATTGAATTTAAATTCAAATGTTAAACGTCTTCAAATTCAATAGCATCATTTAATAACAAATAAAATTCAGCATGGACCAGACATGCACGTTTCGGGTACTAAGTGATGATATTTAATTAACGTATTCAAGTAGATCCTTCATTACATGAAAAAAATATTAAAAATATTCATGACTAAGCCCGTTGCTATGGAAACTATTTTGTAAAATTGCACATAGGCCCACTTTGAGTCCTTGGATACTGGCATCCAGAGTTAAGTAATCTGAAAAAATTTTAATCTGAAATAAGTTTACACTTTGTTCATTATCATAAACGGAAAAAAAGATGTGTGAGATTGTTTCGTTTTTTTTAAGAAAAGTCTTCGAAAAACAGCAAAAAATGCTTATTTTAGATGGTATTGCCAAATTACTATAGCAACCATGTATTATGTGAAAATTTGTTCTGGTATTTTGATCGAGGATTGCTTGATCTTAATTAATAATGAATTTGAACTTCCTTGGATTTAAAATGACTGTTTTGTAAAAATAATAAAACAAATGGTTGCCATGGTAACATATGTTCCCAATAACTTTTTCACTGTTTTTGTAAAGGTTCTTTGTGTTGGATATATTCCAACAATTTTTATCTGTTCATTTTTAAAAGAAATTAAAAATAACTCTGAAGTTGCGAAATTAGTAATATATAGACCATAGTTACCGTTGCCAAGGTAACTTACGTACATAGCAACAAGAAGGTTTATCTTGAATTGGCCCGTTTTATAAAATAGATTCCGTTCCCTTCTCGAATAACCATCAAGAGAGAAGAAAAATTGGAAAATATAAACAGCATTTTGAAATCTATATATTTAAATTAGCTTATTATGTTGCCATGGTAACCAGCCTTTTTACAATATCAGACACTATCAATGAGGTTATTTGAAATTTTAGGTCCTAATCTTTAGGATGAATCTTCCATTTATGTCATGTATAGACCAAATTATAGAGCTTCAAAGTAGCTCAATTTTGCAAATTTCTCAACCTTATACGCCGTTGCCATGGTAACCAGATGGCCTAGAAATAGAATTTTGGTCAAATTTTAGTTATGTGCGAAATTTCATGAAAATCAGAGACCATGCGTGCCGAAATTGTTTAAATGGTTACAGTGAATTGCTATTAACCTCTCATCAGTGATCCTTGATACGTAAACGGAGTGAATCCTAATAACCAATGAATAAAGAACACAATTCATATTAGGATAAAATAATATAGAGCTAATACTTCACAATTACAACCAATCACATTATTTCTTGAAAATCAGAGCGTGTTTGCGAAGTTAAAAGTATTTTATGTGCTGTTATAAAATAAAGTTAATGAGGACGAATTATGCAAAAATAGTTTTGATTGATTTACATTTGTGCTGCCTACCTTTAACATTAAGCGTTGGTTGCCGTTTTCCTCAGTACTTAAACATTCTTCTGAATCAAATTTCACTGCATATAACGTACAAATCATCGATTCAGCTTTTTCATAAACATGAACGGACGTACATTCATCGTCACGTGTACAATGAGTCGCACATTCAACGAACGAACCGACTAGATAAAATCCCAAAGAGCATTCATCTTTCAAACCTCCGAATTCCAAAGCACACGTCACTCGAAAATGCTCCTCTCTAACATATACTATGTTTGCCCCTATCGGTTTTAAAAAGAAAATTAGAGAGACAAGAATGCATGCTTTCATCTTCGAAGACGTTTGGAGCGAGTAAATATTACTACAGTAACTGTTTATTTTTTTACATTTGTCTTAGTATAGAAAGGTATGACAAATAGTCTTCTCGGATACGGCCTTTCCAATTCATGTTTCTGTTAAGCGTCCTCCCTTAATTCTACTCTAGGTTAACGCTATGTTCTCGGACTACAGAGAGTAGTTTAAGTGCAGTATGTGGCCTTTCCAATTCATGTTTCTGTTAAGCGTCCCCCGATCCCTCAACTCTAAACCTACCTGCACGCTAAAAAAGAAACCAAGAAATTAATCCATAAAAAATAGAAGCTCTGAAGGAACTGATGGCGAGTTTCGTTTCTTCAGTTTTAGAATGATAGTCATATATATTTTATGGGATTTTTAAATATTGAATTTATTTATTAGTTGATAGAACAAATCCATTTTCCAATTTTTGGGAATTAAATATTTATGAACCTATGTCAGCATGACTGTTGTAGTCAGTCGCGGATTCAAGGCGGGCGTAGGGCCCCCTAAAATTTTCCAATCATGGGTAAAACGATCATTTTAAATCTAGAAAGAGTGAATTTTAGTGTATATTACCTACCTGTAAGTAAATATAATTGTTAAATGCATCAAATTTCATTCTTTAATTAATTACAGTCACAAAAATGGGTCCTAAAACGCTGAAATTCAAGAGCTTGCAGGGGGCTTCGACCCCTTCCCCCAACAGGGCTCTGCGCTGGGCCCGCTGGGGACCTAAGCGGTCCGCAGACCCTTTGCCAATTCTTTACCCCCCTTAACTAAAAAGCTGGATCCGCCACTGATAGTACAGACGTTTATTTTTTCTTCGTGTATATGGTCCACGTTGCCAATTTATTTGTTCTTAAATGATGCTATTCAATTTGAAGACGTTTACATTTATACCACTTGGTGAGTGTCACTGCTGGTGGACCAGGAGTCCCCGAGGGCACATGTAGCCAAGTTCGATCAATTTCGATTGATCGTTTCTTCAACGCTATCTAAATTTCTGTTATCAAAATTTCTTGAAATTTCTAAAAAGTGGGTCCTGTAGCATCATATCCCACCCATCCTGCTACGTCTTTCGGTACCCTTTTTCGACATAGTAATGAGTTAAAGAAGATCCTGACGACAATCCTGACGACAATCCTAACTTTCATACTTTTGGCATATTACATTGTTTAGATTTAGGATTTAGGATCACTGATGAGGGTTAAGTACCCGAAACGTGCATGTCTGGTCCACGTTGCCAATTTATTTGTTCTTAAATGATGCTATTCAATTTGAAGACGTTTACATAGATCTGAATATCTGTTCCGTTTGAAACTGTTCTAAAATCTTTTATCTTGTAGGCCTATGCCTTTCAGATTTTTTTAATTGGTCCTGATTTCAAGTCTACTAGTTACAGCGCAACGGAGAAGTCTTAAAAGGCATATTTCTTGTCTGCGAATCAACTATTTCCCAGGTACTGTCGATTCTCTGACATGAAATATGCATGGATCCTCTGTAATAAATATAAAAGAGAAAGAAACAACCAAAATAAAGCGAATACACAAACATGATCGGCATTTCTACTTTAATTTTCATCTTCATGGACTGGTCATGGATCAGTTTTTAAGCCTTACGAAAAAGATATTATTTCTCTTAACTGGGCAAAAACTCACATACAGCTAAGGCATCCCTACACTGCATCATATTCCCCTTTTTGTGATTAAGTAGCCTATCTATATTGCACGAAATTATAGAAAAACCGAACCTTCTGCGTTGCCTTGCCAATTGAGAACAAGATTTTAGTTTTCATGCGGACGTCTTGGTAAGCAACTACAGTATAGCTGATAAACTTATTGAGTCTTTGCGAAATACAGAGTTTGTCCCCCTTACAGACGGTATCGGACGTAAAACCATTGTGACGTCATGTAAATGGTATGGTAACGTCGATTTTATAACGTAATTTCCCAGACTTTTAGGACTGTTTCCATCGAATTTGATGACGTCATAATCAGTCAACATCAGATACCGTCTCTGAAGTAACTCTGGTTTTCGAAAATAGCGAATAAGCAATCTCTACACATTTGCAAACGAGACAGCTGGTGTTTACTGCGTCCTAAAGTATCCTTTTTAAAATAATCTCTAACTATTTTTAAACATTATGAAACAACGGTTAAAACGCGGAATGCAATGATAATGATAAGCAATGATAAGCAATGATAATGCGAAATATACGCTGCATTTATTTAAGTAAGGTGAATAATGAGGTCAAGGGTCATGGGGCAACACGATCGGAGTTAAGTAAAACTAAGTGACTATATATTTATCTTCACTCGTTTTATCCATTTTTTTGGGCTAGGGAATGTCACGCTTTTCGGGTCACGTGATGCAAATCTGAGGTCACGTGGTTCCTGCGATCACTATAGCCGAGCTCGCTTCGCGAAACTCGCCTAATATAGCATGTTTTTGTTATTTATAACATAAATGAAAATTGAATTCTTGTATTGTGTACCACATTGTATAAGATGTCAGAAATCATTTAACCTTAACGAAGAAAAATTTATGAAGAAGCAAAATCGACTCCGTAAATGATCATTGCATTATTATTGATTTCAAATTCTGAAATCAAACTTATTGATGCTGCTTTTTATTTCATGTATGTGCCTTCAAAACCTTAAAGCACGAGGACGCTAAACAGAAGTAACAGTTGGAATGGCCTATGTAAATAAGGCTTCTTTTTAAAGTTCCTTGAAGCTGTAATAATTGCGCCCATAAAACCATCAGATCGTTTCAAAACAATTTTCTTTAATTCCTAGTTCACTGGGATAGATGAACTGGAAAAATCAAATAAGACTTTATGCTTCTTTTTCAATAATTTTTTGTTGGTTTTGTTGCTTGCATCGTGTGCGTAGAAAGATTCATGCTAAATTTGAATATGTTTAAACTTCACTTATCATACAGCGCGTTTAAACAGCGCCACAACAAGAAATTACGAGGGCTGATTGATATGTTATGAGCCTCGCATTAAAGAATTTGAATTTTATCAGACAGTTTGCATAATTTTCTACATAATCCCCTTCAGTATCTATACACTTTGTTAACGAGTCCCAATACCACTTTAAAAAAAATTTCTTATCTTGACCGGTCAGAAAGCATCCACTGCAAGTATGACGTCATAATTGAACTGAAAGTGGATGTCAGAAATAGCAGCTGCTTTCAGTTCTAGGAATAGTCTGATTTAAGCAAGATCAGGTGAATAAGGCGGATGCTCAATCAGATTAAAGCCACAATCATGAATGGCAAGCCATGGCAGTGACAGACTTGTAATTAGGAGCATTTTCCTGATGGAAACCTTAGTTAGCTTTCCGCGGCGCTTAAGTTTCATATTTTCGCGTAATTGTGTCGAAGCATAATATGTGCCATTGATTGTTTGTCCTTTTTTGATATAATCTTTCAGCAGAATGCATTCTGCATCCCAGAAAACCGAGGCTCACAATATATCAGTCAGTCCTCGTAAATAGTGTTTTCCTTTTTGTTTCGAAGATGGCGTCTTATTGTCTCCGCCTATTTGTAGACATTTTCTTTTATTGTAAGAAATTTCTGCTCTTAATATTTTTCTTAAAGAATTTAAAACCCATTTGATTTCATGATTCTGATAGGGGGATTTGTGTATGATTTTCATCATATGAGCATTTCAACAAGTGAGATAAGACGATCCTGATGACAATCTCAACAGCACTCAATAGAGCACAAGCTGAGCATCGACGGGCCCCTCGCAAGCTAGAGGTAGGACCAGGTGCCCGGATGGAGTAAGCATTCCCTGTTTGGCTAGTCACATCCGCCGTTGATGTTCAAGCACGAAAATGAAAATAAGTAACCTCTCCTCAAAAACACAATTCATATTAAAACAAAATAATATAAACCTTATACTTGACAATTACAACCCATCACATTATTTACCTGAAAAACAGAGCGTGTCTACGAAGTTAAAAGTATCTTATGCGCTGTTAACAAATGAAATCAACGAATACCACGGTTTCCAATTGCAGCCAACATACTAAAAGTCCGAACGTTGCTATAATTCTGCGTCGTCATAAGGAATGAAAATCAGCTACCCGTCATCAAAACTAGCCCAGTGTGTAGATGTCATAGAGTAATATTCTTAATTAGATACCTATCTTAACTGTGTAGGCATAAGTTTAAGTCACAATGAAGAAAATATTTCCAAAAACTTTGCCAGATTTCCGTATTTTGTGAAACGCAGCATGATAAAGCTCCTAGAGATCGATACGTCTTTACACATATGGCTGATATCTTTTTATTCCTGAAAGATTTGAGACGAAACTATGGTGTACACATACTGATGAAAGCATTCCATTGCCGCCGATACGCCTTTTGTGGTAAATAGTTCTGTTGTCGTGAATCTGAGAATCTAAGAAAAATCACCACTGTTTCCGTCGTTGAAGAATCACTGTACATGTATGTGTTACGCTGCGTCAACGTAAATATAGTATGAGTCGTTGTATGTTTCAAAGCAAATCTCCAAATCAACTTTGACTACTTCAGATGATAATAGTTCTCAGCGTTCTCTTCACATTTTCAATAATTGCAATTTCGAATCAAAGTCAGATTTATAGTTATTTTTCTATATATTCAACTTGGAATAGTACCTACATGTATACGAGCTATGGCCTTTCGAGCTTCCGTAGATTGCAGGTTCTGACTATCATGAGAGTGCGTGTGGTATAAACGTGTGTCCAGACGGAATAAGGGAAGTTCTGTCCCTTCCGCTGGTTTTAAACACGATTAAGTGTCGTAGCCGCTTGTACCTTTTTTGTGCTGTATGTTTTTTTTTCTTCCAAGTGACGTGCATTCGCCATTTATATGGTGAATCCGACATTGCCTGAATATTGAACGTGGTTGTTTTCACCTCTATTGTGCTCTACAACTTGGAAAAGACTTAATAGAAAATTAGATCAATGTTAAACATCTTCAAACTCATTAGTATCATTTCAAAGCAGATAAATTCACAGCATGGACCAGACATGCACGTTTCGGGTATTTAACCCTCGTCAGTGATCCTTAATCTTAACAATGAAATATGGCCAAAGTTTGTGAAAATTCAAAATATACCATATCTATCAAAATCGTGCGTATCCTAAAAAAATCAAACGCGAAGTAGATGATAAGCTAAGGTAAGAAGAGCATTATTTATATCTGAGCACATTAAACAATCAATAATGGAACGATACTTAATGAGATGTAAAGACATGGCGGATCCAGAACTTTTTCGACGATGGGGAAAGGAGTTTAAAAAAAAATCATCGACCATTAAAAGTCATACAAGTACACGGATCCATGTAGGACCAGTATGTAACGATATATGTTATCTACCAAAAATAGTAAGATTGATATAACAAAGTATTTCCTTTTTTCACTGAAGTATATGCACATCTACAAAAGATAAATAGTTCCACCTAGAAAATATAAAAATATGCTCTCGTTTGTAAAGAAATCAACAGAAAAAAAACAATATGCCCCCAAGCATTTTTTGTGATGGCAGTGTTTTCCGGGAGGGCAATATTAGTTTTTCGACTTTTTTGCTCACCTGAGCGAAGCTCAAGTGAGCTATTGTCATAGCGCACCGTCCGGCGTCCGTCCGTCCGTCGTCCGGCGTCGTCCGTCGTAAACTTTTTCGACTTCTTCTCCAGAACGGCTGAACAGATTTTGATGAAACTTGGTAGGTATGAAGTACTCATGGTCCCCTACAAGTGTTGTTGTTTTTCGTCCGGATCTGTCAACAGGTGGCGCCACCACAGCCAAAAGTAGGTCACGGGGGTACCCTCCTTTGACAAACTTCTTCTTCAGAACCGAAGCATGTTTCGACAAACCGAAAGCATCAGGATGATCTAGAGAGATGTCTTAAGAAGTGTTGTTATTTTTGGTTCCACTTCGAAGTCAAATTTTTGACGCGTTTTTTGACGTCTTTTCGGACTTAGTCAGAAATGCACATTTTTGCACTATTTCTTTAAATAACTCAATAAGTGTATGATTTTACACACTCATTTACTACATATTTATCATATTTAACTTACTTAATGCTTTGATATGTATTTTATGCTTAAATTTTATTTTTTTGATTTTTTATGAATTTTTTCTTATGTAAAAAGGAAAGGGGGGGGTGATTTTCATACATTTTCTGCTTCTTTTCTATAACCACTCTTCAGATTGTCATGACAATTTGTAGGTATGAGGTACTCATGCATGGTACCCTACAAGTGAAAGAATTTTGTCAAGATATCCACTTTTGGAT
Organism: Pinctada imbricata; assembly: GCA_033119305.1. Taxonomy (NCBI): domain Eukaryota; kingdom Metazoa; phylum Mollusca; class Bivalvia; order Pterioida; family Pteriidae; genus Pinctada; species Pinctada imbricata. Next base: position 16,502,184 of record VSWD01000003.1, read on the forward strand.
TTTTAAGGAATATTTTTTAAGATTGTACATAGGTATAATGTATGTTTTCCATGCCCAATGGACCCATGGGGAGTGGCTTCAAACCCCGGCGGGACCCCAACAAAAATTTTTTCCCCTTTTTAGCTCACCTGAGCGAAGCTCAAGTGAGCTATTGTCATAGCGCACCGTCCGGCGTCCGTTCGTCCGTCGTCCGGCGTCGTCCGTCGTAAACTTTTTCGACTTCTTCTCCAGAACGGCTGAACAGATTTTGATGAAACTTAGTAGGTATGAAGTACTCATGGTCCCCTACAAGTGTTGTTGTTTTTCGTCCGGATCTGTCAACAGGTGGCGCCACCACAGCCAAAAGTAGGTCACGGGGGGTACCCTCCTTTGACAAACTTCTTCTTCAGAACCGAAGCATGCATCGACAAACCGAAAGCATCAGGATTATCTAGAGAGATGTCTTAAGAAGTGTTGTTATTATTGGTTCCACTTCGAAGTCAAATTTTTGACGCGTTTTTGACGTCTTTTCGGACTTAGTCAGAAATGCACATTTTTGCACTATTTCTTTAAATAACTCAATAAGTGTATGATTTTACACACTCATTTACTACATATTTATCATATTTAACTTACTTAATGCTTTGATATGTATTTTATGCTTAAATTTTATTTTTTTGATTTTTTATGAATTTTTTTCTTATGTAAAAAGGAAAGGGGGGGTGATTTTCATACATTTTCTGCTTCTTTTCTATAACCACTCTTCAGATTGTCATGACAATTTGTAGGTATGAGGTACTCATGCATGGTACCCTACAAGTGAAAGAATTTTGTCAAGATATCCACTTTTGGATTTTAAGGAATATTTTTAAGATTGTACATAGGTATAATGTATGTTTTCCATGCCCAATGGACCCATGGGGAGTGGCTTCAAACCCCGGCGGGACCCCAACAAAAATTTTTTCCCCTTTTTAGCTCACCTGAGCGAAGCTCAAGTGAGCTATTGTCATAGCGCACCGTCCGGCGTCCGTTCGTCCGTCGTCCGGCGTCGTCCGTCGTAAACTTTTTCGACTTCTTCTCCAGAACGGCTGAACAGATTTTGATGAAACTTAGTAGGTATGAAGTACTCATGGTCCCCTACAAGTGTTGTTGTTTTTCGTCCGGATCTGTCAACAGGTGGCGCCACCACAGCCAAAAGTAGGTCACGGGGGGTACCCTCCTTTGACAAACTTCTTCTTCAGAACCGAAGCATGCATCGACAAACCGAAAGCAACAGGATTATCTAGAGAGATGTCTTAAGAAGTGTTGTTATTATTAGTTCCACTTCGAAGTCAAATTTTTGACGCGTTTTTGACGTCTTTTCGGACTTAGTCAGAAATGCACATTTTTGCACTATTTCTTTAAATAACTCAATAAGTGTATGATTTTACACACTCATTTACTACATATTTATCATATTTAACTTACTTAATGCTTTGATATGTATTTTATGCTTAAATTTTATTTTTTTGATTTTTTATGAATTTTTTTCTTATGTAAAAAGGAAAGGGGGGGTGATTTTCATACATTTTCTGCTTCTTTTCTATAACCACTCTTCAGATTGTCATGACAATTTGTAGGTATGAGGTACTCATGCATGGTACCCTACAAGTGAAAGAATTTTGTCAAGATATCCACTTTTGGATTTTAAGGAATATTTTTTAAGATTGTACATAGGTATAATGTATGTTTTCCATGCCCAATGGACCCATGGGGAGTGGCTTCAAACCCCGGCGGGACCCCAACAAAAATTTTTTCCCCTTTTTAGCTCACCTGAGCGAAGCTCAAGTGAGCTATTGTCATAGCGCACCGTCCGGCGTCCGTTCGTCCGTCGTCCGGCGTCGTCCGTCGTAAACTTTTTCGACTTCTTCTCCAGAACGGCTGAACAGATTTTGATGAAACTTAGTAGGTATGAAGTACTCATGGTCCCCTACAAGTGTTGTTGTTTTTCGTCCGGATCTGTCAACAGGTGGCGCCACCACAGCCAAAAGTAGGTCACGGGGGGTACCCTCCTTTGACAAACTTCTTCTTCAGAACCGAAGCATGTATCGACAAACCGAAAGCATCAGGATTATCTAGAGAGATGTCTTAAGAAGTGTTGTTATTATTGGTTCCACTTCGAAGTCAAATTTTTGACGCGTTTTTGACGTCTTTTCGGACTTAGTCAGAAATGCACATTTTTGCACTATTTCTTTAAATAACTTAATAAGTGTATGATTTTACACACTCATTTACTACATATTTATCATATTTAACTTACTTAATGCTTTGATATGTATTTTATGCTTAAATTTTATTTTTTTGATTTTTTATGAATTTTTTTCTTATGTAAGATATCCACTTTTGGATTTTTAAGGAATATTTTTTAAGATTGTACATAAGTATAATGTATGTTTTCCATTTTTAGATCGACCTTTCATCCATAGTTACAGCTGATAATTCAACAAGTGACACATGCTCCAATGTCTTATTGATTGACCTTTTATGTGATATGATTCAATTATTTAAATTCTTTATACTTGTTTAGAATTTTATTTTTAAAGTCGGGAACATAAGGCATTTTTTGCCGTGTAGGATCCAGATCCCAGTTATTTTTCAAGTACTTTCTTACCAAAAATAGGAGAAAAATTCTCAATTCGCACCGGCTTAAACACATCGACACTACTTTTGAATGTTTAGAAATTTTATTTGAATTACATAGAAAAAAACGCCGTAAAGATTAAAAGTACACAATTTTTTTAATATTTTTTTCAAAGCCATGCACCTTGTTCCGGACCGGAATTATTCGAATTTTATGATCTGGATCTGAGGACCCATTTTCACACGTATTCTTCCACACATGTAGATGTCTCACACACTTTAAACTATATTCAAAATTTTATTTCATCTATCTAGTAAACAATCACGGGAAGACAATTCAAGATAAACATTGTGTGTATTTTCCACCAATTGTTGAAAATAATAAGAAAATAGTCGGAACTATTTGACAGGACAATGACCTAGATAATGACCTGGACAATGATCTAGATAATGACCTAGATATGCATATCTGTATCCTGTACCCGAAGGGGATTCCCCATGTAGTAATGTGATACCTTTAGTACTGCGATACATTTCAGGAGATACAGTGCAAACGGAATAGATTTTTATACTTGGAACACTTTCGTAATGGTTATCATTCATGTACTTGGAACACTTGCATGTACTTGTTATCATATATAAAGTTTGTTCCAATTTCCTCTGTCTTAGACTCTCTTAGATGAAGTAATTTACGGACTGATTTCTTGAAGAAACGTCTAATGAGTAATCTCTTCCTCTGAATTTTGAGAATGCATAGGACATTTAATATCTGAAATTCTTGAAAATAAATAATTCAGTTCAGAGTTCCTGAAATCTTCCAATGAAATGTTGGACCACAGAAAGCTGTTATTTTATTAGAGAAAATAAATTATTATTCACAACCTTAAGCCACTGTGTTCGTCATCTTGTATGTATAATATTTCTAAGAGGAACACAGAGGCCTGAGGTTTTAAATAATAAAACATTTTCTCTCATAAAACGACAGGTTCCTGTGTTAAGACATTTGGGAATTTTTATCTGTTCAAATAATAGATACATGATGAGTTTTTATCGGACCAAATAACTTTTTTGTCGGCAAGTCCGATCCAACCGATACAATTTACGAACTCTCTCCGCTAACAGACCTATGATGAGGTAAAACAATTAGTTAACAGTAAATAACGATGTCGTAGGTCTGCTATTTGAACAAGCTTAACAATTTCATGGGCCTTTTAATTTGTTTCAAACTGCGAAACCTAGAGAAACCACTTGGGTTGTTGAACAGCGTATGCTGAAATGCAACGCTCCTTCTCGCCTGTTGAAATATGCATAGGCAAGAAGCGCCGCATTTCAGCATATTTTACTGAAAATTATTTGTTCAAGTGGCTTCACTGGGTCATGAGATTTGATACAACATACACTGCTTTTTTGGAAAACAAACTGGCCCAATTTCTGCACAACTCACTTGAATTGATAAATATTGGATCAAAATAATTTCAACAGTACGTTTCATGTATTTGAGATGAAATCAATACTATTCAAAAGCATAATTCATAGATTTCAGTGAATAAAGGCAAAACCGAAAAATCTTTGTTTTTTATGCCCCTGGAATAAAAGATTCGGGAGCATATAGTTTTTGGCCTGTCCGTCTGTCTGTTTGTCTGTCTGTTTTCCGAAAAACTTTAACATTGGGCATAACTTTTGAATCGAAGCTGGTGATAGAGGTTTCATATTTCACATGTGTATTCCTTGTGACAATACCTTTCCATTGATACCAAAATTTTTGACCTCATGACCATAACCTTGACCTTTCACGTACTTCTCAAAAACTTTAACATTGGGCATAACTTTTGAAACGTTAGTGATAAGGCTTTCATATTGTACATGTGTATTCCTTGTGACAAGACGCTGACCCTGATCTCTCACATACTTGACAGAAAATGGCGTTTATACTAACAAAGATGCCGCTGGGGGCATTCTCGTTTCACAAACACAGGCTTTATAATTTCTGGCATGCTAGCTATCAATAATGAAAGGTTTTGTGTTCAATTTTAAATAAACTTAATTTATGAAATCATTTCATTGTTTTATTCTTTTTCTGCTGCACATTAATGTGGAATGTTACAATATGATTTTATTTTTTATGTTGCATAATTGAACTATACTAGCTGGGCATATGACGTTGGACAACTTTATCCGTCTTTTCAAATCAGTAAAAAAGTTATTGTTTTGAAATGTGACTATTTTTTTCTTTTTTTGTACTTTTAAAGGTTGTCTGAAAAAAAAACTTCTCTGCATCCGGCAAAAATCTTTTTAGAAAGGTTGTGGGCTAAAATCCTGGTACTGGCACTATCAGTATTCAATGTCAGTATGTCAATTAGAGCGTGCATGGGTATCAGGTGAGCGTTGTGCCCCCTGGGGCTCTTGTTTTTTTTGGGGGGGGGGGTCGTTAGGGGCCGCTGGAATGATGTTGGTGCGAAATAATCGAACATGGTTAGAAGCGATAAGTCTGTATAAATGAGACTCCGTAATCGCGGAATATTTTCGAAGTCTGAGAGTTTGTCTTTAATTAACCAAAGAATGGAAATTGATGCATTTGACAGTTATTTCATTTTGCAGTGTGGAGTAGTTAAACTTGTTCCTCGTGACTGGATGTTTGTTAAGTGTATTAATTACTTCTTTCCAGCTCTGTCGCCTGAAAGAAGCTTTGTTTTGGCTCTTTATGAATTTGACATTATATAAATAATCATGCTATTTCATCCAAAAATATCGTCGAAATTAAAAGAGTTTAACATCTTAGAATCATACCTCCAGTGTTATTTTGAACTTACATTATATTTGATCCCCCTTTGTTTTGTATATGCTACGAAGTATGGATAGACGTGTTTGAAGTGTTACAATAAATGAACATGTGAAACTACCTTTTGTACCATTCAATAAACTTTTTTTGATTTCAGAGGCTATTTCATGCTTCAGATATAGATGCGATATAATGAATATGTCAAAATATATAATATTCTAACATCAGATTCAGTCAGGTTGGTTGTACATTTACATGTATTTACTGTGTATTTAGGACTTTATTACGTATCAACGAGGGCATAAAAACTTTTACCTTGATCTTGTACCAACGTGCGTTTCTTTTGCATCAACAAATGCTAAAAACATGCGTGGTGATGAAACGACGCATACAGTGAATGAAAGAATAGAGTTAAAGAAGATCCTGACGATAATCTCAATAGCACTTACAATAGAGCACAACACTGAGCATCGACGGACCCCTAGCAAACTAATGTTGAGATCAGGTGCCCGGGATGAGTAAGTATATAGGTGTTGTGTTTAATTTGGTAGCACTTATACTATTGCTTATATAGACAAATTCATGTTTGTTTATGAAGCTTTGGTATCTATCAAGTATTTCATTGATGGAAACTGAAGAAATGTTGACTATATCAGTTTTAAACAGATCGTGAACGTTTGACACTAGCTGTCAGGGGATACACGACGGAGTGCGTATTGGATATTATTACTAAACGCATGGTAAGTATTCATCAGGACGTATCCGTGCAATATATGCCTTTATACACTGAGGAACGAATGTATGTAAATCATTTAGCTGAAATTGAGATATTTGTCTTTTTTACCTAAAAAGTCTTGTCATGATTCAGTTACCCCGCCTCAGAGCGTATCAACTTCCGGAATTTTTAGTATATGGGTTGGATACCGTGAAGACAAATTACGTAAGATATAGTCTCCTGCTATGTTTTTCGGTACATTTTATGACATAATAACTTTCACACTCTTTGATCATATTACATTATTTAGATTCAGGATAACTGGCGAGGGTTAAGTACCTGAAAAGTGCATGTCTGGCCCATGCTGCAAATTCATCTGTTCTAAAAATATATTATTCAATTTGAAGACGTTAGAACTACTTGGTGAGTGTCATTCTTGGTGGACAAGGAGTCCCCGAGGGCACATGTAGCCAAGTTCGATCAACTACGGTTGATCGTCTTTCTCTACAACGCATTCGAAAAATTCTATTGTCAAAAAATCTTGAAATGTTATCATATCATATCCCACCCATCCTGCTAGGATGGAATGGCATTATGCAAATTGTGTTTAAAGCTCCTTGATGTTGTAACATGTGCGCGCATAAAACCATCAGACAATTTCAAAGCATGTATTGAAAAATGCCAAAGTCAAGTGAACATGAATGGCAGTTCGTTGACGGGTTTCTCGGGTCTCCTGGGAAATTATGATAGGCCTACAAAAACTGCATGAAAAAAATTGTCCTGTTTTGGTTTTCATCAAAGTTAATCAAATACACATGGATATAGGATTAATCAGGTTTTAAATGATGCTATTGAGTTTAAAGACGTTTAACACATGAATACCTTTTGAAAACACAAACAAAACCTACAGTCCTGCAACCCACTTGTTTGACAAAAAGATGGATAGGATATGATGTAGGATGCAGTATGTAGGATAGAAAGTGGATAGAAACTTATCCTATCTTATCCTATCCTATCCTATCCTATCCCATCCAGTGAAAATATTGTCCATTGGGAACCTATTTTTCACCTTCTTCTTTCTGATATCACATTTTTGTTTTAATAGCAATTCTCTGTAAGGACCAAAATAATTTCAATAGCACGTGGAAATAGCATGTCTTCAATTTTGGAGATTTTTGGTATGGAAGGTGTATATGATGTACTGAGACAAAAATAAACTTCCTTTTTACAAATTAAGTTTTCGTTGCCATGGAAACCATGTTTGAAATTTCATGCATCAGTAGAATACTTGTAACATGTCATTTTCACAAGGCTCGTTTCCATGGTAACAGCTATCATAGTCAACTGAAATTTTCTTAAATTTTCTCTTTGTATCTTTCATTATATGAATACTACACAAGAAGCATGCTTCCCCCCGCTATTCTTTTAGTCAGTATGGTCACAATGTAGGCAAAAACCTGCTTTGAAGAGGCCCTTTTTAAGACCGAAAAGCTCCTAATTTAACATGATTTTGCTCAGTTTTAAGGGCAAATAATCTGAAATGTCAGGCTAACTTGATTTATACTGCCAATTATCGTTTAAGTTTAGTCCTCGATCTTTAAGAAAATGTTGAAATTTGAGTGGGACCTCTTCACAATTTTACTTAAAAGGGTATAAAAAATGGTTACCATGGTGACATTCTGTTCAGCGCTATTACACATAGAGTAATTTACTGGTAAATTTTTAGCTGTCCGTTAAATATTTTTAAGCATTTTTTTATCAGTGCATATAAAAGAGCATTATTGATTAAAAAATCTTCTTAAAAGTTTTCAAGGTCACAGGACCCAATGTCAAGGTCATCTTGAATGCAATTCACAAAATTTGGCAAATTTCTGTGATTTTTCAAAAATATGAGAGGCAGTTACTCATATATCATCTGGTATTGGGTAAAACAAACACATAGATAGTGATTTTGGATATATTCCCTACTTATTGACCAAAGTTGCAAAAATCTCAAAATCAATGACATCCTTGATTTGTAGCTAATTATTTCATGCATACATATAAAAAAATGTGAGATTATCATGATTTTTGTCTGGGGCTTATTTTTTTAGGAGAAATGTTCTGAACTAAAATTGTAATGTTTTCCCATCTATTGGTCCTAATTTCAGAAAAAGGTATTTTGGATACACATATATGACAGTCAAGCCTAAAACTAGTAACAATAAATGACAACAAAAATGCAAATTTTTTTGAAATTGGAACCTATATTTTGAATTGACCTTGAACTAAGAGTCAATGACCTTGACAAATTTTGGAAGTGCTCAAATAAAGAATAACTTCTTCTGTTGTCCCTACATAAAGCTTAAGCAATATAAGTTATTTAAACCATGATAACAATCAATTTGAAAAGATATAGTCATCATGTGTCAAATGAAAAGTTGCCATGGCAACCATTTTTGACCTCAAAATGAAGGAAAACAAAACAAGGTCCCACTCATTTTTTTCAGTGATTATATTTGTCACATGAAATCTATTATGTTCTGACAATAGTGATGGTATTATCAGCCTGACATTTTGTGTTATTTTTGCTTAAAAATGATAAAAAATGGACAAAAATAGGCCTTAATTTTGACCTTATTTCATGGCAATTTTAAACTGATTTTGATTTGATATGATTCGGCTAATTTAAAGAAATTTCAAAAAATGGTTAATTTTTCTAAAAATAGAGGTTTTAAAGATTATAAGTTGTTAATACCAATTTACTCTTACTTTGGTTTCCATGGCAACATAATAACCAAAGATTACTTATTTGACCATTTTTGTAGTGCTATAAATAGACAGACCTCGTTTCCATGGCAACCGGAATATTTATTTTCAAAAAATTGTTATTATTGTATTCAGGGCATTATACATACAAATTATAGAGAAAATCATAAAAATCCATGACATGCTGTTTCCAAAATATTTTGGTCCTTACAGAGAATTGATATTAATACATTGAGGGAAAAAAAATTCCTGATGTTTTAAACAATTTTTCAGTGTACGTTTTAATGAGATGCAACTCCTAATCACCCTCATTTCTCCCCGAATCCAATGGTAAAAGAGTGAACTGACAATCTAAATAGTATTACTGTTTCAGTAATATAAAGAGATAAATTTCCAAGAAAGATAACTCCAATTTAAGTTATATAATTATTTTAGGTAATATTACTGTTTTCAGTATTCTCTTGGACTGTTTAAATAAACGAAGAGTAGAAATGTCCAAGATGACTCCTTGTAGTCTGTACTTGAAGAGGTTAGGCCAAGGTTTTGTTTTTTCTGTTTTGCGTCAGGTTGTGATCTGAAAACCTACCAGCCAGCAAGGGTAAAAAGCAAACAAGTCGAAAAAACAAAATATCACCCGAACCGGAATTTCACAGATGTTTGCGCTATTTCTTTACTCTTTTACATCAATGATAACTTAATTAAGGATTATAGCACTTAAAATTAAACTTTCTGTCACTATGCCCAATCACTATTTCAAGAATTATTTGAATATCCAAACAGCAAGTCAAATATATTGTAATAATATGAATTAGTACAACATGAGAGAGAGATTTACTGATATCAAGGGTGTCATTCCTTTTTGTCCCAATCCCAATTCGTCTGAACAATTTGTGTATTTAAGCATCTAATTGTCTGAAAATGACACAAGATGGACACAATACAACTTCCTCACATTTTCAATGTAAAATGTTTACAGGCAAATGGGCTTAAATACACTGGCTGACAAGACCAGGTAACAAACTGCTGAGATTACGTACATGTACTTAATTTAACACAACCATATATTATATTTGCCAAGACAGACAACAGGAGGCAACGCGACATAAAAGCAAATTTTCAAATAATGAACAAATGCACATGTGATTTTCTCCTGTTCTAATTATATTTCAAAATATATTTTTACATCTTTAGCGTAGTCTTAGATTAACGGTGCACCTACCAAAATTCAGATGAATCCCGCTAAAATAAGAACCCACACAGTACCTGTTCTTGAACACTTCTGTATTTTGCCACTCGTTATCTTTATCCATGGAACCCCCCTCCCTCAGAATACAGATCTGTGCATGACAACTACTTATTTTTCAATAAATATATTATATACTAGAAAAATGCACTATGTACATCTTTGACAGTAGATTTTGAACAATTCGTGTTTCCTTATGATCAGAGTAACATACACATCTTTTACATCGTCATTCGTAGCAATGTTTAGCCCTTTCTTATTTCATCCCTGGCACTGGTCGCACTTAGTTCAATGTTGCTTTGACGCTTTAACAGATGTGATTAAGATCGATTAAAGCGCTCAAAAGTCGTCATAAGTAAATATATTTTCACGATCGAACACGGTTTCGGAATTCCGTATTTGGAAAATAAAAAAAACATTTTGTTTGTTTTTGGAAAAAGTGGTACAATAACCTACCAGCACGCGGACGCAAAACAGAAAGACAAAACCTTGGCCTAACGTCTTGAGAATGAAGTGTCTGTTATTAGGATGTTGCAAGTTTTTCATTTATTCGTGCCGCACTTAGAAATTGAGCAATCGCTTGGTGAAAATTGGTGCTCTTTGAGTATATCGACCACTTCAATCTTACAGGGCTTGATTTTAATATACCCATCTGCATGTTTGTATCAAAACTCATGGTTTCTACTTACTACAAATGTTTCGTCTCTAATGTCATGTAAACTAATTCTAGGGACACCTAAATTACCTGTTGGGTATGTGTCCGTAGACGCAACAGGTTGGGGCCTTTTTATAGTGGGCCACGCTCCAGCCACTGTGTTGGTTTCCTGGGTACTAATCATTTAAGCAAAAGACTGCCCGACAAGTGCCCTCGGGAACAATTTGTCCACCAGCAGTGACACATGGACAGTGGTAAAATGATAAATTTTGATAATGACCATATCCCTGTATACAGCACAAAATCGATAATTCAGAAAATCAGGAACCGAAGGCATACAAAATCAGGATAAGACAGGAACCAAAGCAAACAAAAACTGATGGATATTTCTTTGATGTTTACTCTACAGCGCCACCTGCATTAAATATCGATTCTACAAAAACTTCGATGGAGATTTACGAGGGCTGATTGATATGTTGTGAGCCTCGCATTAAAGAATTTGAATTTTATCAGACATTTTGCATACCTTTCTACATAATCCCCTTCATTATCTATACACTTTTGCCACTGGTGTTTAAAAGCCTCAATGCCACGTTTAAAAATCTCCTTATCTTGACCGGTCAGAATGCATCCACTGCAAGTATGACGTCATAATTGGACTGACAGTGGGTGTCAGAAATAGCAGCTGCTTTCAGTTCTAGGAATAGTCTGATTAAGCAAGATCAGATGAATAAGGCGGATGCTCAATCAAATTAAAGCCAAAATCATGAATGACAGCCATGGCAGTGACAGACTTGTAAACAGGAGCATTTTTCCTGATGGAACAACACACCTTTATCTAGTGAGCTTTTCGCGGCGCTTAAGTTTAATATTTTCGCGTAAGTGTGTCACTATCGAAGCATAATATGTGCCATTGATTGTTTGTCCTTTTTGGATATAATCTTTCAGCAGAATACATTTCGCACCCATAAAACCGAGGCTCACAATATATCAATGAGCCCTCGTAAATAGTGTTTTCCTTTTTGTTTCGAAGATGCCGTCTTATTGTCTCCGCCTTTTTGTCGACATTTCCTTTTCTTATAAGACTGTTCAGCACTTTATATTTATTCAAGAATTTAAAACACATTTGATTTTATGATTCTGATAGTGGGATTTGTGTATGATTTTCATTTGCTGATTGTATCCATTGAATTTTCATCATATGAGCATTTCAACAAGTGAGATAAGACGATCCTGACGACAATCTCAACATCACTCAATAGAGCACAAACCTGAGCATCGAAGGACCCCTCACAAGCTAGAGGTGGGACCAGGTGCCCGGATGGAGTAAGCATCCCCTGTTTTTCTAGCTACACCCGCCGTCGATGTTCACGCACGAATATGAAAATAAGCAACCTCTCATCAAAAACAATTCATATGAAAACAAAATAATATAAAACTTATACTTCACAATTACAAACCATCACATTATCTACCTGAAAAAAACAGCGTGTTTACGAAGTTAAAAGTATCTTATGTGCTGTTATCAAATGAAATCAATGAATACCACGGATTCCAATTGCAGCCAACATACCTAAAAAGTCCAGACGTTGTTGTAATTCTGTGTCGTAAAAAGGAATGAAAATCAGCTACCCGTCAACAAAACTAGCCCAGTATTAAGATGCAATATCATAGAAATCAAAGGAGTTTAACATTAAAGCACCAACCTCCAATGCTATTTTTAACATAATTTTATTTGGATATGCTACTGAATCGACCCTACAGGAAATTTGGAGCAGCGCACTCTCTTTAATGTAAACGTACAAATCTAAATTCAAAAAATTAAAGAGGGCGCTACTGAAATTATTTTTGTTGGCTCCGCAAAAAGCATCACTTATGAGAATTCAATATTCGAAACACGTGTCTGGTGCATGGAAATAGGTTTGGAATTTTCATCGAGAAGGTATAGAGATGGAACCCTTCGACATTATCATAGAATTATATTCTTAGAGATGTATATCTTGTATCTTCTAGAAAATTGATTACTATGATCTAATTTTATCATTTTGGTTTTATTGGATAAAGAAACATACAAAACGTTCACTTGTACCCAGGTATATAAACATAGCATATTTTATTCATGGGAATTGACAATGTTTACTAACACAATATCTATGAATAACCTCATGTCGTAAAAGGTGAGCTTTATCTCACGAAGCGTTCTAGTCATCAATCTGGAAAGGTTTACGTAAGGGTTATTCTACTGTCTCCGAGGGCGTAGCCCGAGGAGCAGTAGAATAACCCATTTGTTGCACGGCAATTGTTAGGCCATCAAACAATTATCACCGATGATTGACTAATTATAAGTCCACATTCCACGTAGGAGAAAACTACTCATGGTCAGTAAATACAGTAGATGAGAATTTATGCATTTTAAAAGTTGATTTCAAAGAAAATAACGGAAAGGAAATTAAAGAGAATTTCGTCCAGTCTGCGAGTTAAATGAGAGAAAAAAATCTAAAACAAAGACAAAAAGGAAATTGATATTTGAATTTTTCAAAGTAAATAAACTACATAGGAAGCTGATGTTAACTTTAGGAGTTGCGGTTTAGGATTCCCTGTACAAGTTTTCCAATAAATATTCAAAACTACGGGAATATTCCGCTGTTTTTATATCTTTATTTCTGTTCAAAACAATTCAAGGGTACCAGTCAGTACATTATAAATCGAATTCGTAAGAGTTACAATATTCAATCGAAATCTTACGAGTTTTGTCTGGTTTCGTTGGTAGTTGATCCTATGCATATTGAAACATTTTAAAACGCATGGATCTAGAGTGGAGATGGAGTCAGATATCACCCCCTCTCCCCGGTCTCCCCTGCTGGAATTTGCAAAAATAAAATGATTTAGTCCCGTTTTTCCCTATTTTATTTCAAAATCAAAGGATGGGCCCCTTTCAATAACGGACAGGACCCGCCTCCTGGAAAAAATCTAGATCCGCCCGTGACATTTAAAATAGTAGTTCAAACCTTCACTCGCGGGATTTTTTCCTATGAAGACAATTTTAGTTATTGTTCTTATGCTACACGACAGGCAACGGACGTGAGGTGAGTTAAGGACAGTTAACGGCTCAGTTGATAATTCAATGATAAGGTCAATCATTAATTCAATAATTGCTTCACAATGAAAAATATTGCACCGTCTGGAAAGGTGTAAATTACCGTCTACAGCGTAGACCGTGCAATAATACCTACTAAATAATCTGTGAAAATGTATACGTATTTGTACAAGTTGAATAACATATGTCGTTATTATTTCAAATGGTAATGCGCATGCGTAATTTCGGGGTTTTCCATTTTCGTTGTTAATATTGTGAGCCAGAAATATTCACAATAAATTATATTTATATTTTGATATTTTTTGAGGTTTTTGGTGCTAAATATTTATCTAATTGACGGAAAGTTTAAAACTTTGGCAATATGAATATGTCATCATTAGAGCCAGACGGCTTGCAAGGAAGCTACCAGTTAAGGGTTATATTACACAACGGCTGAAATCATCATTGAGGAAATTCTTCGGTCGCCACTGGGATATAATAAAAGCATATCAGATCCCTCTTTCCAGCATTATCAGCGACATTCTGCATTGTGATTAAATGGCTGTCATCATTACGAAACAAGACATACTTACCTGATATGTTCATCAAAATATACATCGAGACAATCACCGAATTCGACAGATTTCCATGGAGCTGTTGTGACGGGTGTTTTATGCAATCAGGAGACTCTGATTCTACCCGGGCACCTGGTCTCACTTCGGAATGTTGATCATTCCGGGGTTCGCAACCATTCCAATGGGAATTCTCACGATTTGGCCTTGCCTTCTCGACCTTGAGACTGAATAACTGTTAGGTCCTTTTTTGATGTTTATTCAGTCATACATTGTATTTAACTCTTTCTTTCTCAAATTTTACATGATATATTTTTTTTAGGTCCAACCAAATTACACCCCCAATCCATCTCCCTAGATCCGTCTATGTATCTAGTGATAAAATATCGATAATAGATTCTCAAAAAAATGGATAGTCGGCGATTAAAATATGCTAGACACGGGACCGCAGATATGTGGGTTATTCTGGCGTAATGAAATTCTTACGCATTCATGACTGTGTTTTCTTTCCTTCTAGGGACGGTCATTCGGTACTAAAGAGAAGGAGGGGGAGTTGGCATATATCTATATTAAATTATTAATTATTTATGAGAATATCTATTTTCTACCACGGAGAGGGTCAGATTATTTATTTTCAACATTTTCTGGGGCAGAATATTTATTTCCAGATATTAACCCACCTGCCCCTTCAGAATCAAATGGTCGTCCCCTTATTGCCCCTTATTAATGATGATTTATATTTGGTTTCCTCCTTGTATAAGTTCCTCCTTCTCTATCCAATAATTGTCCTGTCTCTACAGAGTCACAAGTTATTTTCCTCATTCATTTCTATAGTTTCTTGACTTTTGTCTGCCTTTGACGCCGTGTATAAGACGTTTTTGACATAGAAAATAACGTCACATTATCAACGGCGTCGCGTAACAAGTGCGTATGAATCTTACATCGTGATTAGCAACTGACATCACGTTAATATTTACGCGTCTCAGCTGAAAAAAATTCTTAACTTCGATCATGGTGTAAAACGTTCTAATATTTCCTTCGGTTTCTGATTTTCTGAATTATCGATTTTGTGCTGTAAACAGGGATATGGTCATTATCCATATTTTGTCATCCATACAATTTGCTATAGTGTGTACTAGCATAGCAGATAGTTGTCCTATGTCGCCAACAATTGTTTATTTGTCTCGTGTGTTTATGAATATTCATTTGTGCTAAATATTTCTAAGCTGTCTTCTTTGTTCTTTATCCCTTATCATGCTTATGCGTCGTCTGCTGTGCTGGTTAACTTTTCGCAAAGGCTTTTTTTGTGGTTTTTTGTGTTTTTGGTGCTCTATTGTGAGTGTTCATGAGATTGTTGTCAGGATCTTCTTTAACTCATTTGTGTCACACTTATGCCCTTTACCGTGTGGAGCTCGTAAAAAAGTTCCCCGCGAGGGCTTTGGCAGTAAGTGTTTTGAATGTCTTTCCCTGACATGGTCGCCATAGCACTTTCTATATAGAAACAAATTCAGACAGTGTATGATTTAGATATTGTTTATATTCATGCGTGGACGTCGACGGCAGGTGCGGCTAGCCAACAGGGGATGCTTACTCCTCCCGGCCACCTGATCTCACCTCTAGCTTGCTAGGGGTCTGTCGATGCTCAATTTGGTGCTCTATTGTGAGTGCTCTTGAATTTGTTGTCAGGATCTTCTTTAACTCATTGCTGTGGATGCTGCAACAGAATCTTGTTGGAGATATCCTCTTGTCTGTGTTAACATGTTTTGTTAAGTAAATGGACATCTATCTATACATGATACGGTATTGGAGATATCTAGCGAATTAAGATAATCCGTTTATCTCATTTACCTAATTTTTTTCAGTTTTCAGTTCATGAATCTTACCTTATAATGCCTATCCTTAAATTCTATGTTTTAAAAACTTATTTTATAATTACTATCAAAATTTAACAGATTACAAGTATTTATTGCAAGCAATACAAAGCCCCACCTGTCAATGTCATAGTGTGACATGACTCCTCCAAATGGGGTACACCTTGACTAAGAACCAGTGTTTGAAAATGTCATCTCCATAAGGGTTCTATTTATGTCCGTGAAAAACGTTTATTCAATTTCCTATTTTGCGTTTTGACCGGTTTTGAATGTCTCCATAATTCTTCTAGTTGAATTTTCTTTCATGTAATATTGACCTTTGGTTACTTACCTTAAAATCATAAGGTTTTATGTGCAACTTATCTAAGACCTTTGCGACCACGAACTTCGATTTTGATCGATGGTTTTGAGAAGCTCATCCACGCGATACCTCAAAATGTTTTTCTTTAATTGCGATAATGATATATCCTTTGAATTGAGATGTGACCTTATTTGAGATATGAATGATTACTTCTTTCCAGTTCTATAGTCTGAAATGAGCTTTGTTTTGGTCCTTTATCAAGTTGAGTTCAAATATATTATTTTGCTATTTCGGAAACTTTTCATTTCATCCAAAACAGCATCGAAATCAAAGGAGCGTAACATCTTAGCCCCATCCCTCAATTGCTCATTGCACTCACATAAATATCAATTCTCTGTAAGGACCAAACATAGTTGAACATAGCATGTCATAGATGTTGAGTATTTTGATATGATATTTCAATTATAATTTAGAAAGAAAATAACCCTTTTGATGAAAATGACATTCCTTTGGAATGACAATATGGTCCTCCCGGGCACCTTATCCCACCTCAAGCTTGCTAGGGGTCCGTCGATGCTCAATATGATGCTCTATTATGAGTGCTGTTGAGATTATCGTCAGGATCTTCTTTAACTCAATTGTGTCACACCATTTGCCGTGTGGAGCTCGTAAAAAGTTCTCCGCGAGGGGTTTGACAGTAAGTGTTTGGAATAGTTTTCCCTGACATGGTCGCCATAGCACTTTCTACATAGTATAACTTTAGACAGTGCATGCATTTCATATATTGTTTTCATTTTTCGTGCATGAACATCGACGGCGGGTGCGGCTAGCCAACAGGGGATGCTTACTCCTCCCAGGCACCTGATCCAACTTCTAGCTTGCTATGGGTCTGTTGATGCTGAATTGGATGCTCTATTGTGAGTGCTGTTGAGATCATCGTCAGGCTCTTCTTTAACTCATTAATAAACAACAGACATTTTTGAAAGAAAAGGGGGGGGGGGGGTAGGCATTTTGTTGCCACAGAAACCAATATTAAGTCAGATTTCAGATTTATCATATCAAATAACTTACTTCATTTTTGTCAATCCCATTATAGTTTAATGGACACTCAGTAAAACAGCAAAACTGAGACAAAATATGTCAATATACGGAAAAAGAGGTCGGTTTTTTGTCAATGTTAACGTTTTACGTTTGAATGATAAAATAAGCATAACTTCATGTAATGAGTAATATTGTATTATTTGTAGTCTGGTGCTAAAACAAACCTTTGATATACAAATATATGTTTCTTCCTCTCGATCAGAACGCTATTTAATGAGATCAGACAATCGAGGATTAATTTTTCGTGTTGAATATATCTTTTAATATGTCGGAGAAAATTGCCGAAGTCCTATATAGCTAATAATCTGGTCTTAACCTTGGACTAACCTCAGTTTATAAATTTACATATTGACCTTAACTTTTGACCGGATGGTACGTAGAAGGTTTTCTTTGTTGGTTGGTATGATGTAGCATTTCGCATTGTCTCCCTTCATTCGATGACGCTGTAGCTTTAAGTATGTATTGCTCACCCTTTTTCTCGTCTCAAATGTGTGTGTTCCGCTGTTATCACTACGATGACGTCCTGTTGAGACTTTTGTCGTTATTGTTTTCTCGTGCTTTATATGCACGTACTTTATTACGAGGTATTTCTAGTAATACCAAAACTTTTTATCTAACCTTAAGCTGAATTGAAACGTTTAACATTTGATTCAGGCTGAGCTTGAGCTGAATTGAAACGTAATCCAGGATAACCACACCTGCTATTTCCGTGGCAAATGGCCGTCCTAAGTCGGCACCGGTTGCCCATTGGTCTCGTTGGTTTATGTGTAGTCCTTTGTGTTTGATGTTTCTGTGTTGTGCGTTCACGTTCCTTGTCCCTTATGTGTCTCTTTTTGTGCTTGTCTGCTTTGTGTTTTTGCATTGGGTGTTTTGGGGTTTTGCTGTGGGTGCTGCAACCTGGTGATGTTGGAGATTCCCTCCTTTGTTTGATATTGGCAATAACTTTGAAGTGTTCTGAGATAGATAGATCGTTGTACCTTTTTACTTGAAACAATATCTTCAAATTATTACCAAATTAATTATTTTCTTTTTTAAGCGGCACTGTGTTTCCAAGTTCGGGTCAGTAATAGGAAGTTTGCTTATTCTAACCACATTCCTACGATTCATAGCGAGCGAAGCTAGCATTCACGTAAGTATGGGAAAATGCACGACCAATCAATAGTCATACGTAGAGCTGAAAAAGTTTGGTGACAGGACCGCAGATACGGATAAAAGTGAGTTGATCTCTTTAAGCGGCAGAGTAGGAGAACATACATTGGCAAATTCGAAATGGATATTATTATTCTAGTTTTGGCGTTAGGAAAATAAGTGAGATACGCCGACTTGTTCGCCTGAACATTAGAAACAGCAGCAACAAATCCGCCATCGATGATTAATTCTGAAGTATTCTTGACGTCATTATCCCTTTATGTCCGGTCGCAGCGTGTCTATTTCCATGTGCTACAATGGTACATGTTCTTTTTTCTCCGCTCTTACATAAGGCTTTACCTTGATGCATATTTCACTTTCATATTATATACAAAAGGACCAGTATCTTAAACGTCTTCAAATTCAAGAAAAGAGGGGATCTCCAGCAAGACTCGGTTGCAGCACCAAGAGCAAAAGGAACATCAAATATCGAACATAAAAGACAACACATAAACCAACTAGACCCACGGGCAATCGGTGCCGACTTAGGACGGTCATCAGCCACGTTAGTAACAGATGGTGTGGTTATCCTGGATTACGTGCGCACAACCCTCCCACTTTTCCGGTTACCCAAAGGTCTCGAAGAACGCACAATTGATGTGTAAAATACCCCCTTCCTGTAAGATGACCATACAAACAAGAGAGCACAAAGCAGGGGCCCAAGGAACAAAGATGAATATGTAAATATATATAAGAATAGGGTAGGGGCGTACGAAATGCAATCCGTGCTCTGCCGGCTGTAGCGAGCTCCAAGAGCTTAATTCAAAAGCATATAAATTAACAGCATGGACCATACATGCACGTTTTCGGTATTTAACCCTCGTCAGTGATCCTCAATAAAAACAATGAATTATGGTCAAATCTATGAAAATTGTGTCCAAAATATACCGAAAAACGTAGCAAAGTGGCTGGGATATGATGCTATAGGACCAAGGTTTCAGAAATTTGAGAAAAAGTTTGTCAACAGAAATGTTCGAATGCGTTTGAGGAAACGATCAACCGAAATTTATAGAACTTGGCTATCTGTGCCCTCAAGGACGCATGGTCGACCAGCAGTGACACTCACCAAATGGTACAAATGTTAAACGTCTTCAAATTCATTAGCATCGTTTAATCTTTGACTATGCTGTGTACATATGTTTGCTTTTTTAAATGTCTCTATATTTCATTGCCTTCACTCATCTGAATATATACCGCTATTTGTACCATATAATGTCTTAATGAAACGGCTTCATCAACCATATTCCATTCTTAACAAACATAAGCTAGTAGGTTCATAAATAATGTTTTTGATAAAAGGAAACTCTTTAACAAAAATTTTGAAATCTTTTTATCCATCTGTCAAACGCCATCTTTCTGTAACATTCTAAGATTGAAATGAAGATATCAAACAATTCGGAACCTGGAAAAATAATTTATTTACCGATGAATATCATATAAATTTAATCACTCGGGATAGGAAAAGTAAAGCAGTATTGTTCCATCATTTAAGAACAGATAAATTTGCAGCATGGGCCAGACATGCACGCTTCGGATACTTAATCCTCTTCAGTGATCCTCAATCTTAACAATGTAATATCACCAAAAGTGTGAATGCTATTATGTCTGCCAAAAATACACCGAAAGACGTAGCATGATGGATGGGATATTGCTACAGGACCCAAGTTTTAGAAGTTTCAAGAAATTTTGATAACAAAATTTTTTTAAAGCGTTGAAGAAACAATCAACTGAAGTTGAGCGAACTTCGCTGCATGTTCCCTCGGGGACTCCTGGTCCACCAGCAATGTCACAAGTGGTAAAAATTGTTTTATATTCCTTTGATATCGTTATCAATAAAACACATAATGTAAAGATGATTTAATAATGCATCTATGTCAAAGCATTATAAGATACATGTATTTCTGTTTCTGTATTATCTATTTATGGTTTTTTTAATCGATATACATGTTCACTCTATTTCCCAATAACCTTTACTTCACAAATCGAGAGGATATTGTTTATCCCTTTTGTAATTTGTAGCTTAACATATCTCCCAATGGTTCCTTTAGGACATTCCAGTACCACTCTCTCAGATGCAGTACCCGGTCCCTCGAAGGTCCCACATAACATGTGGAAATCCTCATTACATCCAGCAACAGTGACATCGACGTCATGTAGCCGTTCAGCTGTAAATAGGAAATGGCATATTTGTTAGCTGTAATGTTAATTGGCCTGAATATGCATATATTCAATATGCATTGATCATAAAAAGGATGCACAATAAGTAAAATACCCGAACTAATCCAAAACTTTCGATCTTAAAAATGGGGAATATATACAAGTTTATTTAAAAGAAAACTTACGACAACAGTCCGCTCTGTTCAGTATTTCCACTTGTTGGATTTCGTAATATGAGTCCAGATCTACGTACCAGTAAGGTCTATCCTCAAAATCCGTAGAGGCACAGTCCCAAAAATCACCAAAGATATCATCAATTGCATTTTCCGCAAAGGATGGACCATTAAGGATCGAACTCTGAAAAGCTCTCTTCTTGAAAGCAACATTTTGTTTTGAACCTAAATCAATAATTAAAAGAATATGTAGATCTTATTTTACACATTAAAAAAAATGTTCAAATTTTTGTTATTCTATCATTCACATTTAAGACAAAGAATATACATGTAAGTCCATTTATGTGTTCCTCTTTATTGGCATTATGTATGTAACTAGTTTGAATTGTTTTGTCTCCTGTTCCAAAATATATTTTCTCCCTAGTCAACATCTTACAGATAGAAATTTCAAGCAAATCAGACAGTACTACATGATAAATTATCTGAATCTCATTCTTTCAATAGTTGTAACATGTATAAAGCGCATTTTAAACACAACCTTTACAGACTGAATCTGCATACAAGCAGGAGATGTTTACTCTTCCTGGGCACCTGGTCTCACTCTCATATCGGGAGTCCGCTTCTTTTCATGTGGTGGAGGTTTTTGTTTGTTTGCTTTGGTTTCTGTTTTATCCTGGTTTTGTATGCTTTTGGTTTCTGATTTTCTGGGTTATCGATTTTGTGCTGTGTACAGGGATATGGTCATTATCCATATTTGTCATTGTTAAGTTTGTGAAAGCTAACCTCATAATACGGAAGTGTTCTAACTCTTTACCTTCTTGAAGAAAATTTCAAACCAATTTTCATGCACCAGAATATTTCTTATATTGAATTATCATCAGCTATGCTTCCTGCCAAAGTTCTTTTCATAAGCCGCCCAAAATCATTTCACTAGCACCCTCTGGTTTTATTTTTTAGAATTTTAATTTGTACATTTACTATACAGAGAATGCGCGGCTCAAAATTTCCTTTAGGGTCACAAATTATAGTTCGAAAATTAAGAAGAATTATGACGTACAAAACTAGGAAAAATACCATACTAAACACATCAATTAAAACATTCAGCAAAAGAGGAATTTTCAATCCCCAATTGACAAGTTTAAGATGAGATCAAAGTGCCTGTGGAGTTGTACGCACCTGTCACTTTGAATAAAGTCGTTGAATGTATCGGTTTTGGTGTTTTGCATGATTCTTAGCTTAATTATCTTACAATATTGTGGACAAATAAATGTTACAGTGATTTATATTTGCATCGTATGGACAAAATCATTTCCGCATACTAGACAAAGTCGCTATTAGATGTACCCATAAACATAAAGAGAACCCTGCACTTTCGTTGCTGTTGTTCTGTTCATATCCTCAAATTCACATTACTCGGCAAGCATTTTCTCCATTCATTCTTGTTGGCAATACTTAGATTTTCTTCTGCATTAAATGTTGAATATTCACTCCTCATATTGAACTTCTTGTCCTGTAAGGATTTTCGTTTCAAAGATATTCAGGCAAATAAAAAAGCCAATCCTACTACCGTAACGTGCCTGACAAGACGAGATTTTAAAAGCGAATCCTTGTTATATTAAAAGTCAAAGCTAAACAAAACATTTCTCGAAGTAGATTCCAGATTGGAGTAAACAAGTAAATTAATATCACAATTTGGCCCTGATTACTTTAAGAAACGGTAATTACTTGAATCTTTAAAGAATTCAATTACAAACTTTTTTCCCCTGTATAACAGCTTTTTCCTGTAAGTGAAACTAACACATTATGGTTTGTATACTAATTGACTGAGGGGGGGGGGGTTGGGGTTGGGGGGTTTAACTTTCATTCCCTTCTTCATGAATCTTGGCTCACAATCCGTATAAGAAAGCTCTACGTTTTAAAATGACAAATATGGATAATGACAATATCCCTGTATACAGCAGAAGATCGATAATTCAGAAAATCAGAAACCGACGGCATACAAAATGAGGACAAAACAGGAACCAAAGCAAACAAACAAAAACCTCCACCATATGAAAAGAAGCGAACTCCCGATATGGGAGTGAGACCAGCTGCCCAGGAAGAGTAAGCATCTCCTGCTTGCATGCAACACCCGACGCTTCTATTCGGTAGAACTGTCATATCCGGTTACTTCCATTTCGGAAGATATAGAGTACAATCTTTGGTTGGATGGTTCAAATGGTCTATGACAGAATATCAGAAAAGCTGTTGTTTTAAATCAATATTATGAAAGTATTCATGTGTACTGCAATCAATACAAAGTACTTTGAGTCGCTTAAACTTTCAAAGAAGAGCATCTATAACGTCTCCGAAAAGGTCATTCATGTCTTAATTCAAACTTTTTTTTTTCTCGAGTTTGTATGCCTTCTTGGTTGTAATTTTTTTTAATTTATTTTCGTGAAAATTTTGACCCTGGTGTTTGACCTCTAACACTGAAATAATAGGGTTCTATATGGAAAACGCACAATCATGCGAAGTTTGATAAGTATAAGAAATAAACAACAGTCTTTTTATTGCCACTTGTGATCTTGTCCTTTAAAGCTTGAAATTCGATTCTGTCATAGACCATTTGAACCAAAATGAATTTTGGTAGCCCCCTCTGGTTATATGCTTTTTAAATTAAATTTGTGCAATTTGCAGATATTGCGCGGCTCCAAATTTCCTGTATCCTCGATTCAATAGCATATCAAAATAAAACCTATCTTCAAAATAGCAATATTTCAGATCCCATTGACAACTATGGTCCAGATGGTAACACAGTACTCACTAATGTCGTTTCTCTTATTTGCAGTGGACATCTGAAAGGAATGATACATTTTGATACATGAAAACTGAAAAATAATAATTGTACATTAATAAGAAAATCGAGAAATGTATGAAAAACATTGTTGACATATTTTGTATTAAAGAACCTTTGTATGTTCGGTCACTATTAGAATTGAAATATTGACCGATTTTGAAAAAAATGAATTGTTGTTAATACAGCCTATTACAGTCCATTTCCTATTCTTTTAAGAAAATAAAAAAATTTAAAAAGGAAAATTGACAGCATTTCCGTTTTCCATTTTATATTCTAAAATGAAAAAGGAACAATTGAATCAATTTTTCATTTTCCAATCACAAATTCAAAAAGGAAAATGGTTTCAATCTTCAATTTCCTCTTTTGCTTTTGCAAAGGAAAACTGAATTGTGGTTCGCAATTTCCATTTTCCTTTTTCAATTTGAAATTTTAAAATGAAAAATTTTATCAGTTTTCCATTTTTCATTTACTAAATTGAAAAAGGGAAAATGAAAAATACGTTCAATTTTCCATTTTTCATTAACTTTTTCGAAAAGGAAAATTGAATTGTTGTTTACTACACGGACATGTTATCATCCTTCTTTTCCATTGGTAAATGAAAGTTTTTATTCTTGGAATCTATTTTTATATCTAATATCTCATCTAAGTCAATGGAAAAAATCAAAAACCAAGTACTGAGAATTCTGTTTACCCCCTGTCAAGTTTCCATCTACTATGAATCGTTGTTAACCTTCTGAACTATTATTTTCGAACTTATCCAAATAATTTTTGTCTTAGAACAGTTGTAAATAATTATGTAGACCAGAAATTACAGTGAAAGTATCAAGTGTGTCTAAAGCAGCAAAAAGTTATTGTTTTGAACCATCAAGGATAAGAGAGGTGTCATCGGCATATTGTGATTTTTTTTTTGCTCTTTGTCATTTATAATTTATTCCTTTGATAATTAAACTGTTGATTTTTTTGATAGTTTTGATTGTAGTTTATCAGTCAAACATGCATATGGATGAGAAATAAGTGTGTTTACAATAACTATTTTATGGCCTTTTCCTAAAAGTACGCGTAATGGATGTCAGACAGCGAACGTCCACATTTCAAAGGACGCGTAGTTTTGCACACGGACTATGAACGAGTTTATTCTAAATAATTTGTATTAACGAAAATGTAACATAGATACCTTCCAACTGACCATTATTTTCAGAGGTATTAATATTATGTCACCATCACAGGTTCTTAATCTTTTGTTACGGACATCAGGTCAGTTTTGGCGACAAGAGTTTCCAGTTTGCCTCATAAGATATGACGATGCAAGTTCCTTAATAAATTGACTTGATTCTGGTTATTCTTCATTAAAACAAATAACTTCAAGCATGTAGTTTTGATCTATTCCTTGCAGTTTGGAGTCAGTTAGAGTTACATCAAATGCTTTAGTATGGATGCGACATGCAATGTTGAAGAGATCTACAGATTTGTATACATTCCACTAGCATATATTTCTATACGTTTGGTATCAAAATTTCTTGAATATATTATATATATTATATTTCATCCTTTTATGTGTAAGCAGCCACTCAAAAACGTTTAAGAAGGTATTGAATACGTGCGATAAAAATAGTTTTGCAATTGTACTGATTTCTTGAGAATGGCTGTAGTGCGGATTGCTTGCGATTGTTACGGATTGATACGAATCGAGCACGGATAGTAAAAAAATGCTACGGATACCGTCTCGATTTCGTTACGGATTGCTACGACAAACGTACGGATATATCTATAGATACGGATTGCTACGACACGCATATGGATAGGTATGGATTGCTACGAAAGACCTACGGATTTTTACGACTCGTCTCAGGATAGCCATGACTCGCGCACGGGTAGCTACGACTTCAGTAGGGATTGGTAGGTCTGACTTTGATTTCCTGTGTATTTTTAAAACTAAATTATATACAAAAACATCGAATAATTTCCAGATGAGACGGTATCACTTGTTTTGTAACAGTATTGGGGTTTCATACTTGTCTACATATACTCCGCAAGACAGGTTAAGGATATCTATTTAGAGTTTGCATTGGATTACCATTGTGATAGGGACTTCGTTTTATTTGCATAGTTCTATTCTCATAACTGAGGTAAACATCATTTTTTAAGTAACACAGTTGTCAGTATTTGTACAACTCTGGGCTACAAAAAAGTCAACGGAGCCATTTCTGAAAAAGAAAATGCGAATTTCAGAAAAACAAAATTTTGAACCAAAAGCTACACGGAATGAATAATGCATAATTAATCTGTAGAAATTGCATTACTGATCCAAAATACACAATGATATTGTTTTGAAAATCCGGTATTAAAACTCAGCTAATCGCTTTTAACGAAAATCTGACATAGCCCTTGCAATTCCTGAAAACGATAGAAAAAGAGTGAGAAAAATTTTACATTAAAATGAGGGGTTTTAAACTGAACAATCATTTAAAGTTAAATGATAATTATGAGTTAAAGAAGATCCTGACGATAATCTCAACAGCACTCAGAATAGAGCACACAATTAAACATCGACGGACCCCTAGCAAGCTAGAGGTGGGACCAGGTGCCCGGGAGGAGTAAACATTCCCTGTTGGCTCGCCGCACCCGCCGTCGATGTTTATGAGGCGTGGAAATGAAAATATATAAAATTCATGCACTGTCTGACGCTATGTCTATATAGAAAGTGCTATGGCGACAATGTCAGGGAAGTATATTCAAAACATTTACTGTCAAACCCCTCGCGGGGAGTTTAATGAATCTCGACTGTTTATTTAGTAAGGATACCGTATAACCTGAAATTCTCGCGAATTACTGATTTTCGCTATATCCGATTGTAAGTGATTTGGAATCTCAAAATATTATTCTCGCAAAAATGTCTGTTTAATAAGGTTTAACATAAATTTGTATATTTAACTACATTTTGTTCTATTTGTACACGTGTCGTTCTTCACTTACCCCAATTAAATGTCAATAGAAGTGTATTGAGTTTACTCTTATGATAGAATTAACTAAAACTTCAGTAATGAAAGATACAAAAGTAAATACGATAAATTGCGAGATTTGATACTCGCGAAAATTTCTGGTTAAACGGTTATTAAAAAAGAGATGATTTGTTAATAAGCAAATGAATCTATTCAAAATTGGAAATGGGGGAATATTCAAATTTTTTTACAATTAAAATTAAGAAATGACATGATATTCCGTGTGACCGGTTCCTTTTTGTAATATTATCCCTAGTTTAGCTCTAGTGTTTTGATGAAAATTACACAATACTATTTTGAACGAGAATGATCCCTAAATGTCTTTATCCATTATACATTATCATTATTTGAAAATGATAAGTAGAAGTATTATGTCATATATTGACCGAAAACGTACAGAATACCGATAGATTTGAAATTAATATAATGTCTCAATTCGTAGCTATCCGCAGGCTTTGCTTGTCGAACCATGACTATTCGTAGCAATCCGTAAGGAAGTCATAGCAATCCGTGGGGGGATTCGTAGCAATACGTTGGGCTATTTTTATCATAAAACTGGTCCCAGATAACTACGGATTGCTATGAATTCCCTACGGATTGCTACGACTCCCTTACGGATTGCTACGGGTTCTCTACGGACATTTTATCCATAGCGGAGTCATATAAAAAATTTAAACATCTTGGCTCTCCCATATAGGTACGGATTGCAGCGACCGGCCACGAATCACGCCGACTCTAGCTACGGATGCGCAATTTATCTCTATCCGTTGTTATCCGTGGCCGGATGCCTGAAGTGTGAAGGGGATTTAAATATGTAAAAGATATTCAGATCAACATTCATACTTCCTACCTTCAACATTAGGCGTTGGGTGTCATTTCCTTCCATATCAAAACATTCATCTGCTTCCAATTTCACTGAATATAACCTACAAATTACGGCTTCGTCCTTTTCATAGACATTTACGGACGTGCATTCATCGTCACTTGTACAGTAAGTCACACACTCAACGAACGAACTGACAAAATAGGATCTTATTGAGCATTCGTCAATTAAACTTTTATATCCCAAAGCACAAGTCATACGAAAATATCCTTCTCTTACTGAGCTTGCCCTGATCGGTTTTACAATGAAAATAAGAGAGGCTAAAATGTAAAATATCATTTTCCTAGTAGTTTCAAAGGTGAATGTACACTTGCGAACGAAATATCAATACGTCTTGTCGAATGCAGAGAGTATAATCTATACTCGTATGCTATTGATGCTTCTTACTAAGATCCTTGGGGATTTTAGGATGACAAGTATGAACTCACAAGCAAGTTCAAAAGAGATAAGAATTTATCATTACTTTTACCGCAGTCATCGATAGTCATCGATATCAATATGATTTGTTTTATGCATGCTCATTTCATTCAAGTTTTCTTCTAAAAGTATTCATTTAAAACTTAAATCTAAATTTGAGATTTAAATTTTCATAAAACAGCTCTCAATGAGTGCCAATCATTGCTAAATACTTGAAAATGCTCAATTTCATCAAATACTTATTCCTTCATAAAAGCCGTCTATTCAGTTTATTTCAATAATCACGAAGAGGTTTTACACTAAATACTGAAACAGATGTTCTTATGTAATACTTTCCGTGAACCATATATGTGTTCATTTCCGTTGCTTATTTGAACAGTTCTGGTACAATTATTTGCACGTTATTTTAGAATAAGTGAAGAGTCTTAAGTATAAAATTCGATCAGCATAGAAGCTTTTAAATGTAATATTATATCCTTGCAAGTTTTAAGATGCATAATGCACATCAAGCAAGCTACAAGAAAATTAATTGCCGCAAGCGTCAACATTTTGGGTCGTGCAAATGCGCAATTATATTAAATGTTGAACGTCTTCAAATTCAATAATATCATTTAAGAACAGATAAATTTGCAGCATGGACCAGGCATGCACGTTTCTGGTACTTAACCCTCGTAAGTGATACTAAATCTAAACAATGTAATATGACCAAAGAGTGTTAAATTTTTTATGTTAAAAATGTACCGAAAGACGTAGCAGGATGGGTAAGTTATGATGCTACGTACAGAAGAAGGGAGGAGATCTACAACAAGACTCCATTGCAGCATCAACAGGAAAAAAACTCCAAAACATCCGATGCAAAAACACAAAAGACGAGTACAGCACGAGACGGGAAAGAGACACACGACATGTAAACATCAAACACAAAAGACTACACATAAATCGACGAGACCAATGGGCAACAAGTGCCGACTTTGGACGACCATTTGTCACGCAAGTAGCAAATGGTGTGGTTATCCTGGATTACGTGCGCACTACCATCTCACTTCTCCAGTTACCCAGAGGTCTCGAAGAACGTATTATTGTGGTGTAAAACAACCTCCTCACTATAAGATGACTTCATACAAACAAGACCGCGAAACGTAGAGGCCCCAGAAACACAGATGAATATGTAAATGGATATGACGGCCGTCAAGCGAAAACCACCCTTATCTGTCTATGACGTCAAAAAGAGAAATCGGACTGTAAAGACGTCGTCAATTTCGCGTATTTTTCGCGTTAGGTGTTGCGATAACTTTTCAACTACGTGGACGTTAAAGTCATCAATAAATCATAATTCACAGAATATTATAGCCTATTACTTTTATGACTTTAAAAGTACGTTTTACAATCCTTTTCTGAAAATTAAGTGATGAGTTAATTGCTATTAAAACAAGGATTTTTTCCTCATTTTTTACCGCAATCAGCGTGACCAACGAACTGGATCCGTACACGTTTCGGGGAAAAACCATTTTCAAAATTCAACATGTTTCATTTTTTTATTGCAAAGAGACGTATGTTTTCACATTTCTTCTCCTTCTTCTTTTTTTTTTGTCTTCTAGTACTTACTCAACATCAATTATATATCGCGGATCCAAAACGACGTAGGATATATTTTATCCTCGATTAATGTTGATAAGCAAGATGTATACTTCACATTAATTTAAATACTTAGTGTTCGAAGAAACATTATAGAGTGTTTTGTAATCAGTCTCATAAATATCTAAAGATCAATTTTCACAAAAATAATCTAACGTTTGCAGAAGGAAAAAAATAGCGTTTTGATTAAAATGGAGAAGTATGAGAAATAAATGAGAACCTTTAAAGGCTATATGGCAGTACAATTATCATATATAAACTTAAGTCCGAATCATGAAAGAGGCATCATCTGCTACCAAGGACTATACTAAACGGTTGAAAAGATTAAGGTTTATAGTATACTTTACATTACAGGCGCGAATAATGGGGGGGGGGGGGGGGCGTTTAACATGCTTAAGTAGGCCATGAATATGTAATAAAAATACATATTTTTCTGTTTTTGCATAGATGTATATAGGTTTTTTTTTTAATCAAAGGCTGAACCCCGCCCCCTTTTGACGAGTTGGACCCCGAAATGAAGTATCTATCCATGAATGAGCTCTACTGGTATTAGTTTTCATTACATATGTAAAAGGTGTATAAGAGAGAGGGAGAGATTAATTTCATTAACTTTGTATCTATATTACTATAAAACATGTTTTAATTTTTCTTATGTGCGTGAAAAGTGATGCTATACATCAAGTGGCGACCTCTATAATAACGACCGACTGACATATGGATATTAAATTCTGTATCTACAAATCACCACAATCTATGCAATTTAAATTTTGGAGGAATATGGTATAATGTCCGAAAAATTCGGAGAAATACTCGCCGATGACTCCACATGTCGCACTTGGCAGACTCCCCTAGCAGTAGCTGTGGCGTTCTTCTAATCCTTTCTATGTATTTTTTTCGGGGGTGGGGTGTATCTTAATAATTGACATAAAATTAAGATGTAAAAAAACAACCATACATATCTGATTTGGATTTTCTCCGACCTTGTGCACTTCACGACTGAAAATGAACAAACAAGCAAATCCGCATAGCCCCTCTCCTAATATGACCACTGAAGATTTGAATAACCCATCAACTAAAAGTGTACAGATAAAGCAGAAAACTACTCTCCACAAAATTCTGTTATTTATTCACTCAAAAAAAAAAAAAAACAAAAACAAAAACAAAAGAATGAATTCATAATTAGTTTTGAAGTATGAAAATATGAAAAAATGCAGTTATTGCAATCATAAAATAATGGAGAAGAATAACCTTTCAGTTAGGTTGAACTTTTCGTATGTGGAGGGAATGAGAAAACGTTTTGAGAAAAATCAAGTGACTCGGGAGAGAAATAAACTAAACACTGAAGGTCGTGCATCTTGACGGCGACCTCACTTGAATCTGTGAGCAATAAAGTTTCAAGCGCGGATCTAGGGGATTGTGAGGTCAGACTACCCTGGAATTAGCGGAACTGATTATCCTATTTTTATCAAATTCATTTTTTTCAAAATCGTACGCTGACCTCCTGATGAACCCCATCCTTGAGAAAAATTCTAGATCCTATAGTGTCGTTTTCTGTTGAAATGAACAACAATTCAAAAAGGTAAGAATAAGAAAAATTCTCATGACAAAGGTATAGTCGTTTATGTACAAAACTATTCGAAAAAATAAAGATTCTGATTTTGTTTGATTTGACTTTTCGTACGTGTGCTCGATATCCCAGGGTTTTTTTTTTGTGTCGCCTGCGAAGCAAAGCGACACTTTGGGATCGTTTTGTTTGGTGTCCGTCTGTCTGTCACACTTGGATGTCGCATCCTATATAACAAGGATTCCTAAGTGTCACTGTTTGGAATGATTTTTAGTGCCGTAGTTACATGTACGTGCAATATGTAACAAACCAAGAAAGAAAAGAAAAGATGGAAGAGAGAAATGGAATTGCTAGAAAGAAGACCAGTGAGACCAGTACATATGAAAGGATCTTAACAGCCCCCCCCCCCCCCCCCCCCCTCCTCCTCCCAAAGGTTTGACACGTGTAGACAGATAGAAATTTCTGATAGTGTATATAGAACAAATAGGGCTAGCAAAAAATTTATCAACAAGTTAAATGAAAAGTGTCTATGTGCAAACGTGTGATTAGTACATGAATTGACTCAAAAATGTTGACATACAACATGCAAATCTTATGTATTTATAAAAAATGTTACATTTGATTAATGTTCGATATTGTTTTAAAAGTTGTCTTTTATTCGAAAGTTTCGTTTTAAAACAAATTGAAATTGATAGAAAAAATATAAATATAGGCCGATTATAACTGTTGAGATTTCAATTATTTTAAAGTATTATTTATATAGAATACTTGAAAATGTAGGATAATGGCGAGGATAATCACTTTTCCCGAAAAATTCATAGTTACTTAGATATACGGGATTCCGGCGAATCGTCGCTGTTTAGGTTAAAAATCAGCATTTTGTGTTGTTCAACATTTATT
The DNA here is from genome assembly GCA_033119305.1 of Pinctada imbricata. Lineage (NCBI taxonomy): Eukaryota > Metazoa > Mollusca > Bivalvia > Pterioida > Pteriidae > Pinctada > Pinctada imbricata. The sequence goes on from VSWD01000003.1 coordinate 16,534,598, forward strand.
ATGCGAAATATCATTTCATATTATATAACCAGGATGTAACGTCGATTCTGATTGGCTGACGCGCGAGTCATTATTTTCCGATAATGACTGCTGACGGAAGATAATGACTCGGTGTGGTATTTGTCATGATTTCAGTGTTTACGATAAAATTTAAGATAGTTATTTTGTTTAATTTTAACAGTTTAGATACATTTTTCACAAAAAAGAATAATTAATTGATGAATTCTTGATTAGAAATGATATGCTCATATCCTTTTGAATCATTATTTTAATCATATGTATTCATAAGATCCGTTATATAATATAACAAATAAGGACTTGGCCTCGGTCATTATGTCATTATAATGACCCGATGAGATTTGTAATATCGATCCGGCCTTCGGCCTCGGTCAATATTACAAACCTCATCGGGTCATTATAATGACATAATGACCTCGACCAAGTCCATATTTGAATGTACTAATCTTGATTATATTGCCGAAGTACGGGTATCAAAACCGTGAATGGACCAACGTATTACATGTACAACAAGACGTTATGATGCGAGGTCCATGTACAATGTAAATATCTACATCAAAGTATTCGATTTCTGGTATTCGTGAAATAAACATGCATAGAAGATCAATATATCATCAACAGAAATATATGTATTCATTTGATATATACATGTACACATATTTGTACCGGATATACACACTGAAGTATGACGTCGTCGTACCATAATTTGGACGTCGTCAGATTCTTAGCTAAAACGTCGAGTAACGTCATGCCAAAGTTTTCAAAGAAGATTTATGGCATTTATCCATGACGTATACATACACATCATATATCATTTTGTTCAGAATGAAATGTTCTATCGTAATTCGTTGAAAAATAAAATAGCCATATTTTTCACTTAAGGGTGGTTTTCGCTTGACGGCCGTCATATAAAAAGAGGGCATGCGTAATACAGTGGACTTCCGTGCTCTGCCGACTGTAACGAGCCCATGTATGTAATCACCCGAGGAGTCCGACTGACATTCAGAGAGGACAGGTGGTCGGGGCCCTGTCTTCTCTAAAGAGGTTTGGACAGGGCCCGTCATGGAGTCCCGTCGTCACAGTCAGTCAGAGTGTGAGTTTCAAGGATGCGCTTGTACAATACTTAAGATTGGTCAAGTACCAAGCCTAGTGTCCGTCTGGTGACACTAGGATCATATCCACCATATAAAAGGCGTTTGATGATTCTGACGCATTTTCGATGGTTATGCTACCTACCTTTGATCCGTCTAATTTTGTCATATCACCATAAAAGACAGGTTGTGTAATGCCCAAAGTAATGTACTCTGTTGCGTGTATAGATCCGAAGTTTAAAAGAAGTTGACTGTAATTTTTGTAAAATTTCCAGAAAGTCTTAACTAGTTTATGAAAGCGGAAACCTTGACCTAAAAGTTTTTTTTTGTAATTTGTAAATTTCTACTGTGAAAATCCAAAATATCAGTACATGCTCTAGCGTACCGGATGAGCTGTGATATGTAAATGCCGTATGACGGTAATCTTGGAACATCACCGTCAAGCCAGAGGAAATTTACTATGTTGAATTCAAAATCATCCCTTTTGTCATATACACTTGTATGAATCTTTCCGTTTACAATCTTGATATCTAGGTCCAAAAATGGTGTTTCTGTATTTGTAACGTTTGCCTTGTTAAGTGTTAATTCTTGTGGATAAATTTCATTCTTATATAATTCAAAAGCAGGATTGTCAATGGTTAGAATATCATCCAGATACCTAGGAGTATTATTGAAACATTTCAGATCATCAAAGGGGTAGGGTCACGAAGCCCGATATTGGCCCTAATTTTGAACATTGTACTTCAAAGAATTTTTAACTGTGATTTGACATTTTGAATCGTTCTCCACTGAATCACGAATTTATCTTTCGTCAACATTGCGTTTATCAATAGGTCTCACTCTCATATCGGGAGTTCGCTTCTTTTCATATGGTGCAGGTTTTTGTTTTTATTTGCTTTGGTTCCTGTTTTATCCTGATTTTGTATGCCTTCGGTTTCTGATTTTCTGAATTATCGATTTTGTACTGTAGACAGGGATATGGTCTTTATCCATATTTGTCATTTCAGCCCTTTGAAAACACCGAAATTGGTCATATTCCGCGAAATTGATGCAAAAACTACATATTTCTATAAAATCAGCAATGGCCGCATGCATTAACTAGGAAGAAAAAGGTGTATGTGAAAGATTATCATTATATCCTTTTGTCATAAACGTTTTATCTCAATTAACGCATGCGGCCATATTGAATTCTTCCACAAAAGACAATATTCCAAGCAATTTTCGCCATATTTTGTCAATAACGTCAAAATGACGTCACTTCATGACGTCATTACAGTTAAATGGCACCATGTTTGGTGATATTTTCCTTTTCATTAAAAGCGGTGAACATTCGTTTATTTTCATGAGAGATATCAAGTATTCCCATGAAATTTATTTCTAGAGAAAAATCGAGGGCCGATTTAGGGGTCTCGTGGCCCTACCCCTTTTCTTTGCTTTTGAAGATTTTGGATAAATTCTTTTTCATAAGTGTATAAAAATAAATCTGTAACAAGTGACGCAGAGTAAGTACCCATAGGAATTACTACAACCTGCTTGTATAGATCCTCACCAAATCTTACATAAATATTGCCCAAGAGGAAGGACAAGACATTACACAGGTCACTACATGTCCATGATTTGATTGATTTGTAGTCTGTCGAGGAAAAGAAACCCTTCGATTCAGATGTACAAATGTAAGTTTTCCGCTCTCTGATGAGATTAGATAATCGATCATTAATTTTGTCATGAGGAAGTGTGGTGTACATATTAGAGAAGTCGTATGAAGAAATCGTATTGGCTTGGAAATTTCCAGATTTCATTTTGTCAATCACATCCCCTGAATTCTTAATAGACCAAAATCAATTTACATCGTTCCTGTTAGAACCGTTTCATAAGATCTAGTTATGTGATCTTTTATAGCAGTAAGTGCTGACGTCTGATTTCTAGACTGAATTGTAGTGAAGCAGTTACTAGAATTAGCAATAAATCGAAATTTGCAAGGAGACATGTGCAGTTTCGGTATGCAATATAGTGTTGGGAGATCCACTTTAGAAATAGAGATATTGAATGAAGACAGTTCACTGTTATGCTTGCTTAAAATGTTAGATGCACTTTCATTGCTTTTGATATATGTATAAGTAGACGAAAGTTCCGAAACCAAAGTTGATACGTAGTAATGTTTTTAAATGATAATGGTGTTGTTTGGCTGCTTTATCAGCTGGTGCAAAGACACATTTCTCATGTAATTTACTTAGTTTGGATTTGAAATATCTTTCTGATTTGGAACGTGGATTTTGAAAAAGATGAGGGTTTTTATGGAAGTTATCTATTCGAATATCCGTTATACCTAAAATGAGGTTTTCCAGTCATTCAGAGCATGCGGTTCGACTCCTTCTGATTGACACCATCTTTTCGTATAATTTTCAAAGGCTTCCGTAAGCACCTCACGGCTTTTGAGAAAATCTATCTTGGATGGGATTCTATACTAAGATCCTTTTTAAAGAGGACAACGGAGCTGCCTGTCTTGGATAATTGAAAAGTCACCTGTAACAACATGGCCAGCTGGTTTGTAGAAATATCAAATTAACCAGAAAATGATTATAATACAAAATAATTAACTCCCTATCAATTATACTTTCTGAGAATTGGTGTTCACAAAATTATATAGACTTATACATGTATATGAGAAAATGACAACACCAAATTTCAAAGACCCTTGGGTTCAGGGGCTCAAACAAAATATCAGGCACACAACATGACGATAGACTGATTATAATGCAAAAAGAGTTAGCTCTCTATCAATTATACTTTCTGAGTATCAGGTGCACAACTAGACCACAGACTTATTGTAATGCAAAAAGGAGTATCTCTCTACCAATTGTACTTTCTGAGAATTGGTGTTCACAAGATAACATAGCTATAAAGAAGAAAATGACCACACCCATTTTGAAGACCCTGGGAGTCAGGTGCTCAAACAAAATATCAGGTTCCGACTGGGCCAGATGCTGATTATATTACAAAAAGAATTAACTCTCTATCAATTATACTTTCTGAGAATTGGTGTTCCAAAGATTACATTGAAATATATAGAAGAAAATGACCACATCCATTTTCGAAGACCTTGGGGGTCGGGGACTCAAACAAAATATCAGGCACACAACATGACCATAGACTGATTATAATGCAAAAAGAATAAGCTCTCTATCAATTATACTTTCTGAGTATTGGTGTTCACAATGTTACATAGAGTTAAATAGTAGAAAATGACCACACCCATTTTCAAAGACCCCTGGGGTCAGGGGCTCAAACAAAATATCAGGTGAACAACTAGACCATGAACCAAGCTAAATGCAAAAAGAGTTAAGTTTCTATTATCTATGGTATCAGAGGAGTTGCAATCACGTAAAAGATGTTAACAGACAGACAGACGGACGGACGGACGGACGGACGCCGGACAACATTGTATTGCAAAAGCTCGACTGGTCTTTGACCAGTAGGGCTAAAAATAAATTTCCTTTATTAGCATATGGATTTCTTTAATCAGAAAATGAATTTCTTATATTAGAAAATACAATAACGAGTTTTGTACACTTTTGCTTGCCATATACTAGTCCTTCAATTGAAAATCACATGAGCTTCAAATGCATCATGACGCCAAGGTAAGATTCAAAGTGCCCAGTTGCAATTGATGCCCTAACAGTTATTAGCAGTATTCTAAAAATGGAACAACATTGCGTGCCTGTTTATATACTGTATGCTGAAAATAGAGCATTGGCTGCATATTCACATTAGATTAGAATACAATAAACTGTCTTAAATTTACCTAGTAATCATTTTTATTTCAAAATATAAGAATTAAAATTATTATTATTTCTCTGTAGCAAGTATCTCACAGAAACTTATATACATGTATTAATCTTGTACAAATATACATGACTATCCCGCAGAATTACATTGCAAAAACCTTAAACCTTTTTCAGTAGACGGACCGCCTACTGGGGGCCCAGAATGAACAAGGTCATATATGTGAAATGTGACTACAACCTCAAATATGTGATTGTGACCTTGACCTACACGGGTTGTTGTGTCATATCATGGTTGACCCCAAATACTTTGCATTGACCTTGAATGTGACCTTGACCTGCATGGGGTGCCGAGTCTCATAATGTTTAATCATCTGTGAAAGTTTATAATGTATGCAAGTAAATTGTGAACATATGTATGAAAGTGTGAAAACTAGATGAAAGCCCCCTTCTCACCTCCACGGATCGAGCCACGACTCCGCTACGACTCCAAAACAGATCAATCAGTGGCGAGTCGGGACGCAAAATGTTCGATGAACCATGAACCTACGACACCAGTACGGATTGCTACGGGTTGACACGAATCGAGTACGGATAGCTACGGATATCGTTCCGACATTACTACGGATCGCAACGATAATAATAATAATGATAGTAATAATACTTTATTTTGAGAGGGTAACACAATTAGCATAGGCTATTCTCCCTTGTGGCCCTCTAAAACAATATTTACAATATGTACAAAAAAATGATATAAAGAAGAAAGGGAATACAATAACGTAAATACATTTGATGAAAAGATTGAGTGGTTACATAAGTACGTGCTATGTAGTTCTTTTTGACTTTATGTGTTCAGAAAGCAATTTTTTAAAAGACGTGAGAGAATTTGCACTTCGTAATGAAAGTGGTAATTTGTTCCATAATTGAACACCTGAAAACTGAAAACTTCTCTTGAAATTCTCATGATGGGGCCGAGGTAAATTCATAATCAAATTCGTTGAAGATCTCAAAGTATAGACGTCCGAATTTTGAAAAGAGAAAAGATTTGATACGTAAGATGGACATAACCCATGTACCGACTTGAAAAGAAGCACACCTTTATTATACTCAGTCCTTTCATATACATTTAACCAATTCAGTTGTTGAAAAAGAGGTTGTGACGGCGAGTCAGGAGGGGCATCTAAAATTATTCGAGCTGCATATTTCTGCAATTTTAGTATCTCTCCATGTTTCCTTTTGATGTATTGCCCCAAACAGTCAAGCAATAGTCGATTGATGGCAGAATGTATGCATTAAAGAACATTTGTCTGTATTCTATTGAAAGAAATGGTTTTATTCTCCTAAGCAACGAAAGTTTCGATGATATATTTTTACCTATCGCATCGACATGAGTTGTATAATCAAGATTAGAGTCTATGAATACGCCTAGTATTTTTTCATTTGTAACTTTTCATTTGTGACATTTTCTAATTTATAAGAGTTAATAGTAATATCGATTTCATTACTAGGAAGTCTTGCTAATTTTTGTCTGGATCCAATTATCATGCATTTTGTTTTTAATTCGTTTATTTTCATTTTATTCTCTTCACACCAATTTTGAACATTTTCCATATCTTTGTGCATATTGTTCTCAATGGGTTTTACATTTGCAGCGGAATCATGCATTGTTGCATCATCGGCAAACAGATCAAGTTTTGTGTACTTTATATGTAATGGAAGATCATTTATATAAAGTAGAAAAAGGACGGGTCCTAAAAGCGAACCTTGGGGTACACCAGAGGTGATGTTCTGGCGCTCTGAAAATATGTTTCCGATATATACATTTTGATACCTGTCCTTTAAGTACGATCTGAACCAATCAAGTGTATTATCATGAATGTTATATAGTGTAACCGTAATTTATTTCTTTTTCATTTTTAATCTTTAATTGTCCCCCAACTATTGCGTAACTTGTATTTTTGACCATTTTATGTGTTTTGTTAAGCCCCTATAATAACATGTTTTGTAAGCCAATTTTTACTCCTCCGACCTGACCTGCTTCCCTGATATTCTGGAGGAGGAGACAGTAAATATTTGTGTTGTTGCTAGGTAACTGGAGGAGGAAATTTGATTCCATATAAATAGGCCGACCTTAATTTTACCTCAGTTTTAGTTTTGTTTTAGTTTTGTATAGTTTAGCTTTGCTTTGTGGACTATTGAAATGATACAAACTCTTTATGTGGATATATTTTCATGTTTTTATCATCTGTAAATAATCATCATGTTCATCGTCGTGTTAATAAAGTATTAACTTTATACCAGCGTCTTATTTCAACAAAGACTTGTGAAAGTGTAGTGTCCGTACGTCAAAAGTTATCAGTGTGTTCGTCACAAAGTGAGAAGCAGCAGACATTTCATTGGTGTGGTTATTTGGTTTCTTATCCCAAAAACTTTAACAAAGAGATGAACGTCAGAGTGTCTGTCTGTTCGTCCACGTTACAATGGTGGCAGCGGTGGGATAAAGAAAACCAGTGATATTCTACTGGGATTAAGAAAACCAGTGATATTCAACTTGGATAAACTGAACCAGTGAAAGTGAGCTTGGAAATCACTATCAATGAACTTGGATTAACTTGGATCTTTTAAACTGTGACAATTCATTTTGGAGCTTTTGTTCTGTTAATTATTTTCCTTTAGAATTTTAAATGTACAAAATGTATGTATATTGACGGATTTATACTCACACGGATTATTAATTTGGGATTTATACACAAACTGTAAGTACATTTTCATTTGTACTTTTTGACTTTTTTTCGTGTACAATGACTTCGTACGGACGAAGCAGACGACATCAAGTGCCTGTTTTTGACTTTAACGAAGATGGCAGTCTGGTTAACAAGAAAAGCGTAAACATTCATCTTTACAAAGAATGCCCGAATTGTTATGCTGTTTTTCTGAAACGTGACAATGTTCAAGTTTATCGCCGGGAAGATGGATCCATAGCTTCAACCTTTCTCAAGTGCCCAGCGTGTGGATGCCGAAGTCGTGTGTGTTGGCCTAATATCTAAACGACTTATTTTGAGCAGTGCTATTTGCGACTTTCAAATTTTTCTATGGATACTTTCTCATATTGCCGAAGTGAAATGAACATTTATTCGATTGGAGAGCGATTTCAGCTAAAGCGTGAAACAGAAGCAAAGAACTGTGTTCGTTGCAATGTGTGTTCGAACTTGTATGCGAAAGAAATATCTATTGTTCGCATTGTGAAAGGAAAATTCTGTGAAATTACGAATACAAAGTGTTTTATTTGTTTAATTTGCGCGCGAGTAGTGAAAGTTCCGCAAGAGATTCAAAATCATTGTGTTGATGGTGTAGTGATGCAGTAATTTTCAGTACTTTGCAACGCTGGATCTGTACTTTTTCTTTGTGATAGTGACACATATTGTTACGTTATGCTTTATAATTTTTGATCCAAATGAAGTGAAGTTTACCAAAATGGATACAATTACAAATGTGAAAACTCCGAGAAGAAGTGATGTGCGACGTAATTTGTTGACCGAGTTCAATGAGGCTGATTCCCAGGAATGCAGAACACAGCTAGTAGAGCTGCAACGAGTCGGGACCTTCTCGATTCGGTTCGATTTCGATTATTATGTCTCGATTCGGTTTTTTTTCAGTTCGATTTTTTTGCAACATAATTTTCCAAGGATATTTAATTTTTTTTCCTTTTATTTGAAAAATTTAATCTCAATCTTAAAAAAAACCATGTGCATCACTATATACCCCCATCATTTTATGGCGGGGTATAAAAGTGCATAAAATACCCAGTTCATGTGAAAGCACTGTATGATATATATGTTTATGTATCATGTGGAAATATTATTCAAGCCACACCCCCCCCCCCCCTTTCCACAGAACGGCCTTCTGGGGATATAAATTCAATACTGTGTAAAAAAGATAAATGATAACTAGCCAGTTTGCACAAAGAAAAGCATAGGTAAAATACTCTAAAAGAGGCAATTTTCAATTTGGGGTAGCACTAGCGCGCTCGTTGAAATGCGGTAAAAGTCGCTTTTCGAATTTCCTCTGACCCTGTATTTTCTTACGAATTGCTAGGTAAATGCACTTGAAAGGTTCACTTTTTATTCTAAATCAACACCTTAAATTATTCTTATTGGGAATCCTGCGATTTGTGGGAATTGTGAACACTTTAAAGTTGAAATTAGAACGTTTTTCTGCATTATTTAGACTATACGACTCGAATCGTTTCTGACCACTACGACTCGCGATTCGAGTCAGAGCTAAGAATCGCGATTCTCGGTGCACCGCGGTGAATCGTTGCAGCTCTAACAGCTAGGTGATTTTTATGTGAATACACCTCAGCCGGAAGTGTTGGCGACGTCACTTGAAGAGCGTGGTGATGGATGGTGGAATTTCTTTAAATTCTGGATGTTTATGGTGTCCCTTTTTGTGATTGTGATTAGCGGTGTTTATAGATTCCTTCCAGGACAGTTCTTCTTATCGTTATCACGGGAACTAATTCTTATTTGTACTATTTCGGTGCTTTGTGTGATTTTATTGAGTGTGATTTGTAAAGTCTGGAGAAGTAGTCGTCGAGCAATTGAAGATGAAAGTCCGTTACGCACCGGAAGAAGAACACCAGTTAGGAACGGAGCTACAACACCAAGGGAAGCAATAGGACAAACGGTATCAACTCTCAACATCCAAGTGAAAAGAGTATTTACGGGAGACGGGTCGACAATATGGAGTGAATTTATTCGCTATTTCGAGAATGTAGCCAATCTTAATCAGTGGCCGGCTCAGCGAATGAGAAGTGTTTTGTTGACAACATTGAGGGGTCAAGCAGAAACTTACGCATATGGACTTCCGGAAAATGTTCTTGGAGATTATCAATGCTTGAAAAATGCTTTGAACAAGAGATTTGGGCACACAGCTCTCAAGGAGAGCTACATAGCGGAGGCAAAGTTACGCAGAAAGAGAACAAATGAATCTTTTCGAGATTTCGGGCAGGCTGTCGAAGACCTATATCGCAGAGCGTATCCAACTAACCGGGAAACTGTAGGGAGTAACAGTCTGAAAACCTTCCTAGATAACTGTAGTGATAATGAGGACTTCCGGTTATCAGTGAAGAGAACACGTCCTAAAAATGTACAGGAAGCGGTTACTGCGGCGATGCAAGAAGAGTGCATCAGAATTGGGGAGTCCGAAGCTTACAAGCCTACGAAGCAAGTCAGAAGGGAGCTATACTATGTGAAGAATCAGTATGCCGACCGTAAACCAAACTTCGATGTGCAACGGCAACAAGAAGTACAAGGAAACGGTGGGAGAAGAAAATGTTTTGCTTGTGGATCAGAGAGTCATTTAAGAAATCGTTGTCCTAAGATCAACTCAGCACCAACTGCTAATACCGGAAGTGGCGGAAGTTCAAGGCAGGGAAACTTCCCGCCGCCGAGGCAGTAGGCCATGCGTCGGACGGCCACATTATTAGGCCTAGTACGGATTTATCACGTCGTTCTTCATTCTCGAGGGTTAAAGTAGCCAACAACAGAGATGATGTAAATAGGGTTTCAAGGCAGGAAACTTGCATAAATCTCGGCGAAATTCCAAGAAGAGAAGCTACAGAAGAAACAAAAGAATTGCTGATTGTGCAAACAGAAAAGAGCAATAATATCAAGATTAATGCATCGAGAAATCGAATTGGTTTCTTTGTTGATGGACTTGTTCAATGTACATCAGTCACGTGGAAACTAGATACCGGGGCGAAGAAGACCTTCATCACAGAAGACCAATTCTACAAGATACCCCCTGAAAATAGACCAATACTAGAGCCTGCAAGGACAAAGTTTGTAAATGCAAGTGGCCAAACTTTGAAAATTTTAGGAACAGCTTATATGACACTAAACTTTGACAATTTTGAAACTGACTTTAGAATCTTTGTTGGTGGAGTGACTCAGAATTTGCTCGGAGAAGATTTTCATGCGAAATTCAAGTGCAATTGGGACTATATAGATGGTGGCCTGCGAGCAAAAATTCCAGATGATGACGAGCATTCAAGAACTACGAATTGGATTACAACATGTGAAAGTACAACTGTTTTGCCTGGATACGAAGTTGTCGTGAAATGTACATTTTCGAAAACTGAGGACAAGAATGGAATACCTCTAGTGCTAACACAGTTCACGAAAACTTATGAATTGGTTGTAGCAAGGACATTGCTAAATGCAAACAATGAAACTGTATACATCAGATTGTTTAATCCAGGGAGCGAAGCTGTGACCGTGAAGGAGAATGCACACGTAGCCATATTTTCTCCAGTTCTTAACGTAGTAGAGAAAAGACAGAATGAGGTAGCGGAAGTAAATTTTGTGACGGAAGGTGATCCTGTGAATTTACCTGAACATTTGATTCCATTGTATGAGGAAGGACGAACTCATCTCTCGGAACAAGAAGCTGTGGAGTTCAGGGAATTTTTGAAGAGAAGAGCGAGAACGTTCTCTGACCCGAGTGGAAAAAGGGGGAGAACAACTCTTGGAGAACATTGTATTGTTCTGACAGACAAGCAACCGTTTAAAGAGGCCAACAGAAATATGCCTTTATTTAAACGTGACATTTTGGAAAAGGAAATCCAAAAGTTGAAGGACATGGGTCTTATAGAGAAATCCCAAAGTCCTTGGTCATCTCAGCTTGTCTTAGCTCAGAAGAAGGACAAGTCGTGGAGGGTATGTGTGGATTATCGAAGGCTTAATGCAAGGACCATTAAGGACGCATATCCCATACCGAGGATAGATGACAATTTAGATACTTTGTCAGGATCAGTTTGGTTTACTTCGCTTGATTTAGATTTGGCCTATCATCAAGTGCCACTGCGAGAATCAGATAAGGAGAAAACGGCTTTTGCAACACCAAGAGGAGGACTTTATCAGTATAAAGTTATGCCTTTCGGGCTATGCAACGCACCTGCAACATTTCAGAGAATTATTGAGAAGGCATTGTCCGGATTACAATGGAACATAGTAGTCTTATACCTTGATGATCTCATCGTTTTTGGTAAGAGCTTTGATGCAGCTCTTGACAATCTAGACCAAGTATTTGACAGACTGGATCATGCAAACTTAAAGCTTAAAGCAAAGAAATGCTTTTTCTTCAGACAGGAAGTAGAGTTCTTGGGACATATTGTTTCCAACCATGGTATCAAAACTGATCCGAGGAAGATTGAAGCTGTAAAGAACATACCTATCCCGAAAAACGTGACAGAATTACGCCAGTTTCTTGGATTGATGTCGTACTACCGAAAGATTATTCAAGGAATTGCAAGTACTGCAAAGTGTTTACATGTGCTCACAAGTAAAAATAGTGCATGGAACTGGACAGCTGAATGTGATCACGCATTTCATGAGCTACGCAGTAAACTTATCCGAGCACCTATATTAGGCTACCCGGATGTAAACGGTGGTCCATTTATCTTAGATACGGACGCGAGTAACCGATCAATTGGATGTGTATTATCTCAAATACAAGATGGAAAGGAGAGGGTTATGCAATATGCGAGCCGTACCTTAAATAGCCATGAAAAGAACTATTGCGTTAATAGGAAAGAGATGCTTGCCGTTGTTTATTTTGTGAAATATTTCAAACATTATCTACTTGGGAGAGAGTTTATTTTGCGTACAGACCATGGATCTCTTACTTGGCTTCATAGGTTCAAGGATCCAGACGGACAAGTCTGTAGATGGCTGCAACAGCTTGGATCGTATAACTTCAAAATTATACATCGACCCGGAAATAGACATTCAAATGCTGACGCTATGTCGAGACTTCCGGTTGAAAACGGAAGTGAAGATGATGTTGTATGCCGACAGTGTAAACGCAGGATAAACGAAGTATATGACGGCGAAAGTGAAACTCACATACAAGACCTGAGAGACAAAGCTCATGATAGCATGATAAACGATGACGATGTTAACATCGGTGCTTTGTTCAGTGTAACCCAAGAGACGCCGAAGAAAAAGGGTCGAGTAGAAAACCGACCGAAACGAGCTAAGGCAAAAAAGGTGCCAGACAGCGTTCTGACTTTTGACTGCATACGCGAGAAACAGAAAGATGATGAAGGAATTGGTCCTATCCTGAAATTATTTGAGTCACGTCGAATGGATGAAAAACCAACTCATCAGGAGTTATCCTCCCTTAATCCCGAAAGTAAATTTTGGCATGAGCGATGGGAATTATTGGAAGTTCATAAGGGAGTTTTGTGTATTCGGTGGATAGGAAACCAGGAAGATAGATTAAGAATTTGTACACCCAAATGTTTACGTGAAGATATATTGTGGCATCTTCATGATGCTCCCACATCTGGTCACATGGGTATACGAAGAACAACACTTCGAGCCGTAAATTCATCATATTACTGGCCCCGAATGAAGCAGTTTGTGCGAGATTACGTTAAGTCATGTGATATCTGCGAAGAACGTAAAAATCCCGGACGCAAGAAGCGAAACTATATGGAAACGTATATTGCAGGGGGACGATTTGAGCGAGTTGCTGCTGATATAGCTGGTCCTTTTCCAAAATGATTAACGTCTTCCAATTCAATAGCATCATTTTTGAACAGATTAAATTTCAGCATGGACCAGACATGCACGTTTCGGGTACTTAACCCTCGTCAGTGATCCTCAATCTAAACAATGAAATAAGGCCAAAGAGTGTGAAAAATATTATGTCCCAAAATGTACCAAAAGACGTAGCAGGACGGGTGGGATATGATGCTACAGGACCCACGTTTTAGAAATTTCAAGATTTTTTGATAACAGAAATTTTCGAATGCGTTGAAGAGACAGACGATCAACCGAAGTTGATCGAACTTGGCTACATGTGCCCTCGGGGACTCCTGGTCCACCAGCAGTGACACTCACCAAGTTGTTCAAATGATTAACGTCTTCCAATTCAATAGCATCATTTTTGAACAGATTAAATTTCAGCATGGACCAGACATGCACGTTTCGGGTACTTAACCCTCGTCAGTGATCCTCAATCTAAACAATGAAATAAGGCCAAAGAGTGTGAAAAATATTATGTCCCAAAATGTACCAAAAGACGTAGCAGGACGGGTGGGATATGATGCTACAGGACCAAAGCTAAACATGACAATGTTTATATTCTTGTGATTTCCGATTATTTCACGAAGTTTGCAGAAGTCTATCCTATTCCAAACATGGAGGCAAAAACGGTAGGTGATGTATTCTTTCGAGGATGGATCAAAAGATACGGTTGTCCGTATGAATTTCACAGCGACCAGGGAACTCAGTTCGAAAGTCAAGTATTTCAACATTTGTGCACCATGTTTGACATAGTCAAAACACGAACGACACCGTCACACCCACGTCCAGACGGAATGGTGGAAAGATTAAACAGAACTATAAAGGAGATGCTCTCAAAGTATATCGAAATAAAACAGACGAATTGGGATGATTATGTTGACTGTGTTGTGATGGCTTACAATTCTTCAGTTCACGAAACTACAGGTATAACACCGTACAGAATGTTATATGGAACTGAAATGACTATGCCAGTGGACTTACAGACGGAATATACAGATATCGGTAAAACTGACGTTATTTCAGCAAGTGAATATGTAACGAACTTGTGCAGAGACTTAGAAATAGTTCATAAAATTGCTCGGGAGAAAACATCGAAAGCTGTGCTTAAACAGAAGAAACATTACAATAAAAATGCAGTGCACATTACTTATAGTGTTGGGGATGTCGTGAGAAGATTCCAACCAAAGCAAGTTGTCGGGACTAAGCTTAAACTTGCTAGAAACTGGACTGGGCCATGGATTATTACTAAAAAGTTTAGTGATGTTTTATTTGAAATAAAACACTCTCCAAAAACAAAGGCAGCTGTTGTGCACGCAGACAATCTGAAAAAGTTTCATGTAAGAAAAACTGCGAAAACAAAACTTGAGCGCATCCTTAAACAGCAAGATCCGCCAATAAAATATGTTCAAGTTCCAGTGCTAAGTCCTCCTCCGACTTCAAAAGATACCGCCGCAGCGCCGACCGCGAGTGACTCCAGTTCACCCAAAACAAAAGATCTTTCCCACGGCCAGGTGCACGTTGACCAATCACGTGACATACAGCATTCCCCTATACAGCGGCGCACTAGACGGGGTAGAGTCATTCTGTTACCTAAGCGATATGAATAAAGTGCTATGTGACCAATGTGGAACTCTCTTTACTAGAAAGGACAATTTTAAGCGACATTTTTTAGAAAACCATGGAGATGTTAAAAAAAATAAAAGTTCCATCTTTTAATTGTATGTTATGTGACAAAATTTTCACAAGGAGAGAGAACTTAAAACGACATATGCAGAGAGCACATGCAGACTTTGAAAACGAGTTGATTGACTCATTTCAATTGTTTTAAGATGGAGAAAGATTACGAAGACATTTCCTCTAGTGAGGATGAAGCGATATTTGGAGAGAACGAGGAACAGAACATTGGTACCAATTCAACTTCTCCTTCGCGTGAGGAAAACAGTGACAAAAGTCTAAATGACTCGAAGTCCGAGAAAATGTGTCTAGATGATGCCGATTCTGAGGGAACTGTAGAAGGTGGAATACAATGCCTGAGTGAAATTTCGGAGACGAACGAACGTAGTGATACTACATGTATCACACATACCATTGGATTCACTATGACTAAGGACATGATATACCAAAATGGGAATGTGGTAAACGAACGAAGATATTTAGACTTTTATTTTAGTGAGGGACTTGATCCAAGAGTAGTCAATGTGTGCGATATCGCTGAAGAATGTTTACGTGAAATCCCTGTGCATATGCGTGAACTAAGAAGGCAGTGGTACGGACCCTCCACGGACAATCGAGAAGAAGAAGACGCAGAAGTAGACGATCCGAGCGATCACATCTAAGAATGAAAACGGACATTCATATACTCTAGTCGGGGAGCTAGTGGGCCCCCCATGCACCCCCTTGAGTACTTTTTTCACGGGTACCAAAAGGTTCCTTAGGGTCTACAGAAACGGTTTCCAGGATGTACTCAAAAATAAACTCATTTAGGCTATGTTTTTTTCGACCGTTTCCATGGCAACCCCCTGCTAAAGTCACGAAAGCACAATTAGTTAAGTAAAATAGCCATATCTTGGCCAAATGTTGAGCTAAACATCTGTAATTGGTATCAATATAAGGAGGAAAGGTTGTTCTATTAATCACGTGATCATATGCAAAATAATTAATTTGCATATTCATGAATATTCATGAATTCAAATAAAATTCCTTGAAAAATATATACAAATCGACACTTCATTTCGTTTTTGCTCCTAAGCTCTATAGTTTTATCTATGATCGTTATTAGATTATATAATAAATATAAACAAAGTCTTCTATCTCCAATGACATAATATTTGGCTCAATATTTTAGTTCAATGGCTTCTAAATTGATGTTTTTACAGAAAAATGACTATTTTAAGTAAGAAAAGCTGATTTTGTATACTAATTATAAGATATTTACTACTTATAAAATCGAATATCTGAACCTGTTTTCTAGTGTATTTTCATGTTTTTCTCATGTAATAAATGTTAACAAAACATGATATATGTATTTTTGGTAATTTTGGGGCAAAAAACCTTATTTTTCAGTGAAAAACAACAGATATCTGGATATCATTTATTAAAGGCAAGCAGTTCCTGTAATCTATAAATGAAACGTATATGCTGATGTAATTTCATGGTTCTAAGATCCGTTTTGTGTTAGAAGTGAAAAATTTTACTGTTTTCTGCTATTTTTGGTTAAAATGTCGGTTTTTCATCCTAAATTTACAAATTTCTGAGAAATATTCTAAATATGATTTACAATTCAATAATACAGTATAATCAACCAATAATATAGCAAAGCCACTCAATAGCATGGTCTTTCAACTTTTACCACTTAATAATAACATAGCAAAACCACTAAATAACATAGTAGTTTGACCCTTTATAAAATAAAAAAAAAAACATCTCAATACAGTGTAAACACCTATTGACATAGCAAAACCACTCAATAAAGACACTATTTGACCCTTAACTATATGAAAATCACTAAATAATACAGCATAGCCAAACAATAACATAAAAAAAAACACCCAATAACGTGATGGTTTGACCCTTTGTTATAACAAAACCACTTACATTTGTAATAACACAGCATATCCACCTTATAACTTAGCATTACTACATAATAACGTGATGATTCGATCCTTTATTGTAACAAAACCACTCAATAACACAGAATTACCACCCCAAAACATAGCATTACTTATCCATAGCGTGACGATTTGACACTTTATTATAACAAAACCGCCAAATAACTTAGCATAACTAGTTAATAAGATGGTCGTTTGACCCTTAATTATATCAAAACCACTCCATTACACAGCATAAGCACCCAATAACATAGCATTACCACTCAAAGACGTGATGGTTTGACACTTTATTGTAACAAAACCACTTAATAACACTGCATAATCACCCAATAACATAGCATTACCACTCAATAACAATCTTTCCTCGTTCTCTCTATGGAACCAGGACTGTTTTAATGTGGATTTTAGCAACATAAAGGGTCAAACAGACATGCTAATCAGTGATTTGATACAATAAAGGGTCAAACCATCACGTTATTTGGTGGTTTTGTAATGTGATTTGGTACTCATGCTTTGTTCTTGAGTGGTTTCATGATAAAAAAGAGGCAAACGACCACGTTATTGAGAAGTTATTTGGTGGTTATGGTGTGATATTAAGTGGTTTTGTAATAGTAAAGTGTCAAATTATCACGTTATTGAGTAAGAATGCTAAGTTATTTGGTGGCTATACTATGTTATTCAGTTGTTGTGTTATAATAAAAGATCAAACAATCAGGTTATTGAGTGGTAATGCTAAGTTATTGGGTAGCTATGCTGTGTTATTGAGCGGTTTTGCTAAGATAAAAATCAAATCATCACGTTATTTTGTGGTAATGCTAAGTTATTGGTTAGCTATGCGGTGTTATTTTAAATTTTGTTATAGCAAATGTTCAAACCATCACGTTATTGGTTGGTTATGTTGTATTGTTAAGTGATTTTGATATAGTAAAGGGTCTAACAACCACTTCATTGAGGGGTTTTGCTATGTCATTGAGTGTTTACACTGTATAATTAAGTGGTTCCTGTGTAATTAAGGATCAAACGACGATTTTATTCAGTGGTTTTGCTATGTTATCAAGTGATTATACTGTAATATTAATTTGTGTTTATATAATGAAGGGTTAAAAGACCATAATTTGAGTGGCTTTGCTATGTTATTGGTTGGTTATACTTTTTTTATTGAGTTGCTCTGTTACATAATTGGGTGTTCATACCGTGTTATTCACGATTCATTGAGTGTTTTGCAATGTTATTCTGTGGTTATGGTATGAATTTCTATATTTCTTACTATTTTATTTTTCTAATTTGATACTCTTATGATATGTACAAATAAATTTAGTTTCATATCCCATATTACAACAAATAATTTACAAATAATATTTGAAATATTTCTCAGAAATCTGTACTTTTAGTATAAAAAACCGACATTTTTACCCAAAATAGCAGACAAAAGTAGTATTTTTGCTTCTAATACAAACATTGATCTTAGAACCATGAAATTACATCAGCATATACGTTTCATTTATAGATTACAGGCCTGGAACTGTTTGCCTTTTATAGATAATATCCAGATATCTGTTGTTTTTACTGAAAAATACGGTTTTTGCCCCAAAATTACGTATATCATGTTTTGTAAACATTAATACATGAGAAAAACATGAAAATACACTAGAAAACAGGTTCAGATATTCGATTTTATAAGTAGTAAATATCTTATAATTAGTATACAAAAATCAGCTTATCTTACTGAAAATAGCCATTTTTCTGTAAAAAACATCAATTTAGAAGCCATTGAACTAAAATATTGAGCCAAATGTTATGTCCTTGGAGAGAGAAAACTTTGTAGGTATTTATTATATATTCTAATGACGATCATAGATAAAACTATAGAGTTTAGGAGCCAAAACAAAATGATAAGTGTCAATTCTTATGTTTTTGCAAGGATTTTTATTTCAATTCATGAATATTAATGAATATGCAAAATAGTTATTTTGCATATGATCACGTGATTAATAGAACAACCTGTCTTCGTTATATTGATACCAATTACAGATGTTAATCTCAACATTTGGCCAAGATATGGCTATTTTACTTAACCACTAATGCTTTTGTGACTTTAGCAGGGGGTTGCCATGGAAAATGTCGAAAAACACATAGCCTAAATGAGTTTATTTTTGAGTACATATTGGAAACCGATTCTGTAGACCCTAAGGAACATTATGGTACCTATGGAAAAAAGTACTCAAGAGGGTGCATGGGGGTCCCCACTGGCTCCCCGACTACTCTATTTGTGATCGTGAACAGAATGAAAACGGACATTCGTATACTCTATTTGTGATCGTGAACAGAATGAAAACGGACATTCGTATATTCTATTTGTAAACGTGAACAGAATGAAAACGGACACTCGGATATGTGTTCGCATCACATTGTTTTCATTTGTTTGTTAGATTGAACAGCTCGATCAACTTGAATGTGACATTTACTTAAATTGATAAATCGCTTGAACATTTC
The DNA here is from genome assembly GCA_033119305.1 of Pinctada imbricata. Classification (NCBI taxonomy): domain Eukaryota; kingdom Metazoa; phylum Mollusca; class Bivalvia; order Pterioida; family Pteriidae; genus Pinctada; species Pinctada imbricata. The sequence continues at coordinate 16,554,184 of VSWD01000003.1, forward strand.
TTCCACATTTCTTTAATTATTCTGCATTTATTCATGTTTTTGTTATTGTGTACGAGAGTTCAGTGCGAAAGTATTTTCATATAATATTTGATTCATGTCATGTTATCATTCATAATATGTGTTGGCAAGCCTTGATCATTAATTTTTTTTTCTGACAAATCATTTTATTTTGCTGTTTTGACGGAGTCAAAACTTGTGTAGGGGGGAGTGTAACCGTAATTTATTTCTTTTTCATTTTTAATCTTTAATTGTCCCCCAACTATTGCGTAACTTGTATTTTTGACCATTTTATGTGTTTTGTTAAGCCCCTATAATAACATGTTTTGTAAGCCAATTTTTACTCCTCCGACCTGACCTGCTTCCCTGATATTCTGGAGGAGGAGACAGTAAATATTTGTGTTGTTGCTAGGTAACTGGAGGAGGAAATTTGATTCCATATAAATAGGCCGTCCTTAATTTTACCTCAGTTTTAGTTTTGTTTTAGTTTTGTATAGTTTAGCTTTGCTTTGTGGACTATTGAAATAATACAAACTCTTTATGTGGATATATTTTCATGTTTTTATCATCTGTAAATAATCATCATGTTCATCGTCGTGTTAATAAAGTATGAACTTTATACCAGCGTCTTATTTCAACAACGACTTGTGAAAGTGCAGTGTCCGTACGTCAAAAGTTATCAGTGTGTTCGTCACAAAGTGAGAAGCAGCAGACATTTCATTGGTGAGGTTATTTGGTTTCTTATCCCAAAAACTTTAACAAAGAGATGAACGTCAGAGTGTCTGTCTGTTCGTCCACGTTACAATAGATTAAGTTTTTCTAATAGAATGTTATGGTCCACTAAGTCAAAAGCTTTTCTGAAGTCGAGAAATGTAACACCATTAATATTACCTTGATCTATTTCCAAAAGCCATTTTTCTGTGAGGTTAAGAAGTGCAGTTTGGCACGAATGAAATTGCCTAAATCCTGATTGATCCTGATGAAGAAGGTTATTCTGTTTTAAATATTCATTTAATTGATGTGTGACATGTTTTTCGAAAATTTTTGATAAGGTTGAGAGGACTGAGACAGGCCTGTAATTTCCAGGATCCATTTTATCACCTTTTTGAATATTGGCGTGACTTTTGCAGACTTAAGTTGATCGGGGAAAACTCCATTTTGGATGCTTGTATTAATCAGATATGTAATAGGTCTTGATATTATAGACGCAGCTACTTTAAGAATTCTAGGTCCAATAGTGTCGGTGCCGGTAGATTTATTAGGATTAAGGTTTCTAAGTAGTTTAAAAACATCTTCTTCGTTTATTTCTTTTAGTTTGAAAGATTGTGTTTCTCCTAATCTAGATTGTGTAAAATCTTTAAGAAGTTTTAAAGTCTTTTCATTGTCATGATCAATCAAACCTAGGTTATCGCACAATTTAACGTAATATTCATTAAATTTATCGGCATTGTTTTTAGCGTCCGTTAACGTTTCCCTTTTATACGTAATAGAGTTGGGAGCAGATTTTGAAGATTTAGGTGCAAGATTTGCCATATGTTTCCAAATATCACCTGGTCTTTGATTGTTTTTAATAGCCGATTGGTAATAATCAGTTTTTGATTTCCTTAACAGTCCTGTAACCTTGTTTCTCCATACTTTGTAGTTAATCATGTCCTTAGCTTTATGAAAACGATCGCGCTTAATACGGGCCTCATTTATTTCTGCATTGATCCATGAAGGTTTATAGTGATGTTTTACACGCTTTGTTTTTATTTTTGCGTTTGCATTCAGTACTTTTAAAAATATATCATAAAATTTTGTCAACGCGGCATTTGGATCTATAATTGATTCGATTTCATGTAAATCTGATGATGCTAATTGCCTAAGGAAATGTTGCTCGTCGAAATGTTTAAAATCGCGGTATTGGATTGAATAGTGTCGTTTTGGTGATTTTTCGCAAGAAGTTTTCCGAGTGACACAAACTGGGTAATGATCCGAAATAGCAATAAAAGATACTTTAATTTCATGAAAGTTTTCCGGTTTATTGGTGTAGATGTGATCAATTAGCGTTGCACTTTTGTCGGTGACACGTGTCGGTTTATCGATTACCTGTGTAAACTCAAATTGCTCAAGGGCGTTGGTCCAGTAACGCGGGGGGTCATTTAGATAATAGATGTTAAAGTCGCCACAAAGGATTATTTCGTTATTATTACAAGAACATGCTGATGTTATTTCGTCAGATAGATACTCTATCCAGCTGGTTGGCGCGGAAGGGGGTCGGTATGCAGAGCAAAGGAATATTGACTTGTTGTTAGGAATGACAACTTCTAGCCATATTGTTTCAATGTGTCCTTGTTCAAAATCACGCCTCCGTTTATATTGCATAAATTTTGATATGTAAACTAATAAACCACCTCCTGATTTGCCCTCCCTATCCTCTCTCTACGATACGCCTACGGATATATACGGATTAAAGAGGTTTAGTTACAAGAGCTTTCAACCTGTATGTATGACGTACAAGTACACGTCACCGTTTGACGTCACAATCCGAAGACGCCGTTTAGTTACACGTAAGGACCTGCGAAGGTTTAAGTATAGCTATGTTCACTGGTGTTAAACCGATGATAGTAACTTTAGTTACTATCATCCCAAGATGGCAGACGCAAAAATAGGCAGAACCGATTTTTTCCAAATTTTGTCTTTTATGCGATGTATAACAAAAAGTTGAAGCGACCAATTTGAAGAGAATCGATATAACATTCCAATTATACCATTAGAGTTTATTGTTTCAACGTTATATTCGAGAAAATGCCAGATCAAAAAATCATCGATGATGATAGTAACGCAAAAATGCCTGACAACGCATGATGATAGTAACTGGAAATGAAAATGATAGTAACTCGATGAGCAGCAATGTTGAGAATCGCCTTTTGTGATAGAATTAATTGATTCATTTGGTTCAAAAGCCTGAATTTAGCTACATGGCATCTACATGTAAATCGTAAAACACTTTATTTTAAAATTCTGATCTATTATGTCGTTGTTTAGGCCTTGAAGTTTCAGTTATATAAGAATTATACAATACTTTTCGAACATTGCCTTTCAACAAAGAAATTGTTAAAATTGAATTCATGTATGTTACGACGTTACGAGATTTGTTGACGTCATGCAGCAAAACTGATGTTTATTCTTCCCGCCATATGCGTCGTAAGTGCTACAGTCATACATTGTGTAAGAGAAGAACACAAATAGATAATAACTAATCATTTTGAGAGATTTTAAACAGATAACGACAGTAGACAAAATAATTATTCATGAGAAATCTGTAATTTTAGCAGAATTTTGTTTCAAAGTAACGCGTGATTGCAGAGATTTAGATGATGGCCAGAATATCTCATGCCCTCCTCTTATTCTGACTTCGTGATATACTAGTACATGTTACATGTAATAAGATTAAATTTAAAATCCCAATTGAATCCATTGTATTGGAGTAATCAACGATTTTGATGACTTCTAAATAAAATTCGGGGGGGGGGGGGAGGGGACTGAAGTTTCAATTATACGTTTATTCTATTTATCACTGCTATACAGGTATCGAGAAATCAAACATAGGCGGATCCAGACTTTTTCTAAAGGGAAATTGAATGCTCAATATTTTTAAATTCAAAATTGTATTCAATTTCCTGTCAATTTTTGAAAATTTACATGTAAAACTGGAAGCACGGCGAACCGAAAATTTTCAAGTTTAGTTAATACATATGCTAGTATCTTATTTCAGTCCCATTTGAGTTTAAGATGATTTACTTGCGTATATCGGCGAATACAGGATTGTATTTTGCCTATCTAGGGAATGTAATTAATTAATTTGTTCCCCAACAAACATTGCACAAAAAAATTCTATATAATTTAAATCCCTTTGTAAGAAAATATACTCTTCTTAGATAGCTACAAATATACATGTACCATGTCTTTAAAATGACAAACGATTCTGTGCTAACCAAGAGGGAAATGATCTCTCTCTCTCTCATTTCATCTCACTCATCTGTCAGCTTACTGTAAAAGAAAACGAAAAAAAAAAAAGAACAAAAAAAGAACAAAAACAAAAACAAAACAAAAACAAAAAACATTTAATATGTCTCAGATGTAGTAAAGTCGGTTATTTTAAAAAATGGATATTGACTATCATTTTAAAATGAAAGAACTATATTTATTTCAGGTCTTTTTTGGAGTGGAGTTATAAGGGGTTCACTCCGTAAATGAGTTTCGGTGTATAAATACTATTTCTATACTTCTGTCAGACTGTGGCCTCATCTGATTGTCTATTTTGCCGGCCACAGTTGGGTGTGTAAAGTTAAAATAAATCCTTGATAACAAAAAACAGTTTAAAAAAACCTGATACTTTCCGAAATTCTAAAATGAATGGCTTTAAACAGCGCTTATTACATAGTGAAAAATGTTATGATCGCTGAGCGATATAGTCCCCTACCGGCGGCATATATTTATGTCCTGCAACTCTGCCTATGAATTACTCTTCAATTAAACATATATGAGTTTAAATTAAACTTACTGTCTGTGCAGCTCAGTTCTGAGGTTTTATCTGCTTTATCGATTTGAAAAAGAGGTCAAGCGTGATGAAAGTTGAACTTGCTCTGTAACTATCCAAGACTAAGCTGAGTATCAAATTTCACCTGAATATCTCTATTTGTTGCAGAGAGAAGTCTGGAAAATTGACAAAAACTGAATTTTCCAAGTCATAAAGGGGCATAACTCCTCGAAAAATAGGTCAAGCGTGGCATAAGTCGAACTTGCTCTGTAACTATCCAAGACCAGGCTGTGTATCAAATTTCATCTGAATATCTTCATCCGTTGCAGAAAAAAAAGTCCAGAAAACTGACAAAAACTTAATTTTCCAAGTTATAGAGGGGCATAACTCCTTGAAAAATGCTCTGTAACTATCCAAGACCAAGCTGTGTATCAAATTTCATCTGAATATCTTCATCCGTTGCAGAAAAAGGTCCGGAAAACTGACAAAAACTGAATTTTCCAAGTCATCAAGGGGCATAACTCCTTGAAAAATGGGTCAAGCGTGACGAAAGTCAAACTTGCTCTGTAACTATCCAAGACCAAACTACATGTATCAAATTTCATCTGAATATCTCCATCCGTTGCAGAAAAAAGTCCGGAAAACTGACAAAAACTGAATTTTCCAAGTCATCAAGGGGCATAACTCCTTGAAAAATGGGTCAAGCGTGATGAAAGTCAAACTTGCTCTGTAACTATCCAAGACCAAGCTGTGTATCAAATTTCATCTGAATATCTCCATCCGTTGCAGAAAAAAGTCCGGAAAACTGACAAAAACTGGATTTTCCAAGTCATCAAGGGGCATAACTCCTCGAAAAAGGTCCGGAAAACTGACAAAAACTGAATTTTCCAAGTCATCAAGGGGCATACCGGTAACTCCTTGAAAAATGGGTCAAGCGTGACGAAAGTCAAACTTGCTCTGTAACTATCCAAGACCAAACTGTGTATCAAATTTCATCTGAATATCTCCAACCGCTGCAGAAAAAAGTCCGGAAAACTGACAAAAACTGAATTTTCCAAGTCATCAAGGGGCATAACTCCTTCAGAAATGGGTCAAGCGTGATGAAAGTCAAACTTGCTCTGTAACTATCCAAGACCAAGCTGTGTATCAAATTTCATCTGAATATCTCTATCCGTTGCAGAAAAAAGTCCGGAAAACTGACAAAAACTGAATTTTCCAAGTCATAAAGGGGCATAACTCCTCGAAAAATAGGTCAAGCGTGATGAAAGTCAAACTTGCTCTGTAACTATCCAAGACCAAGCTGTGTATCAAATTTCATCTGAATATCTCCATCCGTTGCAGAAAAAAGTCCGGAAAACAGACAAAAACTGGATTTTCCAAGTCATCAAGGGGCATAACTCCTCGAAAAATGGGTCAAGCGTGACGAAAGTCGAACTTGCTCTGTAACTATCCAAGACCAAGCTGTGTATCAGATTTCATCTGAATATCTCTATCCGTTGCAGAAAAAAGTCCGGAAAACTGATATTCGGACAGACGGACAGACGGAGGGACAGACGGACGGACAGACGGAGGGACAGACAGACAGACGGACAGACAGACCGAGAGGAAACTAAGAGTCCCCTTCGGCGTTGCCGGTAGGGGACTAATAAAAAAGAAATAACAAATTTATCAATATACATGTATCAACTATGTCTTCTTCCGGAAACATAAGACACTGATTGTCCGTTTAAAACCTAACAAATATAAAACCACTTAAATTTCCGTATGAAAGAAAAGTTCGTTTGGTGGGATTATTCATCATTTATTTGTGTAGTTTTACATGGTCAAGGAGCGCAGGTATTATGAAAACTGAAGAATTTCAATGCTTAATATTCATCTGAGTATGCATGCTTCATATAAATCCAAATTGGTGACCATATGAGGCGTGTTTACTGTAAACAACTTTGAGCAACCTTGGATAAATAACGATGTATCTGCATTTGCAGTATTGACTACGTGTACATGGTGATATCCCAGTGGTGGATCAAGGTTAGTGACTTTAAAAGGTCGTTTTCTACTGCAGAATAATCTGTGGCAGTCATTAAAGTGAATTAACGTAAAAAGGAAACATTTTGCATGCCTGATTCTTAGTACGTACTGGTTAAAATGTCCTTTCTGCATTTTTGAGGATGCGTTACTATCATCTCATGAATTTCAGGAGCTTTGAGTTACTATCATAAGGAATTTGCGTTACTATCGTCTTGGCTAAAAATTTCGCTGCCTATTTTCTGCTCTAAATAGACAGATAATAGATTTTTGAAGGTTCCCCTATAATAATACATTGTATATGTACATTTCCATCGCTTCAGATTGTTTATATACACTAGAAGAAGTGAAATAAAATGGAAAAATCGTTTCTGCATGTTTTTGTGTCCGCCATTTTCGGATGATAGTAACTAAAGTTACTATCATCGGTTTAACACCAGTGTATGTTGGAAGCCGTACGTGCAATTCATATTAGACAAAATAATGTAAAGCTAATACTTCACAATAATTATTATTTACCTGAGCGTGTTTACGAAATTAAAAATATTTTATGCGTTGTTATAAAATCATATCAATGAATACCACGGTATCCAACCCACATACTAAAAATTACGGAAGTTGCCGTAGCACTGCATCATACAATGTCGCAAAAGTAAAACACCATGAAACAGTCACCTCACTCTTGTTCGCAAACATAAGACATAAGAATGAAAGACTGTTTACGTTATTTACTCTTTCTGTAGATGAAAATGATTGTTACCTATGATTGTAAAACTTTAGGTGGGAGGTGTTCGCCCCCTTTGAATCCGCCGCTGTATTCCCTGTTCACTGAGGTTGAATGTGTACTCAATACGATTTGATTCTCATTCGTTTTACGCTGCTTTCACACGGAGAATCTAATCTTCCTTTTTTTCTATTTTTTATACAGAATATGCGGAAAATCGTTGTACATAACACGCTAGTTGGATGGAAAAGGAGAAGGCGGGGGTTGACATATCCACTACAGTATAATATCATGATCATGTTAACAAAATAAATCTTTTGCTACGGTCCCATTTGCTTCAAACTAGCCTTACCAGGTATCATTGAACCTTCTAACAGGTTGACCTCGTTATATAAGAAGACTTTTTGATACATCGGTCCTTTGGTTTGTTTTGATGCAGAATTTTCAATCTACAAATGTATCTGACCATCGGACTATCAAGCCCTCGAACTATCGGATCGGTCTGAAGGGTCCTTAGATTATCGAATCTTCGGAATACAAAATAATAGCATATTTTTTTTATTTTCTTTTTTTTTTTTTTTTTTTTTTTTGTTACAAATATCTTCGGTCCCTTGGCCTTTATCAAGTGTAAAAAAACGACGATCTTTAACAATTCTAAGTAAAACCCATCCTTGTTTCTCTGGCGCTCATTGCAAAATCATTTTGATTGTTCATAAATTGTAGGGAAAGGGCAAAAAATGATTTTGCAATGAACACCAGAGAAGCAAGGATGGATTTTACTTAGAATTTTTACAGATCGTCGTTTTTTTACACTTGATAAAGGCCAGTGGGCCGTTAATTTGTGTATTTGAGTGTTTGTGTTTTTACTTGTTACATGTATCATCCCTCCCTCTGGAAGAAATATGTCAATCTATATCCGATTGGTTTACATGTAACTTTGACACGCAGTGTTTTTGTGCTCACTTATTATGTTTAAACATATTTTTAATTTCTAATTCAATAAATGAAATGGCATTAGTTACAAGAACATTACGAAAGCCCTTTTCTTACAATTTATGAACAATTGTGATGGCAATTTTACACATAAAATCAAAAATGCTCAGAAGAGATAAAGAAGATCTTGACGACAATCTCAACAACGCTCACAATAGAGCACCAAATTGAGCATCGAGGGACCCCTTGTAAAATATTGGTGGGACCATGTGTCCGGGATGAGTAAGCATATCCTGCCTGGTTTAATGGTATAATATGTTAAATGTATAATGTAAATGCTTCGAACCCTGGTTATCACCACCTAGATGCACAGCCTTTTTAAAGTTTCTTATTAAGAAGAATGGCGATATTCCAAGGAATACACTTGTCGCCTACTAAACATAGCGGACATTAAAGTTCATTATAGATAAACAGTAATACAGACGGACGGGCAAAAAACAATTTGACCCCTCAATTACCTGCACATGAGTCAGGTTTGAGTTCCCCTTCTCTCCACTATCTTGTGGAACACTTCCATTTGAAAGGTTAAGGTAGAGGGAAACATTTTTACATTTTTGCACCACACATACAGTTTCGACCGCTATAATGAAGTTTTGTCAATGTACATTTAGGTATACATGTAGTAATTATTTCGAACGAGTCGCTTCCCTTCTAATGCAACCAAAAGTTTGACAAGGAGTAAAAGATAGCGCTTCTGTGATTGGATAATATTCATTAATATAGATATGGAGGAAACGTACAGCTTGTACACATTCATTGCATGTTTCATGAAATTTATTTTAGATAGAAATATTTAGGGTTGCCAAATGGGTTTTTTTAGTTTTAACTGTTTACTTCATCCCCCCTTTTTCAATCAAAACTTAAGGAGGGAAAAGCAAAATATTTTTTGGTCAAAAGAAAGATAATTTATTAATCTCTGTCATGAATAATAAGAATATTTTTCAAATCAACTTTTTTACTAAGTTATGGAGGCCCAATTGGAATAATCACTTCCCATAGAACTCTATGTTAAAGGGACCAAATAAATATTTACTACCTTCATACCTAAAAAAGGGTGTCAATTTCGCAAACGTAGTTCCAGAATGTACTCCTAAGATTTTTTTATCATCCAAAATTCAAATTGGCTCCATTCAAGACGGACTTTGTAATATATAGGCAATTTGAATGAAAAGTTAGAAAAAGGGGGAGGGGCTCCGTAAAATAAATAAGATATTACTTAAGTAATTAGCTGAAAGGATTATGTGTTTTCTTGAATGAATTGATGTGTAAAAGCATAAAAAAATCGATAAACTCCCTCTGGAATGACCTATAAAGGTATATAGGTACTTAAAGTTTTGCCGTCATATTTATGCAGTTAAAAATTTGCTATGGATCAATAGAAATTCCCGCTTGTAAACGGGAGAGAAGTAATCCTCGCAGCTCTTGCACGAGGACTTGTTCACCGAGTCTTTATCGCTATTTATGTTCAGACACATTTCATAGTGTCCTTTAAAATCTTATGATTTTGCAACATTTTCACATAAATGTAGTAAAATTTCAAATTTCTTTAATTTTCAAAGAGTTATTCCCGTTTGGAACCTTATACATGCCGTTTTCGTTACCTTGATTGATTCTGAAAGTTACCTTTATACTCAATGAAAGAATTGATACGTCAAACATAGACATCTAATTAATGTTCTTCATCTCAGAGAATTTTTTGTAAGTATACCCCCTAAAAGTGGATCTAACTTAAGAAGGGGGTCATCTCTATTGATGACCTTCACTGCAAATTCATGGAGACGTATTTCTGTAAAGAAGGTGAAAGTTTACACTATAATCTTCTGAAATAAGGCTAATTCAAATCCAACGTTGAGATAGGATGAGAGCACAGGCCTGATTCTTAGAATTGGTTGTAAAAGCAACACTAAAACTTTTCAAGAACAGATAACTCCTGCAATGATATTCTTTTTGTCCCTATCGTTTCGTGATTATATTAAGATAAGATTGAATATTGTATTGATTGGGCTATATATAACACAATTCCTTGGCAAGTGTCTTTGAATTCCGTTTTAAATAAAAATAGTGACTTCAAGGTTTATTGTTTGTTTGCCTTGGTTCCTCTTTTATCCTGATTTTGTATGCCTTCGGTTTCTGATTTTCTGAATTATCGATGTTTTGCAGTATACAGGGATATGGTCATTATCCATATTTGTAATTTTCTGTTTTTTGAACGAGTCTGAAAAACGTTAGGTTCCAGTAAGGGGGTAGGTTAAAAAAAATTCATCCATCAGAGAGTTTCACGACAAATGATGATTCCAAAAGGACCACATTTGCCAAATTGAAGACATTTCAAATTTCATTATTATGCTTCCTTTAGGTATACAGGTAGTCATTATTTCGAACGAGTCGCTTCCCTTCTGAGGCAACCCAAAGTTTGACAATGAGTAAAATGTTAAACGTCTTTCAATTCAATAGCATCATTTAAAACCTGATAAATTTACAGCATGGACCAGACATGCACGCTTCGGGTACTAAACCCTCGTCAGTGATCCTCGGTCTAAACAATGTAATACGACCAAAAAGTATGAAAATTATTATGTCCAAAAATGTACCAAAAGACGTAGCAGAATGGGTGGGATATGATGCTACAGGACCCACGTTTCTGTATGGATTATATCCATTCATACAGATATGGAGGAAAGGTACTGCTTGTAGACCTTCATTGCATGACATCATTTTCATGAAATTTATTTAGGGTTGACAAATAGAGGTTATTTTTTATCTTTAACTGTTCACTTCATCCCCCTTTTTCAATCAAAATTTAAGGGGAGAAAAGCAACGTTAACCTCCAATTTTTTTTTGGTTAAAAGTAAGATGATTTATTAATCTTTGTCATAATGATTAGCATATTTTTTTCAAAATCAACTTTTTTTACTGAGTTATGGAGGCCCAATTGGGATAACCCTTTCCCATAGAACTCTATGTTAAAGGGACCAAATAAATAATTACTACCTTCATACCTTTACCTCTTCTCTTTTGATTTAGCGGTGGCAACCATTTTATTATTTTTAAGGAAGGGGGAAGGAGTTGAGGAAGACTGCAAAAAAAAATACGGCTTGTATTGTTAACCAAAAATAATAAATCCGACCCGAGGGAAGACTTTGAAAAAAAATCCTTGGCTCTTAATGTTTACCAAAAATCCAACAATATCTAATATGCTGTTTTAATTGAAGCGAAAACATCCGGTCCACAAGACCAAAAAAAAAACTGAATGAAAAGTGCCGAGAAAAAATCCAGCTGAAAAAAATTTCTTGCCTTCTCCCACCGCCACCTAAAACTCTGGGCTGCTCCCTTACATACTTAATCTGATGACTTGCAAGTATAATTATTATCGAATATTGGTTTGACGGATATCGCTTTCCCTTAAATTTAGTTATTACCTAGCTCAGTTTAAAAAAAAGTATGGATAGACGTGCTTGAAGTGTTACAATGAATGAACATATGAAGCTATCTTTTGTATCATGCAATAAATCTTTTTGATTTCAGAGGCTATTTCATGCTTCAGATATAAATACCATGTAATAAATTTGTCAAAATATATAACATTCTAACATCAGATTCAATCAGAATGATTGTACATTTATCTACTGTGTATTTAGGACTCTATTGCTTATCAACGGGGGCATAAAACTTTTACCTTGATCTTGTACCAACGTGCATTTCTCTTGCATCGCCAAATACTATAAACAAGAGTGGTGATGAAACGATGCATACAGTGAATGAAAGAATAGAGTTAAAGAAGATCCTGACGATAATCTCAACAGCACTTACAGTAGAGCACAACATTGAGCATCGACGGACCCCTAGCAACCTTATGTTGGGATCAGGTGCCCGGGATGAGTAAGTATATAGTTGTCGTGTTTAATTTGGTAGCACTTATACTATTGCTTATATAGACAAATTCATGTTTGAATAATGAAGCTTTGGTATCTTTCAAGTATTTCATTGATGAAAACTGAAGAAATGTTGATTATATCAGTTTTAAACTGATCGTGAACGTTGGACACTAGCTGTCAGGGGATACACGACGGAGTGCGTTATGGATATTATTACTAAACGCATGGTAAGTATTCATCAGGACGTATCCGTGCAATATATGTCTGTATACTCTAAAGACTGAGGAAAGAGTTTATGTAAATCATTTAGCTAAAATTGAAATATTTGTCATTTTTACCTAAAAACTCTTGTCATGATTCAGTTACCCCGCCTCAGAACGCATCAACTTCCGGAATTTTTAGTATATGGGTTGGATACCGTGAAGACGAATTACATAAGATATAGTCTCCTGCTATGTTTTCGGTACATTTAATGACATAATAACTTTCACACTCTTTGGTCATTTTACATTATTTAGATTCAGGATAACTGGCGAGGGTAAAGTACCTGAAAAGTGCATGTCTGGCCCATGCTGCAAATTTATCTGTTCTTAAATTATGTTATTCAATTTGAAGGCGTATAACATTTGAACTACTTGGTGAGTGTCATTGCTGGTGGACAAGGAGTCCCCGAGGGCACATGTAGCCAAGTTCGATCACCTTCGGTTGATCGTCTGTCTCTACAACGCATTCAAAAATTTCTATTATCAAAAACTCTTGAAATTTTTAAAACATGGGTCCTGTAGCATCATATCCCACCCATCCTGCTACATTTTTCGGTACTTTTTGAACATAATAATGTTCACACTCTTTGGCCATATTACATTGTTTAGATAGAGGATTATTGACGAGGGTTAATTACCCGAAACATGCATGTCTGGTTCATGCTGCAAATTGGCCTGTTCTTAAATTATGCTATTGAATCGAAGATGTTTAAGAATTGATATTAACAGTTTCATTAATTCATTGCTGCCAACCTTTGACACGAAGCGTTGGTTGTCGTTTTCTGCAGTACCTAAACATCCTTCTAAAGGACAAGGGGCGTTTTGGGCTTAAAATGGCCGATGTCGGAAAATAAATAACATTTATTGCGGAAATAGAGGGCTTCTTCCTATGTTATATGGTATATAAATTATAAGAATCGGACAATGTTTAGATGCCGAAAAAAGCATTCAAAGTATCCTTGGTGGGACGTTGACGTCGCATTTCTGACGCCTTTTTCGCTATTTGACGTTGTCACAAAGAGCTCTCATGTATATAAATTTACGGCAATGTTTGATAAACCAATACGTATTTTGGGTCTTTGTATTCCTAAATTTTTGTATTACTTGTATCTTTAATCCTTTAATCTTTAATGTGTCCATACATTCATATATACATGTACGTTTGTTTTCACTTACTATATACAATTTCATATTAGCGGATAAAGAAGGGGGCGCGATGGACGCACACTCTTGAGCAGAGAAAGGGTTATACAAAAAAATGTTGACATTAAGTTCCGACTATTAACGCTGTTCAAACCAAGAATTTTGAAACGAATCTAGGGTCTAATAGCAATTTTCCAGATTGCTTTTGTTTAAAATCTGAAAAGTGTTTAAATAATTTTCGTGGGGGAGGAGGTATAATTCGCCCCGTAAACCAACTTCTAGATGACTTCCAGACGCTTAGACGTTTGGTTAATGAGCAACCCTTTCACTGAAAATTCTGTACCCGCCCCTTGATGATGTTGAAGTATCCATTCCTCATGAAATAATATAAAAACTTTATGCGACCAGGGGGCATACATTTTAAACAAATGAATACGTCATACATGCATAAAAAGTCGTATTTTGAATTCATGATAAGTGTAAGATTACGTGCACTTGAAATAAAAAGGCATTTGGATGTTTGAAGCTCACTTGATTTAAAGGTTCGAATGAGTTTTTCGTAGCCAGCCATCTGTCTGTCCGTCCGTATACATTCTCCATTTTCTTCTGCACAGAATTTCGGGAAACCTTATATAGGAACTTAGGAGGTACTAATGGTCCATTACCAAGTTTGCGTTTTCAAGTGAGGGCAGTGAACAAAGGATATTATTAACCGACATATATTTAATTTTTTTTCTTTGCACCACAATACAAAAAACACATACCCAAGGTAATCTACATAGTTTACGTAACAGTCGATTAAAATGCTAGCAGTGACGGATATATAGCCGTTCGCCCGCAGTGCCAAACGACATGCTTTGAAAGCAAACTACTGTTTCCAGAAAAAAAATCTTTGAAAGTACACTCCAGAAACCTCCGATTTGAATAAATTTTCACAAATCTTCTCAATCTACAGCATTGACACATATCGTACGGTGTTCCGTTGGGTACTTCGCTTCTTCTCGTAAACACATTGTGACGCGAAGTTATACGATACGAAGAAGCGAAGTTATGATGCGAAGATTGGAACTTCGCTTCTTCGCATCATAATTTCGCTTCTTCGCATCATGACTTTGCTTCTTCGCATATCCATTTCAAGCGCGAAGAAGCGATATCCCTAACGGAACACCGTAATATAGGAATGTTGACGTTTCTTGATCTGAAGGATGAATTTTGATGAACCAGGAATATGACTCAACAAGCTCAAACACATATATTTCTTTACCAAATATTCGATATGAATATCTAGAAAATTGACAATTTTTTTAAATTGTTTAGAATTGGAGGATCGTGAAATCTTTATGAAATGACCAATTAAAACTGTTTTTGCCAGATTTAGGCAAAACATAATAATATTCCAGTGGAAATTGGGCCGCATTTCGGCAAAAATGCATTGCTTGATTGGCAATCCTGGTATACGAAGTCCAGAATCAAGAGAAAGATAGACCGTCTACCCCATTACAATATTTTTTTCAAAAATGCATGTTTATTGCATTTTCATTATTAAATAGCAAATACAAAAATAACACCTTTCTCGTGTTGTACAAGGAATTTCTCATCTACGTATTTTCTTTACATAAAGAAATTAACAAAATAAAGGATCGAGAGTGAGGGTTAGGGGTAAGGACCCCTACCCGCCTGGAATTTGCGAAGATTGCTGAAGTTTTACATAAATATTTTTCTTCAAAATCATGGACTGAAATAAAGCTATATGTAAGTTAGTTCATGAAAGATTTAAAAAATAAGATATTGAAAAGGCCGGGTGGGTTACAGGAGATGATATTTCATCAACAGGACTGAATTTTCTACAAAATTTATACACAGTTATTGTTTTCTTTGGTCCCGATGGTCAAGTTCCCGGGGTTTTTTTCCTGATTGCCCAACATTCTTTTGAGCTTTTAATGAAAAAAAAGCTGATCGATAATATTGAACTTGTCGAGGTCATCAAGTTCTATATAGTTGGACCAAAAGTAAGAAAACTGGAGGGCTCTATTAAAATGAAAAAATAAAAAAGCAAGTAAAAAGTAAACGTATGTAATTTTAATATAACAAAAATCAAACAAAATAAGAAAAAAAAAGAAGAAAAAATATACAGAATAAATATAAATTGAAATGAAAAAAGCAGGTTGATTCTATGAATTGCAATTCAAACATCAATCAGAGAGCGTAAATCGCGTCACGTGCTCGACGTCTAAATTTCTATAGACCGTCAGTAATTTTGCCATTGCCGTATAAATGAATTCGCATGTAAAAGGACGGCACAAAACGCCCATTTTTTGCGACAAAAGACGGAGATTTTGGTCCTCGACAAAATAAAAAAATTATTAGGTTTGTTACAGACCGTTCACGGAGATTTCGGCTTCTATGGGCTTGATAAACCCGAAAAATCTCTGTAGACGGTCAGTAACAAACCTAATAACTAATACTATTGTATAATTTTGAATTTATATACTGGCATGTGTAAATCTAATAAGTAAAAAGAATACGCATTCACTTCCTTTGTATTGACCTTATATATGAAATGAAATTTTCATGTGACATGAGAAAAGTGGTATACGATGAAAATCAACAACGAATATATTTAAAGTTAGTATAGAGCGCAGGCGTTAACCAACACGATACTTCGCCAGAAGTGAGATCATAAATCAAAGAAATTGTGTGTAAAGTATAAACTTGGTTATTGTGTGACTTCACGTAGAATTTCGTCAAATCGACGCAAAATCCTATAAAAATCGACAGATTTTCGCAAGCGAATCAACTTTGGCGCCTTTTAATGACGCCATAGACAAAGTGACGTCAAGTTTCGGACTCGCTAATATTAATGACAGATCTTAATCTATAAATACACAAAACATAAAAACACAACAATGGCTTATGAAATTGCTGTAAAACCACGGCCAAATAGGGGGTATATCGCCCTTTGTCCTTTCACTGCGTATAACGTAAAAATAATTGATTCATCTTTATAATAAACATAAACGGACGTACATTCATCGTCGCTTGTAAAGTAAGTAACACATTCAACGAACGAACCGACTGGATCAGATCTTAATGAACATTTATCCACCAAACCTCCGAATTCCAAAGCAAAGCACACGTTACTCGAAAATGCTCCTCTCTTACATGTGCTAAGTTTACCCCGATCGGTTTTTAAAAGAACATTAGAGAAACTTTCATTTTCGAATACGTTTGGAGCGAGTAAATATCAATGATTTGTACATTTTTATAAAGGTACATGTATTATAATTACTAATATCGGATACACAGAGCGTGCAGTACCGGGTATACGGCTTTTCCAATTCATGTTTCTGTTAAGCGTCCACCCTTAGTTCTAATCCTACCTACACGATAAAAAAAGACAAAGAAAAAAAATCGAATGAGAATAAAGCATACAGTAAACGTGTCTTATACTATTGCTTATATAGACTAATTCATGTTTGAATAATGAATCTTTGGTATCTATCAAGTATTTTATTGATGAAAACTGAAGAAATATTGACTAGATCAGTTTTTATTGTAAACGTCTTCACATTGAATAGCATCATTTAAAAACAGATAAATTGGCAACGTGGACCAGACATGCACGTTTCGGGTACTTAACCCTCATCAGTGATCCTAAATCTAAATAATGTAATATGCCCAAAAAAGTATGAATACTTACTTCATTTAAACTGATCGTGAACGTTGGACACTAGCTGTCAGGGGATACACGACGGAGTGCGTTATGGATATTATTACTAAACGCATGGTAAGTATTCATCAGGACGTATCCGTGCAATATATGTCTGTATACACTAAGGAATGAATTTATGTAAATCATTTAGCTAAAATTGAGATATTTGTCTTTTTTACCTAAAAAGTTTTGTCATGATTCAGTTACCCCGCCTCAAAATGCATCAACTTCCGGAATTTTTAGTATATGGGTTGGATACCGTGAAGACGAATTACGTAAGATATAGTCTCCTGCTATGTTTTTCGGTACATTTTATGACATAACAACTTTCACACTCCTTGATCATATTACATTATTTAGATTCAGGATAACTGGCGAGGGTTAAGTACCTGAAAAGTGCATGTCTGACCCATGCTGCAAATTTATTTGTTCTTAAATTATGTTATTCAATTTGAAAACGTTTAACATTTGAACTACTTGGTGAGTGTCATTGCTAGTGGACAAGGAGTCCCCGAGTGCACATGTAGCCAATTTCGATCAACTACGGTTGATCGTCTTTCTCTTCAACGCATTCGAAAATTTCTATTATCAAAAAATCTTGAAATTTCTAAAACGTGGGTCCTATAGCATCATATCCCACCAATCCTGCTACATTTTTCGGTACTTTTTTGGACATAATGATGTTCACACTCTTTGGCCATATTACATTGTTTAGGTAGATGATTATTTACGAGGGTTAAGTACCCGAAACGTGCATGTCTGGTCCATGCTGCAAATTGACCTGTTCTTAAATTATGCTATTGAATTGAAGACGTTTAGCAATTGATATTAACATTTACATTAATTCTTTGCTGCCAACATTTGACATGAAGCATTGGTTGTCGTTTTCTGCGGTACGTAAACATCCTTCAAAAGTTCACTGCATACAACGTAAAAATAATATAAAAACGAATACGTTTGGAGCGAGTAAATATCAATGATATGTACATTTTATAAAGGTATATTACAATAAGTATTTTCGGATACAGAGAGCGTGCAGTATACGGCTTTTCCAATTCAGGTTTCTGTTAAGCGTCCATCCTGAACTCTAAACCCATCTACACGCTAATAATATACAAAGACAACATTCCATTGAGAATAGAGCATTTCTTGTTTTTTTAAACATATATGAAAAATTGAACTGGAGATGGAAGATTCCTGTATTATGTACCAATTTATCAACTACATGTAACCCTAACCCTAATATTACAGAACGTTTTAACCTAAACGAAGAAAAGTTTGAGAAAGAACAAAAATCGATTTTCATAAATAATCATTGTATTGTTTTGTTATTTATTTCAAACTTTAAAAATCAAACTTATTGATGTTGCTTTTTATTCCATGCACCTGTGTTCAAAACCCAGGCATACGCAGATGCTTAACATATTTAACAGTTAGAATGGCCTTATGCAAATTAGGCTTCTGTTTAAAGCTCCTTAATGTTGTAACAATTGCACGCATAAAACCATAACACCATTTCAAAACAATCTCTTTTTTCTTCTTTTAATATGTTTCGTTACGTTTTTACAAGTTCCTTTTTGAAGTCTTTCCTTTGATTAGGATTTGTTTTGTTTCGTTTCTTTTCATATAGTTTCGCACTTTACATTGCATCAGGGCTAAGCACCATAAACCTATTTAAGACACAAATTCCGTCTTAAATCTAAGAATTTTCTCAAATCAACAAATTCTCAGAAAAAAACACACCATAAAATACTTGAGACGACATTTTTTTCTCAGAATTCTCAGAATTTCCTGAAATTCTTAAGTACAGTACAGATTAGACTTAAGTCAGAATATTATCTAAGAATGTCCAATATAACGGCTATACAGCAGAAAAATACACATGTACGTAGAAATAGAAGATACACTATTCCCATTTCACGTTAATCTGCGACGTTGTGCCCACCAGGAAACCCATATGACCTCATACCTCGCCAAGTCATAGCATATATATGACGTAATTTGATTGTTCCGGTGGGAAAAATCTTATTTGAGGTAGAGTATCCCTAAGGTCAGAATGGCTGGCAATTTGTTGCCTGGATACCCTATTTTTTCCTTCAGAATATTGTTCAGATTATCAAACTAATATGGCTCAGGGAACAGAAACTTTTATAGTTACATTTTATCACCTCTAAAAATGGATTTTTCATACTATTCCCAAAGGGTCCAATGTTAAAGTTCAAACGGCTTAAGGTCTCGGTGTAATAATGAAACCACGGATTATATTTTGTTTGTCTATCAGGTTTAATATATGCTTTGAATATATGGAAATGAAAATATTGTAAAAGCTGTTATTTAGGAAATATGAGCATCTGAGACCCGAGGGATGCTCTACCTTAAAGGTACAAATAGTCTAACAGGGATTAGACTGTCAATAATGAAGTTTTACGGTAAATAGCTTTTAAGCACAACCATTTGAACATCTATATATTACTTGCATAAAATATCTCTCACATGTTTGTTGTATAGACGTTTTTACTCTCTAGTACATACGATTTCGGTAAACTTCGGAAATTGTTACTTGCATATACAGTATGTAGAAATATGTCACGTTAACTAAGGTCAAAGTGAACACGCTACCACGATCAGCCAATCGCTTGAATGAACTTCATATCGATTACTATGAAACATTGTAAGTAAACCACGTATACATTCTTTTTGAAATTCTCAAAAAAAACTAACTCACTAATATTTCATTAATTGCAAATACAAGGTTGATATCATGTATAGATATCATGTTCCATTCAAATAATCATTTTGAACGTGGATAATCGGGCACTTTCAAATGACTAACAACGTGTAATAGTGTATGACGGCTCGAATGGGAGGCAGGTGTAGTCTGCTATACACATTTGCGTTTGTTTACCAAATCCTGAATGAAAATTAACCTTGATTAACTTATGATTTTTTGTTCGTTTTTTAATATTTGATTTAGACTGTGAATACATATATTATATATACACATATCAAAACTACTTTGGATATATATACACGTCAAACTTATAAATATACTTCTCATAGATAAAGATAAACGAGAACTATACAAGTACATGTACACTGTAGGTCCCTTTAGCTAATTTTCCCTCAGACTTGTCAGAGTTTTAATTTCACGGTCGTCCTCTAAGCTAGGTCTCTATAACTTTCCAATACAAAGCTAATGATATTTGTTCATTACATTTCTCTTTCAGATTTTGACAACACCGATTGTCGATTCATTTTCGTCCCACGTGTTATCCGTCCGCCATGTTTTTGTTTTTTGGGGTTTTTTTAAATACAGTACTAGCCTTATGCAAGTTAGTGCTTACACGTGTTTGCAATCGGTCTTCTACGGAGAAAAGTAGGTTTTATAAGGGTGCCCATTTTATAAGCAATAATTGAACATAGCTCGGTGATTAGGGCAGATGTGACTATTTTAACCAGCCAGTTTCTAATTTCTAAGCATGATAGACTCGTTTGCGTTTAAATTTTGACAAAAATAGTTGATTCATGGTTTGATCTTGACGAGACCTAGGGTAACTGTAAGCGATATAAGTGACTCGTGTGTCGCGAATGGGTCTTATAGAACGCTTCTTCGTCTAAGAGTTTTCAAAGATAGATACGATCTACATGCCGTATCCGACGAGGAATCCGAAGGTGTCCGTTATTCGCCATCTTTCGCTAATGCGAGAGATTTAAGCGAGTTTTCTGTAGCAGACATATTTTATACGGATCTTTAAGATTTTTTAAAGAGGGGGGGGGTCATTACTGCATACAAAATGTATATGTATAGCTCGCTATCTCTACTAGTTAAATGATATGTGATAAATGTACCACTAGCTTTTTACATGATTCATCACAAACCGAGAATCAAAGCACAGAGCGAGCGAGGCGAGACATTTTTAGCCAAGCTCGATCAACTTCGGTTGATCGTCTGTCTCTTTAACGCAGTCGAAAATTATTGTTACCAAATTTCTTGAAATTTCTAAAACGTGGGTCCTGTAGTATCATATCCCACCCATCCTGCTACGTCTCTTGGTACATTTTTGGACATAACAATTTGCACATTCTTTGGCCATATGTCATCGTTTACATTGAGAATCACTCACGATGGTTAAGTACCCGAAATGTGCATGTCTGGTCATTGCTGCAAATTGATCTGTTCTTAGATAATGCTATTGTATTTGAATACGTTTAACTTAATCAGAAATTTAAAACAACAATAGTATTGTATGTACATGTAAATTTTAACCGGCCAGTTTCTAATTTCTAAGCATGATAGACTTGTTTGCGTTAAAATTTTGACAAAAATAGTTGATTCATGGTTTGATCTTGACGAGACCTTAGGTAACTTTAGGCGATAAAAGTGACTCGTGTGTCGTGAATGGGTCTTATAAAAGGATTCTTCGTCTAAGAGTTTTTGAAGACAGATACGATCTACATGACGATGGTAAAGTACCCGAAACGTGCATGTCTGGTCATTGCTGCAAATTGATCTGTTCTTAAATAAAGCTATTGTATTGGAATACGTTTAACATTTAGGTAACTTTATCTGAAATTTAAAACAACAATGGTATTGTATGAGCACGTAAAATATTGACAAGCGAAGCGAATAAAGTCAATAATTTGATATAGATATACATGTATGATGTTGTTTTGTATATGTATGTTCTTGAACGTTTTTAGTTTGTAGCATCCATTTCAGGTCAAATACTGTTATCTAAATTTTTGAAAACATGATTTCACATTTTTGTGGTTTGGAGGACTTGCATTCCAGCACATAGTCGGCATCCCCATGGGTGCCAATTGCGCCCCTATATCTTGTGGACTTATTTTTATATTCATACGAAGCTTACTTCATCCAGACCTTGCTCTCGACTGGGCGAAAGCACCTCGCATCTCAGTTCAATTTTACCTTCAGATACATGGATGACGTGTTGACAATCAATAATCCGAGCTTTGAGGATCATCTGCATGAAATATATCCTCATGAACTAGAGATCAAGGAAACAACGGAGAGTGACAGATCCGCTTCGTACTTGGATATACTTCTATCTTTCGACGCAAACGGCCATTTGAACATCTCACTGATCTGTGACATTCTGCATTGTGATTAAATGGCTGTCATCATCACCAAACAAGACATACTTACCTGATATGTTCATCAAAATATACATCGAGACAATCACCGAATTTGACAGGTTTCCATGGAGCTGTTGTAAACGTCTTCAAATTGAATAGCATCATTTAAGAACAGATAAATTGGTAACGTGGACCAGACATGCACGTTTCGGGTACTTAACCCTCATCAGTGATCCTAAATCTAAACAATGCAATATGTCAAAAAAGTATGAAAGTTACTATGTCGAAAAAGTGTACCTAAAGACGTAGCAGGATGGGTGGGATATGATGCTACAGGACCAACTGTTTAGAAATTTCAAGAAATTTTGATAACAGAAGCTTAGAATGCGTTGAAGAAACGATCAAACGAAATTGATCGAACTTGGCTAAATGTGCCCTCGGGGACTCCCGGTCCACCAGCAGTGACACTCACCAAGTGGTATAAATGTAAACGTCTTCAAATTGAATAGCATCATTTAAGAGCAGATGTGACGGGTGTTCCATGCAATCAGGAGACGCTGACTCTCCCCGGGCACCTGGTCTCACTTCGGAATGTTAATCATTCCGGGGTTCGCAACCGTTCCGATGGTAATTCTCACGATTTGGCCTTGCCTTCTCGACCTTGAGACTGAATAACTATTAGGTCCTTCTTTAATGTTTATTCAGTTATACATTGTATTTAACTCTCTCTTTCTCAAATTTTACATGATATATTTTTTTTTAGGTCCGACCAAATTACATCCCCAATCCATCTCGCTAGATCCGTCTATGTATCTAGTGTTAAAATACCAATAATAGATTAAAAAAAATGGATAGTCGGCGATTTAAATATCCTAGACACGGGACCGCAGATTTATGGGTTATTCTGGCGTAATGAAATTCTTACGCATTCATGATTGTGTTTTCTTTTCCGTCTAGGGACGATCATTCGGTTCTAAAGAGAAGGAGGGGGAGTTGGCATATATCTATATCAAATTATTAATTATTCATGAGAATATCTATTTTCTACCACGGAGAGGGTCAGATTATTAATTTCCAACATTTTCTGGGGCAGAATATTTATTTCCAGAAATTAACCCAACTGCCCCTTCAGAATCAAATGGTCGTCCCCTTATTACCCCTTATTAATGATGATTTATATTTGGTTTCCTCCTTGTATAAGTTCCTCCTTCTCTATCCAATAATTGTCCTGTCTCTACAGAGTCACAAGTTATTTTCCTCATTCATTTCCATAGTTTCTTGACTTGTGTCTGCCTTTGACGCCGTGTATAAGACGTTTTTGACATAGAAATAACGTCACATTATTAACGGCGTCGCGTAACAAGCGCGTATGAATCTTACATCGTAATTAGCAACTGACATCACGTTAATATTTACGCGTCTCAGCTGAAAAAAATTCTTAACTTCGATCATGGTGTAAAACATTCTTATATTTCCTTCGGTTTCTGATTTTCTGAATTATCGATTTTGTGCTGTAAACAGGGATATGGTCATTATCCATATTTGTCATCCATACAATTTGCTATAGTGTGTACTAGCATAGCAGATAGTTGTCCTATGTCGCCAACGATTGTTTATTTGTCTCGTGTGTTTATGAATATTCATTTGTGCTAAATATTTCTAAGCTGTCTTCTTTGTTCTTTATCCCTTATCATGCTTATGCGTCGTCTGCTGTGCTGGTTAACTCTGTTTTTTCGCAAAGGCTTTTTTGTGGTTTTTTGTGTTTTTGGTGCTCTATTGTGAGTGCTCTTGAGATTGTTGTCAGGATCTTCTATAACTCATTTGTGTCACACTTATGCCCTTTGCCGTGTGGAGCTCGTAAAAAAAGTTCCACGCGAGGGGTTTGACAAGAAGGGTTTTGAATATTTTTCCTTGACATGGTCGCCATAGCACTTTCTATATAGACACAACCTCAGACAGTGAATGATTTTAGATATTGTTTTTATATTCGTGCGTGGACGTCGACGGCGGGTGCGGCTAGCCAACAGGGGATGCTTACTCCTCCCGGGCACCTGATCTCACCTCTAGCTTGCTAGGGGTCCGTCGATGCTCAATTTGGTGCTCTATTGTGAGTGCTCTTGAATTTGTTGTCAGGATCTTCTTTAACTCTTTGCTGTGGATGCTGCAACAGAATCATGTTAAAGATATCCTCTTTATTGTGTTAAATTAATGGACATCTATCTATACATGATACGGTATTGGAGATATCTAGTGAATTAAGATAATCAGTTTATCTCATTTACCTGATTTTTTTCAGTTCATGAATCTTACCTTACAATGCTTATCCATAAATTTTATGTTTTAAAGACTGTTATTTTATAATTACTATCAAAATGTAACAAATATTAAGTATTTATTGCAAGCAATACAAATCCAAATGGGGTACACCTTGACTAAGCTCCAGTGTTTGAACATATCATCTCCATAAGGGTTCTATTTATGTCTATGAAAAACGTTTATTCAATTTCCTATTTTGCGTTTTGACCGGTTTTGATTGTCTCTATAATTCTTCTAGTTGAATTTTCTTTCATGTAATATCGACCTTTGGTTACTTACCTTAAAATTATAAAGTTTTATGTGCAACTTATGAACGACCTTTGCGACCACGAACTTGGTTTTGAAAAGCTCACCCATGCAATACCTCAAAATGTTTTTCTTTAATTGCGATAATGATATATCCTTTGAATTGAGACGTGACCTTATTTGAGATATGAATGATTACTTCTTTCCATTTCTAAAGTCTGAAATGAGCTTTGTTTTGGTCCTTTATCAAGTTGAGTTCAAATATATTATTTTGCTATTTCGGAAACTTTTCATTTCATCCAAAAACAGCAGCGAAATCAAAATAGTTTAACATCTTAGCCCCATCCCTCAATTGCTCATTGCACTCACATAAATATCAATTCTCTGTACGGACCAAACATAGTTGAAAATAGCATGTCATAGATGTTGAGTATTTTGATATGATATTTCAATTATAATTTTAGAAAGAAAATAACCCTTTTGATGAAAATGACATTCCTTTGCAATGACAATATGGTCCTCCCGGGCACCTTATCCCACCTCAAGCTTGCTAGGGGTCCGTCGATGCTCAATATGGTGCTCTATTGTGAGTGCTGTTGAGATTATCGTCAGGATCTCATAACTCCATTGTGTCACACTTATGCCATTTGCCGTGTGGAGCTCGTAAAAAAAGTTCCCCGCGAGGGGTATGACAGTAAGTGTTTTGAATAGTTTTCCCTGAGAGGGTCGCCATAGCACTTTCTACATAGTATAACTTCAGACAGAGCATGTATTTCATATGTTGTTTTCATATATTGCTAGCCAACAGGGGATGCTTACTCCTCCCAGGCACTTGATCCCACTTCTAGCTTGCTATGGGTCTGTCGATGCTGCATTGGGTGCTCTATTGTGAGTGCTGTTGAGATTATCGTCAGGCTCTTCTTTAACTCATTAATAAACAACAGTCATTTTTGAAGTAAAAAAAGGGGGGTTAGGCATTTTGTTGCCACAGAAACCAGTATTAAGTCAGATTTCAGATTTATCATATCAAATAACTTACTTCATTTTTGTCAATCCCATTATAGTTTAATGGACACTCAGTAAAACAGCAAAACTGAGACAAAATATGTCAATATACGGAAAAAGAGGTCGGTTTTTGTCAATTTTAACGTTTTACGTTTGAATAATAAAATAAGCATTACTTCATGTATGAATAATATTGTATTATTTGTAGTCTGGTGCTAAATCAAACCTTTGATATACAAACATACGTTTCTTCCTCCCGATCAGACAATCGAGGATCAATTTTTCGTGTTGAATACATCTTTTAATATGTCGGAGAAAATTCCTTAATTTCCGAAGTCCTAATGATCTGGTCTTAACTTTCGACTTACCTCTGTTAATAAATTTACATATTGACCTTAACTTTTAACCGGCTGGTACAAGGGCTTCTTTGTTGATCGTTATGATGTAGCATTTTGAGATAGATAGATCGTTGTACCTTTTTACTTGAAACAGTATCTTCAAATTCTTACCGAATTAATTATTTGCTTTTTTAAGCGGCACTGTGTTTTCAAGTTCGGGTCAGTAATATGAAGTTTGCTTATTCTAACAACATTCCCACGATTCATAGCGAGCGAAGCTAGCATTTTTGTAAGTATGGGGAAATGCACGACAAAAGAATAGACATACGCAGAGCTCATAAAGTTTGGTGACAGGACCGCAGATACGGGTAAAAGTGAGTTGATCTCTTTAAACGGCAGAGTAGGAGAACATACAATTCGAAATGGGTATCATTATTCTAGTTTTGGCGTTAGGAAAATAAGTGAAATACGCCGACTTGTTCGCCTGAACATTAGAAACAGCAGCAACAAATCCGCCATCGATGATTAATTCTGAAGTATTCTTGACGTCATTATCCCTTTATGTCCGGTAGCAGCTTGTCTATTTTCATGTGCTACAATGGTACATGTTCTTTTTTCTCCGCTCTTACATAAGGCTTTGCCTTGATGCATATTTCACTTTCAAATTATATACAAAAGGACTAGTATCTTAAACGTCTTCAAATTCAAGAAAGGAGGGGATCTCCAGCGAGACTCGGTTGCAGCACCAAGAGCAACACACCAAACACCCCAAGTGAAAACACAGAGAAAGCACACACAGCAAGAGATAAGGAACATCAAACATCGAACTTAAAAGACAACACATAAACCAACCAGACCCATGGGCAATCGGTGCCGACTTAGGACGGTCATCAGCCACGTTAGTAACAGATGGTGTGGTTATCCTGGATTACGTGCGCACAGCCCTCCCACCTTTCCGGTTACCCAAAGGTCTCGAAGAACGCACAATTGATGTGTAAAATACCCCCCTTCCTGTAAGATGACCATACCAACAAGATTCCACAAAGCAGGGGCCCAATGAACACAGATGAATATGTAAATATGTATAAGAATAGGGTAGGGGCGTACGAAATGCTCTGCCGGCTGTAGCGAGCTCCAAGAGCTTAATTCAAAAGCATATAAATTAATAGCATGGACCATACATGCACGTTTTTGGTATTTAACCCTCGTCAGTGATCCTCAATCAAAACAATGAAATATGGTCAAATCTATGAAAATTGTGTCCAAAATATACCGAAAAACGTAGCAAAGTGGCTGGGATATGATGCTACAGGACCAAGGTTTCAGAAATTTGAGAAAAAGTTTGTCAACAGAAATGTTCGAATGCCTTTGAGGAAACGATCAACCGAAATTGATAGAACTTGGCTATATGTGCCCTCAAGGACTGAAGGTTGACCAGCAGTGACACTCACCAAATGGTACAAATGTTAAACGTCTTCAAATTCATTAGCATCATTTAAACTTTGACTATGCTATGTCCATATGTTTGCTTTTTTAAATGTCTCTATATTTCATTGCCTTCACTCATCTGAATATATACCGCTATTTGTACCATATAATGTCTTAATGAAACGGCTTCATCAACCATATTCCATTCTTAACAAACATAAGCTAGTAGGTTCATAAATATTTTTTTTTTGATAAAAGGAAACTCTTTAACAAAAATTTTGAAATCTTTTTATCCATCTGTCAAACGCCACCTGTCTGTAACATTCTAAGATTGAAATGAAGATATCAAACAATTCGGAACTTGGAAAAATAATTTATTTACCGATAAATATCATATAAATTTAAGCACTCGGGATAGGAAAAGTAAAGCAGTATTGTTCCATCATTTAAGAACAGATAAATTTGCAGCATGGGCCAGACATGCACGCTTCGGATACTTAATCCTCTTCAGTGATCCTCAATCTTAACAATGTAATATCACCAAAGAGTGTGAATGCTATTATGTCTGCCAAAAATACACCGAAAGACGTAGCATGATGGATGGGATATTGCTACAGGACCCACGTTTTAAAAGTTTCAAGAAATTTTGATAACAAAAAATGTTTAAAGCGTTGAAGAAACAATCAACTGAAGTTGAGCGAACTTCGCTGCATGTTCCCTCGGGGACTCCTGGTCCACCAGCAGTGTCACAAGTGGTAAAAAATTGTTTTATACTCCTTTGATATCGTTATCAATAAAATACATTATGTAAAGATGATTTAATGATGCATCTATGTCAAAGAACTATACGATATTTCTGTTTCTGCATTATCTATTTATGGTTTTTTAATCGATATACATGTTCAATCTATTTCCCAATAACCTTTACTTCACAAATCGAGAGGATATTGTTTATCCCTTTTGTAATTTGTAGCTTAACATATCTCCCAATGGTTCCTTTAGGACATTCCAGTACCACTCTCTCAGATGCAGTACCCGGTCCCTCAAAGGTCCCACATAACATGTGGAAATCCTCATTACATCCAGCAACAGTGACATCGACGTCATGTAGCCGTTCAGCTGTCAATAGGAAATGGCATATTTGTTAGCTGTAATGTATATTGGCCTGAATATGCATATATTCAATATGCATTGATCATAAAAAGGATGCACAATAAGTAAAATACCCGAACTAATCCAAAACTTTCGATCTTAAAAATGGGGAATATATACAAGTTTATTTAAAAGAAAACTTACGACAACAGTCCGCTCTGTTCAGTATCTCCACTTGTTGGATTTCGTAATATGAGTCCAGATCTACGTACCAGTAAGGTCTATCCTCAAAATCCGTAGAGGCACAGTCCCAAAAATCACCAAAGATATCATCAACTGCATTTTCCGCAAAGGATGGACCATTGAGGATCGAACTCTGAAAAGCTCTCTTCTTGAAAGCAACATTTTGTGTTGAACCTAAATCAATAATTAAAACAATATATAGATCTTATTTTACACATTCAAAAAAAGTTCAAATTTTTGTTATTCTGTCATTCACATTAAAGACGAAGAATATACATGTAAGTCCATTTATGTGTTCCTCTTTATTGGCATTATGTATGTAACTAGTTTGAATTGTTTTGTCTCCTGTTCCAAAATAAATTTTCTCCCTAGTCAACATCTTACAGATAGAAATTTCAAGCAAATCAGACAGTACTACATGATAAATTATCTGAATCTCATTCTTTCAATAGTTGTAACATGTATAAAGCGCATTTTAAACACAACCTTTACAGACTGAATCTGCATGCAAGCAGGAGATGTTTACTCTTCCTGGGCACCTGGTCTCACTCTCATATCGGGAGTCCGCTTCTTTTCATGTGGTGGAGGTTTTTGTTTGTTTGCTTTGGTTTCTGTTTTATCCTGGTTTTGTATGCTTTTGGTTTCTGATTTTCTGGGTTATCGATTTTGTGCTGTGTACAGGGATATGGTCATTATCCATATTTGTCATTGTTAAGTTTGTGAAAGCTAACCTCATAATACGGAAGTGTTTTAACTCTTTACCTTCTTGAAGAAAATTTCAAACCAATTTTCATGCACCAGAATATTTCTTATATTGAATTATCATCAGTTATGCTTCCTGCCAAAGTTCTTTTCATAAGCCCCCCCAAAATCATTTCACTAGCACCCTCTGGTTTTATTTTTTAGAATTTTAATTTGTACATTTACTATACAGAGAATGCGCGGCTCAAAATTTCCTTTAGGGTCACAAATTATAGTTCGAAAATTAAGAAGAATTATGACGTACAAAACTAGGAAAAATACCATACTAAACACATCAATTAAAACATTCAGCAAAAGAGGAATTTTCAATCCCCAATTGACAAGTTTAAGATGAGATCAAAGTGCCTGTGGAGTTGTACGCACCTGTCACTTTGAATAAAGTCGTTGAATGTATCGGTTTTGGTGTTTTGCATGATTCTTAGCTTAATTATCTTACAATATTGTGGACAAATAAATGTTACAGTGATTTATATTTGCATCGTATGGACAAAATCATTTCCGCATACTAGACAAAGTCGCTATTAGATGTACCCATAAACATAAAGAGAACCCTGCACTTTCGTTGCTGTTGTTCTGTTCATATCCTCAAATTTACATTACTCGGCAAGCATTTTCTCCATTTATTCTTGTTGGCAATACTTAGATTTTCTTCTGCATTAAATGTTGAATGTTCACTCCTCATATTGAACTTTTTGTCCTGTAAGGATTTTCGTTTCAAAGATATTCAGGCAAATAAAAAAGCCAATCCTACTACCGTAACGTGCCTGACAAGACGAGATTTTAAAAGCGAATCCTTGTTATATTAAAAGTCAAAGCTATACAAAACATTTCTCGAAGTAGATTCCAGATTGGAGTAAACAAGTAAATTAATATCACAATTTGGCCCTGATTACTTTAAGCAACGGTAATTACTTGAATCTTTAAAGAATTCAATTACAAACTTTTTTCCCCTGTATAACAGCATTTTCCTGTAAGTGAAACTAACACATTATGGTTTGTATACTAATTGACTGAGGGGGGGGGGGGGGGGTGGGGGGTTTAACTTTCATTCCCTTCTTCATGAATCTTGGCTCACAATCCGTATAAGAAAGCTCTACGTTTTAAAATGACAAATATGGATAATGACAATATCCCTGTATACAGCAGAAGATCGATAATTCAGAAAATCAGAAACCGACGGCATACAAAATGAGGACAAAACAGGAACCAAAGCAAACAAACAAAAACCTCCACCATATGAAAAGAAGCGAACTCCCGATATGGGAGTGAGACCAGCTGCCCAGGAAGAGTAAGCATCTCCTGCTTGCATGCAACACCCGACGCTTCTATTCGGTAGAACTGTCATATCCGGTTACTTCCATTTCGGAAGATATAGAGTACAATCTTTGGTTGGATGGTTCAAATGGTCTATGACAGAATATCAGAAAAGCTGTTGTTTTAAATCAATATTATGAAAGTATTCATGTGTACTGCAATCAATACAAAGTACTTTGAGTCGCTTAAACTTTCAAAGAAGAGCATCTATAACGTCTCCGAAAAGGTCATTCATGTCTTAATTCAAACATTTTTTTTTTCTCGAGTTTGTATGCCTTCTTGGTTGTAATTTTTTTAATTTATTTTCGTGAAAATTTTGACCCTGGGGTTTGACCTCTAACACTGAAATAATAGGGTTCTATATGGAAAACGCACAATCATGCGAAGTTTGATAAGTATAAGAAATAAACAACAGTCTTTTTATTGCCACTTGTGATCTTGTCCTTTAAAGCTTGAAATTCGATTCTGTCATAGACCATTTGAACCAAAATGAATTTTGGTAGCCCCCTCTGGTTATATGATTTTTGAATTAAATTTGTGCAATTTGCAGATATTGCGCGGCTCCAAATTTCCTGTAGCCTCGATTCAATAGCATATCAAAATAAAACCTATCTTCAAAATAGCAATATTTCAGATCCCATTGACAACTATGGTCCAGATTGTAACACAGTACTCACTAATGTCGTTTCTCTTATTTGCAGTGGACATCTGAAAGGAATGATACATTTTGATACATGAAAACTGAAAAATAATAATTGTACATTAATAAGAAAATCGAGAAATGTATGAAAAACATTGTTGACATATTTTGTATTAAAGAACCTTTGTATGTTCGGTCACTATTAGAATTGAAATATTGACCGATTTTGAAAAAAATGAATTGTTGTTAATACAGCCTATTACAGTCCATTTCCTATTCTTTTAAGAAAATAAAAAAATTTAAAAAGGAAAATTGACAGCATTTCCGTTTTCCATTTTATATTCTAAAATGAAAAAGGAACAATTGAATCAATTTTTCATTTTCCAATCACAAATTCAAAAAGGAAAATGGTTTCAATCTTCAATTTCCTCTTTTGCTTTTGCAAAGGAAAATTGAATTGTGGTTCGCAATTTCCATTTTCCTTTTTCAATTTGAAATTTTAAAATGAAAAATTTTATCAGTTTTCCATTTTTCATTTACTAAATTGAAAAAGGGAAAATGGAAAATACGTTCAATTTTCCATTTTTCATTAACTTTTTCGAAAAGGAAAATTGAATTGTGGTTTACTACACGGACATGTTATCATCCTTCTTTTCCATTGGTAAATGAAAGTTTTTATTCTTGGAATCTATTTTTATATCTAATATCTCATCTAAGTCAATGGAAAAAATCAAAAACCAAGTACTGAGAATTCTGTTTACCCCCTGTCAAGTTTCCATCTACTATGAATCGTTGTTAACCTTCTGAACTATTATTTTCGAACTTATCCAAATAATTTTTGTCTTAGAACAGTTGTAAATAATTATGTAGACCAGAAATTACAGTGAAAGTATCAAGTGTGTCTAAAGCAGCAAAAAGTTATTGTTTTGAACCATCAAGGATAAGAGAGGTGTCATCGGCA
Source organism: Pinctada imbricata (assembly GCA_033119305.1). Lineage (NCBI taxonomy): Eukaryota > Metazoa > Mollusca > Bivalvia > Pterioida > Pteriidae > Pinctada > Pinctada imbricata. Next base: position 16,586,880 of record VSWD01000003.1, read on the forward strand.
TATTGTGATTTTTTTTTGCTCTTTGTCATTTATAATTTATTCCTTTGATAATTAAACTGTTGATTTTTTTGATAGTTTTGATTGTAGTTTATCAGTCAAACATGCATATGGATGAGAAATAAGTGTGTTTACAATAACTATTTTATGGCCTTTTCCTAAAAGTACGCGTAATGGATGTCAGACAGCGAACGTCCACATTTCAAAGGACGCGTAGTTTTGCACACGGACTATGAACGAGTTTATTCTTAATAATTTGTATTAACGAAAATGTAACATAGATACCTTCCAACTGACCATTATTTTCAGAGGTATTAATATTATGTCACCATCACAGGTTCTTAATCTTTTGTTACGGACATCAGGTCAGTTTTGGCGACAAGAGTTTCCAGTTTGCCTCATAAGATATGACGATGCAAGTTCCTTAATAAATTGACTTGATTCTGGTTATTCTTCATTAAAACAAATTACTTCAAGCATGTAGTTTTGATCTATTCCTTGCAGTTTGGAGTCAGTTAGAGTTACATCAAATGCTTTAGTATGGATGCGACATGCAATGTTGAAGAGATCTACAGATTTGTATACATTCCACTAGCATATATTTCTATACGTTTGGTATCAAAATTTCTTGAATATATTATATATATTATATTTCATCCTTTTATGTGTAAGCAGCCACTCAAAAACGTTTAAGAAGGTATTGAATACGTGCGATAAAAATAGTTTTGCAATTGTACTGATTTCTTGAGAATGGCTGTAGTGCGGATTGCTTTGGATTGTTACGGATTGATACGAATCGAGCACGGATAGTCAAAAAATGCTACGGATACCGTCTCGATTTCGTTACGGATTGCTACGACAAACGTACGGATATATCTATAGATACGGATTGCTACGACACGCATATGGATAGGTATGTATTGCTACGAAAGACCTACGGATTTTTACGACTCGTCTCAGGATAGCCATGACTCGCGCACGGGTAGCTACGACTTCAGTAGGGATTGGTAGGTCTGACTTTGATTTCCTGTGTATTTTTAAAACTAAATTATATACAAAAACATCGAATAATTTCCAGATGAGACGGTATCACTTGTTTTGTAACAGTATTGGGGTTTCATACTTGTCTACATATACTCCGCAAGACAGGTTAAGGATATCTATTTAGAGTTTGCATTGGATTACCATTGTGATAGGGACTTCGTTTTATTTGCATAGTTCTATTCTCATAACTGAGGTAAACATCATTTTTTAAGTAACACAGTTGTCAGTATTTGTACAACTCTGGGCTACAAAAAAGTCAACGGAGCCATTTCTGAAAAAGAAAATGCGAATTTCAGAAAAACAAAATTTTGAACCAAAAGCTACACGGGATGAATAATGCATAATTAATCTGTAGAAATTGCATTACTGATCCAAAATACACAATGATATTGTTTTGAAAATCCGGTATTAAAACTCAGCTAATCGCTTTTAACGAAAATCTGACATAGCCCTTGCAATTCCTGAAAACGATAGAAAAAGAGTGAGAAAAATTTTACATTAAAATGAGGGGTTTTAAACTGAACAATCATTTAAAGTTAAATGATAATTATGAGTTAAAGAAGATCCTGACGATAATCTCAACAGCACTCAGAATAGAGCACACAATTAAACATCGACGGACCCCTAGCAAGCTAGAGGTGGGACCAGGTGCCCGTGAGGAGTAAACATCCCCTGTTGGCTCGCCGCACCCGCCGTCGATGTTTATGAGGCGTGGAAATGAAAATATATAAAATTCATGCACTGTCTGACGCTATGTCTATATAGAAAGTGCTATGGCGACAATGTCAGGGAAGTATATTCAAAACATTTACTGTCAAACCCCTCGCGGGGAGTTTAATGAATCTCGACTGTTTATTTAGTAAGGATACCGTATAACCTGAAATTCTCGCGAATTACTGATTTTCGCTATATCCGATTGTAAGTGATTTAGAATCTCAAAATATTATTCTCGCAAAAATGTCTGTTTAATAAGGTTTAACATAAATTTGTATATTTAACTACATTTTGTTCTATTTGTACACGTGTCGTTCTTCACTTACCCCAATTAAATGTCAATAGAAGTGTATTGAGTTTACTCTTATGATAGAATTAACTAAAACTTCAGTAATGAAAGATACAAAAGTAAATACGATAAATTGCGAGATTTGATACTCGCGAAAATTTCTGGTTAAACGGTTATTAAAAAAGAGATGATTTGTTGATAAGCAAATGAATCTATTCAAAATTGGAAATGGGGAATATTCAAATTTTTTTACAATTAAAATTAAGAAATGACAAGATATTCCGTGTGACCGGTTCCTTTTTGTAATATTATCCCTAGTTTAGCTCTAGTGTTTTGATGAAAATTACACAATACTATTTTGAACGAGAATGATCCCTAAATGTCTTTATCCATTATACATTATCATTATTTGAAAATGATAAGTAGAAGTATTATGTCATATATTGACCGAAAACGTACAGAATACCGATAGATTTGAAATTAATATAATGTCTCAATTCGTAGCTATCCGCAGGCTTTGCTTGTCGAACCATGGCTATTCGTAGCAATCCGTAAGGAAGTCATAGCAATCCGTGGGGGGATTCGTAGCAATACGTTGGGCTATTTTTATCATAAAACTGGTCCCAGATAACTACGGATTGCTATGAATTCCCTACGGATTGCTACGACTCCCTTACGGATTGCTACGGGTTCTCTACGGACATTTTATCCATAGCGGAGTCATATAAAAAATTTAAACATCTTGGCTCTCCCATATAGGTACGGATTGCAGCGACCGGCCACGAATCACGCCGACTCTAGCTACGGATGCGCAATTTATCTCTATCCGTTGTTATCCGTGGCCGGATGCCTGAAGTGTGAAGGGGATTTAAATATGTAAAAGATATTCAGATCAACATTCATACTTCCTACCTTCAACATTAGGCGTTGGGTGTCATTTCCTTCCATATCAAAACATTCATCTGCTTCCAATTTCACTGAATATAACCTACAAATTACGGCTTCGTCCTTTTCATAGACATTTACGGACGTGCATTCATCGTCACTTGTACAGTAAGTCACACACTCAACGAACGAACTGACAAAATAGGATCTTATTGAGCATTCGTCAATTAAACTTTTATATCCCAAAGCACAAGTCATACGAAAATATCCTTCTCTTACTGAGCTTGCCCTGATCGGTTTTACAATGAAAATAAGAGAGGCTAAAATGTAAAATATCATTTTCCTAGTAGTTTCAAAGGTGAATGTACACTTGCGAACGAAATATCAATACGTCTTGTCGAATACAGAGAGTATAATCTATACTCGTATGCTATTGATGCTTCTTACTAAGATCCTTGGGGATTTTAGGATGACAAGTATGAACTCACAAGCAAGTTCAAAAGAGATAAGAATTTATCATTACTTTTACCGCAGTCATCGATAGTCATCGATATCAATATAAATTGTTTTATGCATGCTCATTTCATTCAAGTTTTCTTCTAAAAGTATTCATTTAAAATTTAAATCTAAATTTGCGATTTAAATTTTCATAAAACAGCTCTCAATGAGTGCCAATCATTGCTAAATACTTGAAAATGCTCAATTTCATAATATCATCAAATACTTATTCCTTCATAAAAGCCGTCTATTCAGTTTATTTCAATAATCACGAAGAGGTTTTACACTAAATACTGAAACAGATGTTCTTATGTAATACTTTCCGTGAACCATATATGTGTTCATTTCCGTTGCTTATTTGAACAGTTCTGGTACAATTATTTGCACGTTATTTTAGAATAAGTGAAGAGTCTTAAGTATAAAATTCGATCAGCATAGAAGCTTTTAAATGTAATGTTATATCCTTGCAAGTTTTAAGATGCATAATGCACATCAAGTAAGCTACAAGAAAATTAATTGCCGCAAGCGTCAACATTTTGGGTCGTGCAAATGCGCAATTATATTAAATGTTGAACGTCTTCAAATTCAATAATATCATTTAAGAACAGATAAATTTGCAGCATGGACCAGGCATGCACGTTTCTGGTACTTAACCCTCGTCAGTGATACTAAATCTAAACAATGTAATATGACCAAAGAGTGTTAAATTTTTTATGTTAAAAATGTACCGAAAGACGTAGCAGGATGGGTAAGTTATGATGCTACGTACAGAAGAAGGGAGGAGATCTACAACAAGACTCCATTGCAGCATCAACAGGAAAAAAACTCCAAAACATCCGATGCAAAAACACAAAAGACGAGTACAGCACGAGACGGGAAAGAGACACACGACATGTAAACATCAAACACAAAAGACTACACATAAATCGACGAGACCAATGGGCAACAAGTGCCGACTTTGGACGACCATTTGTCACGCAAGTAGCAAATGGTGTGGTTATCCTGGATTACGTGCGCACTACCCTCTCACTTCTCCAGTTACCCAGAGGTCTCGAAGAACGTATTATTGTGGTGTAAAACAACCTCCTCACTATAAGATGACTTCATACAAACAAGACCGCGAAACGTAGAGGCCCCAGAAACACAGATGAATATGTAAATGGATATAAAAAGAGGGCATGCGTAATACAGTGGACTTCCGTGCTCTGCCGACTGTAACGAGCCCATGTATGTAATCACCCGAGGAGTCCGACTGACATTCAGAGAGGACAGGTGGTCGGGGCCCTGTCTTCTCTAAAGAGGTTTGGACAGGGCCCGTCATGGAGTCCCGTCGTCACAGTCAGTCAGAGTGCGAGTTTCAAGGATGCGCTTGTACAATACTTAAGATTGGTCAAGTACCAAGCCTAGTGTCCGTCTGGTGACACTAGGATCATATCCACCATATAAAAGGCGTTTGATGATTCTGACGCATTTTCGATGGTTATGCTACCTACCTTTGATCCGTCTAATTTTGTCATATCACCATAAAAGACAGGTTGTGTAATGCCCAAAGTAATGTACTCTGTTGCGTGTATAGATCCGAAGTTTAAAAGAAGTTGACTGTAATTTTTGTAAAATTTCCAGAAAGTCTTAACTAGTTTATGAAAGCGGAAACCTTGACCTAAAAGTTTTTTTTTTGTAATTTGTAAATTTCTACTGTGAAAATCCAAAATATCAGTACATGCTCTAGCGTACCGGATGAGCTGTGATATGTAAATGCCGTATGACGGTAATCTTGGAACATCACCGTCAAGCCAGAGGAAATTTACTATGTTGAATTCAAAATCATCCCTTTTGTCATATACACTTGTATGAATCTTTCCGTTTACAATCTTGATATTTAGGTCCAAAAATGGTGTTTCTGTATTTGTCACGTTTGCCTTGTTAAGTGTTAATTCTTGTGGATAAATTTCATTCTTATATAATTCAAAAGCAGGATTGTCAATGGTTAGAATATCATCCAGATACCTAGGAGTATTATTGAAACATTTCAGATCATCAAAGGGGTAGGGTCACGAAGCCCGATATTGGCCCTAATTTTGAACATTGTACTTCAAAGAATTTTTAACTGTGATTTGACATTTTGAATCGTTCTCCACTGAATCACGAATTTATCTTTCGTCAACATTGCGTTTATCAATAGGTCTCACTCTCATATCGGGAGTTCGCTTCTTTTCATATGGTGGAGGTTTTTGTTTTCTTTGGTTCCTGTTTTATCCTGATTTTGTATGCCTTCGGTTTCTGATTTTCTGAATTATCGATTTTGTACTGTAGACAGGGATATGGTCTTTATCCATATTTGTCATTTCAGCCCTTTGAAAACACCGAAATTGGTCATATTCCGCGAAATTGATGCAAAAACTACATATTTCTATAAAATCAGCAATGGCCGCATGCATTAACTAGGAAGAAAAAGGTGTATGTGAAAGATTATCATTATATCCTTTTGTCATAAACGTTTTATCTCAATTAACGCATGCGGCCATATTGAATTCTTCCACAAAAGACAATATTCCAAGCAATTTTCGCCATATTTTGTCAATAACGTCAAAATGACGTCACTTCATGACGTCATTACAGTTAAATGGCACCATGTTTGGTGATATTTTCCTTTTCATTAAAAGCGGTGAACATTCGTTTATTTTCATGAGAGATATCAAGTATTCCCCATGAAATTTATTTCTAGAGAAAAATCGAGGGCCGATTTAGGGGTCTCGTGGCCCTACCCCTTTTCTTTGCTTTTGAAGATTTTGGATAAATTCTTTTTCATAAGTGTATAAAAATAAATCTGTAACAAGTGACGCAGAGTAAGTACCCATAGGAATTACTACAATCTGCTTGTATAGATCCTCACCAAATCTTACATAAATATTGCCCAAGAGGAAGGACAAGACATTACACAGGTCACTACATGTCCATGATTTGATTGATTTGTAGTCTGTCGAGGAAAAGAAACCCTTCGATTCAGATGTACAAATGTAAGTTTTCCGCTCTCTGATGAGATTAGATAATCGATCATTAATTTTGTCATGAGGAAGTGTGGTGTACATATTAGAGAAGTCGTATGAAGAAATCGTATTGGCTTGGAAATTTCCAGATTTCATTTTGTCAATCACATCCCCTGAATTCTTAATAGACCAAAATCAATTTACATCGTTCCTGTTAGAACCGTTTCATAAGATCTAGTTATGTGTTCTTTTATAGCAGTAAGTGCTGACGTCTGATTTCTAGACTGAATTGTAGTGAAGCAGTTACTAGAATTAGCAATAAATCGAAATTTGCAAGGAGACATGTGCAGTTTCGGTATGCAATATAGTGTTGGGAGATCCGCTTTAGAAATAGAGATATTGAATGAAGACAGTTCACTGTTATGCTTGCTTAAAATGTTAGATGCACTTTCATTGCTTTTGATATATGTATTAGTAGACGAAAGTTCCGAAACCAAAGTTGATACGTAGTAATGTTTTTAAATGATAATGGTGTTGTTTGGCTGCTTTATCAGCTGGTGCAAAGACATATTTCTCATGTAATTTACTTAGTTTGGATTTGAAATATCTTTCTTATTTGGAACGTGGATTTTGAAAAAGATGAGGGTTTTTATGGAAGTTATCTATTCGAATATCCGTTATACCTAAAATGAGGTTTTCCAGTCATTCAGAGCATGCGGTTCGACTCCTTCTGATTGACACCATCTTTTCGTATAATTTTCTAAGGCTTCCGTAAGCACCTCACGGCTTTTGAGAAAATCTATCTTGGATGGGATTCTATACTAAGGTCCTTTTTAAAGAGGACAACGGAGCTGCCTGTCTTGGATAATTGAAAAGTCACCTGTAACAACATGGCCAGCTGGTTTGTAGAAATATCAAATTAACCAGAAAATGATTATAATACAAAATAATTAACTCCCTATCAATTATACTTTCTGAGAATTGGTGTTCACAAAATTATATAGACTTATACATGTATATGAGAAAATGACAACACCAAATTTCAAAGACCCTTGGGTTCAGGGGCTCAAACAAAATATCAGGCACACAACATGACGATAGACTGATTATAATGCAAAAAGAGTTAGCTCTCTATCAATTATACTTTCTGAGTATCAGGTGCACAACTAGACCACAGACTTATTGTAATGCAAAAAGGAGTATCTCTCTACCAATTGTACTTTCTGAGAATTGGTGTTCACAAGATAACATAGCTATAAAGAAGAAAATGACCACACCCATTTTGAAGACCCTGGGAGTCAGGTGCTCAAACAAAATATCAGGTTCCGACTGGGCCAGATGCTGATTATATTACAAAAAGAATTAACTCTCTATCAATTATACTTTCTGAGAATTGGTGTTCCAAAGATTACATTGAAATATATAGAAGAAAATGACCACATCCATTTTCGAAGACCTTGGGGGTCGGGGACTCAAACAAAATATCAGGCACACAACATGACCATAGACTGATTATAATGCAAAAAGAATAAGCTCTCTATCAATTATACTTTCTGAGTATTGGTGTTCACAATGTTACATAGAGTTAAATAGTAGAAAATGACCACACCCATTTTCAAAGACCCTTGGGGTCAGGGGCTCAAACAAAATATCAGGTGAACAACTAGACCATGAACCAAGCTAAATGCAAAAAGAGTTAAGTTTCTATTATCTATGGTATCAGAGGAGTTGCAATCACGTAAAAGATGTTAACAGACAGACAGACAGACGGACGGACGGACGGACGGACGCCGGACAACATTGTATTGCAAAAGCTCGACTGGTCTTTGACCAGTAGGGCTAAAAATAAATTTCCTTTATTAGCATATGAATTTCTTTAATCAGAAAATGAATTTCTTATATTAGAAAATACAATAACGAGTTTTGTACACTTTTGCTTGCCATATACTAGTCCTTCAATTGAAAATCACATGAGCTTCAAATGCATCATGACGCCAAGGTAAGATTCAAAGTGCCCAGTTGCAATTGATGCCCTAACAGTTATTAGCAGTATTCTAAAAATGGAACAACATTGCGTGCCTGTTTATATACTGTATGCTGAAAATAGAGCATTGGCTGCATATTCACATTAGATTAGAATACAATAAACTGTCTTAAATTTACCTAGTAATCATTTTTATTTCAAAATATAAGAATTAAAATTATTATTATTTCTCTGTAACAAGTATCTCACAGAAACTTATATACATGTATTAATCTTGTACAAATATACATGACTATCCCGCAGAATTACATTGCAAAAACCTTAAACCTTTTTCAGTAGACGGACCGCCTACTGGGGGCCCAGAATGAACAAGGTCATATATGTGAAATGTGACTACAACCTCAAATATGTGATTGTGACCTTGACCTACACGGGTTGTTGTGTCATATCATGGTTGACCCCAAATACTTTGCATTGACCTTGAATGTGACCTTGACCTGCTGGGGTGCCGAGTCTCATAATGTTTAATCATCTGTGAAAGTTTATAATGTATGCAAGTAAATTGTGAACATATGTGTGAAAGTGTGAAAACTAGATGAAAGCCCCCTTCACACCTCCACGGATCGAACCACGACTCCGCTACGACTCCAAAACAGATCAATCAGTGGCGAGTCGGGACGCAAAATGTTCGATGAACCATGAACCTACGACACCAGTAAGGATTGCTACGGGTTGACACGAATCGAGTGCGGATAGCTACGGATATCGTTCCGACATTACTACGGATCGCAACGATAATAATAATAATGATAGTAATAATACTTTATTTTGAGAGGGTAACACAATTAGCATAGGCTATTCTCCCTTGTGGCCCTCTAAAACAATATTTACAATATGTACAAAAAAAATGATATAAAGAAGAAAGGGAATACAATAACGTAAATACATTTGATGAAAAGATTGAGTGGTTACATAAGTACGTGCTATGTAGTTCTTTTTGACTTTATGTGTTCAGAAAGCAATTTTTTAAAAGACGTGAGAGAATTTGCACTTCGTAATGAAAGTGGTAATTTGTTCCATAATTGAACACCTGAAAACTGAAAACTTCTCTTGAAATTCTCATGATGGGGCCGAGGTAAATTTATAATCAAATTCGTTGAAGATCTCAAAGTATAGACGTCCGAATTTTGAAAAGAGAAAAGATTTGATACGTAAGATGGACATAACCCATGTACCGACTTGAAAAGAAGCACACCTTTATTATACTCAGTCCTTTCATATACATTTAACCAATTCAGTTGTTGAAAAAGAGGTTGTGACGGCGAGTCAGGAGGGGCATCTAAAATTATTCGAGCTGCATATTTCTGCAATTTTAGTATCTCTCCATGTTTCCTTTTGATGAATTGCCCCAAACAGTCAAGCAATAGTCGAATGATGGCAGAATGTATGCATTAAAGAACATTTTTCTGTATTCTATTGAAAGAAATGGTTTTAGTCTCCTAAGCAACGAAAGTTTCGATGATATATTTTTACATATCGCATCGACATGAGTTGTATAATCAAGATTAGAGTCTATGAATACGCCTAGTAACTTTTCATTTGTGACATTTTCTAATTTATAAGAGTTAATAGTAATATCGATTTCATTACTAGGAAGTCTTGCTAATTTTTGTCTGGATCCAATTATCATGCATTTTGTTTTTAATTCGTTTATTTTCATTTTATTCTCTTCACACCAATTTTGAACATTTTCCATATTTTTGTGCATATTGTTCTCAATGGGTTTTACATTTGCAGCGGAATCATGCATTGTTGCATCATCGGCAAACAGATCAAGTTTTGTGTACTTTATATGTAATGGAAGATCATTTATATAAAGTAGAAAAAGGACGGGTCCTAAAAGCGAACCTTGGGGTACACCAGAGGTGATGTTCTGACGCTCTGAAAATATGTTTCCGATATATACATTTTGATACCTGTCCTTTAAGTACGATCTGAACCAATCAAGTGTATTATCATGAATGTTATATTGTGTAACCGTAATTTATTTCTTTTTCATTTTTAATCTTTAATTGTCCCCCAACTATTGCGTAACTTGTATTTTTGACCATTTTATGTGTTTTGTTAAGCCCCTATAATAACATGTTTTGTAAGCCAATTTTTACTCCTCCGACCTGACCTGCTTCCCTGATATTCTGGAGGAGGAGACAGTAAATATTTGTGTTGTTGCTAGGTAACTGGAGGAGGAAATTTGATTCCATATAAATAGGCCGACCTTAATATAACCTCAGTTTTAGTTTTGTTTTAGTTTTGTATAGTTTAGCTTTGCTTTGTGGACTATTGAAATGATACAAACTCTTTATGTGGATATATTTTCATGTTTTTATCATCTGTAAATAATCATCATGTTCATCGTCGTGTTAATAAAGTATGAACTTTATACCAGCGTCTTACTTAAACAACGACTTGTGAAAGTGTAGTGTCCGTACGTCAAAAGTTATCAGTGTGTTCGTCACAAAGTGAGAAGCAGCAGATATTTCATTGGTGTGGTTATTTGGTTTCTTATCCCAAAAACTTTAACAAAGAGATGAACGTCAGAGTGTCTGTCTGTTCGTCCACGTTACAATGGTGGCAGCGGTGGGATAAAGAAAACCAGTGATATTCTACTGGGATTAAGAAAACCAGTGATATTCAACTTGGATAAACTGAACCAGTGAAAGTGAGCTTGGAAATCACTATCAATGAACTTGGATTAACTTGGATCTTTTAAACTGTGACAATTCATTTTGAGCTTTTGTTCTGTTAATTATTTTCCTTTAGAATTTTATATGTACAAAATGTATGTATATTGACGGATTTATACTCACACGGATTATTAATTTGGGATTTATACACAAACTGTACGTACATTTTCATTTGTACTTTTTGACTTTTTTTCGTGTACAATGACTTCGTACGGACGAAGCAGACGACATCAAGTGCCTGTTTTTGACTTTAACGAAGATGGCAGTCCGGTTAACAAGAAAAGCGTAAACATTCATCTTTACAAAGAATGCCCGAATTGTTATGCTGTTTTTGTGAAACATGACAATGTTCAAGTTTATCGCCGGGAAGATGGATCCATAGCTTCAACCTTTCTCAAGTGCCCAGCGTGTGAATGCCGAAGTCGTGTGTGTTGGCCTAATATCTAAACGACTTATTTTGAGCAGTGCTATTTGCGACTTTCAAATTTTTCTATGGATACTTTCTCATATTGCCGAAGTGAAATGAACATTTATTCGATTGGAGAGCGATTTCAGCTAAAGCGTGAAACAGAAGCAAAGAACTGTGTTCGTTGCAATGTGTGTTCGAACTTATATGCGAAAGAAATATCTATTGTTCGCATTGTGAAAGGAAATTTCTGTGAAAATACGAATACAAAGTGTTTTATTTGTTTAATTTGCGCGCGAGTAGTGAAAGTTCCGCAAGAGATTCAAAATCATTGTGTTGATGGTGTAGTGATGCAGTAATTTTCAGTACTTTGCAACGCTGGATCTGTTCTTTTTCTTTGTGATAGTGACACATATTGTTACGTTATGCTTTATAATTTTTGATCCAAATGAAGTGAAGTTTACCAAAATGGATACAATTACAAATGTGAAAACTCCGAGAAGAAGTGATGTGCGACGTAATTTGTTGACCGAGTTCAATGAGGCTGATTCCCAGGAATGCAGAACACAGCTAGGTGATTTTTATGTGAATACACCTCAGCCGGAAGTGTTGGCGACGTCACTTGAAGAGCGTGGTGATGGATGGTGGAATTTCTTTAAATTCTGGATGTTTATGGTGTCCCTTTTTGTGATTGTGATTAGCGGTGTTTATAGATTCCTTCCAGGACAGTTCTTCGTATCGTTATCACGGGAACTAATTCTTATTTGTACTATTTCGGTGCTTTGTGTGATTTTATTGAGTGTGATTTGTAAAGTCTGGAGCAGTAGTCGTCGAGCAATTGAAGATGAAAGTCCGTTACGCACCGGAAGAAGAACACCAGTTAGGAGCGGAGCTACAACACCAAGGGAAGCAATAGGACAAACGGTATCAACTCTCAACATCCAAGTGAAAAGAGTATTTACGGGAGACGGGTCGACAATATGGAGTGAATTTATTCGCTATTTCGAGAATGTAGCCAATCTTAATCAGTGGCCGGCTCAGCGAATGAGAAGTGTTTTGTTGACAACATTGAGGGGTCAAGCAAAAACTTACGCATATGGACTTCCGGAAAATGTTCTTGGAGATTATCAATGCTTGAAAAATGCTTTGAACCAGAGATTTGGGCACACAGCTCTCAAGGAAAGCTACATAGCGGAGGCAAAGTTACGCAGAAAGAGAACAAATGAATCTTTTTGGAGATTTCGGGCAGGCTGTCGAAGACCTATATCGCAGAGCGTATCCAACTAACCGGGAAACTGTAGGGAGTAACAGTCTGAAAACCTTCCTAGATAACTGTAGTGATAATGAGGACTTCCGGTTATCAGTGAAGAGAACACGTCCTAAAAATGTACAGGAAGCGGTTACTGCGGCGATGCAAGAAGAGTGCATCAGAATTGGGGAGTCCGAAGCTTACAAGCCTACGAAGCAAGTCAGAAGGGAGCTATACTATGTGAAGAATCAGTATGCCGACCGTAAACCAAACTTCGATGTGCAACGGCAACAAGAAGTACAAGGCAACGGTTGGAGAAGAAAATGTTTTGCTTGTGGATCAGAGAGTCATTTAAGAAATCGTTGTCCTAAGATCAACTCAGCACCAACTGCTAGTACCGGAAGTGGCGGAAGTTCCAGGCAGGGAAACTTCCCGCCGCCGAGGCAGTAGGCCATGCGTCGGACGGCCACATTATTAGGCCTAGTACGGATTTATCACGTCGTTCTTCATTCTCGAGGGTTAAAATAGCCAACAACAGAGATGATGTAAATAGGGTTTCAAGGCAGGAAACTTGCATAAATCTCGGCGAAATTCCAAGAAGAGAAGCTACAGAAGAAACAAAAGAATTGCTGATTGTGCAAACAGAAAAGAGCAATAATATCAAGATTAATGCATCGAGAAATCGAATTGGTTTCTTTGTTGATGGACTTGTTCAATGTACATCAGTCACGTGGAAACTAGATACCGGGGCGAAGAAGACCTTCATCACAGAAGACCAATTCTACAAGACACCCCCTGAAAATAGACCAATACTAGAGCCTGCAAGGACAAAGTTTGTAAATGCAAGTGGCCAAACTTTGAAAATTTTAGGAACAGCTTATATGACACTAAACTTTGACAATTGAAACTGACTTTAGAATCTTTGTTGGTGGAGTGACTCAGAATTTGCTCGGAGAAGATTTTCATGCGAAATTCAAGTGAAATTGGGACTATATAGATGGTGGCCTGCGAGCACAAATTTCAGATGATGACGAGCATTCAAGAACTACGAATTGGATTACAACATGTGAAAGTACAACTGTTTTGCCTGGATACGAAGTTGTCGTGAAATGTACATTTTCGAAAACTGAGGACAAGAATGGAATACCTCTAGTACTAACACAGTTCACGAAAACTTATGAATTGGTTGTAGCAAGGACATTGCTAAATGCAAACAATGAAACTGTATACATCAGATTGTTTAATCCAGGGAGCGAAGCTGTGACCGTGAAGGAGAATGCACACGTAGCCATATTTTCTCCAGTTCTTAACGTAGTAGAGAAAAGACAGAATGAGGAAGCGGAAGTAAATTTTGTGACGGAAGGTGATCCTGTGAATTTACCTGAACATTTGATTCCATTGTATGAGGAAGGACGAACTCATCTCTCGGAACAAGAAGCTGTGGAGTTCAGGGAATTTTTGAAGAGAAAAGCGAGAACGTTCTCTGACCCGAGTGGAAAAAGGGGGAGAACAACTCTTGGAGAACATTGTATTGTTCTGACAGACAATCAACCGTTTAAAGAGGCCAACAGAAATATGCCTTTATTTAAACGTGACATTTTGGAAAAGGAAATCCAAAAGTTGAAGGACATGGGTCTTATAGAGAAATCCCAAAGTCCTTGGTCATCTCAGCTTGTCTTAGCTCAGAAGAAGGACAAGTCGTGGAGGGTATGTGTGGATTATCGAAGGCTTAATGCAAGGACCATTAAGGACGCATATCCCATACCGAGGATAGATGACAATTTAGATACTTTGTCAGGATCAGTTTGGTTTACTTCGCTTGATTTAGATTTGGCCTATCATCAAGTGCCACTGCGAGAATCAGATAAGGAGAAAACGGCTTTTGCAACACCAAGAGGAGGACTTTATCAGTATAAAGTTATGCCTTTCGGGCTATGCAACGCACCTGCAACATTTCAGAGAATTATTGAGAAGGCATTGTCCGGATTACAATGGAACATAGTAGTCTTATACCTTGATGATCTCATCGTTTTTGGTAAGAGCTTTGATGCAGCTCTTGACAATCTAGACCAAGTATTTGACAGACTGGATCATGCAAACTTAAAGCTTAAAGCAAAGAAATGCTTTTTCTTCAGACAGGAAGTAGAATTCTTGGGACATATTGTTTCCAACCATGGTATCAAAACTGATCCGAGGAAGATTGAAGCTGTAAAGAACATACCTATCCCGAAAAACGTGACAGAATTACGCCAGTTTCTTGGATTGATGTCGTACTACCGAAAGTTTATTCAAGGATTTGCAAATACTGCAAAGTGTTTACATGTGCTCACAAGTAAAAATAGTGCATGGAACTGGACAGCTGAATGTGATCACGCATTTCATGAGCTACGCAGTAAACTTATCCGAGCACCTATATTAGGCTACCCGGATGTAAACGGTGGTCCATTCATCTTAGATACGGACGCGAGTAACCGATCAATTGGATGTGTATTATCTCAAATACAAGATGGAAAGGAGAGGGTTATGCAATATGCGAGCCGTACCTTGCGTTACTAGGAAAGAGATGCTTGCCGTTGTTTATTTTGTGAAATATTTCAAACATTATCTACTTGGGAGAGAGTTTATTTTGCGTACAGACCATGGATCTCTTACTTGGCTTCATAGGTTCAAGGATCCAGACGGACAAGTCTGTAGATGGCTGCAACAGCTTGGATCGTATAACTTCAAAATTATACATCGACCCGGAAATAGACATTCAAATGCTGACGCTATGTCGAGACTTCCGGTTGAAAACGGAAGTGAAGATGATGTTGTATGCCGACAGTGTAAACGCAGGATAAACGAAGTTTATGACGGCGAAAGTGAAACTCACATACAAGACCTGAGAGACAAAGCTCATGATAGCATGATAAACGATGACGATGTTAACATCGGTGCTTTGTTCAGTGTAACCCAAGAGACGCCGAAGAAAAAGGGTCGAGTAGAAAACCGACCGAAACGAACTAAGGCAAAAAAGGTGCCAGACAGCGTTCTGACTTTTGACTGCATACGCGAGAAACAGAAAGATGATGAAGGAATTGGTCCTATCCTGAAATTATTTGAGTCACGTCGAATGGATGAAAAACCAACTCATCAGGAGTTGTCCTCCCTTAATCCCGAAAGTAAATTTTGGCATGCGCGATGGGAATTATTGGAAGTTCATAAGGGAGTTTTGTGTATTCGGTGGATAGGAAACCAGGAAGATAGATTAAGAATTTGTACACCCAAATGTTTACGTGAAGATATATTGTGGCATCTTCATGATGCTCCCACATCTGGTCACATGGGTATACGAAGAACAACACTTCGAGCCGTAAATTCATCATATTACTGGCCCCGAATGAAGCAGTTTGTGCGAGATTACGTTAAGTCATGTGATATCTGCGAAGAACGTAAAAATCCCGGACGCAAGAAGCGAAACTATATGGAAACATATATTGCAGGGGGACGATTTGAGCGAGTTTCTGCTGATATAGCTGGTCCTTTTCCAAAAACTAAACATGACAATGTTTATATTCTTGTGATTTCCGATTATTTCACGAAGTTTGTGGAAGTCTATCCTATTCCAAACATGGAGGCAAAAACGGTAGCTGATGTATTCTTTCGAGGATGGATCAAAAGATACGGTTGTCCGTATGAATTTCACAGCGACCAGGGGACTCAGTTCGAAAGTCAAGTATTTCAACATTTGTGCACCATGTTTGACATAGTCAAAACACGAACGACACCGTCACACCCACGTTCAGACGGAATGGTGGAAAGATTAAACAGAACTATAAAGGAGATGCTCTCAAAGTATATCGAAATAAAACAGACGAATTGGGATGATTATGTTGACTGTGTTGTGATGGCTTACAATTCTTCAGTTCACGAAACTACAGGTATAACACCGTATAGAATGTTATATGGAACTGAAATGACTATGCCAGTGGACTTACAGACGGAATATACAGATATCAGTAAAACTGACGTTATTTCAGCAAGTGAATATGTAACGAACTTGTGCAGAGACTTAGAAATAGTTCATAAAATTGCTCGGGAGAAAACATCGAAAGCTGTGCTTAAACAGAAGAAACATTACAATAAATATGCAGTGCACATTACTTATAGTGTTGGGGATGTCGTGAGAAGATTCCAACCAAAGCAAGTTGTCGGGTCTAAGCTTAAACTTGCTAGAAACTGGACTGGGCCATGGATTATTACTAAAAAGTTTAGTGATGTTTTATTTGAAATAAAACACTCTCCAAAAACAAAGACAGCTGTTGTGCACGCAGACAATCTGAAAAAGTTTCATGTAAGAAAAACTGCGAAAACAAAATTTGAGCGCATCCTTAAACAGCAAGATCCGCCAATAAAATATGTTCAAGTTCCAGTGCTAAGCCCTCCTCCGACTTCAAAAGATGCCGCCGCAGCGCCGACCGCGAGTGACTCCACCCAAAACAAAAGATCTTTCCCACGGCCAGGTGCACGTTGGCCAATCACGTGACATACAGCATTCCCCTATACAGCGGCGCACTAGACGGGGTAGAGTCATTCTGTTACCTAAGCGATATGAATAAAGTGCTATGTTACCAATGTGGAACTCTCTTTACTAGAAAGGACAATTTTAAGCGACATTTTTAGAAAACCATGGAGATGTTAAAAAAAATAAAAGTTCCATCTTTTAATTGTATGTTATGTGACAAAATTTTCACAAGGAGAGAGAACTTAAAACCACATATGCAGAGAGCACATGCAGACTTTGAAAACGAGTTGATTGACTCATTTCAATTGTTTTAAGATGGAGAAAGATTACGAAGACATTTCCTCTAGTGAGGATGAAGCGATATTTGGAGAGAACGAGGAACAGAACATTGGTACCAATTCAACTTCTCCTTCGCGTGAGGAAAACAGTGACAAAAGTCTAAATGACTCGAAGTCCGAGAAAATGTGTCTAGATGATGCCGATTCTGAGGGAACTGTAGAAGGTGGAATACAATGCCTGAGTGAAATTTCGGAGACGAACGAACGTAGTGATACTACATGTATCACACATACCATTGGATTCACTATGACTAAGGACATGATATACCAAAATGGGAATGTGGTGAACGAACGAAGATATTTAGACTTTTATTTTAGTGAGGGACTTGATCCAAGAGTAGTCAATGTGTGCGATATCGCTGAAGAATGTTTACGTGAAATCCCTGTGCATATGCGTGAACTAAGAAGGCAGTGGTACGGACCCTCCACGGACAATCGAGAAGAAGAAGACGCAGAAGTAGACGATCCGAGCGATCACATCTAAGAATGAAAACGGACATTCATATACTCTATTTGTGATCGTGAACAGAATGAAAACGGACATTCGTATACTCTATTTGTGATCGTGAACAGAATGAAAACGGACATTCGTATATTCTATTTGTTAACGTGAACAGAATGAAAACGGACACTCGGATATGTGTTCGCATCACATTGTTTTCATTTGTTTGTTAGATTGAACAGCTCGATCAACTTGAATGTGACATTTGCTTATATTGATAAATCGCTTGAACATTTCTTCCACATTTCTTTAATTATTCTGCATTTATTCATGTTTTTGTTATTGTGTACGAGAGTTCAGTGCGAAAGTATTTTCATATAATATTTGATTCATGTCATGTTATCATTCATAATATGTGTTGGCAAGCCTTGATCATTAATTTTTTTTGTGACAAATCATTTTATTTTGCTGTTTTGACGGAGTCAAAACTTGTGTAGGGGGAGTGTAACCGTAATTTATTTCTTTTTCATTTTTAATCTTTAATTGTCCCCCAACTATTGCGTAACTTGTATTTTTGACCATTTTATGTGTTTTGTTAAGCCCCTATAATAACATGTTTTGTAAGCCAATTTTTACTCCTCCGACCTGACCTGCTTCCCTGATATTCTGGAGGAGGAGACAGTAAATATTTGTGTTGTTGCTAGGTAACTGGAGGAGGAAATTTGATTCCATATAAATAGGCCGACCTTAATTTTACCTCAGTTTTAGTTTTGTTTAGTTTTGTATAGTTTAGCTTTGCTTTGTGGACTATTGAAATGATACAAACTCTTTATGTGGATATATTTTCATGTTTTTATCATCTGTAAATAATCATCATGTTCATCGTCGTGTTAATAAAGTATGAACTTTATACCAGCGTCTTATTTCAACAACGACTTGTGAAAGTGTAGTGTCCGTACGTCAAAAGTTATCAGTGTGTTCGTCACAAAGTGAGAAGCAGCAGACATTTCATTGGTGTGGTTATTTGGTTTTATATCCCAAAAACTTTAACAAAGAGATGAACGTCAGAGTGTCTGTCTGTTCGTCCACGTTACAATAGATTAAATTTTTCTAATAGAATGTTATGGTCCACTAAGTCAAAAGCTTTTCTGAAGTCGAGAAATGTAACACCATTAATATTACCTTGATCTATTTCCAAAAGCCATTTTTCTGTGAGGTTAAGAAGTGCAGTTTGGCACGAATGAAATTGCCTAAATCCTGATTGATCCTGATGAAGAAGGTTATTCTGTTTTAAATATTCATTTAATTGATGTGTGACATGTTTTTCGAAAAATTTTGATAAGGTTGAGAGGACTGAGACAGGCCTGTAATTTCCAGGATCCATTATATCACCTTTTTGAATATTTGCGTGACTTTTGCAGACTTAAGTTGATCTGGGAAAACTCCATTTTGGATGCTTATATTAATCAGATATGTAATAGGTCTTGATATTATAGACCCAGCTACTTTAAGAATTCTAGGTCCAATAGTGTCGGTGCCGGTAGATTTATTAGGATTAAGGTTTCTAAGTAGTTTAAAACATCTTCTTCGTTTATTTCTTTTAGTTTGAAAGATTGTGTTTCTCCTAATCTAGATTGTGTAAAATCTTTAAGAAGTTTTAAAGTCTTTTCATTGTCATGATCAATCAAACCTAGGTTATCGCACAATTTAACGTAATATTCATTAAATTTATCGGCATTGTTTTTAGCGTCCGTTAACGTTACCCCTTTATACGTAATAGAGTTGGGAGCAGATTTTGAAGATTTAGGTGCAAGATTTGCCATATGTTTCCAAATATCACCTGGTCTTTGATTGTTTTTAATAGCCGATTTGTAATAATCAGTTTTTGATTTCCTTAACAGTCCTGTAACCTTGTTTCTCCATACTTTGTAGTTAATCATGTCCTTAGCTTTATGAAAACGATCGCGCTTAATACGGGCCTCATTTATTTCTGCATTGATCCATGAAGGTTTATAGTGATGTTTTACACGCTTTGTTTTTATTTTTGCGTTTGCATTCAGTACTTTTAAAAATATATCATAAAATTTTGTCAACGCGGCATTTGGATCTATAATTGATTCGATTTCATGTAAATCTGATGATGCTAATTGCCTAAGGAAATGTTGCTCGTCGAAATGTTTAAAATCGCGGTATTGGATTGAATAGTGTCGTTTTGGTGATTTTTCGCAAGAAGTTTTCCGAGTGACACAAACTGGGTAATGATCCGAAATAGCAATAAAAGGTAATTTCATGAAAGTTTTCCGGTTTATTGGTGTAGATGTGATCAATTAGCGTTGCACTTTTGTCGGTGACACGTGTCGGTTTATCGATTAACTGTGTAAACTCAAATTGCTCAAGGGCGTTGGTCCAGTAACGCGGGGGGTCATTTAGATAATCGATGTTAAAATCGCCACAAAGGATTATTTCGTTATTATTACAAGAACATGCTGATGTTATTTCGTCAGATAGATACTCTATCCAGCTTGTTGGCGCGGAAGGGGGTCGGTATGCAGAGCAAAGGAATATTGACTTTGTGTTAGGAATGACAACTTCTAGCCATATTGTTTCAATGTGTCCTTGTTCAAAATCACGCCTCCGTTTATATTGCATAAATTTTGATATGTAAACTAATAAACCACCTCCTGATTTGCCCTCCCTATCCTTTCTCTACGATACGCCTACGGATAGATACGGATTAGAGAGGTTTAGTTACAAGAGCTTTCAACCTGTATGTATGACGTACAAGTACACGTCACCGTTTGACATCACAATCCGAAGACGCCGTTTAGTTACACGTAAGGACCTGCGAAGGTTTGAGTATAGCTATGTTGGAAGCCGTACGTGCAATTCATATTAGACAAAATAATGTAAAGCTAATACTTCACAATAATTATTATTTACCTGAGCGTGTTTACGAAATTAAAAATATGTTATGCGTTGTTATAAAATTATATCAATGAATACCACGGTATCCAACCCACATACTAAAAATTCCGGAAGTTGCCGTAGCACTGCATCATACAATGTCGCAAAAGTAAAACACCATGAAACAGTCACCTCACTCTTGTTCGCAAACATATGACATAAGAATTATTTAGTCTTTCTGTAGATGAAAATAATTGTTACCTATGATTTTAAAATTTTAGGTGGGAGGTGTGCGCCCCCTTTGAATCCCCCGCTGTATGCCCTGTTCACTGGGGTTGAATGTGTACTCAATAAGATTTGATTCTCATTAGATTTACGCTGCTTTCACACGGAGAATCTAATCTTCCTTATTTTCAATTTTTTATACAGAATATGCGGAAAATCGCTGTACATATCACGCTAGTTGGATGGAAAAGGAGAGGACGGGGGTTGACATTTCCACTACAGTATAATACCATGATCATGTTAACAAAATAAATCTTTGCTACGGTCCCCTTTGCTTCAAACTAGCCTCCCATGTATCATTGAACCTTCTAACAGGTTGACCTCGTGATATAAGAAGACTTCTGATGCTTCGATGCATCGGTCCTTTGGTTTGCTTTGATGCAGAATTTTCAATCTAAAAATGTATCTGACCATCGGAATATCAAGCCCTCGAACTGTCGGATCGGTCTAAAGGGTCCTTAGATTATCGATCTTCGGAATGCAAAATAATAGCATATTTTCGTTATTTTGTTCTTTTTTTACACAAATTTTCGGCCCCTTGGCCTTTATCAAGTGTAAAAAAACGACGATCTTTAACAATTCTAAGTAAAATCCATCCTTGT
Organism: Pinctada imbricata; assembly: GCA_033119305.1. Lineage (NCBI taxonomy): Eukaryota > Metazoa > Mollusca > Bivalvia > Pterioida > Pteriidae > Pinctada > Pinctada imbricata. The sequence continues at coordinate 16,608,752 of VSWD01000003.1, forward strand.
TTCTCTGGCGTTCATTGCAAAATCATTTTGATTGTTCATAAATTGTAGGGAAAAGGCTTGCTCCTCTGGCGTTCATTGCAAAATCATTTTGATTGTTCATAAATTGTAGGGAAAGGGCAAAAAATGATTTTGCAATGAACGCCAGAGAAGCAAGGATGGATTTTACTTAGAATTTTTATAGATCGTCGCTTTATTACACTTGATAAAGGCCAGTGTTTGTGTTTTTATTTGTTATCATCCCTTCCCTCTGGAAGAAATATGTTAATCTATATCCGATTGGTTTACATGGAACTTTGACATGCAGTGTTTTTGTGCTCACTTATTATGTTTAAACATATTTTTAATTTCTAATTCAATAAATGAAATGGCATTAGTTACAAGAACATTACGAAAGCCCTTTTCCTACAATTTATGAACAATTGTGATGGCAATTTTATACATAATATCAAAAATGCTCAGAAGAGATAAAGAAGATCTTGACGACAATCTCAACAACGCTCACAATAGAGCACCAAATTGAGCATCGAGGGACCCCTAGTAAAATATAGGTGGGACCATGTGTCCGGGATGAGTAAGCATCTCCTGCCTGGTTTAATGGTATAATATATAAAATGTATAATGTAAATGCTTCGAACCCTGGTTATCACCACCTAGATGCACAGCCTTGTTAAAGCTTCTTATTAAGAAGAATGGCGATATTCCAAGGAATACACTTGTCGCCTACTATACATAGCGGACATTAAAGTTCATTATAGGGTGTACGTAACACCTAAAGGGTGATAGATAAACAGCAATACAGACGGACGGGCAATAAACAATTTGACCCCTCAATCTCCTGCACATGAGTCAGGTTTTAGTTCCCCTTCTCTCCACTATCTTGTGGAACACTTCCATTTGAAAGGTTAAGGTAGAGGGAAACATTTTCACATTTTTGCACCACACATACAGTTTCGACCGATATAATGAAGTTTTGTCAATGTACATTTAGGTATACATGTAGTAATTATTTCGAACGAGTCGCTTCCCTTCTGATGCAACCCAAAGTTTGACAAGGGGTAAAAGATAGCCCTTCTGTGATTGGATAATATTCATTTATAAAGATATTGAGGAAACGTACAGCGTGTACACATTCATTGCATGTCTCATGAAATTTATTTAAGATAGAAATATTAAGGGTTGCCAAATGGGGGGTATTTTTTTTTCAGTTTTAACTTCACTTCATCCCCTCTTTTTCAATCAAAACTTAAGGGGAGAAAAGCAAATTTTTTTTGGTCAAAAGTAAGATAATTTATTAATCTCTGTCATGAATAATTAAAATATTTTTCAAATCATTTTTTTTTACTAAGTTATGGAGGCCCAATTGGAATAACCCCTTCCCATAGAACTCTATGTTAAAGGGACCAAATAAATATTTACTACCTTCATACCTAAAAAAGGGTGTCAATTGGGCAAAGGTAATTAAGTCCAGAGTGTACTCCTAAGATTTTTTTTATCATCCAAAATTCAAATTGGCTCCATTCAAGACGGACTTTGACATATATAGGCAATTTGAATGAAAAGTTAGAAAAAGGGGGGAGGGGCTCCGTAAAATAAATAAGATCTTACTTAACTAATTAGCTGAAAGGATTATGTGTTTTCTTGAATTAATTGATGTGTAAAAGCATAAAAAATCGATAAACTCCCTCTGGAATGACCTATAAAGGTATGTAGGCACTTATAGTTTTGCCGTCAAATATATGCAGTTAAAAATTTGCTATGGATCAATAGAAATTCCCGCTTGTAAACGGGAGAGAAGTAATCCTCGCAGCTCTTGCACGAGGAATTGTTCACCGAGTCTTTATCGCTATTTATGTTCAGACATATTTCATAGTGTCCTTTAAAATCTTAAGATTTTGCAACATTTTCACATAAATGTAGTAAAATTTCAAATTTCATTAATTTTCAAAGATATATTCCCGTTTGGAACCTTATACCTGCCGTTTTCGTTACCTTGATTGATTCTAAAAGTTACCTTTATACTCAATGAAAGAATTGATACGTCAAACATAGACATCTAATTAATGTTCTCCATCTCAGAGAAATTTTTGTAAGTATACCCCCTAAAAGTGGATGTAACTTAACAAGGGGGTCACCTCTATTTGATGACCTTCACTGCAAATTCATGGAGACGTATTTCTGTAAAGAAGGTGAAAGTATACACTGTAATCTTCTGTAATAAGGCTAATTCAAATCCAACGTTGAGATAGGATAAGAGCACAGGCCTGATTCTTAAAATTGGTTGTAAAAACCACACTAAAACTTTTCAAGAACAGATAACTCCTGCAATGATATTCTTTTCGTCTTTATCATTTCGTGATTATATTAAGATAAGATTGAATATTTTATTGATTGAGCTATATATAACACAATTCCTTGAAAAAGTGTCTTTGAATTCCGTTTTAAATCAAAATTGTGGAGGTTTATTGTTTTCTTGCATTGGTTCCTGTTTTATCCTGATTTTGTATGCCTTCGGTTTCTGATTTTCTGAATAATCGATTTTGTGCACATGTAGCCAAGTTCGATCAATTTCGGTTGATCGTTTCTTCAACACATTCTAAATTTCTGTTATCAAAATTTCTTGAAATTTCTATAAGGTTGGTCCTGTAGCATCATATCCCACCCATCCCTCTACATCTTTCGATACGCTTTTTCGACATAGTAACTTTTCATACTTTTATACTTTTTTGGCATATTACATAGTTTAGATTTGAGGATCACTGACGAGAGTTAAATACCCGAAACGTGCATGTCTGGTCCACGTTGCCAATTTATCTGTTCTTAAATGATGCTATTCAATTTGAAGACGTTTACATTTATACCACTTGGTGAGTGTCACTGCTGGTGGACCAGGAGTCCCCGAGGGCACATGTAGCCAAGTTCGATCAATTTCGGTTGATCGTGTCTTCAACGCATTCTAAATTTCTGTTATCAAAATTTCTTGAAATTTCTAAGAGGTTGGTCCTGTAGCATCATATCCCACCCATCCCTCTACATCTTTCGATACGCTTTTTCGACATAGTAACTTTTCATACTTTTATACTTTTTTGGCATATTACATTGTTTAGATTTGAGGATCACTGACGAGGGTTAAATACCCGAAACGTGCATGTCTTGTCCACGTTGCCAATTTATCTGTTCTTAAATGATGCTATTCAATTTGAAGACGTTTACATTTATACCACTTGGTGAGTGTCACTGCTGGTGGACCAGGAGTCCCCGAGGGCACATGTAACCAAGTTCGATCAATTTCGGTTGATCGTGTCTTCAAGGCATTCTAAATTTCTGTTATCAAAATTTCTTGAAATTTCTAAAAGGAAGGTCCTGTAGCATCATATCCCACCCATCCCTCTACATCTTTCGATACGCTTTTTCGACATTGTAACTCTTCATACTTTTATACTTTTTTGGCATATTACATTGTTTAGATTTGAGGATCACTAACGAGGGTTAAATACCCGAAACCTGCATGTCTTGTCCACGTTGCCAATTTATCTGTTCTTAAATGATGCTATTCAATTTGAAGACGTTTACATTTATACCACTTGGTGAGTGTCACTGCTGGTGGACCAGAAGTCCCCGAGGGCACATGTAGCCAAGTTCGATCAATTTCGGTTGATCGTGTCTTCAACGCATTCTAGATTTCTGTTATCAAAATTTTTTGAAAATTCTAAAAAGTGGGTCCTGTAGCATCATATCCCACACATCCCTCTACATCTTTCGATACGCTTTTTCGACATAGTAACTTTTCATACTTTTATACTTTTTTGGCATATTACATTGTTTAGATTTGAGGATCACTGACGAGGGTTAAATACCCGAAACGTGCATGTCTGGTCCACGTTGCCAATTTATCTGTTCTTAAATGATGCTATTCAATTTGAAGACGTTTACATTTATACCACTTGATGAGTGTCACTGCTGGTGGACCAGGAGTCCCCGAGGGCACATGTAGCCAAGTTCGATCAATTTCGGTTGATCGTTTCTTCAACGCATTCTAAATTTCTGTTATCAAAATTTCTTGAAATTTCTAAAAAGTGGATCCTGTAGAATCATATCCCACCCATCCCTCTATATGTTTCGATACGCTTTTTCGAATAGTAACTTTTCATACTTTTATACTTTTTTGGCATATTACATAGTTTAGATTTGAGGATCACTAACGAGGGTTAAATACCCGAAACGTGCATGTCTTGTCCACGTTGCCAATTTATCTGTTCTTAAATGATGCTATTCAATTTGAAGACGTTTACATTTTTACCACTTGGTGAGTGTCACTGCTGGTGGACCAGAAGTCCCCGAGGGCACATGTAGCCAAGTTCGATCAATTTCGGTTGATCGTTTCTTCAACGCATTCTAAATTTCTGTTATCAAAATTTCTTGAAATTTCTAAAAGGTGGGTCCTGTAGCATCATATCCCACCCATCCCTCTACATCTTTCGATACGCTTTTTCGACATAGTAACTTTTCATACTTTTATACTTTTTTGGCATATTACATTGTTTAGATTTGAGGATCACTGACGAGGGTTAAATACCCGAAACGTGCATGTCTGGTCCACGTTGCCAATTTATCTGTTCTTAAATGATGCTATTCAAATTGAAGACGTTTACATTTATGCCACTTGGTGAGTGTCACTGCTGGTGGACCAGGAGTCCCCGAGGGCACATGTAGCCAAGTTCGATCAATTTCGGTTGATCGTTTCTTCAACGCATTCTAAATTTCTGTTATCAAAATTTCTTGAAATTTCTAAAAAGTGGGTCCTGTAGAATCATATCCCATCCATCCCTCTACGTCTTTCGATACGCTTTTTCGACATAGTAACTTTTCATACTTTTATACTTTTTTGGCATATTACATAGTTTAGATTTGAGGATCACTGACGAGGGTTAAATACCCGAAACGTGCATGTCTGGTCCACGTTGCCAATTTATCTGTTCTTAAATGATGCTATTCAATTTGAAGACGTTTACATTTATACCACTTGGTGAGTGTCACTGCTGGTGGACCAGGAGTCCCCGAGGGCACATGTAGCCAAGTTCGATCAATTTCGGTTGATCGTGTCTTCAACGCATTCTAAATTTCTGTTATCAAAATTTCTTGAAATTTCTAAAAGGAAGGTCCTGTAGCATCATATCCCACCCATCCCTCTACATCTTTCGATACGCTTTTTCGACATAGTAACTTTTCATACTTTTATACTTTTTTGGCATATTACATTGTTTAGATTTGAGGATCACTGACGAGGGTTAAATACCCGAAGCGTGCATGTCTGGTCCACGTTGCCAATTTATCTGTTCTTACATGATGCTATTCAATTTGAAGACGTTTACATTTATACCACTTGGTGAGTGTCACTGCTGGTGGACCAGGAGTCCCCGAGGGCACATGTAGCCAAGTTCGATCAATTTCGGTTGATCGTTTCTTCAACGCATTCTAAATTTCTGTTATCAAAATTTCTTGAAATTTCTAAAAGGTGGGTCCTGTAGCATCATATCCCACACATCCCTCTACATCTTTCGAAAAGCTTTTTCGACATAGTAACTTTTCATACTTTTATACTTTTTATGGCATATTACATTGTTTAGATTTGAGGATCACTGACGAGGGTTAAATACCCGAAACCTGCATGTCTTGTCCACGTTGCCAATTAATCTGTTCTTAAATGATGCTATTCAAATTGAAGACGTTTACATTTATACCACTTGGTGAGTGTCACTGCTGGTGGACCAGGAGTCCCCGAGGGCACATGTAGCCAAGTTCGATCAATTTCGGTTGATCGTTTCTTCAACGCATTCTAAATTTCTGTTATCAAAATTTCTTGAAATTTCTAAAAAGTGGGTCCTGTAGAATCATATCCCACCCATCCCTCTACATCTTTCGATACGCTTTTTCGACATAGTAACTTTTCATACTTTTATTCTTTTTTGGCATATTACATAGTTTAGATTTGAGGATCACTGACGAGGGTTAAATACCCGAAACGTGCATGTCTGGTCCACGTTGCCAATTTATCTGTTCTTAAATGATGCTATTCAATTTGAAGACGTTTACATTTATACCACTTGGTGAGTGTCACTGCTGGTGGACCAGGAGTCCCCGAGGGCACATGTAGCCAAGTTCGATCAATTTCGGTTGATCGTGTCTTCAACAAGTGTCCCTAACATTTTGAGCAAACATAGCAGTGAAATTTCTTCATTCAACATCCCTATTTCTGAATTGGATCTTCCTACAATATACTGCATGCCAAAACTGCACAAATCTCCTTACAAATTTAGATACATTGCTAATTCTAGCAACTGCTCAACTACAAGTTTGTCTAGACATCTGACGTCAGCCCTTACGGCGGTAAAGGAACACGTTGCAAAATATTGTGAAACTGTTCTTAACAGGAATGATGTAAATTTATTTTGGTCTATAAAAAATTCCGGGGATGTGATTGACAAGATAAAATCTAGAAATTTTCAAGCCAATACGATTGCTTCATACGATTTTTCAAATATGTACACCACGCTTCCTCACGACAAGATCAATGATCAATTGTCCAAACTCATTAAATGGTGCTATAATCGAGAGGGGAAAATTTATATTTGTACATCTGAATCAAAGGGTTTCTTTTCCGCTACAGAATACAAATCATACAAATCATGGACATGTAGCGACCTGTGTAGTGCCTTGTCCTTCCTCTTGGACAACATTTATGTAAGATTTGGTGAGAATCTCTACAAGCAGGTTGTAGGGATTCCTATGGGTACAAATTGTGCGCCTCTTGTTGCAGATTTATTTTTATACACATATGAAAAGGAATTTATTCAAAATCTTCAAAAGCAAAGAAAACATGATGATGTGAAATGCTTCACTGGTACTTCTAGGTACCTGGATGATATTCTTACTGTCGATAATCCTGTTTTTGAAAAGTATAAAGATGTTATTTATCCACAAGAATTGACTCTAAACAAGGCAAACTTTACAGACACTGAGACACCATTTTTGGACCTAAATATCAAAATTGTCAATGGAGAAATTCATACAAGTGTATATGACAAACGAGATGATTTTGGATTCAACATAGTAAATTTTCCCTGGCTTGACGGTGATGTCCCTAGATTACCGTCATACGGTATCTACATTTCACAGCTCATCCGGTATGCTAGAGCATGTACTGATGTTTTGGATTTTCATAATAGAAATCTACAAATTACAAAGAAACTTTTAGGTCAAGGTTTTCGCTTTCATAAACTAGTAAAGACTTTCTGGAAATTTTACAAAAATTATGATCAACTTCTTTTGAAATTCGGACCAATACAAGCAACGGAGTATATTACTTTGGGTATTTCACAACCTGCATTTTATGGTGACATAATTAACAAAATAAGAAGGATCAAAGGTAGACAGCATATGTATCGAAAATGCGTCAGAGTCATCAAACGCCTTTTATACCGTGGATATGATCCTAATGTCACCAGACGGACACTTGGCTTGGTACTTGACCAATATACAGTCTTGTACGAGCGCATTCTTAAGACTTGCACTCTGACTGACTGTGACGACGGGACTCCATGACAGGCCCTGTCCAAACCTCTTTAGAGAAGACAGGGCCCCGACCACCTGTCCTCTCTGAATGTCAGTCGGACTCCTCGGGTGATAACATATATGAGCTCGCTACAGCCGGCAGAGCACGGACTGTATTACGCACGTCCTCTTTTTATATCCATTTACATATTCATCTGTGTTGCTTGGACCCCTGTGTTTTACGGTCTTGTTTGTGTGTGGTCACCTAACAGTGAGGAGGTTGTTTTACACCATAATTGTGCGTTCTTCGAGACCTCTGGGAAATCGGAATAGTGGGAGGGTTGTGCGCACGTAATCCAGGATAACCACACCGTCTGCTATTTACGTGGCAGATGGCCGTCCTAAGTCGGCACCGGTTGCCCATTGGTCTCGTTGGTTTATGTGTAGTCTTTTGTGTTTCATGTTTCTATGTTGTGAGTTGGTGTTCCTTGTCCCTTTTGCGTCTCTTTCTGTGGGTATCTGTTCTGTGTTTTTTGCATGGGTGTTTTGGGATTTTGCTGTGGGTGCTGCAACCTAGTGTTGTTAGAGATCCCCTCCTTTCTTCAACGCATTCTAAATTTCTGTTATCAAAATTTCTTGAAATTTCTAAAAGGTTGGTCCTGTAGCATCATATCCCACCCATCCCTCTACATCTTTCGATACGCTTTTTCGACATAGTAACTTTTCATACTTTTATACTTTTTTGGCATATTACATTGTTTAGATTTGAGGATCACTGACGAGGGTTAAACACCCGAAACCTGCATGTCTGGTCCACGTTGCCAATTAATCTGTTCTTAAATGATGCTATTCAATTTGAAGACGTTTACATACAGGGATATGGTCATTATCCATATTTGTAATTTTCTGTTTTTTGAACGAGTCTGAAAAACTTTAGGTTCAAGTAAGGCGGTAAAAAAAAATTTCATCCATCAGAGAGTTTCACGACAAATGATGATTCCAAAAGGACCACATTTGCCAAATTGAAGACATTTCAAATTTCATTATTATGCTTCCTTTAGGTATACAGATAGTCATTATTTCGAACGAGTCGCTTCCCTTCTGAGGCAACCCAAAGTTTGACAATGAGTAAAAGATAGGGCTTCTGTGAATGGATTATATCCATTCATACAGATATGGAGGAAAGGTACTGCTTGTAGACCTTCATTGCATGACATCATTTTCATGAAATTTATTTAGGGTTGACAAATAGAGGTTATTTTTTATCTTTAACTATTCACTTCATCCCCCCTTTTTCAATCAAAATTTAAGGGGAGAAAAGCAACGTTAACCTCCAATTTTTTTTTGGTCAAAAGTAAGATAATTTATTAATCTTTGTCATATTTTTCAATATCAACTTTTTTTATTGAGTTATGGAGGCCCAATTGGGATAACTCCTTCCCATAGAACTCTATGTTAAAGGGACCAAATAAATAATTACTACCTTCATACCTTTACCTCTTCTCTTTTGATTAAGCGGCGGCGACCATTTTATTATTTTTAAGGAAGGGGGAGGGGTTGAGACTGCAACAAAATTATGGCTTGTATTGTTAACCAAAAATAAAAAATCCGACCCGAGGGAAGGCTTTGAAAAAAATCCTTGGCTCTTAATGTTAACCAAAAAATCCAACAATATCTAATATGCTGTATTAATTGCAGCGAAAAAATCCGGTCCACATGACCAAAAAAATCTGACTGAAAAGTGCCGACAAAAAATCCAGCTGACAAAAGTTTTCTTGCCTTCTCCCATCGCCACCTAAAACTCTGGGCTGCTCCCTTACATACTTAATCTGATGACTTGCAAAAAGAAGGGAGGAGATCTCCAACAAGACTCCGTTGCAGCATCAACAGTAAAACACCAAAACACCCGATGCAAAAACACAAAAGACGAGTACAGCACGAGACGGAAAAAAGACACACGACATGTAAACATCAAACACAAAAGACTACACATAAACCGACGAGACCAATGGGCAACCGGTGCCGACTTTGGACGGCCATTTGTCACACAAGTAGCAAATGTTGCAAGTATAATTATTATCGAATGTTGGTTTGACGGATATCGCTTTCCCTTAAATTTAGTTATTACCTAGTTCAATTTAAAAAAAGTATGGATAGACGTGCTTGAAGTGTTACAATGGATGAACATATGAAGCTACCTTTTGTATCATTCAATAAATCTTTTTGATTTCAGAGGCTATTTCATGCTTCAGATAAAAATACCATGTAATAAATGTGTCAAAATATATAATATTCTAACATCAGATTCAGTCAGGATGGTTGTACATTTACATGTATTTACTGTGTATTTAGGACTCTATTACGTATCAACGGGGGCATAAAACTTTAACCTTGATCTTGTACCAACGTGCGTTTCTCTTGCATCGCCAAATACTAAAAACAAGCGTGGTGATGAAACGACGCATACAGTGAATGAAAGAATAGAGTTAAAGAAGATCCTGACGATAATCTCAACAGCACTTACAATAGAGCACAACATTGAGCATCGACGGACCCCTAGCAACCTTATGTTGGGATCAGGTGCCCGGGATGAGTAAGTATATAGTTGTCGTGTTTAATTTGGTAGCACTTATACTATTGCTTATATAGACAAATTCATGTTTGTATAATGAAGCTTTGGTATCTTTCAAGTATTTCATCGATGGAAACTGAAGAAATGTTGACTATATCAGTTTTAAACTGATCGTGAACGTTGGACACTAGCTGTCAGGGGATACACGACGGAGTGCGTTATGGATATTATTACTAGACGCATGGTAAGTATTCATCAGGATGCATCCGTGCAATATATGCCTTTATACACTGAGGAACGAATTTATGTAAATCATTTAGCTGAAATTGAGATATTTGTCTTTTTTACCTAAAAAGTCTTGTCATGATTCAGTAACCCCGCCTCAGAACGCATCAACTTCCGGAGTTTTTAGTATATGGGTTGGATACCATGAAGACGAATTACGTAAGATATAGTCTCCTGCTACGTTTTTCGGTACATTTTATGACATAATAACTTTCACACTCTTTGATCATATTACATTATTTAGATTCAGGATAACTGGAAAGGGTTAAGTACCTGAAAAGTGCATGTCTGGCCCATGCGGCAAATTTATCTGTTCTTAAATTATGTTATTCAATTTGAAGGCGTTTAACATTTGAACTACTTGGTGAGTGTCACTGCTGGTGGACCAGGAGTCCCCGACGGCACATGTAGCCAAGTTCGATCAACTACGGTTGATCGTCTTTCTCTTCAACGCATTCGAAGATTTCTATTATCAAAAAATCTTGAAATTTTTAAAACGTGGATCCTTTAGCCTCATATCCCACCAATCCTGCTACATTTTTCGGTACTTTTTTGGACATAATAATTTTCACACTCTTTGGCCATATTACATTGGTTAGGTAGATGATCATGTACGAGGGTTAAGTACCCGAAACGTGCATGTCTGGTCCATGCTCAAAATTGACCTGTTCTTAAATTATGCTATTGAATTGAAGACGTTTAACAATGGATATTAACATTTACATTAATTCTTTGCTGCCAACCTTTGACATGATGCGTTTGTTGTCGTTTTCTGCAGTACCTAAACATCCTTCTAAATTTCACTGCATATAACGTAAAAATAATCGATTCATCTTTATGATAAACATAAACGGACGTCCATTCATCGTTGCTTGTACAGCATGTACAGTGAGTAGCACATTCAACGAATGAACCGACTGGATCAGATCTTAATGAACATTCATCCACCAAACCTCCGAATTCCAAAACAAAGAACACGTAACTCAAAAATGCTCCTCCGTTACATGTGCTAAGTTTGCCCTGATCGGTTTTAAAAAGAAAATTAGAGAAACTTTCACCTTCGAATACGTTTGGAGCGAGTAAATATCAATGATATGTACATTTTTATAAAGGTATATTACAATAAAAATTTTCGGATACAGAGAGCGTGCAGTATACGGCTTTTCGAATTCATGTTTCTGTTAAGCGTCCACCCTTATCTCTAAACCTACCTAAACGCTAATAAAATACAAGGACAAAATTCCATTGAGAATAGGGCATTTCTTACTTTTTTTAAACTGTATTATGTACCACTTTACCAACTAATTCTAACCCTAATATTGCAGAACGTTTTAACCTAAACGAAGAAAAGTTTGAGAAAGAACAAAAATCGATTTTCATAAATAATCATTGCATTATTTTGTTATTTATTTCAAACTTTAAAAATCAAACTTATTGATGTTGCTTTTTATTCCATGCACATGTGTGCAAAACCCAGGCACACGCAGATGCTTAACATATTTAACAGTTGGAATGGCCTTATGCAAATTGTGTTTAAAGCTCCTTGATGTTGTAACAATTGCACGCATAAAACCATAACACCATTTCAAAACAAGCTATTTTTTCTTCTTTTAATCTGTTTCGTTACGTTTTTACACGTTCCGTTTTGAAGTGTTTCCTTTGATTAGGATTTGTTTCGTTTCGTTTCTTTTCATATAGTTTCGTTCTTTACATGCAGCGGGGCTAAGCACCATAAACCTTCTTAAGACAAAAATTCCGTCTTAAATCTAAGAATTTTCTTAAGTCAACAAATTCTCAGAAAAAAAAAACACACCATCAGATACTTGAGACGACATTTTTCTCAGAATTCTCAGAATTTCCCGAAATTCTTAAGTACAGTACAGACTAGACTTAAGTCAGAATATTATCTAAGAATGTCCAATATGATGGCTATACAACAGAAAAATACGAAGAAATAGAAGATACAATATGCCATTTTCATGTTAATCTGTGACGTGGTGCTTACCAGGATGCCCATATGACCTCATACCGCGCCAAGTCATAGCATGTATATGACGTAATTTGATCGTGCTGGTGGGAAAAATCTTATTTAAGGTATCCGTTGTACAATTGAGTCGTTTTATATAGCGTTTAATCATCTCCATTGTAAAGTATGGTCAATTTTATGCCTGGTAAGGTACTATAAACTATATGTTTTCTGAAAGGCAATGATGTCCTGAGTACAGATATAAGAGTCCCAGGTCTTTAAAATCAAAGGGGAAAACTCTTGTACAACTTTGTTATTTTGCATATGTTATCTAGAGAAAATAGACAGTTTAAATTCTTCATCAGTTATTCCCCTTTGTTTTTCTGGCCCCAAAAATGATTATTTCTGAGCAGTGGGCATTGTAACCTTTCAGAATATATATAGTTTATGGTACCTCACCAGGCATGAAAAAATGCCCTATTGTACATCGGATACCTTAATTGTTAAACATCTTCCAATTCAATAGCATCATTTTAGAACAGATTAAATTTCTGCATGGACCAGACATGCACGTTTCGGGTACTTAAGCCTCGTCAGTGATCCTCAATCTAAACAATGAAATATTGCCAAAGAGTGTGAAAAAATATTATGTCCAAAAATGTACCAAAGGTAGAGTATCCCTCAGGTCAGAATTGCTGGCAATTTTTTCCCTGGATACCCTATTTTTTTCTCTTCAGAATATTGTTCAGATTATCAAACTAATATGTCTCAGGGAAAAGAAACTTTTATATCTACATTTTATCACCTCTAAATATGGATTTTTCTCACTATTCCCATAGGGTCCATGGTTAAAGTTCAAACGGCTTATTATAAGGTCTTGGTGTAATAATAAAATCACGAAATCAATTATATTTTGTTTGTATATCAGGTTCAACATAATCTACCACGATAGCTACCACGATCAACCAATCACTTGAATGAACGTCACATCGATTACTACGAAACATGAAGTAAACCACGTATACAGTTTTGTTTTGTTTTGTTTTTTTTTTTGAAATTCTAAAAAAAACTAACTCACTAATATTTCATTAATTGCAAATACAAGGTTGATATCATGTATAGATATCATGTTCCATTCAAATAATTTTGAACGTGGATAATCGGACACTTTCAAATGACTAACAACGTGTAATAGTGTATGACGGCTCGAATGGGAGGCAGGTGTAGTCTGCTATACACATGTGCGTTTGTTAACCAAATCCTGAAATTAACCTTTATTTACTTATGATTTTTTGTTCGTTTTTTAATACTTGATTTAGACTGTGAATACATTTATTATATATACACATATCAAAATTACTGTGGCTATATAAACACGTAAAACTTATAAATATACTTCTCATAGATACAAATAAACGAGAACTATACATTTACATATATACTGTAGATCCCTTTATCTAATTTTCCCTAAAACTTGTCAGAGTCGTCCTCTAAAGAGATCTCTATAACTTTCCAATACAATGCCAATACTATTTGTTCATAACATATCTCTTTTCAGATTTTCATGGCACCGATTGTCGATTCATTTTCGTCCCACGTGTTATCCGTCCGCCATGTTCTTTTGTTTTGTTACAGTACTAGCCTTATGCAAATAAGTGCTTTCACGTGTTTGCAATCGGTCTTCTACGGAGAAAAGTAGGTTATATGAGGATACCCATTTTATAAGCAATAATTGATCATAGCTCGGTAGTGAGGGCATATGTGACTATTTTAATCAGCCAGTTTCGAATTTCTAAGCATGATAGACTCGTTTGCGTTAAAATTTTGACAAAAATAGTTTATTCATGGTTTGATCTTGACGAGACCAAGGGTAACTTTAAGCGATAAACGTGACTCGTGTGTCGTGAATGGGTCTTATAAAACGCTTCTTCGTCTAAGAGTTTTCAAAGATAGATACGATCTACATGCCGTATCCAAAGGTGTCATTCGCCATCTATCGCTAATGCGAGAGATTTAAGCGAGTTTTCTATAGCAGACATATTTTATACGGATCTTTAAGATTTAAAAAAAGGGGGGGGGGTCATTACTGCATACAAACTGTATAAGTATAGTTCGCTATCTCTACTAGTTAAAATGATATGTGATAAATATACCACTAGCTTTTTACATGATTCATCACAAACAGAGAATCAAAGCACAGAGCAAGCGAAGCGAGACATTTTTAGCCAAGCTCGACCAACTTCGGTTTATCGTCTGTCTCTTTAACGCAGTCGAAAATTATTGTTACCAAATTTCTTGAAATTTCTGAAACGTGGGTCCCGTAGCATCATATCCAACCCAATCTGCTACGTCTCTTTGTACATTTTTGGACATAACAATTTTCACACTCTTTGGCTATATTTCATCGTTTACATTAAGAATCACGTACGATGGTTAAGTGCCCGAGACGTGCATCTCTGGTCATTGCTGCAATTTGATCTGTTCTTAGATAATGCTAATGTATATGAATACGTTTAACATTTAGGTAACTTTATCTGAAATTTAAACCAACAATAGTATTGTATGTACATGTAAAATAATGACAAGCGAAGCGAAACTAAACAAGGTCAATAATTCCACATAGATATATGATGTTTTTTGTGTATGTTCTTGAACTGTTTTTAGTTTGTAGGATCCATTTAAGATCAAATACTGTTATCTAAATTAAAAAAAAAACATGATTTCACATTTTTGTGGTGTTTTGAGGACTTGCATTCCAGCAGATAGTCGGCATCCCCATGGGTGCCAATTGCGCCCCTATTGCTTGTGGACTTATTGTTATATTCATACGAAGCTTACTTTATCCAGACCTTGCTCTCGACTGGGCGAAATTTTACATTCAGATACATAGATTACGTGTTGTCAATCAATAATGTGAACTTTGAGGATCATCTGCATGAAATATATCCTCATCAACTAGAGATCAAGGAAACAACGGAGAGTGACATATCCGCCTCGTACCTGGATATACTTCTATCATTCGACGCAAATGGCCATTCGAACACTTCACTGTATGACAAGCATGCCGATTTCAGCTTCCAAATAACTTACTTCCCTGTCATGAGTGGCAACATTCGGTCTTCTCCTGCTTATGGCGTTTTTGTTTCTCAGCTGATACGGTACGCTAGGGCATGTTCTGAATATGAATATGTCATCATTAGAGCCAGACGGCTTGGAAGGAAGCTACCAGTTAAGGGTTATATTACACAACGGCTGAAATCATCATTGAGGAAGTTCTTCGGTCGCCACTGGGATATAATAAAAGCATATCAGATCCCTCTTTCCAGCATTATCAGCGACATTCTGCATTGTGATTAAATGGCTGTCATCATTACGAAACAAGACATACTTACCTGATATGTTCATCAAAATATACATCGAGACAATCACCGAATTCGACAGATTTCCATGGAGCTGTTGTGACGGGTGTTTTATGCAATCAGGAGACTCTGATTCTACCCGGGCACCTGGTCTCACTTCGGAATGTTGATCATTCCGGGGTTCGCAACCATTCCAATGGGAATTCTCACGATTTGGCCTTGCCTTCTCGACCTTGAGACTGAATAACTGTTAGGTCCTTTTTTGATGTTTATTCAGTCATACATTGTATTTAACTCTTTCTTTCTCAAATTTTACATGATATATTTTTTTTTAGGTCCAACCAAATTACACCCCCAAACAATCTCGCTAGATCCGTCTATGTATCTAGTGATAAAATATCGATAATAGATTCTCAAAAAAATGGATAGTCGGCGATTTAAATATGCTAGACACGGGACCGCAGATATGTGGGTTATTCTGGCGTAATGAAATTCTTACGCATTCATGACTGTGTTTTCTTTCCTTCTAGGGACGGTCATTCGGTACTAAAGAGAAGGAGGGGGAGTTGGCATATATCTATATTAAATTATTAATTATTTATGAGAATATCTATTTTCTACCACGGAGAGGGTCAGATTATTTATTTTCAACATTTTCTGGGGCAGAATATTTATTTCCAGATATTAACCCACCTGCCCCTTCAGAATCAAATGGTCGTCCCCTTATTGCCCCTTATTAATGATGATTTATATTTGGTTTCCTCCTTGTATAAGTTCCTCCTTCTCTATCCAATAATTTTCCTGTCTCTACAGAGTCACAAGTTATTTTCCTCATTCATTTCCATAGTTTCTTGACTTTTGTCTGCCTTTGACGCCGTGTATAAGACGTTTTTGACATAGAAAATAACGTCACATTATTAACGGCGTCGCGTAACAAGTGCGTATGAATCTTACATCGTGATTAGCAACTGACATCACGTTAATATTTACGCGTCTCAGCTGAAAAAAATCTTAACTTCGATCATGGTGTAAAACGTTCTAGTATTTCCTTCGGTTTCTGATTTTCTGAATTATCGATTTTGTGCTGTAAACAGGGATATGGTCATTATCCATATTTTGTCATCCATACAATTTGCTATAGTGTGTACTAGCATAGCAGATAGTTGTCCTATGTCGCCAACAATTGTTTATTTGTCTCGTGTGTTTATGAATATTCATTTGTGCTAAATATTTCTAAAAAAGTTCCCCGCGAGGGCTTTGGCAGTAAGTGTTTTGAATGTCTTTCCCTGACATGGTCGCCATAGCACTTTCTATATAGAAACAAACTCAGACAGTGTATGATTTTAGATATTGTTTATATTCATGCGTGGACGTCGACGGCAGGTGCGGCTAGCCAACAGGGGATGCTTACTCCTCCCGGCCACCTGATCTCACCTCTAGCTTGCTAGGGGTCTGTCGATGCTCAATTTGGTGCTCTATTGTGAGTGCTCTTGAATTTGTTGTCAGGATCTTCTTTAACTCATTACTGTGGATGCTGCAACAGAATCTTGTTGGAGATATCCTCTTGTCTGTGTTAACATGTTTTGTTAAGTAAATGGACATCTATCTATACATGATACGGTATTGGAGATATCTAGCGAATTAAGATAATCCGTTTATCTCATTTACCTAATTTTTTTCAGTTTTCAGTTCATGAATCTTACCTTACAATGCCTATCCTTAAATTCTATGTTTTAAAAACTTATTTTATAATTACTATCAAAATTTAACAGATTACAAGTATTTATTGCAAGCAATACAAAGCCCCACCTGTCAATGTCATAGTGTGACATGACTCCTCCAAATGGGGTACACCTTGACTAAGAACCAGTGTTTGAAAATGTCATCTCCATAAGGGTTCTATTTATGTCCGTGAAAAACGTTTATTCAATTTCCTATTTTGCGTTTTGACCGGTTTTGAATGTCTCCATAATTCTTCTAGTTGAATTTTCTTTCATGTAATATTGACCTTTGGTTACTTACCTTAAAATCATAAGGTTTTATGTGCAACTTATCTAAGACCTTTGCGACCACGAACTTCGATTTTGATCGATGGTTTTGAGAAGCTCATCCACGCGATACCTCAAAATGTTTTTCTTTAATTGCGATAATGATATATCCTTTGAATTGAGATGTGACCTTATTTGAGATATGAATGATTACTTCTTTCCAGTTCTATAGTCTGAAATGAGCTTTGTTTTGGTCCTTTATCAAGTTGAGTTCAAATATATTATTTTGCTATTTCGGAAACTTTTCATTTCATCCAAAACAGCATCGAAATCAAAGGAGCGTAACATCTTAGCCCCATCCCTCAATTGCTCATTGCACTCACATAAATATCAATTCTCTGTAAGGACCAAACATAGTTGAACATAGCATGTCATAGATGTTGAGTATTTTGATATGATATTTCAATTATAATTTAAGAAAGAAAATAACCCTTTTGATGAAAATGACATTCCTTTGGAATGACAATATGGTCCTCCCGGGCACCTTATCCCACCTCAAGCTTGCTAGGGGTCCGTCGATGCTCAATATGGTGCTCTATTATGAGTGCTGTTGAGATTATCGTCAGGATCTTCTTTAACTCAATTGTGTCACACCATTTGCCGTATGGAGCTCGTAAAAAGTTCTCCGCGAGGGGTTTGACAGTACATGTAAGTGTTTGGAATAGTTTTCCCTGACATGGTCGCCATAGCACTTTCTACATAGTATAACTTTAGACAGTGCATGCATTTCATATATTGTTTTCATTTTTCGTGCATGAACATCGACGGCGGGTGCGGCTAGCCAACAGGGGATGCTTACTCCTCCCAGGCACCTGATCCAACTTCTAGCTTGCTATGGGTCTGTTGATGCTGAATTGGATGCTCTATTGTGAGTGCTGTTGAGATCATCGTCAGGCTCTTCTTTAACTCATTAATAAACAACAGACATTTTTGAAAGAAAAGGGGGGGTAGGCATTTTGTTGCCACAGAAACCAATATTCAGTCAGATTTAAGATTTATCATATCAAATAACTTACTTCATTTTTGTCAATCCCATTATAGTTTAATAGACACTCAGTAAAACAGCAAAACTGAGACAAAATATGTCAATATACGGAAAAAGAGGTCGGTTTTTTGTCAATGTTAACGTTTTACGTTTGAATGATAAAATAAGCATTACTTCATGTAATGAGTAATATTGTATTATTTGTAGTCTGGTGCTAAAACAAACCTTTGATATACAAATATATGTTTCTTCCTCTCGATCAGAACGCTATTTAATGAGATCAGACAATCGAGGATTAATTTTTCGTGTTGAATATATCTTTTAATATGTCGGAGAAAATTACCTAAGTCCTATATAGCTAATAATCTGGTCTTAACCTTGGACTTACCTCAGTTTATAAATTTACATATTGACCTTAACTTTTGACCGGATGGTACGTAGAAGGTTTTCTTTGTTGGTTGGTATGATGTAGCATTTCGCATTGTCTCCCTTCATTCGATGACGCTGTAGCTTTAAGTATGTATTGTTCACCCTTTTTCTCGTCTCAAATGTGTGTGTTCCGCTGTTATCACTACAATGACGTCCTGTTGAGACTTTTGTCGTTATTGTTTTCTCGTGCTTTATATGCACGTACTTTATTACGAGGTATTTATAGTAATACCAAAACTTTTTATCTAACCTTAAGCTGAATTGAAACGTTTAACATTTGATCCAGGCTGACCTTAAGCTTAATTGAAACGTAATCCAGGATAACCACACCTGCTATTTCCGTGGCAGATGGCCGTCCTAAGTCGGCACCGGTTGCCCATTGGTCTCGTTGGTTTATGTGTAGTCCTTTGTGTTTGATGTTTCTGTGTTGTGCGTTGACGTTCCTTGTCCCTTATGTGTCTCTTTCTGTGCTTGTCTGCATTGTGTTTTCGCATTGGGTGTTTTGGGGTTTTGCTGTGGGTGCTGCAACCTGGTGATGTTGGAGATTCCCTCCTTTGTTTGATATTGACAATAACTTTGAAGTGTTCTGAGATAGATAGATCATTGTACCTTTTTACTTGAAACAATATCTTTAAAGTATTACCAAATTAATTATTTTCTTTTTTAAGCGGCACTGTGTTTCCAAGTTCGGGTCAGTAATAGTAAGTTTGCTTATTCTAGCCACATTCCTACGATTCATAGCGAGCGAAGCTAGCATTTTCGTAAGTATGGGAAAATGCACGACCAATCAATAGTCATACGTAGAGCTCAAAAAGTTTGGTGACAGGACCGCAGATACGGATAAAAGTGAGTTGATCTCTTTAAGCGGCAGAGTAGGAGAACATACATTGGCAAATTCGAAATGGATATTATTATTCTAGTTTTGGCGTTAGGAAAATAAGTGAGATACGCCGACTTGTTCGCCTGAACTTTAGAAACAGCAGCAACAAATCCGCCATCGATAATTAATTCTGAAGTATTCTTGACGTCATTATCCCTTTATGTCCGGTCGCAGCGTGTCTATTTTCATGTGCTACAATGGTACATGTTCTTTTTTCTCCGCTCTTACATAAGGCTTTACCTTGATGCATATTTCACTTTCATATTATATACAAAAGGACTAGTATCTTAAACGTCTTCAAATTCAAGAAAAGAGGGGATCTCCAGTATGACTCGGTTGCAGCACCAAGAGCAAAAGGAACATCAAATATCGAACATAAAAGACAACACATAAACCAACTAGACCCACGGGTAATCGGTGCCGACTTAGGGCGGTCATCAGCCACGTTAGTAACAGATGGTGTGGTTATCCTGGATTACGTGCGCACAACCCTCCCACTTTTCCGGTTACCCAAAGGTCTCAAAGAACGCACAATTGATGTGTAAAATACCCCCCCCCCCTTTTCTGTAAGATGACCATACAAACAAGACAGCACAAAGCAGGGGCCTAAGGAACAAAGATGAATATGCAAATATATATAATAATAGGGTAGAGGCGTACGAAATGCAGTCCGTGCTCTGCCGGCTGTAGCAAGCTCCAATAGCTTAATTCAAAAGCATATAAATTAACAGCATGGACCAGACATGCACCTTTTCGGTATTTAACCCTCGTCAGTGATCCTCAATAAAAATAATGAAATATGGTCAAATCTATGAAAATTGTGTCCAAAATATACCGAAAAACGTAGCAAATGGGCTGGGATATGATGCTACAGGACCAAGGTTTCAGAAATTTGAAAAAAAAGTTTGTCAACAGAAATGTTCGAATGCGTTTTAGGAAACGATCAACCGAAATTGATAGAACTTGGCTATATGTGCCCTCAAGGACTCATGGTCGACCAGCAGTGACACTCACCAAATGGTCAAAATGTTAAACGTCTTCAAATTCATTAGCATCATTTAATCTTTGACTATGCTATGTCCATATGTTTGCTTTTTTAAATGTCTCTATATTTTCTTGCCTTCACTCATCTGAATATATACCCCTATTTGTACCATATAATATCTTAATGAAACGGCTTCATCAACCATATTCCATTCTTAACAAACATAAGCTAGTAGCTTCATAAATATTTTTTTTAATAAAAGGAAACTCTTTAACAAAATTTTTGAAATCTTTTTATCCATCTGTCAAACGCCACCTTTCTGTAACATTCTAAGATTGAAATGAAGATATCAAACAGTTCGGAACTTGGAAAAATAATTTATTTACCGATGAATATCATATAAATTTAATCACTCGGGATAGGAAAAGTAAAGCAGTATTGTTCCATCATTTAAGAACAGATAAATTTGCAGCATAGGCCAGACATGCACGTTTCGGGTACTTTATCCTCATCAGTGATCTTCAATCTAAACAATGTAATATGACCAAAGTGTGTGAATGCTATTATGTCTGCCAGAAATACACCGAAAGACGTAGCATGATGGAAGGGATACTGCTACAGGACCCACGTTTTAGAAGTTTCAAGAAATTTTGATAACAGAAAAATTTGAAAGCGTTGAAGAAACAATCAACTGAAGTTGAGCGAACTTCGCTGCATGTTCCCTCGGGGACTCCTGGTCCACCAGCAATGTCACAAGTGGTAAAAATTGTTTTATATTCCTTTGATATCGTTATCAATAAAACACATAATGTAAAGATGATTTAATAATGCATCTATGTCAAAGCATTATAAGATATTTCTGTTTCTGTATTATCTATTTATGGTTTTTTTAATCGATATACATGTTCACTCTATTTCCCAATAACCTTTACTTCACAAATCGAGAGGATATTGTTTATCCCTTTTGTAATTTGTAGCTTAACATATCTCCCAATGGTTCCTTTAGGACATTCCAGTACCACTCTCTCAGATGCAGTACCCGGTCCCTCAAAGGTCCCACATAACATGTGGAAATCCTTATCACATCCAGCAACAGTGACATCGACGTCATGCAGCCGTTCAGCTGTAAATAGAAAATCGAATATTTCTTAACTGTAATGTTAAATGGCCTGAAGATAAATTCACATATCCGATATTCGTAATTCATAAAAAGGACACAAAATAAGTAAAATACCCGAATTAATCCAAAACTTTCAATCTTAAAAATGAGGAATATATACAAATATATTAAAACTTACGACAACAGTCCGCTCTGTTCAGTATCTCCACTTGTTGTATTTCGTAATACGAGTCCAAATCTACGTACCAGTAAGGCCGACTCTCAAAATCCGTAGAGGCACAGTCCCAAAAATCACCAAAGATATCGTCAACTGCATTTTCCGAAAAGGCTAGACCCTCAAAGGTCGAATTCTGAAAAGTTTTCTTCTTGAAAGCAATATTTTGCGTTGAACCTAAATCAAAAATTAAAAGAATATTTAGACGTTTATTTCACACATTCAAAAAAAAGTTCCAATTTTCTTATTCTTTCATTAACATTAAATACTTAGGATATTTAAATTCATTTTGGTGTTCATGTTTATCGGCATTGATGTAAGTTGAAATTTTTTTGTCTTCTGTTTCAAAATATATTTTCTCTCCAGTCAACATCTTACAGAAAGAAATTTCATGTGAATCAAACTTTTACAAACTGACTTGCTTTGTTAAGTGTATGAAAGCCAACATAAAATTCAAATTAAAGATTATTTATTATTAGTATAGAAAATTAAGAAGAAAAGGGCGTACAAAACTAAACAAATCAATGAAACATTCTATATAGACAACGTCAGACGGTGCGCGAGTTTCATATATTGTTTTTATTTTCGTGCTTAAACATCGACGGCGGGTGCGGCTAGCCAACAGGGGATGCTTACTCCTCCCGGGCACCTGGTCCCACCTCTGGCTTGCCAGGGGTCCGTCGATGCTTTATTTTGTGCTCTATTGTGAGTGCTGTTGAGATTATCGTCAGGATCTTCTTTAACTCATTTGTGTCACACTTATGCCCTTTGCCGTGTGGAGCTCGTAAAAAAGTTCCCCGCGAGGGGTTTGACAGTAAGTGTTTTGAATACATTTTCCTGACATTGTCGCCATAGCCCTTTCTATATAGACAACGTCAGACGGTGCGCGAGTTTCATATATTGTTTTTATTTTCGTGCTTAAACATCGACGGCGGGTGCGGCTAGCCAACAGGGGATGCTTACTCCTCCCGGGCACCTGGTCCCACCTCTGGCTTGCCAGGGGTCCGTCGATGCTTTATTTTGTGCTCTATTGTGAGTGCTGTTGAGATTATCGTCAGGATCTTCTTTAACTCATTTGTGTCACACTTATGCCCTTTGCCGTGTGGAGCTCGTAAAAAAGTTCCCCGCGAGGGGTTTGACAGTAAGTGTTTTGAATACATTTTCCTGACATTGTCGCCATAGCCCTTTCTATATAGACAACGTCAGACGGTGCGCGAGTTTCATATATTGTTTTTATTTTCGTGCTTAAACATCGACGGCGGGTGCGGCTAGCCAACAGGGGATGCTTACTCCTCCCGGGCACCTGGTCCCACCTCTGGCTTGCCAGGGGTCCGTCGATGCTTTATTTTGTGCTCTATTGTGAGTGCTGTTGAGATTATCGTCAGGATCTTCTTTAACTCATTTGTGTCACACTTATGCCCTTTGCCGTGTGGAGCTCGTAAAAAAGTTCCCCGCGAGGGGTTTGACAGTAAGTGTTTTGAATACATTTTCCTGACATTGTCGCCATAGCCCTTTCTATATAGACAACGTCAGACGGTGCGCGAGTTTCATATATTGTTTTTATTTTCGTGCTTAAACATCGACGGCGGGTGCGGCTAGCCAACAGGGGATGCTTACTCCTCCCGGGCACCTGGTCCCACCTCTGGCTTGCCAGGGGTCCGTCGATGCTTTATTTTGTGCTCTATTGTGAGTGCTGTTGAGATTATCGTCAGGATCTTCTTTAACTCATTCAACAAAGGAGGAATTTTCATTCTCTATTTGACATGTTTGAAATGAGATCAAGGTGTCTGTGGAGTGTAAGCACAAGTCCTTTTTATCAAAGTCGTTGAATATATCGATTTCGGTATTATTGCATGATTTTATCAGTCTGAATTACTAACAATATTGTGGACAAAGAAATGATGCATATTTGCATGGTTTCGACAAAATAATTTTCGCATTGACAAAGTCGTTCACATGTGTACCCGCTAAGGGGACAGCATCTACTGAGTCATACGTCATACGTCAACAGAACCCAATATTTTTGTTGCTGTTGTTCCCTTCATATCCTCAAATTCACACTTTTCGGAAGCATATCATACTTGGCTGCTAGTCAAACAGGGGATGCTTACTCCTATCGGGCACCTGGTCCAACCTCTAGCATGCTCAATTTTGTTCTGTATTGTGAGTGCTGTTGAGATTATCTTCAGGATCTTCTTTAACTCATTAGCATTACGTAATAAACTATAATTTTTTTCTTCATTTTCGTAGAGTCTTCACTCCTCATATTCAATTTCTAGTTCTGTTTGGATTAACATTTCAAAGATATTCAAGAAAATAAAAAAAAACCAATCCTATACAACCGTGACGTGCCTTAAAAGACGAGATTAAAAAGCGAATCCTTTTTTTAAGTCAAAGCTAAACAATACATTTCTCTTTAGATGATGCGAGATTTGAGTAAACAAGTAAATTAAGAGCACAATGTAGCTAGTCCCTGATTACTTTAAGAAACCGGTAATTACTTGAACCTTCAAAGAATTGATTTGAAAACTTCTTATATTTTTCATGTATACCAGCTTTTTCCTGAGTTAGTGGAACTAAGGAATGATGGTTTGAATATTAATTGACTGGGTTAAGGTTTTTTTTTGGGGGGGGGGTTGACTTTCACTCACATTTTCGTGAATCTTGGCTCACAATCCGTAACATCAAGTTTAATGTTTTTAAAACTGTTGTTTTATCAAGACCATCAAAAATTAACAAGCATTCATTTGTACTGCAAGCAATACAAAGTACCTCGAGTCAAATTAAACTTCTCATTCCAATTTTGGGAGTTTGCTTCTTTTCATATGGTGGAGGTTTTTCTTTGTTTGCTTTGGTCCTTGTTTTATCCTGATTTTGTAATCCTTTGGTTTATGATTTTCTGAATTATCGATTTTCTACCGTGCATTGGAATATGATCATTATCCATATTTGGCATTTCATAGAAGGGCATCTATTACGTCTCCGAAAAGGGCCAACCGTGACTTAATTAATTCAAACATCAAATTATCTGTGTATGGAGATTTTCTATAGCTTTTGTGTACATGATTTTTTTTAATTTGAATCTTTCTCGATTTTGCATGCCTTCTTCGTTGTCATTTTTAAATTTCTTTTCGTGTAAATTTTAACCCTGAGTTTTGACATCTGTCATCGAAATGATAGGGTTCTATATGGGAAACGCACAGTCATGGGAAATTTGAACGTGTAAGTATCAGAAATAAACAACAGTCTTTGAATTAAAGACATTTAACATTTGTACCACTTGGTGAGTGTCACTGCTGGTGGACCAGGAGTCCCCGAGGGCACATGTAGTCAAGTTCGATCAACTTCGATTTGTCGTTTCTTCAACGCATCCGAAGATTTCTGATATCAAATTTTCTTGAAATCTCTAAACCATGGGTCCTGCAGCAGCATATCCAACCCATCCTGCTACGTCCTTCGGTACATTTTGGACATTCTGTGGCCATATTACATTGTTTAGATTGAGGATCACTGACGAGGGTTAAGTACCCGAAACGTGCATGTCTGGTCCATGCTGAAATTTATCTGTTCAGAAATGATGCTTTTCGAATTGAAGACATTTAGCATTTTTATTGCCAATTGTGATCTCTTCCTTTAACTCCTGAAATGAATATTCATACAAAGTCGTTCTACTTTTGACAAATGTCATTCTTAGCCTCTGACCGTGAAAAATAATATCTGTCGTCCAATTACCATGGGCAAAATACAAAAGTTTATGAAAATTCAAAGCATATTGTTATATCTGTAATAACCACACACAGGATGTTGTAATTCAAAATTGTAAACTTTACTTTTGGGCTTAGTATTTTATTCCTTGACCTTGAAAATCAATAGAATAAAGGAGGGGATCTCCAACAACAACTAAATGTGAAGATCAGTGAAACTAGAATGTTCAAAACCTTGCACGGACTCATTCACTCAGCTACTCAGTCACAAAAACTCACATCCACGCGGTGTTATTTCAAAGAAAGGAAATGATCTCCAACAACACTAGGTTGCAGCACCCACAGCAAAATCCCAAAACACCCATGCAAAAATTACAGAACAGATACCCACAGAAAGAGACGCAAAAGGGACAAGATACACCAACTCACAACACAGAAACATGAAACATAAAAGACTACACATAAACCAACAAGACCAATGGGCAACCGGTGCCGACTTAGGACGGCTATCTGCCACGTAAATAGCAGACGGTGTGGTTATCCTGGATTACGTGCACACAACCCTCCCACTATTCCGATTTGCCAGAGGTCCCGAAGAACGCACAATCAAATCACACGAACAACAACGTTCGGTAGGGTAACAAAGTACTCACTGATGTCGTTTCTCTGATTTGCAGTAGACATCTGAAAGAAATGATACATTTTGATACATGAAAACTGAAAGATAATAATGTTATATTAATAAAATAAAAATTTATCAAAAGTATTTTAATATATTTTGTACAATAGAGCCTTTGTATGTAAGGTCACTATTAGAGTTGAAGTATTATCAATTTGGTAAAAAATTACGGATCCCTTCTTATACTTTAAATGTGCCTTACAATTTTCATGGAAATGATAACCAGCATGGGCCTTTTGAGAAATAACATTAAGATAAGCATTAATTCACTTATTAAGGTGTATTTGTGATTTCTCAATCAGCAAGTTAATAAATTACTCTAAAACTAACACAGCCAATTGTGCCTCACATGAAATTCATATGAAATGAGCATCACGTAAAATTCACATGAAAGTTCATGTGAATTTCATATAATTTTTACATAAAATTCATGTGAAAAAAATTCACATGAATTTCACGTAAATTTACTTCACATGAATTTTACATGAATTTTTCTTTGTGACCTTCATGCAAAATTGACTTTACATGCAATTCATGTCAGAAACTTCACATGAATTTCATGTAAATATCATGTTCGTACTCATTTCACATAAATTTCATATGAATTTCATGTGAGGCACAATTGGCTGTGTAGGGGTTATCTCCCTCAAGACATGACTCTTCGGCATAGATTTCATTTTCTTAAAAGAATTATGGTCATGTTGATCCTCAATTTCCTGTATTTCGGCCTCGAGCATAATTGATGAGACATCACTCATTAAAACGCGCGTATGGTGTACTAGAATTATTTCAAAAATTGAAAGTTTCAAGAGCCACACAATCTCAGCGAAGTAAATGTTCAAATTAAAATTCAAAAAAAAATAATACCAGAAGGCGCTACTGAAATACATTTGGCTGTGTCACAAATCACATCAGCATTTAATATAAGTACCACTGACGAGGATTTACTATCCAAAACACGTTTCTGGTGCGTTAACATTGGTTTGAAATGTTCTTCAAGAAGGTAAAGAATTTGAGCATTTCCGTATTATTCAATAAAACAAATATTTAAGTATAGATAATAAAATATTGTTGTGAAAAGTTATCCACCCAAGGTTCAGTTAGTGTTCCATGTATTTGCTTTTATCTTTTCCGGAATAACATATGCCTCAAGGCTCTAATTCAGCTTAGAACCTAATATGCTAGATGAGACATAACAAGCAGTTGTTATTATAGAAAAGACTAATCAAGCTTCTTTTTTAAACTTTCATCATTATGCTTTCCTGCTCGCCTACAATTCATTTTTCATACAAGCGAAAAAAGTGCATCACAGATTCTTGACCTATTGATTAAATGTTTTCTGGGAACTTCTCTCTTCTTTGTTATATATAGAGAATAAGTGTCTTACGGGTATACAACACACAGCAAGTGCATTTATCGTACATGTAATGCGATAAATGCACTTGCTGTGTGTTGTATACCCGTAACAAAACACAAATTATGACATTTATTCTATATATATATGCACTATAGTTGTCTGTTTCATCCTTGTTTTCTGAAATTGCCTTTTCTAGGTAAAAGAGGGACGTCAAAATTCATCTCACCACGGGTTCAGTTTGCAGGTTAGAACAGCCGTCGCGGCATGTTTCTTTAGATCTTATGCATTGTGATGTCACGAGTGTTAATACACGAATTGCAGCACGTTCCTTTCAATAGTTACATCAAAGGGAATTACATTGGTTGTGCATATATATTCACATGAATGGAAATGAAAATCAAACACAAAATCCGAAATCAGATTCCAAGAATCATAAACATAAAATTCCTGAAAAACTATACAACAGGAGATGCTTACTCCTCCAGGGCACCTGGTTGCTAGGGGTCCGTCGACACTCAAATTTGTGCTCTGTTGTGAAAGGAGGGGATCTCCAACAACACTAGGTTGCAGCACCCACAGCAAAATCCCAAAACACCCATGTAATAAAACACAGAACAGACATTGTGAGTGCTGTTGAGATTATCGTCAGGATCTTCTTTAACTCATTTGCTCACGAGGAATAAAAATAAGACAAACAGACGGAGACAATAACACAACTTCATAGTAACACAAAGGGCGACTTAATCTAATGAACAATTTCCAAAGTCCATTGCAATAATACGGAAGGGTTCCAACTCTATACATTTTTCTTCAAATTTGAAACCAATTTATTATAAACCAGACTCGTATTTCGGATATTAAATTCTTATCAGTGATACTTCCAGCCAAAGTGATTTTTAGACACAGCCAAATCTTATTCAGTAACTCCTTCTCGTTACATCTTTTAAAATTGTGTTTGTGCACTTACTTTGCAGAGGGTGTGCGGCTTCAAATTTCCTGTAGGGTCGATTCAGTAGCATAGTTATCCAATAAAATATAAGTTCAAAATAGCATTGGAAGGATGGTGCTAAGATGTTAACCTCCTATAATTTCGATGATATTTTTTAATAAAGTTTCCGAAATAGCAAAATAATATCTATGATGTCACGAAATAGTGCCAAAACAAAGCTCCTTTTGGCGAAAGAGCTGGAAATAAGTAGCTAATACACTAAACAACATCATGTCACAGGGAACAAGTTTAAATGCTCCACACTGCAACAGGAAATATTAAGTGTTTTTATCAATAATACAGAAGTGTTCCAACACCATACCTTCCTGAAGAAAATTTCAAATCAATTTATCATGCACCAGACATGTGTTTCTGATATTAAACACTCATCAGTGCGGAATACATTGTAGGTGGCGCTTTAAACGCGATGCCGTGCTTATAGGTGTAGTTTAAACATGAATTATGTTTTATATAAAATGCAAGTTATAGTATTTAGGGAAGTAGGGCAAAAAAAGGAAGCTTACAGCTAATTTAAATTTCTCTCTTCGTATTTTTCAAAAACAAGGGGGGTGTTCGTTCATTAGCCCTGGTATGAGAACTTAGAACAAGAAAATTACCAAATGATTGTATGCAGCACCACCCTGAATAAATTCGATAAAGATATTAGATGCATGCTATCAGGAGACGCTAACTCTCCCCGTGCACCTGGTCCCACTTCGGAATATCATTTATTCTGAAGTTCGCAACCGTTCCAATGAAAATTCTAATGATTTTGTCTTGCCATCTCGACTTTGAGACTGAATAACTGATAGCTTCTTCTTTGATTTTTAATGTAAGTTATCAGCACAATGTTTTACATTCTTCGTCTTCTTCCTTTGCAGTCTATAACCGTACATGGGGATTTTTTTATATAATATGATTAGGCTTTTATGGCCGAAGCATGCCTGTCTGCTGCATCGCATTTAGAAAATGCTTTCCAGAAAATGAAAGTTCAATGCAGTTGGCGCTGTTAAAATTAATTTGTGCGGCGCCGCACACATATAAACTGCTATCGATCTAGCTGCCTTCTGATTAACCTGAAAAGGGTAGGACCACGATGCCCCTAAATCGGCCTTGTTTCTTAACATTTGAATTAATTGAATATTTTTTGTGATTTTATTCTTTGTAAAGTAATTTACTTAGTTATGTGTTAAGATTTTGTAAAAAATGCATTTATCAATAGCTTTAAGCCCTTTAAAAACCCCCAAATCGGCAATTTTTCGTAAAGTTGCAGCAAAACCTGCATGTTTCTTTAAAATTAGCATTGGCCACATGCATCGAGAAACGTGAAAAATTTACAAATGAAAGATAATCATTATATCATCTCGTCATAAAAGTTTAATGTTTCTCGACGCATGTGGCCACATCGAAATTCTCCACTAAAGACAAATTTTCGACCATTTTTTACCATATTTTGTCAATAACGTCAAAATGACGTCACATGATGACGTCATAATACTTCCTATGATGGTTTGATGGGTGATATGTTTGTTTCACCTTAATTATATTTTATGTAATATATCAAGTATTTCTCATTAAGATTAATTTTAAGGAAAATTGCAGGGCCGTTTAAGGGGCTTCGTGGCATTACCCCTTTTGTATTTAACTTAAGAATATTTAAATGAACAGAATGTTTAAGTTGATTGTAATATTTTTTTAGGAATATTTTCTAATGATATTCTGTAACTGCAGATTTCACAAGACATTTTTATTTCTAGCAGGCATTTGGATCAATGGATTTGCGTTTAAAAAAATGTGTACATAAACATCAAAGATGGTTATGATGATGGCAATTCAATCATAATCCAGAATGTCACTGATCATTCTGGAAAGGGGGATCTGATATTTTTATTATATCCCCGTAACGATCGAAGAACTTCCTCATAACCCCGAAAGAGTAGCTTACCTTCAACATTAAGCGTTGGGTGTCATTTCCCTCCATATCAGAACATTCATCCGTATCCAATGTCACTGCATATAACCTACAAATCATGGCTCCGTCCTTTTCATAGACATTTACGGACGTACATTCACCGTCACCTGTACAGTAAGTCACACATTGAACGAACGAACTGACAAAATAGGATCTTACTGAGCATTCATCAATTAAACTTTCATATCTCAAAGCACAAGTCATGCGAAAATGTTCTTCTCTACCTAATCTAGCCCAGGTTGGTTTAACAATGACAATTAGAGAGATGAACACGAAGAAGTTCATCTTCGAAGAAGTTTTGAGCAAGTATCACAGGAATGTACATTTGTTAACAAAGTAGAAATAACTTGTCGAATACAGAGAGCATATACTTTTATGCAAATAAGGCATCTCATTAAACTCCTTGGAGGTTTCAGAATGACAAGTATGAAACCGCAAGCAAGCTGTGTAAAGAGATAATGAATAATCAGTAATTTTGTCGCAGTCATCGATATCAGTATAAATTGGTTTATGCATGCTCATTTCATGCAAGATTTCCTCTAAAAGTATTCATTTTGGAATTTTCATAAAACACACTTCACAATGTGTGCCAATCATTGCAAAGTACTTGAAAATGCTCAATTTCATAACATCATCAAATATTTATTCCTTCATAAGAGCCTTCTGTTCTTCCCCATTGAGATATATTTCAACATATCATGAACAGATATTGCATTAAATATTGAAACAGATGTGTGTAATACTTTCTGTGTATCCTATATGCATTCATTTCAACATATAATGATTCATTGTTTATTTGCTTCATAGTGCAATCATCCGCACCTTTCATCGAGATTAGTGAAGAGTCTTAAAGAAACAAGAGGCCCAAGGGGGCCACATCGCTCACCTGAGTTAACAAAAGAATGATAGTGGACAAACTGGTAAAGGACCTTGAATACTTGCTTCCAGTAAGGTTTCGTTAAATTCTGTGTAACAGTTTCAGAGGAGATGTCGAAAATGTGTCATCCAATCAGAGCCCTGGGCGGCCATATTTTTTAATATCGGTCGGCATGAAAAAACACAAACTTGGTACATGACCTTGACTTCTTGCTTCCTGCAAGGTTTCATGAAATTCTGTGCAGCGGTTGCAGAGGAGAATTCCAAAATGTGTCATCCAATCAGAGCCCTCGGAGGCCATATTTGCTGACCGATCGGCACAAAAAAAAACACAAACTTGTTAGAGGACCTTGAGTACTTGCTTCCTGTAAAGTTTTATGAATCTGTGCAGTGGTTGCAGAGGAAAAGTCAAAAATGTGTCAGCCAATCAGAGCCCTCGGCAGCCATATTTGTTGACCGATCGGCACAAAAAACACAAACTTGGTAGAGGACCTTGAGTTCTTCCTTCCTGTAAGGTTTCATGAATTTCTGTGCAACGTTTGCAGAGGAGATGTCAAAAATGGTTCAGCCAATCAGAGCCCTCGGCGACCATATTTGTTGACCGATCGGCACGAAAAACACAAACTTGGTAGAGGACCTTGAGTACTTGCTTCCTGTAAGGTTTTATGAAATTCCGTGGAGCGGTTGCAGTGGAGATGTCGAAAATGTGTCAGCCAATCAGCCTCAGCGGCCATATTTGTTGGCCGATCCGCACAAGAAACACAAACTTGGTAGAGGACATTGAGTTCTTGCTTCCTGTAAGGTTTCGTGAAATTTCGTGCAGCGGTTGCAGAGGAGATGTCGAAAATGTTAAAAGTTTATGCCGGACGGACGACGGACGGCGAGCTATGACAGTAGATCACTTGATCTTCACTCAGG
This sequence comes from Pinctada imbricata, assembly GCA_033119305.1. NCBI lineage: Eukaryota > Metazoa > Mollusca > Bivalvia > Pterioida > Pteriidae > Pinctada > Pinctada imbricata. The sequence continues at coordinate 16,641,637 of VSWD01000003.1, forward strand.
TGAGCTAAAAAAAGAATGAAATTCGATCGGCATCGAAGCTTTGTAAATGTAATACCCTATCTCTGCAAGTTTTAAGATGCACGATGTACATCAATTAAGCTATGAACATGTATGTTACTTTGACACCAAATGAGAGATTGTTACCAAAATAGACAGCATAACCATCAGAAATGCGTCAGAATCACTGATGAGAATTTTTAAATATCCGAAACACGTGTCTGGTGCATGAAAATTGGTTTGAAATTTTCTTCGAGAAGGTATAGAGTTGGAACCCTTCCGCATTATTCCACTAGTAGGGGACTAATAGAGAGATGGGGAAAGGAATAAGCCTTCAAACTGTGAATATAACCTTCAATCTACAATAAATGTTCTGCAAATGACATATACATGTATGCAGTGAAAGTCTACTTACACTGCTTTACTTGCCTATTTTCTTAAATCTGGGATGCTACTTTTTCTGTACATTATAGACTAGGTACCTCTATATGGCGTTTCTCAAAGTAGCTGTAAGAATAAGGGCTTGATGTAGCCCTGAAATCATTCGACTATTTCTTGTGCACTGTCCTTCCTTTGAAGGAAAAGATAAAAATATAATGTATTAGAAGATTTCTCATAAGTATTTTATTTAAAAAAATTGATGCAAGATTTGATAATAATGGCTTGAATAGGTTGAAGGTAACAATGTCTGAAAACGTCATATATCGGATGAAAATATACAAAAACATAGTGTAATCAAAGATTACAAAGCTCACCTCATGGCAGCATTCTATCAAGGCAGCAAACAGAAAGGAGTAAAAGATTACACAGTTTTGAATTTGAAAACCAACAAAAATGATACCACACAAAAACAAAATAGAAAAGGGAAGTAGGGTATTTCATTAATTTTAATTGACCAAAATTTTGCATGAATGGCTGTACTCTATTGATACCCATATCTTATGCTATCACCCATATCTCCATAGCATATATGCACTCAAGCGAAAAATATAGATCATGACCTACATTTGAACATAGATTTGTGATCTACTCATAAAGACGCATGAACTGTGCAAGTTTGGCCTTCCTAGCACTTAAGAAAAAGAAATAAAACTTCTTAACATTGATACCTAAATCTTCCTAACGTGCACTCAAGCAGAAAATATAGATCATGACCTACATTTGAACATAGATTTGTGATCTACTCATAAAGACGCATGAACTGTGCAAGTTTGGCCTTCCTAGCACTTAAGAAAAAGAAATAAAACTTCTTAACATTGATACCCAAATCTTCCTAACATGTGCAGTCAAGCGGAAAATATAGGTCATGACCTACATTTGAATGTAGATTCGTGATCTACTTTTAAAGACGCATCATTTGTGCAACTTTGAACTTCCTAGCACTTATAATAGAGAAATAAAACTTCTTAACATTGATACCCAATTCTTCCTAACATGTGCAGCCAAGCGGAAAATATAGGTCATGACCTTCATTTGAACGTTGATTCGTGATCTACTCTTAAAAGCGCATCATCTGTGCAAGTTTGAACTTCTTAGCACTTATAAAGAAATAAAACTTCTTAACATTGATACCCAAATCTTCCTAACATGTGTAGCCAAGCGGAAAATATAGGTCATGACCTTCATTTGAGCGTAGATTCGTGATCTACTCTTGAAGGCGCATCATCTGTGCAAGTTTGAACTTCCTAGCACTTATAATAGAAAAATAAAACTTCTTAACATACTAGTGCGGACGCCGACGACAGGGTGATAGCATAAGCTCCCTCTTTCTTCGTGAGATGAGCTAAAAAGCATTTTTACATAACTGTTAAGTGTTCTATGTTTTGATCCCCTCTTATTCTAAAAATGAAAAAGATAACTTCGAATGCCGTATGTCAATATGCAAACCGGAAACTGAAAACCATGATATTTTGTACTAAACAGCCACATTGTAAGCTTCCAGGCGTGAAATTCACTGTGTAGAAATATACATTTTTCTTCCATCGTTTATTGTGTCGCCTGCGAAGCATAGCGACACTTAGGGATCACTTTGTCCGTTGTCCGTCTGTCCGTCTGTCCGTCCGTCCGTCCGTCCGTCTGTCTGTCTGTCTGTCACACTTTGGGTGTCACAGCCCATAACTTTTGATTGGTAAATGATAGGGCTTTGATATTTCACATGTGTATTCCTTGTGACAAGACCTTCCTACATATACCATAATTTTTGACCTAATGACCTTGACCTACATATTTGACCTACTTTTCAAAAAAAATTAAGAATGGATATATCTTTTGATTGGTAGGTGATAGGGCTTTGATATTTCACATGTGCAATTTTTGTGGCAAGACCTTTCTACACATACCATTATTTTTGACCTTGTGACCTTGACCTAGATATTTGACCTAATTTTGAAAAAAAGATAAGATTCGATATATCTTTTGATTGGTAAGTGATAGGGCTTTGATATTTCACATCTGTATTCCTTGTGACAAGACGTTTCTACATATACAATAATTTTTGACCTAGTGACCTTGACCTACATATTTGACCTACTTTTCAAAAAAAATTAAGAATGGATATATCTTTTTGTTGGTGAGTGTTAGGACTTTGATATTTCACATGTGCAATACTTGTGGCAAGACCTTTCTACGCATACCATAATTTTTGACCTTGTGACCTTGACCTAAATATTTGACCTACTTTTGAAAAAAAGATAAGATTCGCTATATCTTTTGATTGGTAAGTGATAGGGCTTTGATATTTCACATCTGTATTCCTAGTGACAAGACCTTCCTACACATACAATAATTTTTTGACCTAGTGACCTTGACCTACATATTTGACCTACTTTTAAAAAAAAAATAAGAATGGATATATCTTTTTATTGGTGAGTGTTAGGACTTTGATATTTCACATGTGCAATCCTTGTAGCAAGACCTTTCTACGCATACCATAATTTTTGACTTTGTGACCTTGACCTAGATATTTGACCTTCTTTTGAAAAAAAGATAAGCTCAAAATGCATCGAAGATGCAAAATGCCGAGTTGCAAAACTGGAATGTAAGTATGAATATGCAGACTAACATGAAATGTGTATGGTTTGTAACATTTTGTGGTCCTAAATGAAAATTTCTGGATCAAGAAATGGTCTTCTCTTTATTCTATATCAGCGTGTAATATATTTTCAAGGATACAGATTTTCAATCTCATCATACAGAATACTTTATGTATTTGTATGTACAATATGATTTAACAAAGCATACTCTAAAGATACAGAATAAGGTACAATTCATATCTTAAATCACGGGAAACATTTCTGGCAAGTTTCATGATTATAGGTGCAATACAGGCTCAAATATGGTTGGGAAAACATTTTCAATCATCTGAGTCCTGTGACCTTGATCTTTGACCTTTTGACCCAAAAATTAATGGCAAGTTTCATGATTATAGGTGCAATACAGGCTCAAAAATGGTCTGGAAACCATTTTCAATTACCTAAGTCCTGTGACCTTGATCTTTGACCCTTTGACCCCTAAATCAAAAGTGGTCATTTTCTATTCACTGGAAACATTTCTGGCAAGTTACATGATTATAGGTGCAATACAGGCTCAAATTCAGTCGGAAAACCATTTTTAATCATCTTAGTCCTGTGACCTTGACCTTTGACCTTTTCACCCCAAAATTGATAGTGGTCATCCTTGATCCATGGGAAACATTTCTGGCAAGCTTCATGATTATAATTGCAATACAGGCTGAAATATGGTCCGGAAACCACTTTCAATCATCGGAGTCCTGTGACCTTGACCTTTGACCTTTTGACCCCAAAATCAATAGGGGTCATTCTTGATTCATGGGAATCATTATTGGCAAGTTTCATGACTTTAGGTGCAATACAGGCTAAAATATGGCCAGGAAACCATTTTCAATCATCAGGGTCCTGTGACCTTGACCTTTGACCTTTTGACCCAAAAATCAAAAGTGGTCATTTTCTATTCACAGGAAACATTTCTGGCAAGTTACATGATTATAGGTGCAATACAGGCTGAAATATGGTCCGAAAACCAATTTCAATCAACAGAGTCCTGTGACCTTGACCTTTGACCTTTTGACCCCAAAATCAATAGGCCTCATCCTTGATTCAAGGGAAACATTTCTGGCAAGTTTCATGATTATAGGTGCAATACAGGCTGAAATATGGTCCGGAAACCATTTTCAATCATCTGAGTCCTGTGACCTTGACCTTTGACCTTTTGACCCCAAAATCAATAGGGCTCATCCTTGACTAATGACGAGTAAGTGTATGAAGTTTCATTGTTATAGCCTCTTTCGTAGTTGACTTATAGTCCGGAAACCAATTGTTGACGCCCTCCCGCCCGCCCAGACGCCCGCCCGCCCGCCCGTGTCACATCAAATTAAGAGCCGAGTTTTGCAACTCGGCTCATAAGATTCGCTATATCTTTTGATTGGTAAGTGATAGGGCTTTGATATTTCACATCTGTACTCCTTGTGACAAGACCTTCCTACACATACAATAATTTTTGACCTAGTGACCTTGACCTACATATTTGACCTACTTTTCAAAAAAAATTAAGAATGGATATATCTTTTTATTGGTTAGTGTTAGGACTTTGATATTTCACATGTGTAATCCTTGTGGCAAGACCTTTCTTCACATACCATAATTTTTGACCTTGTGCTAGATATTTGACCTACTTTTGAAAAAAAGATAAAATTCGCTATATCTTTTGATTGGTAAGTGATAGGGCTTCGATATTTCACATGTGTATTCCTTCTGACAAGACCTTTCTACACAGACCATTAAATTTGACCTTTTGACCTTGATCTAGATATTTGACCTACTTTTCAAGAAAAGTAATATTGGCTATATCTTTTGATTGGTAGGTGATAGGGCTTTGATATTTCACATGTATTTTCCTTGTAACAATGCCATTCTACACATACCATTATTTTTTTTACCTTTTGACCTTGACCTACATATTTGACCTACTTTTCAGAAAAAAATAAGAATGGATATATCTTTTGATTGGTAAGTGATAGGGCTTTGATATTTCACATGTGTATTCCTTGTGACAAGACCTTTCTACACAGACCATAAAATTTGACCTTTTGACCTTGATCTAGATATTTGACCTAGACCTACTTTTCAAGAATTTTGATCCACTTTCTAGAATAATAATCAAACCGCTTCGCAGGCGACACAAGCATTCCTTGGATTGCTATTTTTTTATTCGCGTATGTTGTATATTTCATCCGAATCCACTCAGAATAAATAGATTGATCCATTGTATAACAAGAAGAAATTGGCAACTTTTATCTATCTAAATGCTTTGAAGTCAGATTCTTGAAAAAAAGCCAATCCCCCTTTTTTTCGTTTTTCATCTGTGGGACATTGTTCCATCCTGAGTTACAGAATCCGACTTGGCCAGAACATAGGTATGAATAATATACACCTTTGGTAAAAGTGGCATTTTGTAACTTGGGCTGGAACAATGTTATAGAAAACTTTTCCGTTTTCCATTAATTTCAAAAGAAAAAAAAACCGCACATTTTCACCAAAATATCGGTATTGTTACTAATAATTTTTTCAACCAGAATTTTGATTCAGATATGCATTAAGAGGAAATTTCTACTGAAAAAATTCTTCAAAGGAGTAGAGTCACGAAGTCGGTTTAATGGCCTGGTAATTTCGATCAAAATGAAACATGATATCTTGCATCAATGATATATTGATTTCATTTGGGAAGATTGCTTCTTTCGAAAAAGGCGCGAAAAAGCGATAAACGGATATCAAAAACAAAGAGGTAAATATTAAAACCCGGCACGGTTCCCGAAATTTCCATAATTTTGCAAAAAATATGACGAATGTCTTTGATATTTACATAGAGCGGCAACTTCGCCGGCAAGTCTATTTACTGAAATGCCTTCAGTGGTTTAAAAGAAAGCTATTTGCACAAAGAAATCTACCGGCGACGCGGCCGCAGATATAGAAAATTTAACATTTTACATCGCATCATTAGCATAATTTACAAGCGTGCTGCAGGCGAAATGGCGTTAAATGACGTCATATGTGACGTCACGTTGTACATGCATCTTCGTAGCGCTTGTTTATAATTTTCTAAAGAATTTTTCAAGGTTTTGATTCCCTTTTCTTCTTTTAAAAATCCTCCTCCTCCTTGGTTGTCGTCCAAGGCTTGGCTGTCAACAAGTGATGAATGCGTTTACAAGGGTAACATAAGTAATATATATACTTGATAATATCTCTTTGTTATCCACAATGCCCATACACACATGAAATACAAAAATGCTATCATTTTATAGAGATTAATGATTTCAGTTTTTCACAACGTCAGCTATATGCGCTTATCTAGAGGTCGGGAGGGGAGCCCCTATCCCGTTTGAGTTTGTCTTCCCTTAAAATGATGGGAACCCATCCGCGCAAGTATCCATGTACATGAAAATGTATAAGCATACGATGAATATATAGGTTACTACTATACGAGTTTTGATTGTACGGGTATCAATGCTAAAAGTCGAAATATTCGTTATTTCTTATGTAAATGTAAGCTGAACGGAAAATATATCTTTATTGTGTTTTTAAATAAAATTACAGAAGAAAAGATTTTCTTTGTGACCTTGAAGTGGTGACGTTGACCTTGTTAATGTTGGTTTTGGTTTTGGTATTTTGTTTGTTTTTTTGTTTTGTTTTTGTTTTTATTTTTGTATTTTCATTTTCAGTGTGATTGACGTTCCGCAACAAATCGTGATATACATGTACTATTTGGACACAATATGATGAAAGTCCCAAGTTTTTTCTTCGCAGTGAATAAAGAAAATATATGAATTCACGAAATGTGGATAAACGTAATTTGCGAATAAAAGTTAGTCACAGACATGCAAAAGTGTTATGGTGGATATAATAGGGACGCACCTCCTCTAACATTCTCGAAAAAGTATTGATTTTTCCATTCTGAATTATCCTTCTATCAGAAATTTTACGATTCTGTCCCAAAGGAAAGTCATCTAGCCCAAAAATAAGATTTCATTTGTCTTGGTTCCCCCTTTACGGTGAAATCATAGATCCACTCCTGAAATACATGGAAATTAAATCAAAGAGGACCAAGGATGTGATTTTGAAGTCGGCTGTCTTTATTTTGGGGGGGGGGATGTCTTTCAAACGGCCGAAGGGTCATTGGCAAACTTGACGGTTGTCAAAGGGTAATTGATTTTAAAGAGATGCAATATCTGCAATATACGGGGACAGAAACAATTTCATCTTTGATTTTACAAAGTAAAATTCAAATAAAACAGAAAGTAAATCATTTTCCCACAGGTTCGCCCATAAAATGGAGGACTAAAGATAAATTCGTTTTCATTCATCTCTCTGGGTACATGTACTTTTATACAACATTGAATCATATTATCTAAAACCTGTTTGAAAATGGTCAGACTAAATGAATGAACAAGGGTCCAAACAAATAAAAAGTGTATGTCTCTTTCCTTTTTATGATTATTAAAGACGGATCCTGAAGGGCAACTTATATCAATTTAACTTTCAAAATAGTATTTGCAAGTAAGGATTATTCTACTAATTACCGTCTACAAGGTAGACCGTGCATCAATATATTTACAATATTAGTTATTAGGTTTGTTACTGACCTTACACGGAAATCTGTCGGGTTGATAAAGCCCATAGAAGGCGAGGCGCTTGCGCCGAGCCTTCTATGGGCTTTATCAACCCGACAGATTTTCGTGTAAGGTCAGTAACAAACCTAATAACTGATTTGTTTTGTCGAGGACCATTTTAGGTACAAAAATGTTGATATCAAGAACAGCAGCACGTGATTTATATTATTATCCTCCGTCTGGTTTTGCTAATTGTCGGCCATTGCCTTACAAATTTTTGAAACTGACTTTCCACAAGAATTTGTCGGGCAGTCACATGACCAAATTCAAGCATTCCCATTGGGTCAAACTAGTCCGAGGCAAAATAATATATAGATCGTGAGTCGTCAACGTTCTCTTTTATATCCAAATAAAACACCGCTAAAGACGGTATGGGAAGTTCGTGGGTCGTCAACGTTCTATTTCATATCCAAATAAAACACCGCTAAAGACGGTATCGAAAGTTCGTGAGTCGTCAACGTTCTATTTCATATCCAAATAAAACACCGCTAAAGACGGTATGGGAAGTTCGTGAGTCGTCAACGTTCTATTTCATATCCAAATAAAACACCGCTAAAGACGGTATGGAAAGTCTTTTTTTCACTAACTGGTTCATGGTCACTAGGTCAAATAAATATAAATGTCTAGTCAGAGGCAACCTGTGTGAATATTATGTCCTGCTGTGTATATAGTTCTTGAGATTTTGCTTCAACCACAAAATTAAAGATACGGTTCCCTGAAAATTAATTAATTTTACAAAATGTTACGGTGCAAAATCTTTCTTTTCATATGAACGTTTACATTCTCATTTGTATAAATTCTAATTTTCAGGCGAATCTAACGCATACATTCGGAGTTATAGCCGTTTGAAAACGTCATTTTGAATTTGGGGTGCACAGCTCTTATTCATTTCACTTGCGCCACCTACAATGTATTGCGTTTTTACAATAGAGGTATATACAAATTCGACAATATTATGGTCGTTACTGAATATTTCGAATAAAACTTTTTATGGCGAATTTGACGATCTTCACTGTGTGCATGTTTCTTTTCTCTAGGAATTTCTTCATGTCTGTACATAGTTATGGATTTAGTAAAATGATGGAAGCTAAATAGAGTAAAAACTTGGAATGACGTTATTCATTTTACATTTTTTAAAATATTTATTCAAATTTTGTTGCACTGTTTGAAAAATTCATACGTTGTACTGTAGTAACAACATGTATATGTACAACTTAACTTGAGGTTTAAGCCCCCGTATTTAAATCGACTGTAGATGATGCATGTACAGTACAATGGCCATACTCAGACAATATGACCTCTGTGGAAACTGAAAACCAATTACTGTGTATCAGTGGCGGATATAGTGAGGGTCCAAAGACCCGTTCCCTTTCAACTAAATGATAGATTCGCCACTGTACAAGCTTTTGATGAAAAACTTTTACTATTTCTGATTGTTTTGGTCCTTTGAAGCACCCAATAGATCAGTGCGCAGAATATTGATTATTTGATGGTTTGTTTTTTTTTTCATCGTGTGATTTAAGGGTAAATTGATACACAGTTTCTCATATCCCTCGATTATTAGCATTGACAAGTGATATTTTTAACATGTCAGTCTAGAAATGTTATAAAGGAGGAAATCGCACTTATATAATTGTTTTGAATGAACAATTAAAAATGCGTTCGGCAGCTTGAAATATATTGTCTTTAACATAATAATACGAAATTACGGCGTTACAACGTCATGGCTAAAGTGACGTTATCTGCTTTCTATACCCTTTTCTCGGCTAAATGGCTTTTCCGTAAAAGTTAACACTGGTTTTCAATAATACAGGTATTCGTATGTGAAATAACACAGTATGAATAAATTTTGCCACCATGCCGATTTTGGCCCTTCTGGCTCTACTTCTTTCCCATTTTGAAATTCGGCTTTTCAGGGCAGATTTTAGTAGTCTTATCGTTACAGCTCCTTCCTCTTTAAAGTATTCATTTAAAGTTATATATGATACATTTTTTATGACCTTGACCTTGAATTCACGAAAAGCATGTAACCTATATATTGTCACATAATTAACAGAGTTACATGTCTACTCTGTGTTTTCACAAAGGGATATTACAGAGTTTTGCTTTGGGTGCTGTAACCCTCCTTATTGTGATGACTATGAGAAAGAGTACTAAGTCTTGTATACACATGTTCATGATATTTATTGTTCACATATATTTCATACAGATATAATGGATTTTTTTTCCTTAAGTAAATAGAGTAGTTTGAGAAATAAAATACTTTATATAAAGTTAGAGCACTTCATTGTAAAAATTACATACAGTTCATGGAGAGTACAGAAATATGTACAATTCAGTAATTGTCTTAACTAGTATATCGATATATAATAAAGTTGATAGTAATATAGGAATGTTGTGAATATTTATCAAATTGTACATGAAGCTAAACTATATGTATATAAAATGTAGCATATCTTCATAACAGCATATTTTTAAAACATGTTTAACACTACATGAAAATAAAAAAATGTGTTTCACTGTTTGTGAAACACGAATGCCCCCATTGGCATCTTTGTTAGTCAAAATTGTAAAATGTCAACCTCCGCAATCAAATATTTTTGTTTCCATGGAAATATCTTGTTAAAAGAAATACACATGTGAAATATCAAAGCCCCATCCCTTACAATTCAAAAGTTATGGCCAAGGTTAAAGTTTTTCAAAAGTAGGTCAAACTCCAAGGTCAAAGTCACAAGGTCAAACATTTAGGTATCCATTGAAATGTCTTGTCAAAAGGAATATCAAAGCTCTATTCCCTATAATTCAAGAGTTATAACCAAGGTAAGTTTTTTAAAAGTAGGTCAAAGTAAAAAAATTGTTTTCCATGAAAAGGTCTTAACACAAGGAAAACACATGTGAAGTATAAAAGCCCTATCCCTTACAATTCAAAAGTTATAGTCAAGGTTAAAGTTTTTCAAAAGTAGGCCAAACTCCAAGGTCGATTTCACAAGGTCAAAAATATTGGTATCCATGGAAAGGTCTTCTCAAAAGGAATACACATGTGAAATATCAAAGCCTTATCCCTTACCATTCAAAAGTTATGGCCAAGGTTAATTTTTTTGTGGACAAACAGATAAACAGACAGACAAACCAGACGGGACAAAAACTATATGTCCCTAAATGTTCCACTTACAGGGGTATAGAAAGCAAATTCAGATACAGATAATTGTGGTCCCTGCTTTTGGGTCATTGTCTTAAAAAAAGAAAGTTTTAATTTTACAGGTTTTTGACCTTAAGCCTTGAAAATCAAAATCAAGGGCTCCCTCTCTCTTCCATTATTATCATTTCTAGAAGATTTCAATGATTCCAAATTGCTTAGTTTGTTGTCATTAGACTGGTATCCAAGCACACACATGGCAGCAATTCAAGACTCCCTTGTAAACCTTGTTTTGAGGGGAATATAATGAACACATACATCATACAAAAATGAAAATCTCAGAAATTATCTCCAAACAACACTTTTCTACATGTAACATTATAAAAAAAACACTCAAGTATACATCATATAAAAGGTTTCAATATTTTGTAAAACTGTATCAAAAAATGTAAAATATTTTGGTAAATATACAGTTCGCCATGTATATAGCTAACACAATGATGATTAACATATTTATGCTGAATGACAAAAATTAAAATTACATACATTAATTGATCATATGATAAAATTATTATGCTGAACACAGTTCATAAAAACTTGTATGACACAACAATCTGGTGACTGAGTAAGTTGAATTCTTCAACTACGGATTAGAACTTTGTTATGGACTGTAAAAGCTCAGATTCTGAAATAGATGTAAAACAACAGAATAAAAGAACCCCTAGATGTATTCAGGCAAAAGGGGAATCGAATCTGGTATAAGGTCTTTCACTTACTATCAGAGATCTTCTTCATATGTCAACAATTATGAATAATTATAAAGTTTAACGATTGTAAAAATATGTGTAACTACACTGGATAATGACCTACCTTCATATCCATCTTTGGTCTCGGAGGGTAACCCACCTCCTAATGAATGGTCCTTTAAGTACTGCATAATACACTCATTAATGAAGACGTACTGGTCCTGTGGAAATATGTAGACATAGTCATCACAACGAAGAATAGTAAAATATTTCTTACTAGGAATAGTTATACTAATGGGTCATGTATCTCAATGAGAGAACCATTTTTAAAGTTCATCTGTGCTGCTAGAGAATTGTAAGACAGTCGAAGTGTCAAGTTTCTATCATGGTTTATTCAAAAGTATTACTATTTATATACTTTTTGTGTATCATTTCATAACTGGATATGTACATCATTTGATTTCTGACACAATTCTCTGAAACTTTCATAAGTAATGATATTTGAAAGTACCTTCCAGTTGTATCATTTTTGAAAATGCACTGATCTGATAATCAGTTGTAAACATAAAACATTCCATATTAAAGAATTTAATTTTGTTTAACGGAAGCAAAGATGTACACATGTATATGGTAGAATCTGTGCAGAACCAGAGAGGAGAAATCTTGCCTCAATAGAGGAAAATGTACAGTCACATACTATCAGTGCGGTAGATTGTCCTTACTGCTTCTTTTAAATGCCCAAGGCTTTCAAATTCTTACCATTGTTTCCACAACTTTCATCCTGTTTTTCAGCAGCGTTTTGACCGTACCGTGTACGTCTATTTCTACATCACCGGCCACTACACCCTGTATTATATGGTCTACTGCCACATACACACCCGCATTACCACAGCCATTCCTATGTGTGTATAAGATTTGTATATATAGTATATACATGTACAGTATATCAGTTTGAGAAAAACTCATAAGGTATAATAATTGAACGAAAAGATTTCCAAATTATTACAATATTTCAATAGAAAATCATATAATGTAAGAATGAAAAGGTTTTCAAGCTGTTGTGACTTTTACACTTTCATGAATTAATTGTATCTTAATCATATGCCATTTTTTTGCAAAAAAAAATATATATATATATAATTGCTAAAGTACATTAAAGTGCACTTTAAAAGTCATTTTAACAACTGCCCGATTTCTTAAAAAACAAAATCAACACAAAGATTGAAATCATTATGCTTATTGTCTTTAAAGTTCCGTGTTCATTTGTGAGATGTCATTTTTATTTCATTGTACATTCTTGACTAATTTTTTTATTTTGAAAAGAATTAGGTCTCAAAATAAATACCAAATAGTACATGTAAATACATGTAGTTTTGCAAAATTTTCAAATTTTGATACTAAAGTTGATTTGTATAATTACAAAAGTATGGATTTTGATAAAACCTGGCTTCAATAGTAATAACATATTAATCCATCTCATACCTAGAATGAACAACTTGTGGGCCCATGAATGTTGTTTGCTCATCATTGGAATGAAGGAGTTTGAGGAATTCTAGGAAAGTTGAAACTGAGCTTGACCCTTCTAGCTTTGTCTTCCCGAAGTGGAAATGATTCACTCTTTGTTCTTTTTTATCCTGAAATAGATGTAGAGGTAAGAATAGAGTAACTATCAGAATAAAGTTAACTTTTTTTTATTTCTTTTAGGGAGTAACTAGTTTCTGATATTATGCTTGTGGCCAGTTCATGCTGAATTTACAGTTGCAAAGGAAGTTTTGTTTTGGCAATGAATTTGCAATAGATGTATAAATTGTAATATCAGTATTTATGAACTGCAAACATTTCATCAGAATCTAGTTACTCCCATTCATTGCTGTATTTTATGAAAATTATTAAAGGTGAAATGGGATATTAGAAACTCTACTTGTGGATGTAGTATAAATATATTCGGGTAAGGGCTTCATTTAAGTGACGTCACACGAACAGCTGTTCAGGTGTGTTCAGTTGTTGATTTCTCCCCGGGCCTAGTAGTATGTCGTCCCAGGACTTCTCCGTACTTTAGGCGCGGTTCGACAACTCAGGTGGTGAGTAACTTATTCGGTTACCCCTCACCATATTACTAACTTTGTTAGTCTCTAATATTATATGCACTTCACTTCAATATGTACATTTTAGCCAGCCCTCAACTAACGAGCAAACAACTAATAATGTTTAATGTTATTGTGAAGTTGCATTATATTGTTCGTTCATTGAAAAGAAAGCTTACAACTACCCTCAAGCTAAGAACTGACCTTGGCAACTCTGAGACATCTATAGCTGAATCCCTGCATGTTTAGACATGACACTGCCTCCACAGTTATATTGTCAAACTTCAATGGTACAGACGTCTTGGATGGGAAGTAAGATTCCTGTAACATTTGAAAAGTATTTGTATTTAGGAAAGAAACAGTTAAAACAAGCTAGCCGCAATATAGCAATAAAACATTGACATTAAAATCGTTTTTAAATGTATTCTTGTGTAACAGTTGTGTTTTGAAAATCCTAATATTCGTAGTTTAATCTTATAGAATAGAATAAACCATTTTCGAAGATGCTGAATTTGAATATTGCAAAATTTTTATCAACTTGATAATTTTCAAATTTTGTCTCTTTTCTTTCAGTATGACTTTGGCCCTTAGATATGAGAGAAAAATACTCTTTCATGGTCTTCTATAAAAGATACATGTTTCCACCCTCGGGGTCTTAAAATTTTGCAAAACCTGGCTCGGCAAACCTAGGGTTTTACATGATTTTGAGACCCCTTTGATTGGAACTGATGTGCCTTCACAGAAGACCATGAAAGTTTCTCATAGTAACTATCAGTAATTATGTAATTTTACCTGTTGAGATAATGTATCCAGCATGACAATGGAGGTTGACCTTGTGTCCCATATCATTCTCCAAAAATCATTCTGTGTATCCACTAATGGTGACTGTGTTACTATATAACATGGGCAGGTACCTTGTAACCCCTGAAATGTAATCAGACAATGAAACTCTTATTTTACTTCAAGGTATTAGGGGTACAATATCAATATTGTGAAAAACTAGAAATTACGTATTTCCATATCTTACATATACATGTATCTAGATATTTGATATTTTTTTCTAATGTTTTATTCAACTCGCCATGAAAATGTATATGGTCCTGAACATTGCCGAAGTCGTGCATCTTTGGCCAACTTCTTGGTCTTTAATTTTTATGCCTGGTTAGGTACTATAAACTATATATTTTCTGAAAGGTAATGATGCCCTGAGTTCAGATATAAGACTCCCAGGTCTTGAAAATCAAAGGGGAAAAACTCTTGTGCAACTTTGTTATTTTGCATATGTTATATAGAGAAAATAGACAATTTCCTTCCCCTTTGTTTTTCTGGCCCAAAAATTATTATTTCTAAGAAGAAGGCTTTATAACCTTTCAGAAAATATATAGTTTATAGTACCTAACCAGGCATGGAAAAATGCCCTATTGTACATTGGATACCTTAACAACTTCTCTGACAAATATTCATATACAGTTACATGTAATACTATATTATCAAGTTTATTAGAAGTACATGTTTCATCAATATGTTTCAGTATAGTACAAGTCATGTAATTACATTATATTGACCCTGCATTAACATATTTAAGTAAAATCTGAAATTTCCATGCTGTTTACTATTTTTTGGTTAGATTCTTTTAAATGATCAAAATAATGATTTTCCATCTTGGAAACAAATCATTATTAATATCACTTATCCTAGGAGATATTTAAGAAAAAATAAGGAACTATTCAAAATGTTTTCTCATAATCTGAAACTTCTGGCTGGAACATTTTCAAATTAATTCCAAATTGCTGACTATAAAAAACAAAGTTTTTAACATACCTTTATGAAGCTTGCATTGATATAATCTCTCTTGTCATCTTTTCTATGAAGTTTCACTCTGTTGAAATCAACTGGAAGAAAATGATAAAGAACACGTTCTTACTTATATTTGAATGAATATCAAAATTGTATTTGAATAAAAGTATCTGTACAAAGTCATTGTACTTTATAAGTAGATTTTAAATCTCAAATTTTGCATTGCTGGAATAATAATTATCAGTTCACAGCCATATTGTACCTCAAATGAAATTCATTATGCAATGATGTAAATTTCACATGAAAGTATTTAAAGATTTATGTGAAAAATATTTTTTCATGAATTTCACATACATTTAATTCACATGAATTTTCTTTGTTACCTTCATGCGAAACTGAATTTACATCAAATACATGTCAGAAACTTCACAAGAATTTCATGTAAAAAATTCATTTAAATTTCATGTTCGTGCTTGTTTCACAAAAATTTCATATATTAAACTTTCACCTAAAGTTCATGTGAATTTTACATGAATTTCATATGAGGCACCACAATTGGCTTAAAGTAAATTTACTGAGATGAGAACACATATGATGGTACATTAATTTAATAGATTAATTAATTTTAAACCATGCCACAAAAATGAACCAGCTTGAAGTATAACTTACATGGGACATAGCTATTGTTTCTGTTTTTAGACTTGTTGTTACTATGGAAGGCAACAGTTCGGGGAAATCTTGAACTTGCACTTGCCAATGTCTGAGAGAAAATAAAATATTATCATAATGGGATTACAAAACTAACAGAAGCCATCAAGACATGAGACTGAAATAAGGAATCCCATTAAAAAAAATATTACAAGAATAACAAGTTAAAAGTCATGTTTGTAAAACATTAATGCCCCCCTACCCCTTCTGTGATTAAAGTCCGTCACAACTTTATACTTGCAGAAATACAACCTATGGGGGTATAAAGTAACAATTTCATTTCAATATGTAACTCCACTCAAGAGATATTGAACAGAAACCCTGAAGTTTTGGTATTTTTCAAAGTGCAAGGGGCATAACTCTGTCCAATTTTTTTTGATCGGACCTAAATATGAACTTGACCTAGATTTTCATTTGATGTGTCTGTATACAAAATTTCATTTCTATATGTAACTCCACTCAAGAGATATTGAACAGAAACCCTGAAATTTTGGTATTTTTTGAAGTGCAAGGGGCATTACTCTGTCAAAATTTTGTTGATTGGACCCAAAAAAGAACTTGACCTAGATTGTCATTTGATGTATCCGTATACAAAATTTCATTTCAATATGTAACTCCACTCAAGAGATATTGAACGGAAACCCTGAAATTTTGTTTTTTTTCGAAGTGCAAGGGGCAGTACTCTGTCAAAATTTTGTTGATCAGACCTTAATACGAACTTGACCTTGATTTTCATTTGATGTGTCTGTATACAAAATTTCATTTCAATATGTAACTCCATTCAAGAGATATTGAACGGAAACCCTGAAATTTTGGTATTTTTCGAAATGCAAGGGGCATAACTCTGTCAAAATTTTTTTGATCGGACCCAAATATAAACTTGACCTAGATTTTTGTTTGATGTGTCTGTATACAAAATTTCATTTCAATATGTGAATCCATTCCAGAGATATTGAACGGAAACTGATGTCGCGGACCGACTGACAGACCGACTGACCGACCGACAGCGGCAAACCTACATGTATATGTCCCCTCTTCTTCGAAGGGGGGCATAACAAAGTTGTAGAATATGTGGTATGTTGCAAATTTATTTTATGAGGACTTAGGAGTCAAAAGTATCAGCTATAATTATTATAATTATTTTTTGCATTCATTTGAGGATCAGTTTTCGATTACTTTGAATTTTGGCTGCGTCTGAAAATCACTTTGGCTCGAAGCATCACTGGTGAGGATTTTCCTAACCGAAACACGTGTCTGGTGCATTAAAATTGGTTTAAAATTTTCTTCAAGAAGGTAAAGTCAGTTGGAACACTTTTGTATTTTAAATTTGTAATAAATTATTATGATCTATACTCAAAGCTGTGTGAGACAAGGAATACCAACACTGACAAATATATATGTAACATTTTGTCTTCAGTCTTACAGAGTAAGTGGACAAGAATTTAGTTGTATGATCCCACATCATTAGATCTAATATGAAAACTTTATATCCGCGATTAACCAGCGGATATTGATAAAAAAAACCCCCAATAAATCAATTTCATAAAGACTACAATTTATTTGTTGTTATCTATAAATAATATTTCACCTACGTGTACATCATACCTTGGCATCATTAATTTTGCAGAAAACTTAACATTTTTACCTCAAATTCCTCCATGAGGGTTTTGTCCTCCCACTTTTTGGTATATACTGATGCGAAGTCGTTAATGGGAATGGGACTGAAAGTGAAAAGCAAAATTAAACTTAAATTTAAAAGGAAATAACTATCTTGATTTCAAACCATTGATGTCAGTTTCAAGAGAATGAGGTACGTCGTACAACTGTATGAAAGGAATTTTTGAAAATGTCAATAGGTCAGTTTATGGTAAATGTTACAGATTTTGCATAGAAAAACAACTAAATATGAATGGCAGTATCATGACGTGAATACATTTTCGTATGTATTAAGATATTTCAATTGTTAAAGAATACACATACTGCAATATGTTACAGTCAAGTTTATATCATTCATATGTTATCATATCATATTACCTTATATCTGGGATTTCATCGATGACATCATCAGGAAATTCATCATCAGCGACGATAGGTATCATAGAATCTTCACGTCCTCTGTGAAAAGTATGAAAACTCCATTTTGATCAGAAATATCAATACATTTTGATGGCATCAACATATGACACTTTTACAATAACTTAACAAAATTTTAAGAAAAGAGCACGCTTTGTCACTCTTCTTGCAAAGGGCTGTCTTAAAATCCATAGTAGTTATGTTGTCAAATACAACCTTAAACATGCTTTGGATGACCTGATTTTCACTCTTTAATTGTTCCTTTGGATTGAGTTGAAATTTTGAGAAGATATTTGTTGTCATTATGAAATTTTGATGTGTGACTTTGGTGCAAAAGCTTGTTTGTTTCCAAGGTGAAAAAAAAATGCGACGTAACGAAATTTAGCACTCCTTATCTCTATTGTACTATAGGTGAATAACTGTACATGTATTTTTCTATAATTACCTATATTTGTGCCATTAAAACATACAGGCAATGCAAGTGTAGCATCCCCTTGCAGTTGCATGTTCTATGCAATCAGCAAAAATATAGGTAATCACAGATTACGAAGCTAACCTTGTGACAGCAAAATTCAATTCAAACATATTTCTTAGTACATGTATATTGGCTTTTAAATGCAAAACCACTCAAGCAGAAAAAGTAGGTCAAGGTCATTTTATGAAAGTTTGATCAAAGATACATCCAATATGCAAGTATGGTACATGTAGCAGTTATACTTTGCTCAATATTGGCTTTATAGAGCAAAATCACTCAAGCGGAAAAAGTAGGTCAAGGTCATTTTATGAAAGATTGATCAAAGATACATCCAATATGCAAGTTTGGTACATGTATCACTTATACTTTGCTCAATATTGGCTTTTAAAGGCAAAATCATTCAAGCGGAAAAAGTAGGTCGAGGTCATTTTATGAAAGTTTGATCAAAGATACATCCAATATGCAAGTTTGGTACATGTAGCAGTTATACTTTGCTCAATATTGGCTTTATAGAGCAAAATCACTCAAGCGGAAAAAGTAGGTCAAGGTCATTTTATGAGAGATTGATCAAAGATACATCCAATTGCAAGTTTGGTATATGTATCACTTATACTTTGCTCAATATTGGCTTTTAAAGGCAAAATCACTCAAGCGGAAAAAGTAGGTCGAGGTCATTTTATGAAAGATTGATCAAAGATACATCTAATATGCAAGTTTGGAACATCTAGCACTTATACTTTGCTTAATATTGGCTTTTAAAGGCAAAATCACTCAAGCGGAAAAAGTAGGTCAAGGTCATTTTATGAAAGTTTGATCAAAGATACATCCAATATGCAAGTTTGGTATATGTAGCACTTATACTTTGCTCAATATTGGCTTCTAAAAGCAAAATCACTCAAGTGGAAAAAGTAGGTCAGATGCTGCATCCAATGCATGGGTCCATCTCGGCATCCAAAGATGAATCACTTGTGCAAGTTTGGTTACTGTAGCATTAGTACTTTGTCAGATACTGAGCTACCCCAAACTTCTTATCCAAATCACTCAAGCGGAAAATGTAGGTCAGATGCTGCATCCGATGCATGGGTTCACCTCAGCATCCAAAGATGAATCACTTGTGCAAGTTTGGTTACTGTAGCATCAGTACTTTGTCAGATACTGAGCTACCCCAAACTTCTTAACCAAGTCACTCAAGCGGAAAATGTAGGTCAGATGCTGCATACGATGCATGGGTTCACCTCAGCATCCAAAGATGAATCACTTGTGCCAGTTTGGTAACTGTAGCATTAGTACTTTGTCAGATACTGAGCTACCCCAAACTTCTTAACCAAGTCACTCAAGCGGAAAATGTAGGTCAGATGCTGCATCCGATGCATGGGTTCACCTCAGCATCCAAAGATGAATCACTTGTGCAAGTTTGGTTACTTTAGCATCAGTACTTTGTCAGATACTGAGCTACCCCAAACTTCTTAACCAAGTCACTCAAGCGGAAAATGTAGGTCAGATGCTGCATACGATGCATGGGTTCACCTCAGCATCCAAAGATGAATCACTTGTGCCACTTTGGTAACTGTAGCATTAGCACTTTGTCAGATACTGAGCTAACCCAAACTTCTTAACCAAGTCACTCAAGCGGAAAATGTAGGTCAGATGCTGCATCCGATGCATGGGTTCACCTCAGCATCCAAAGATGAATCACTTGTGCAAGTTTGGTTACTGTAGCATTAGTACTTTGTCAGATACTGAACTACCCCAAACTTCTTAACCGGACGCGGACGCGGACACGGACGCGGACACGGACGCGGACACGGACGCGGACGCGGATGCGGACGCGGACGCGTGGGTTATAGCATAAGCTCACTCAACTTCGTCGAGGTGAGCTAAAAAGGTCCTTGGTGACATTGACCCTTGACCTTGAAAATCAATAGGATTCAATCTCTCCAAATAGGGAAAATTGAAGGAATCTCTGGTAATCCTAGTAAGTCCAAATCCACTCTGACCTTGTCCTTTGACCTTAAAATTGAATAGGGTTCATCCTATCCCTGAGGAAGGTTTGATGTTTCTATGATGATTGCTTTGTCTTCTATGCTGTTTACAAGGATTTTAAACCTAAGCCCACAGTGACCTTGACCTAGACAATGTTTCTATATGATGATTGCTTTGTCTTCTATGCTGTTCACAGGGATTTTAAGCCTAAGTCCACAGTGACCTTGACCTTTGACCTTGACAATCAATAGGATTCATCCTCTTCTGTGGAAGGTTTGATGTTTCTACTTTATCTTCTACATGCGCTATGCTGTTCTCAAGAATCCTCATAGAAGTGATTGCTAAATCCTCCACAACTCTCCTCTGCAATAGAGTTGCGAGGCGAAAATAAGTTCCCTATTGACTATACCCTATATCCCTCTAGATATACATTTTTTTTATTACACCAATATATTATGAATATTCATACCTTGACCATAGCATGGCTTTTGTATCGGGAACATTCATAAATCCTCCCTCTAATTCACCAGAATAAGCTCTGGACTTTGTTGGGCTAAAAAAGAAAGTAATGAAAGGATGTAAATTTTTTTGGTGGGCATTTTCCATTAAAATTCTTTTACAAGGAATAATTACACATAAATCCTGACAAAAATGCTCTAAATAACAAAATTTTTTAAAAAGTATGGGAAATAACTTACAAGGCGGTTTTGTCATTATAAATACTACGAGCTTCTAATTCTCTGTACCAATACTGTGGTTCCTTGGTCTTCTTTCTGTAACACCAAAATTAAATTTGGAGAATGGATAGTCATAATAGATAGTCGTAATAAATAGTTGTAATAGATAGTCGTAATTGATACTCGTCATAGATAGCCGTAATGGATAGTTGTAATACATGTATGTTATTTTCTAATCTTTATCATTCTTCAAATTTTAGACCACTAAATATACAAGTCTTAGAGTGACTTTTTTCGCACAATGATCTTAAATTTGTCTTGAATCCTACCATGGCATTTACAACAAATTGTCACTAAGATAAATTGCAAGAGAAACACCTAGTTTAACAACTTAAGGTAGTAAGTGCACAATGCACTGAGCAAGTATTCAAACGAGGATTGAGTACCCAAAATGTGCATGTCTGGTCCATGCTGCAAATTTATCTGCTCTTAAATGATGGTATCAATTTGAAGACGTAACATTTGTATACTTTTTTTGGTAATAATGTAAACTATTTAGTTTGTATTACTTGGTCGGCTGCATCCCCCCCCCTTGATCCCCCAAAGCCAGCCTAACTCTAAACTTTGTTGAATTTTTTGCACTCTTTCTGACAAAAAAATTGTCTAATGGAAATTTTCATTACAATAGTGGTGTTTTGAAGGAAAACATGATCACTATTTGTTTTTTTTTTTGGTAAAAAATCACTGAAAATAGGGAAAAAAATTATAACTTTTATATGAATGATGATTTTAAAACTTGAAAAATTGGTTTTGCTTGGAGGATCAAGGATGGATGCTGCCAACCCAGTAATTCGTCCCAGACTAATACATGTATATACCTTTTCTTCATAATAACGACAAGTATGACTATTAGAGCTACAGCACAAATAATCAGCAATAGAGCTATCAGGGAACCTATAACGGGCCAATTAGAATCCGCAGATACTCTCTCTGCATGAGGTGCACCAATCACTGAAATACCAGAAGAATTTTTGTACAATATAGCAATGGAAAACATTTTTCAGCTTATTTAACTAGCAAATTTTCCCAACTCTAAAGAAACATCAAGACTGTGGAAACGTTAAATGATTGACAACTTCGAAGAACATGTATTATTTACACTCAATTTGTTAAGATCATTGTCATTTTTTTTCTAAAGTAGAGTCCATAGTTACAACTACTACATCATCATTTTCAGAAATAAATGTTCAAATACTTATAAAATCAGTGAAGTTATCATAATCTATGCCTCGTTTCTAAATCTTAATCTAATAGTTTGTTCTGATCTTATTTCAAATTCAAACTTTTTGTATCCGACTTTACTTTTCTGAATCAGTTAACACATAAAATTAATACATGTATATATTTGACCTCTATCCTCACGCATGCGTGATATCTTGCATGCGCAATTTTTGTTTTGTCAATGTTAAACAGAGAGGGCAAATCTAAGTTGGACAACTTGTGCCCAATCCGATGCAATGTTATATTTGATTGCAATAAATATGTTTAATCTATCTCTATCCTCAAGCAGAGTGAAAACCTAGTTTACTTTGAAAGAATTTATATTCGAGATTTTCGTTATACAGAGTTACTTCCCTTTGGGACGGTATATGACGTAAACTTATTGTGACGTCATCAAATTCTATGGAAACCAACATTAAATTCAGGGAAAGTACACTACAAAGCCAATGTTCTATAGAAATTTTATTATGTCATAATGCTTTTAAGTCAGATACCGTCCCAAATCGATCACATTAGCAAACACCAACGAAAAGACGGAACAAGTAATGTTGGATTTTACCTTCACACAAGCCATTAGAGCGGAGATTGAAGCCCTCCCTACACTGACAGGTATTATTGAAGCACTCGGAGAACTCTTCTGATCCTAAACACTCTACGTTCTCAAAACATATCCCAGACATCTCCTTCTCTGTAAGCACATCATGAAATGTGCATATTGTGACACACTTACTTCAATAATTAACTATTATTAAACACATCTAAAAACATAAGTAATTACAGTTTACGAAGCTCAAATCGTGGCAGCATAATTATCATTATGGCAGCAAAATCAATTGAACATTTTTCCAAACTGTATTTATGAAAGTTTGATCAAAGATACAGCCAATATGCAAGTCTGGTACATGAAGCACTTATACTTTGCTCAATATTGGTTCAATATTGTCACCCACTCCACACTTACCTTATTGTAACGATGAGTGATAAAACTTACGTGGCATACAGGATGTATCACCAACATGGTAGAATGGACATTGACACTGACAGATACCACGTATACAGCTACTGTTGTATGGTAGACAGGTGTCACCCGCTCCACACTTACCTTATTGTAATGATGAGTACTTCAACTTACGTGGCATACACGATGTATCACCAACATGGTAGAATGGACGTTGACACTGACAGATACCACGTATACAGCTACTGTTGTCTGGTAGACAGGTGTCACCCACTCCACACTTACCTTATTGTAACGATGAGTGATAAAACTTACGTGGCATACAGGATGTATCACCAACATGGTAGAATGGACATTGACACTGACAGATACCACCTATACAGCTACTGTTGTATGGTAGACAGGTGTCACCCGCTCCACACTTACCTTATTGTAATGATGAGTGATAAAACTTACGTGGCATACACGATGTATCACCAACATGGTAGAATGGACGCTGACACTGACAGATACCACGTATACAGCTACTGTTGTCTGGTAGACAGGTGTAATCCTCTCCACACTTACCTTATTGTAATGATGAGTACTTTAACTTACGTGGCATACACGATGTATCACCAACATGGTAGAATGGACGTTGACACTGACAGATACCACCTACACAGCTACTGTTGTCTGGTAGACAGGTGTCACCCGCTCCACACTTACCTTATTGTAATGATGAGTGATAAAACTTACGTGGCATACACGATGTATCACCAACATGGTAGAATGGACGCTGACACTGACAGATACCACGTATACAGCTACTGTTGTCTGGTAGACAGGTGTAATCCTCTCCACACTTACCTTATTGTAATGATGAGTACTTTAACTTACGTGGCATACACGATGTATCACCAACATGGTAGAATGGACGCTGACACTGACAGATACCACGTATACAGCTACTGTTGTCTGGTAGACAGGTGTAATCCTCTCCACACTTACCTTATTGTAATGATGAGTACTTTAACTTACGTGGCATACACGATGTATCACCAACATGGTAGAATGGACGTTGACACTGACAGATACCACCTACACAGCTACTGTTGTCTGGTAGACAGGTGTAACCCTCTCCACACTTACCTTATTGTAATGATGAGTACTTTAACTTACGTGGCATACACGATGTATCACTAACATGGTAGAATGGACATTGACACTGACAGATACCACGTATACAGCTACTGTTGTCTGGTAGACAGGTGTCACCCGCTCCACACTTACCTTATTGTAATGATGAGTACTTCAACTTACGTGGCATACACGATGTATCACCAACATGGTAGAATGGACGTTGACACTGACAGATACCATGTATACAGCTACTGTCGGCTGGTAGACAGGTGTCACCCACTCCACACTTACCTTATTGTAATGATGAGTACTTAAACTTACGTTGCATCACAATGTATCATCAACATGGTAGAATGGACGCTGACACTGACAGATACCACCTACACAGCTACTGTTGTCTGGTAGACAGGTGTAACCCTCTCCACACTTACCTTATTGTAACGATGAGTACTTAAACTTACGTGGCATACACGATGTATCACCAACATGGTAGAATGGACGCTGACACTGACAGATACCACGTATACAGCTACTGTTGTCTGGTAGACAGGTGTAACCCTCTCCACACTTACCTTATTGTAACGATGAGTACTTAAACTTACGTGGCATACAAGATGTATCACCAACATGGTAGAATGGACGCTGACACTGACAGAAACCAAGTATACAGCTACTGTAATCTGGTAGACAGGTGTCACCCACTCCACACTTACCTTATTGTAATGATAAGTGATAGAACTTACGTGGCATACAGGATGTATCACCAACATGGTAGAATGGACGTTGACACTGACAGATACCACGTATACAGCTACTGTTGTCTGGTAGACAAGTGTCACCCGCTCCACACCTGTCTCCGATCACTAAACCTATTACGTAATAAATCAAAATGGAAAACAATTCTTACGTATATCTCAACGTTTACTAAAAAATTGTTGGATTCCGCGCAATCTTTGTTTGATTTTGTCAATGTCTTGTTGATGTTGGGGAAATTTCATAAATATTTTATAAGGAAAACCCCCAAAAATACAAGTAGCAGAATTCTGCTTTGAAGCGAAACATCAAGACTGGTAGTTTTTATGTGCACCATTTTACAAAGAACCATTAATATTAAGGTATCCGATGTACAATAGGGCATTTTTCCATGCCTGGTAAGGTACTATAACTATATATTTTCTGAAAGGTTATAATGCCCACAGCTCAGAAATAATAATTTTGGAGTCAGAAAAATAAAGGGGAATAACTGGTGAAGCATTCAAATTGTCTATTTCCTCTATATAACCTATTCAAAATGACAAAGTTGTACAAGAGTTTTCCCCCTTTGATTTTATGACCCTGGAGTCTTACTTCTGAACTCAGGGCCTCATTACCTTTCAGAAAATATATAGTTTATAGTACCTTATCAGGCATAAAATTTACCATACTTAACAATGGAGATGATTAAAACGCTATGTTAAATGACTCTATTGTACAACGGATACCTTAATGTAACCATAAATATAAGTTAAACCATGAATTAAAATTTTACTTACGAAGGAATTATCAAAAATCAAAATCAATCAATGCATCAAAAGAATTTACCTGGATAGTATGATTGATAGAGAGCCCTGAATCCCTCTTGATTTACAGAATGATCTGTTTTAAACCTGAGTAGAAGCTGTGGCCCTGAGCTTGTTAGTGAGAATTCATCCATTTTTCCACAATATCTACCCATGGAAGGCGCACTTTCACTCCCTCCATCAAATATCTGATTAAAATACATGACAAAATGCAAATTGAGAAGTTTTTAGGTTAAAATCATTCATGAAATCTTCATGTCTTAGAGATATGAGAACTTCTTAAGCACATACATGTGTAGTATTTTCAAACTTGAAGCTGGAAATTCATAAGTTTCTTTTCTTTGTACATCTATTTGTCATAAGTCTCAACAAATTATGACAGATAAAGAGAGAAATAAAAACAATGAAAAACATATTTTGAAGTCAGTGAGGATGTTTTCCATACAGAATAATGGAATTCTAAAATTCACAAGACTTAGCTACATGTATTATAAAATTTACAGTAAAAGGCATTTATATTACTGTAACATTTCACACCCAAAGGTCGTATTTTATGATAAAATGGTACAATGGGCATGAAACAATAATGATATGAAATAATGTACAAGATTGTTAGGAAACTTAAGGGAGGTTACCTCAACATAATCTTTGGTACAGTTGTCAGAGTCCTCGATTATAAAAGTTTTAAACGTAATATTCAGAAGGCTCAATGCTGGTCTACTAATTAAGAAGTCACATGATGTCAGATGGTAGTAGGCTTGCTTGGACGATTCCAAATAGCCAACTTTCTTTGTAAACTTTCCTCCGCAAGCTGTCAATAAATGGACATGTGAAGTCAAATGGGGAAGATTAGAAATAATTTGTTAAAATATCTCTCAAAATTATAGTTACATGAACAAAGTTGAAGAAATAATGCCAATAGGTGGCTGGCTTTATTGGTTGAAAGTTTAAACCAGGATTCCATTATTTAAATTTTAATAAATGCAATACAGTTTGATGAACTCAGGTGTTCAAAAAAATACCCTCTCTATGAAAGTCTATCTTTCAGTAAAAGTAAAATTTGACTGATTCAAAACCAGACTTAAAGCCTAAATACTCCTTAATCATGTTAATATATCATTGATAACTTTCTCAGTCTATATGCGTACCACTTATTAAAAAGAATGTAAATGAACATTACTTCTTTACCTTTAATAATGATATTCAAATCTAGCCTTTCAAAAATAAATTTAATCATAAAATATTGAAAATTTCTAACCTTTAAACGAAATCTTCTAGTACTATATAAACTCATTTCACTCAAACTGCACCATGTTAATGACTTACCGTTACATCTAACACCAGCTACGTCAGCTTTGCCCCTCCCACAATAACTGTAGAAATGTGGACAGTCTAGTAGGCTAGACTCACTGCCTTTACACTGAAAATCACCCAGACCAATGGTGTAGTGTTGCGGGTTACTTATATTGGCTATCATCTCTTCACTTCGACTGATGGACAGGCCGTAGCTGCATGTAAATAAATAAATTGGCTGTACAGTGAGGCTATATTTTTGGTTAAGTGAAAGGATATGAAAATAACATGTATACTGACTATGAATGACTTTAGATATACATGTACTTTATTTACATGGTGTTGCCTTACAAAAACTTTTCATAAGTCTTAATTGTTTGTCCTTAAAGCTTATTTTTTTCACATCTTAACCTCATGGTCATATTAGGTCTTTTTCATTTAAATAGGATCTCAAATGAATTTTCATTTCATACGATGTATTATGAAACAAGTTGTGGGTTTTATATCCTTGAGCCTTGGCAAGGGGATATAAAATGCACAACGAGTTTCATAATACATCATATGAAATGAAAATTCATTTGAGATTCTTTTTATCACATGATAATGCGTAAAAATGTGCTTTTCTAAAGTGAAATCAACAGTTTCTGAGAACAAATGGCAAACCACGTGCCATGACCTAGAAGTTGTCTGCTACGCCATGAGAAGTAGTTCCCCATTGTATAGATGTTCTGTGCGTTAAGAGAAAAATATTTCAAGTTTGTTCAGCATTTCAATGCAATAAGTAATTCAACAACAACAATTTTAATCATTGATACTGAATCCGTGTCTGAATTTAACAACTAACCGATATTTGAAAGGTCACACTTGTCAAAGTTTATGTGATTAGGTTCCAAACTTGACCAATCGCATTCAAGCAGAGCGATATGTAACGTGTTATCATATCATATGAAATGGCTTTATGAAACTGCATAATGGGTGTATCATGTGACAAACAGATGCATGTTCCAATTGGAATAGTTTATACCTGATGTTAACTAATTGTGATTTCATCTAATTCTATGGAACCAGCATATCAAATAAGACATTTCTATAAGAAATAAGGAATCCCCATATGTCGGACTTCAAATATTGAGATATATTTGATATTTAACGATCCCTCCATTTCTTTTCGACGAAAACTGTCGGAAACGTGTAGTAACTCTGTTTATTGAAAACACAGAGCAATACTTAGGGGATACCATGCGCATATTTTACAAAAACTGACAATGTATCGGCGAATCCACTGTCAGAAATTGAGTTTTACCGCGAGGCGTCAGTTGAGTGGTAAAACGGAAATTTCTGACAGGGGATTTGCATATACCCTGTCAGTTTTTGTAAAACATCAGTATGGTTACCCTATTTTAATGCTTTGGTCAGTAAGAGGCTAGAAAAAGTCTGCTTCTAACGACATCACCATAGCAACGCATGACATCATTGCAAAACCTGCAGTGAAACGTGAATCCCTGTGCACTTTTTTAATCGCTCAGCCAATAAGAATGCATGTTACAAATGGAGTGCATTAGAATTGTGAATACATTACCTGAGTCCATACATCTGTTTACAGAGTACCCTGGCATCCTCTACGTCCCATGAATTATTACATACCGGCATCCATTTCTGGGTTTTCCATAATAGTATAGAAGAATAGTCCTCGTCTGATTTATCACTGAGAAACACTGGCTTATCTAATAAAAATTAACAAAATTCTCTTACATTATAGCAAAATATTCTTTAATAACAAAGAAGTAAATGCATTAAATCCTTTTTTATTTTCTGTTCACTAGATAACATGAAATTAATGTGTATTTTGTTAGGGCAAAAGCAATTAATAAGTTGATTTTCATTTTCTTCTTAAACATCGTAAATATCTGTACAAATTTTCATGTATTATGTAGACTCAGTAGGAGCTGGCAGAGAGACCTATAACAATAGTATGTAAATAATTTTTTCTACAATAGAAGCTACAAGGATTAAATCTCAGAGTTCCCTAAATCAGTAAACTGCTATAAAGGTTTCCATGGTAACAATGTCCAAATATGGCAATATTTCATCATTTTGATACGTCTATGAATAGACAGGCAGACAGACTGACTTACAATTATTTCAATAGCAACAAGAAAAGTTATTGTCTAAAAATGGTATTTTTTATTAAGTGCTTTAAATATACAATATACGAAAATTAATGAAAATCTATGGCATGCCATTTCAAGCCAATGTACTTGGTCCTTACAAAGAATTACTGTAAATGTACAAATTTTCGCTTGGAGGTTTATGTTCGAGTTTTCTGCAAATCAAGGGATTTTGTGAAAAATTCCGCCATACAGAAATATCCCAACTGCATTCTTACAATGGGATAGATATTTTTCACAATTATTTCCCTCCCGCAAAAAGTATTAATTAGTGTTAAAATCGCTTAAATTTTTCCCCAGCCAAAATAACAATGTTTACAGTAATTAGTAATACAAAACTTTGTAAAGTCAGGGTTTTCTATAAGATTTATTTTCAAGAAATGTGGCAAAATATACCATTTTTGAAGAGTCCAAATTCTAAGAAACTGAGAGAGCAAATTATTCAAGATTATACCATTTCACAAGTAGCCTACATTGTAGAACAAATATTGGTACAAATTCATTACTTCATGAAAATAATATTATAAGATTTTGCCCTGGAAGGGAGCCACTTTCCAATATAAACCATATACATGTATAGTCCTTTGAGGTGGATCTACTGGCAAATACAGGATCAGAATAACTTTGAACCTGCAGCGATATTTTGCTGGGTTCTGTATCTTATTAAAATCAGTACAGATACAGGTACAAATGTATTGCTCTCGGAAAATAAATTAAAACTCCATATATATGAATTTGCTTTGAAGTGAACAGCTAAAGAATCTCTCACCAGAGCAGAATTGCCCATCTCCTATCTTAGCTCCTCGACATATGCACTTATAGCTTCCCTCTAGATTTATACACTGGGAGAATTCTGATAAACAGCTCACAATACCACTGGTACACTCGTTCACATCTGTAACAAACAAGTTAGTTATTCATTTAGAATCCTTTTTTCTACATTTTGCAGACAAATTGTCAACCTAAAAGAGGTGAAGGAAGATACCTACATGCCAGTTTTGTAATCGGGGAGGAAAAGCATGGCTGCATGAAATCAGAATCTGCCATCAAACAATTTGAAACTTGAATACCCTCTTAACTATAAAGTCCGATAACTAACCTTGCTATAGTTATGCACTATATTGCAGAGGAAAAAAGTTATCTTGATGTTAATGTGTGCAATTAAGAGTATGAAATAATGATCATAAAAATATGCTGTTACAATCAAACAACCTGAAATCAATTTGTCTATTGCAAATGCCTTCAAAAAAGGAGAATTTGACCTTGAATCCTAAGGGTAATGTAACTTTGACCCTAGAATAAATCATAATACCTTCCTCTTCCAAAAATGCATTAATCTTTGGTTTGGATTGAACTCTTGAAATTTCAAAACCAATTAGTGATTTTAAACCTTAAATTGACAGGTGCATAAACATTTCCATCCAAACTGGTACACATACTATGTATATCAAACGTGTATATATATAATTGTATCAAAATTCATT
Source organism: Pinctada imbricata (assembly GCA_033119305.1). Lineage (NCBI taxonomy): Eukaryota > Metazoa > Mollusca > Bivalvia > Pterioida > Pteriidae > Pinctada > Pinctada imbricata. Next base: position 16,672,859 of record VSWD01000003.1, read on the forward strand.
TTTCGCAGGACAAAAAGTTTTTGAGTGACAACCTAAAACTGAAAGTTTAACCAAATTATGGACTGACTGACAAAGCTGTAACAGTTACAAGAACTTGAAAAATAATTCTATCCTAATAAAAATGGAACTTCATACAGAAAGCCTTGGTTCATTACCTTGACAACGGTCAAATCTTGAGTTAAAGTTGAATCCCGCCATACAATTACAGCTTTGTCGTCCTGGTCCACCAACACAATAAGAGTTAGATAAATCACAGTCGTTCTGCCCCTTAATACATTCACATTCTGCTCCTTCATAACCATCGTTACATACGCACTGTCCAGTCAACGGGTCACACGACCTTGTGTGACCAACAGTACAGGTACAAGGTGACTGGCAGGACGGTCCGTAAAATCCTGCAGGGCAATCTGTAAAAATAAACTCAATTTTTTTGTGCATTTCGAAAATTGACAAATTTTTTAAATGCATGTGATTTAAAGGTTACATGGCTTTGCTAATCAATGGCAGCAAATTGCAAAAGACAGTATCTTAAGAACAGTATTATTACAGTATCTTAAAATACATATTGCTTAAAGTTTTTTATTCTTGTCCAATAAAATGACATTCATTATCATCAACTGAAGGGAATTTCAAAGTAAAAATATATTCATTTGTTAATTTCGAGTCTAAGATAACAATGAGAACGCAATATGGCAGAATTTTTTTCCCAATGATCTCATACCACAAGGCCTTGCAAACATCCATATGTTATCAATGGCAATATCACTTTTGTAGTCTGTCCCTTTAACACCTATGATATATATCTGAAGAAAAAAATAGTACAGATTAGTAAGTAATAGTATTGAGTTGTAACAAAAGAATTAAATTCATGAGTATCAAATTTTGTGTTTAAGCATGCTTCGGGAACCTAGTTAGACAGTGTCTTCATTCATTTTTGGACATAATTACTTCAGCACTCTTTAATTGCGATGTTACATTGTTTAGATTAAGAATCACTGACGAGGGTTAAGTACCCGAAATGTGCATGTCTGGTCCATGCTGCAAATTTATCTGTTCTCAAATGATGCAATTGAATTTGAAGACGTTCAACATATAATTTTACTAAATGATCAGGAATTATTGCTGATTTAGCTTATTTCTGATTGGTGGAGACGCTGTTTGATAGAGTGTACCTCAGAGTGAGTTGACCGCTAACGCTCCAAAGCGGTCTAATCGGGATTGGCGCGTGCGTGACCAGTGCGTGCATTGATTTTTGTAGTGTTAGATCTTTGACTTTGCGTATCACATTACAATGCAAATGTCAATAAAATCCTGATAATTCAATAAAGCAGTTATTGACTTTTGATTTCGGTCTACTCGTGACTATACAGATCTGGTCAGGCATTAGTCAACCAATACCTGACCAGGTCTGCATAGTCACGAGTAGACCTCATCAAAAGTAAATAATTGTATAGTATTGCACCTATCATAAGGGATTTTCTTTAGAATACACTCAAATCACTTATCGTTTCCTTTTTGTTTTTGGATAAGCGAAGAATGGCACATAAACATTAAGAACAAACGCCAACCTAAATGCCAATCTTTGATATACTATTAAACACAAATCAAAGGACTGAATGTCCTGCGAGTTGGCAAAGTCTAATATTGAATAAAGCCTTTGTTTGTGAAATACGAATGCTCCCGGCGGAGTATAAACACCATTTTTCACCAAGTATGTGAAAGGTCAAGGTCAGGGTCACTGGGTATAAAAATGTTGGTATCTATGGAAAAATTGTGTGAAAAGGAATACATATGTGAAATATAAAAGCCATATAATTTACCATTCAAAGTTTTTTGGACAAACAGACAGACAGGCCAAAAACTATATACCCCCGAATCTTTGACTCCGGGGTGCATAAAAAGTTTGTTTTTTCTTAATCTCTAAGCGGTATTAGTCCCCTACCAGCATAAATCTAAGTCATAACTTTTAAAGTGTGTCTTACATGTACAAGTACATGCTTATTTTTCTCACATTGTCTAAAAGCGCTTAAAATAAAATTTTATGTACCGGTATTCATTTTCATATGTTGATCAGCCAACGCAGCATTCATGAATGACATCATAAATGTCTGAATTGACACTACAGTTAAAAGGCACGTGAAAATGAAATCTTACCCCATAGGATTAAGACTTATAGAATCTACATGTATCATAAGGTGTGAGCATCGACAAGGAAATGCACTCCGAATGTCCAGAATTTACTTGTACAATGACAAGACTTGCCGAGTCATGGACAAAAGCAAATCCCAGACAAGAGGTATAGATTTAAGGAATCATTCTTTTATTTTTTTTGGTTGATCGAGGTATCAACACCAAAATTTTTAGGGAAAACTGCATTGTGCGCATAGCGCAAGATGCACAAGTTTTTCCTCAATTTTTGGTGTCAATACCTCGATCAACCAAAAACATATTACATTGATTACTTATCATTTCATTTTGTTGCTTTCCAACGTTTATTTGCGGCTTTGAAACAGTGTTGCTAACGACGTTGCTAAGCACGTACTTCCGTTTGGTGTTGATAAAGGTATCAACAAAATTTCTCGGCCAAACGGAATCGTCGTTTCTTAATAATAACAATAGAAATTAAATGATTTCCTTGTGACGTTATCAATGATCACACCCAAGTGATTGACGTTCGATAAGTTTTCTTTACTTTTCTGCCATCTTTTGATCAAGGTTGAAGCGACGCAGTGTGTCGAATATTTTTCTCCTTACCGGTATGTGCAAAAACGTCAAAAATAGTATTTTTCCTATGCCTTATCAAGACTAAACGTCATAGTCAACGTGGATGATCGATTTGCCATTTTGCTTTATACGAGTACAGTTCTGTAAATATGGGATAAAAGAATATTTTTCCCAGCGTTTCCATGAATATCCAAGCCCACGGTAATAACACGTGATGAAGTGAGTGTGATGGAATACTACAAGTAGTACATGGACATACATGTATATACATTTATTGCAGTCATTAGGTGAAGATTTATTCAGCCTTGAAAAATTATATTCCTCGAGGACAATGCTCTTCTTATAACCCGAACTGTAATGTACATCGTTCATTCACCCAATCAAACACAACACAACCGGCAACCCCCCCCCTCCTCCTTCCCAAAAATCGAACTTCGATAAACAGATAACGACATACAGTAAATAGAGATCTAGTCTTCCGAATTGTGGTTTTTCATAATCCTTTATACAACAGATAAGAAAATATTCAAATATTCTATCAGTTATTTTCAAGAACTTGCTACAAATCCAGTTCGCCGTTCATCGTATGGCCTTCCGAGTGTCCTCTGATCTTAACACGCAAGAACCATAGCGATTTATATTGACATCAACAGACTATTTTATATCTATCTTTTCATCAATGAAATATAAATCGACATGGTTATAATAACTATCATTAGGCCTAACCTCTGGTCATTCCCCCGGAAAAATACCGCATGGCCGGCATAGCGCAGTGCTACTTTGGACTACTTAAAAGTTGAATTCCTACGCGATACGAGAACTATACTCCGAATCTTCATTACAAATAGCTCTATAGACCATTTTTTTACTCCAATAATTGCATTGGAATCATCATTTACAACTTGCACTCATTGTGTCGTTTAAAATGTTTTTGTCCAAATAATAGTGGTACTATTTCTTACTAAAGTAAGACTACAGATTTTTGACCGTTGCACGGTTCGTGCAGGCCCTAAGTGGGGCATTCGATTCCAATGAATAGTTGGCTTTGCCAACTCAATAAAAAAAACATAGGTAATCACAGATTACGAAGCTCACCTCGTGACAGCAAAATTCAATTCAAACATATTTCTTAGTACATGTATATTGGCTTTTAAAGGCAAAACCACTCAAGCAGAAAAAGTAGGTCAAGGTCATTTTATGAAAGTTTGATCAAAGATACATCCAATATGCAAGTTTGGTACATGTAGCAGTTATACTTTGCTCAATATTGGCTTTATAGAGCAAAATCACTCAAGCGGAAAAAGTAGGTCAAGGTCATTTTATGAAAGATTGATCAAAGATACATCCAATATGCAAGTTTGGTACATGTATCACTTATACTTTGCTCAATATTGGCTTTTAAAGGCAAAATCACTCAAGCAGAAAAAGTAGGTCGAGGTCATTTTATGAAAGTTTGATCAAAGATACATCTAATATGCAAGTTTGGAACATCTAGCACTGATACTTTGCTCAATATTGGCTTTTAAAGGCAAAATCACTCAAGCGGAAAAAGTAGGTCAAGGTCATTTTATGAAAGTTTGATCAAAGATACATCCAATATGCAAGTTTGGTACATGTAGCACTTATACTTTGCTCAATATTGGCTTTTAAAAGCGAAATCACTCAAGTGGAAAAAGTAGGTCAGATGCTGCATCCGATGCATGGGTCCATCTCGGCATCCAAAGATGAATCACTTGTGCAAGTTTGGTTACTGTAGCATTAGTACTTTGTCAGATACTGAGCTACCCCAAACTTCTTATCCAAATCACTCAAGCGGAAAATGTAGGTCAGATGCTGCATCTGATGCAAGGGTTCACCTCAGCATCCAAAGATGAATCACTTGTGCAAGTTTGGTTACTGTAGCATCAGTACTTTGTCAGATACTCAGCTACCCGAAACTTCTTAACCAAATCACTCAAAATGAAAATGTAGGTCAGATGCTGCATCCGATGCATGGGTTCACCTCAGCATCCAAAGATGAATCACTTGTGCAAGTTTGGTTACTGTAGCATCAGTACTTTGTCAGATACTGAGCTACCCCAAACTTCTTAACCAAGTCACTCAAGCGGAAAATGTAGGTCAGATGCTGCATCCGATGCATGGGTTCACCTCAGCATCCAAAGATGAATCACTTGTGCAAGTTTGGTTACTGTAGCATTAGTACTTTGTCAGATACTGAGCTACCCCAAACTTCTTAACCGTACGCGGACGCGGACACGGACGCGGACGCGTGGGGTTATAGCATAAGCTCACTCAACTTCGTCGAGGTGAGCTAAAAATATAAAAACACAAACACTCAAATACACAAATTTTCGGCCAATTGGCCTTTATCAAGTGTAAAAAACGACGATCTATAACAATTCTAAGTAAAATCCATCCTTGCTTCTCTGGCGTTCATTGCAAAATCTATTCTAGATCGTCGTTTTTTACACTTGATAAAGGCCAAGTGGCCAAAAATTTGTGTATTTGAGTGTTTGTGTTTATATTTGTTATCATCCCTTCCCTCTGGAAGAAATATTTCAATCTACTAAAAAAAAAGAGATCATGTTACCTTTATTTTTTCACTTTTAGGGATATTGAGTGTTAGTTTTTTCCATGCGCTTCCTTGGGAGCCACTGACATTCCAATTGGTATAAGTGTCATCATGTATTACTATGACAACCAAATCACCCATATCTGACCCCTTCATATGATAATTCATCTCCATGCAACTACTGGTTCCTAGAAATTCAAAATGATTTTTGACTGCAACCATGGCAAAAAGGATCTCTGTGGCTTAATACTTTTCTCTCAATTTGATTCATTTTTTTACACATTCTGCATATCTTGCAAGTTTAAACATGCTACCTATAAATATTCATAACTATTAAACTTTTTGAATGTAAAAGGCCCATGATGTAAAACCTATGTTTTCATTGGATTTTTGATGTGATTTCTAAAAACATGTCAAGAAAGCTATAAGGACCCCTTTGTCACAGTGCAATTAATTCTATTTCTAGACAATGTACAAAATTTTCCACTTATTTACCTGAACATGTACTTAAACAGGTAAATTAGACCAATTTGAAGTGAAAAATGTATATTAATAAATTGAAAGGAGTAATTGAATAATTTCTTCATCTTCAGTCATTAAGTCGTTTTTTTTTTTTTTTGTTCATTTCTTTTCTACATTACAGGAATAACAAAACACTAAGATATCAATTGGATAAGAACATGAAGAACATTTTGAAGAATTTTGAAACGAGAATTACAGAACAGCCTGTAGATACAATGAATTAAGGCAATTTACAAAATAAAATATTTCACTGGTATCTCATTTTAAGGGATTTAGCACTGTTTAGATTTTGCTAATTCAACTCTAAGCCATGTTAGCTAAATCATTTAACTTTAACAATTTTTAAAGGAAAATAAGTCTGGTTCACTAATTCATTTATATTGCACTACTAAGGCCATTTACCCATTTTGTTTTTTTCTATTTCCCACCAAATAAGTGTACATACACTAAGGTAACAAAAGCAGTAATGTCATTTCCAATTATGTTTGTTTTAAAAATAAATAGATTCTTAAATATGTAATAATGAATAGACTAGCTAATACATGTACTTACTCGTTTTGATTCCGTCTATTAATAGCTCGGCATCTTCACCTGGTGAGCGACCAGTTGCTTCTGCGTAAAAATAATATTTCCTGTCATAAGCATCCACAGGTCCCGTGTATGATGATGGCGTACTATCCTGATGAGAAAAGAAAGATAACTCTTATTGTTTCATCATATAAAGCTAAAAATAATAATAAATTGTCTGTTTAGGCTTCCCAAGCTAGGAAAAAAAATAAGGTACATATATGAAGGTACTACGTAGGCATTTTTCTTTTTAATCTTTTTTTTCTGTAGACATAAGGATTGCCTGGAGGATTACAATGTCTTTGCATCATTTCAGTAGATTTTTTTACTTATCAATTCAGGGAATTCAAACATGTACTGACATTTTGAATAAGGAATAGAACAGTTACTATTACTTTTAGGAAACATTTGAAAGATTTGAATATTGCATTCCTAACAATCAACATTGATGATGCACATACTTCCAGTGTTTTCGTGATACAGTCATACAGAAGGCATCAAGTAAACTTTTGAACATGGAAATGATGTTAACATTACTGAATTAAGGACTTACTGTATGTCTTTGCCACTGGAAGGTGTTATTAACACCAATATGCTTTATGTTACAGGTAGAAATATTAGTGCTCTCAAACGAACAGTAGTATATCACATCTGATAGACCTGTGGAAAGAAAATGAAAGTTACAGAATGAAGGTTAACAACATTTCAGTAATCATCAAAGAATGAAAGTTTGAATGTATTGGAAACTTTAAGAAGACAATATTGAATAAACTACATAATAAAATTACTTGGAAAAATTGATATTACTCATATCTAAATAGATTTAAATGATGAAGTGACTCAACACAGTATGTGTACTTTTCTTACAGAGATTAAGATTGATTTCTTATTCTAGCACAGAAAGTGCCGTTAAGACTACTGTAACACTAATTCAAGACTACGCTAAACTATTTCAATCTGATAGATGATAATGGAAATAAGTCAAGGATCATAATTCCATCTTTTCGATTCTACAGTCTTACGTTTGATTTGTGCAGGTATCTGACGTAAAAGCATTGTGACGTAATCAAATTCCTTTGAAAACTTCATATATGTGACTCTGTTTCCATGAATTTCATGCTAGTTTCCACAGAATTTGACGACGTCACAATGTGTTGACGTCAGATACCTGCAGAAATGGGAAGTAACTATTTATTTTGAAAATATTGAATTTATAATAATGCTTTTCTTGGCCTCAAACATTACTGATGAGATATACAGGTTAATTGTAGAAATGGGCATATGATTAGCTGAAATTTTATAATAGAAAATACATGTACATGTATATTTCAACATTGATAATATAATACTATAGTTACCCGAGCAGCTGACACCCTCTTGATAGTACCCCTCCTTACAGATACACGTGTCTCCTCTGCATGAAGAATATCTTGGGTCACATTCAAGCCCCGCCTTACATCTACACTTCTCTCCTGCCCAGCCTGGTTTACAAAGACACTCGCCGGTTTCGCTGTCACATGACCTCGAGTTGGTTCTATCACAATCACAGTTTTTGTCGCAGGCTATACCGTACTTGAAGTTCTGACATGCTGAAATAGGTAGACTAGTGTTAAAATGACTTTAAATAATTCATGGTGACAATTTAAAAGGGGATGTGTCTCTACATTTATCACTGTTGCCTGTGAAAAAGCTGCTATTTTGTCAGCTCCTTTTTCAAATTTCCTATAATAAAGGGGCTTTGAGGAGCCAACAGGTCATTCATTATACTAAGTGGTTTCTTTAATCAATTCAAATAGTTGTGTTCTTGTTAGAAACATTAAGATTCTAGATATAAAGCAATTTCCATACATTATGCTCTATGATGAACCCGAGTTTACTATAACTATTTACTATACTTTGTAACAGCTTCCAATTTGATTTGACCAATTCCATATGGTCAAATTGCTTTGTGTGTTGTTAACAGCCTTTATCTAAACAAAATGATCAATAATTTTGATTTCTTATTCTTTATTTCAGTACATGTATTACACTGCAAAAACAAACAAAAATGATTCCATACAAAATCAGTTATAAATTTCAGAATCAAAGTTCCTAACAACTGGTTGTTAAGATAGACTACATTCAGTGCTTCACAAGTACATGTACCTAAAAGCTTCGTTTTAAATGCATCACAATGAGACTCAGTTTGTAACACTAACAACTTGTTATTAAGATAGCAATGTGTTTCGACTACATGATAGTTAAACTTCTTGACAATCAGTTGTTAAAGTTTAGAAGCTAACAAGCGATATTTTCTTAACAACTGGTTGTTAAAAGATCTTTCTTAATATTTAAGACAAGGAGTACTTTCCTAACAACTGGTTGCTAACTTGACAACTGTTTGTTAAGACAAATTTTGCAATGACTTCCATTTCATATTTTAAATTTGCATTTTCAGTCGCATTTTAGTAATTTAGCATATTTGACCAGTAGGTAAGTACATAAGTGTCCTAATGTCACATTTTGATTTTTTTTTATCTCCTAAGTAGGACTAAGCTATCAGCTAAATAGGACATACTATCACCTTATTAGGATTTAGCTATCATCTTATCAGGACATACTAACTAGAACTTAGCTATTACCTAGCATGGACTTAGCTATCACCTAATTAGGAGTTAGGTGATAGTATGTCCTTCTTAGTTGAAAGTATCTCCTAATTAGGTGACAAATAAGTCAAAATTAGGTGATATTATGTCCTAATTAGGTGATAGTATATCCTAATTAGGTAATAGCTAAGTCCTAATTAGTTGATACCTAAGTCCTAATTAGGTGCAAGTATCTCCTAATTAGGTGATAGCTCAGTCCAAATAAGGAGATATTATATCCTTATTAGTTTATGTTATCTCCTATTAGGTGATAGTATGTCCTAATTAGGTAACAGCTAAGTCCTAATTAGTTGATACCTAAGTCCTAATTAGGTGCAAGTATCTCCTAATTAGGTGATAGCTCAGTCCAAATATGGAGATATTATATCCTTATTAGTTTATGTTATCTCCTATTTAGGTGATATTATCTCCTAATTAGATGATATTATCTTCTAATTAGATGATATTATCTCCTAATAAGGTGATAGTATCTCATAATTAGGAGATAGCTTAATCCTAATAAGGTGATAGTATCGTCTAATTTGGTGATAACTATGTCCTATTTAGGTGTTAGTATCTCCAAATTATGTGATAGCTAAGTCCTAATTAGGTGATAGTATCTCCTAATTAGGTGATAGTATGTCCTAATTAGATGAAAGTTAAGTCCTAATTAGGTGTTAGTATCTCCTAATAGGTGATAGCTAAGTCCTAATTAGGTGATAGTATATCCTAATTATGTGATAAATGAAAGGCAATCCTAATTAGGAGATATTATCTCCTACTTAGGTGATTGTATCTCCTAATTGGAAGAAAGTATTTCCTAATTAGGAGATAAAAAAATTAGAATGTGGTATTATGACGCTTCCATAGATAATAATTGACATTTATATAACAAATACAAAGAATTTCCTATATTTAGTTATGACACAAAAGATATATTGATATAATATATAGATATGATATATTGAGTTATGATATGTAACGCTTTTGATATTCTTTACAGCCAGTTGTTTTAGAATCAGCCAATTCAACATAATCTCTGATGTCAGTAACAACTGGTTGTTAAGATGCGAGTAATGACAAATATGGAAAAAAAAAACATATTCCTATTAAGAAGTACAAAATCGTTAATCGAAAAATCATCTAACCAATGGCATCAAAACCAGGATAAAACCAGAACTAAGGAAAAGGAACAAAAATAAAAATAAAATCCACCATATATAGAAAAGTGAACTCCTTGCAGAGGACTGAGATCAAATGCGCAGGATGAGTGAGCAACACCCGCCACCTCAATTCGGTAGAAAGGTCACAATCGGTAATTCCCACAAAGGAAGACAAACGTATAAATTGGTAAGTCATGGCACAAAAGGTCGACGTCAGAATATCATTTATGACTCTGGACAAGGGGACGTTATTGTGTGCTCCCATTTCCCTATATCGACTTCAGAACTTCCTCAGTGTTAGTAATCTTGATATTTGAATCAGGATTCTTTCGGAACTCTAGAATACATGACATGTACCTTTGCATACTTTTTCAATGTCCCAGTGAGCACTACATGTAAATGTAATTAATGTAAAACATCAAAGTATAATAATTACTACACAATTTACTTACTGGTAAAATCAAGTTATGCACCACAAAAGTTGTGCATTTACGGCCATCGTTCACAGTTGTCTTTTCACTGTACATTTACATATGCTGCATGGATGCCGATATAATAATAATTGAAATATTTGGAAATCCCTTCTCCTTACTCTATTCTGTCCAAAGCAAGTGTCTTGTACAATATATTAAAAAATGTTTCCAATTCCTCATTATGATGTCTTACCAACATTATTTTCCTCACACACACGGATTTTGTTAATGATCCTTGACATCCATTATATATATATATATATATTATTTCGTAAATTTCAGCTCATCTGATGTCCAATGTATCTTCATTTTTGGGCCTCTTTCATTACTGCTGAGACACTATTTGTTGAAATGCCTATACAAACCACGAATACAATTATTCTTTAGAACTACTTGTTTGGTACTCCAGGTGTTGTACCTTGACTCCTTTCTCTTTGCATCCAATTATGTTCACACAAGATAAAATTATCCAGGTAATATTTAAGTTGGTCAATCCAGTACTAGTGCTTACAATGTGTAGATATTGAAATACTCATTAAGGTACTATTTTCAATCCATTATTCTGAAGACTTTCGCAAAATTCAAACGGTCTCCTCAAAGAATTTGAAATGAACTGCAGATGTACTCCATAATCGTCTCTCTAGTTGTTGTTCTCCTGAAACATTTAGTTTAATCATAATATATTGAAAATTAAAGCATCTGTTACAAATTGGTTGTCAATAAATATTTACCAATTGCAAAATCTTCATATTTTGTTATCGCGTACTCTTATGTTAAACATCATTATTAGTGCCATTTTGATACTCTTTTTTAGTTAGTTTTTTACACATAAAAGTGTAAATTTTACACTTTTATGTGTAAATCTTACACTTTTTTCTGTAAATTTGACATATTTAAGTGTAAATTTTACACCTTTCCTGTAAATTATACACTTTTGTTTGTAAATTTTACACTTTTTTCTGTAAATTTTACGGAAAAAAGTGTAATTTTTACACTTTTATGTGTAGAAAATAAACAAAAAAGAGTATCACTAATACGTTTCCGTATAATAGTGTAAAGAAGTAGAAGATAAGTATTTGAAGCATCCTACACCAATTACTAAACTTAGTGTAATCAAAGATTACAAAGCTCACCTCATGACAGCATTCTATCATGGCAGCAAACAGAAAGGAGTCAAAGATTACAGTTTTGAATTTGATACCATATCCTACTGAGAAGTAACAAAAATGATACCACACAAAAAAGAAAAGGGAAGTAGAGTATTTCATTTATTGACCCAAATTTTGCATGAATTGGTGTACTCTATTGATACCCAAATTTCCCTAACATATGCATTCAAGATGGAAATAAAGATCGCAACCTACATTTGAACGTAGATTTGTGCTCTACTCATAAAGACGCATCTTATGTGCAAGTATGGACTTCCTAGCACTTATAATAAAGACATAAAACTTCTTTACATTGATACCTTAATCTTCCTTACATGTGCATGCAAGCAGAAAATATAGGTCATGACTTACATTTGAGCGTAGATTTGTGATCTACTCTTAAAGACGCATCATCTGTGCAAGTTTGAACTTCCTAGCACTTATAATAGAGAAATTAAATTTCTATACATACTAGCGCGGACGCCGACGACAGGGTGATAGCATAAGCTCCCTCTCACTTCGTGAGGTGAGCTAAAAAGTAAATGTCCAACTGTTTATTAACATTCAAAATACTAGGTTAAATTGATAAAGATCTGGCTAAAATTGTACCATATAGAGTGGACAAAATTAATTTGAAAAGGATTCTGATAAATTCCAATATTTGACAATTGATACTCTTGGCTTGTTAGCTTGAAGCCATAAAAAACACCCATATCTCACTTTGACCTTTAAATTAAAGCATTCTTTCGATTTCTTATAACACAATAAACATCGATACTTTCTGTTGAACATGTGATCTAAAAAGTTTACCTAACGAAGTTTGCTAAATCTTGTCAGTGACCTTGAACTTTTAACATCGAAGAGGAATAAAATTTCTCCTTATAAACTTCAATTTAATAAACTTTGATCAATTTATGTAGTAAAATATCGGAACCCCCCCCCCCCCCCCCCGAGTTTTTGAGGCATTGTACTTCAATCTGATTAAAACCAGATCTCTACATGCTCCCGATTTTGTTATGTCGCGTAGAAAAGTAGAATACGCGACATAACAAAATCGGGATCATGTAGAGATCTGGTTTTAATCAGATTGAGTATACTTGTAATAAAAATAATAGCGTGAACACGGCCTAATTCAAGCATGTCACAGTACTTAACCATAAGGTAGAATCCCCTCCAAGATGACTCCCCCCCCCCGTGAAAAAAAATTCGGCATGAGGCAGAATATTATCATAACAAAGAAATAGATAACAGATCAAAACACGGGATGGCATCGGCACTCCGTACCACCTAATTTTCCATGGGGACCTGACCAGTGTGCCCTATCAGTTTATATCCCCAATGGGTAAACAATTTAGCGGCTTTTGATTTAGTTAATTCAAGTAATGGCCAGTGTCCATCTTTAATTTATGGGAATGTCAATGTTCCATCTGCAAACGCATGATATTGGCCAAGTGATGCTCTAAGTGGAGGTTCAAGCAATCTGTATTAGATAGCAGGTAATTGAGAAATGTAAAGAAAATGAAAGTCGAGAGTCACTCTGTCAGATTTCATTGTCTACATTAAATGTTTATGCCATACTTCAAAGATTATTTAAATTTATTATTTGATGTTTAAAATTTAGATTTTTTTTCTAGCTTATTTCTTTTTGTAGGGTGGGGGGTTAGTTCTTTCCCTTTCATATCTTCAATTTTGTCACCCCCCTTAATAACATATGGGGTGTATCACCATTTGCCTAGATCCTGATTACGTCTCTTAGTATACTGTTGAACATCTTTTTTTCAATAATCTGTTAAAATATAGCAGTCACGTAATATGGGGGGTTGCAATCTATCTGGCTCTATCCGCCTATATGGACATTACTTTCCAAATGAATACTTTTTAATTTACATTAAAAGTTTAAAAGAATTAAAGATAGTATGGAATTAATCAATGTCAAGACGAAATTTTGAAAAATGCTGCATTATTTTGTAACAAAAAAGTTAGATTTTCAACTTCTGAATTACTTTTTTAAATTATCAACAAGATCCTACCCCATGCATCAGTGTTCAGACCTTATAATTCACAAATTATTCATTATTTGACAATTGATGAAATAAGTATGTCTCCGAGATTGTTTCAATTTTATATATCAAGTCTGATTTGTCTTTTATGTACGTATCTTGCATTAGGAAACAATAATGATCGATTCTTTCCGCTAGTGTTCCGATTTGAGAGATTATAGGTCTTCCATGTGGTATAATTGAAAGTTCATAGCACGCGCCTAGTCGGACATTTGTTATCAATTACTCATTTGATTTATGTACATGCATCTTCTGGAGCAGATACATTTATTACTTCCTTACACGATATGTCTGGCCACCTGTTAGGTACTTGTTTTTGTCAAGCATATTATTCATATTCATTTCACCAATTTTTGTTTGAATTGTTTATATACGTATAAAAATATTTTAGTTTTTACCCGGGATCTTAGATCCAATTACGGCTTCTGATAAATGCATTATGCAATCTGATTAAAACCAGATCTCTACGTGCTCCCGATTTTGTTATGTCGCGTACGCGTACGCGACATAACAAAATCGGTAGCATGTATACATAGAGATATGGTTTTAATCTGATTGATGCATTATGCAAACATTGCTTAAGTCTGACAAATAAGATTTTTTCTCATTAAATATGAACGTAATGCATGCAACCCCCCCCCCCCCCTTCCGGATAGAATGTACCCCTAGTAGAAACAATGGGTAACGATAATATCCACATATTTTTATGTCATCTGATGTGTAAAAATAAAATTTATATAGGTGGTGCAACTTAAGTCATGTCTTGATGCATGTTTGATAGATGTGCGTGTATCATGACTATCAGGCAGACAAGCAGACGTATTCAAAAGGGAGGGGGTGTTCAGAACTATGATCATTGATGAAGGACGCAAAAAAAAGAGACATACAATGTACATGTAAGTTATTCTTATATCTCACACCAATGCAAGAGTCCTTGATTTATCATGACATGAAGTTAAAAAGTTGGAATATATTTATCAGACAATCATCCATGTATGAATTCATTTTGAGTCTCCTGAAGTCACTCGAGTAGATATATATAAAATTGTTGTATAATATGAAATTCATACATATAATGTAAGAGTTCAGTAAGAGCTGGCAAGCGGTAGCGACCAACTAGATTTAGATACACAAGAGAGACCTATAAGGAGGGATCCTCATGACTTCTTCATACCCTTCCCGCTTCCTCTTGATCAGCCAGTGGAAGTTTCCCCTTTTTGTCAACTTTGTAAGCGACCTTATCGGTGAGCCCTATTACATGTAATTTATATCTGCAGTGGGTAAATGAAATTATTCAACTGCCCAGCGTTCACCGTGTGAGAATGAACTTTTGATTAATGGGATGTAATCCTTATCATGCGTATCTATCTGCAAACCCAAGAGGTCAAGTAAGTTCCACTTCTTCAGATAACGCGAAACTTATAATCGAAATATATTGAGTTGATTCACAATTTATTTGGATTGAATATTCGAAAACGAAACGGACATGGTCGTAATTCGATTCTGAAAAAAGAAATTGGATTTTTTGGCTACAAAAAAAATCGACTCGGCGACGTTTTTCTTGATCCGGTTGAGGCGAGGGTAAACAAACAATTGTTTAATTATGGCCTTAAGAGAAAATGAATGATTGAAATACATACAATTTATGAAATATTTATCGGTGATTGTTTCAGAAAAAAAAACATTACTAGGTAATTGTAATTCAGAGATTTAGAATTCGGAAGATTACGTATGGATTGCAAAAATGATTATGTCATCGGTATAATACTTGTAATATACGTTATTTACAAGAATTTCATTGATAGCAATACGTCGTTTCCTAGATGTCGAAACTCTCACGTAAGAAGGCGCAAAAAGGTAACCTGGTCATGTGACGGCGACTAAATTGAGGGCATATTTTGATTACAATCTATATAAATGCCGTCCAAAATCGGAGAAATTAAAATTTGAGTATCTGATGTGTGATGTTCATAGGATTGTTAAATGTCCATACAATTCTAGTATTTAAAAATCCTATATCCCACACCGATGATACGGAGGGAAAAAAGGGGCCGGGGGGGGGGGGGGTTCCCGGGAGATATTCTGGAGGAGACGCTCTATTATTGATATACATTTAGTATTATGCTGTAAAATGAATTATGAAAGTTTATTTTCGCCTTACTCTGATATATTGAACAAAGAATATGACCAATATGAATAAGATCTTCTCGGCCAGCTTAGTAGAAAGCTCATCGCGCCCGGGTCCTGCGGCCATCAACCCTTCCCCCGGACTATGCTCGATTTGTAGTTTCACAAAAAAGTAAAATCTCTTATCAAACTTATAAAAAGCAAAATTCTTACTAAATTTCAATGTACATTTGAATTGATATTTCAAAGAGTCTTATAGTGATAAACGGATATTTTTTTTTTTTTTTAAATATCGCCGTGGACACAGATAGAGGCCGTATGATCAAAACGGCTCAAATAAATATAAGAGGCCAGGGGGGGGGGGGGGGGGGGTTTACACTTGAACTGCGGGCCTTAGACTGGCTTTTTCCGTGATGCGACCCTCTTTATTTATTTTTGTTTGTTTATTTATAAAATTCTTTACATACATCCATATATATTTATATATATTTCTGTCTCCGATTAAAATCTAGCACTTTCTTCTCCGTTTATAGGGCTCCATCTATGGATGGTTAGTAATAAGTGACGCCATTGTGAACAAAACATGCCCTAATAAGTAAGTCTAATATTTATTTAAGATAAGCAAATAAATATTTTGATTTTTTTTCCAATTTAAGTGGGGTTTTTTTTCTTCTTCTTTTTTTTTAAATTTTTATTTCTTTTTTTTGGGGGGGGGGGGGGCTTCTTTTACTCATACATTTATATGATGGCAAATCTTGTTATTAAGTGTTTTTCTTGGAGATAGCCGGCTGCTCCCCCCTCCAGCGGAAAAAAGGGGGAAGGAGGAGGATGACTCCGTATCAACTTGTTATATGTAATACTCATCTTTCTTTTTAATTTTTCTTGGCTTTAATCAAATCAATTAACGCTAATTTCTTTCAAATACACTCTAAAACTTAGGGATTCAGGAACCCCGCCCCCCTTTTTTTAAAGGTTCGGTGTCCCTGAAAATTTATTAATTTTATAAAATTTTGTAATGCAAAATCTTTCTTTTCAAATAAAAGTTTACATTCTCATTGGTATAAATTCAAATTTTCAGGCGAATCTAAGGCATACATTTACAGTTATAGCCGTTTGAAAATGGGGTGCGCAGCTCTAATTCATTTCACTGGCGCCACCTACAATGTATCGCGTTTTTACGATAGAGGTTTATGAAGATTTAATTATACAAATTCGACAATATTATGGTCGTTACTGCATATTATGAAATAAAAATTTTTATGTCTACTTTTTTCCTCAATCAAGACCCTTCGGAATCAATTTTACGTTTTCAATAAAATCTATTTTCAGGGACACTGTATCCTTAAAGCAAAAATGCATACTTTTCCCGAGTATATGTTTAACGTTTATCAAAATATTAGTATTAAAACATAATATTGCTCTCTCTCTCTCTATCTCTCTCTCTCTCTCTCTCTCTCTCTCTCTCTCTCTCTCTCTCGCCACGTTTCAAAAAAAAGAGGGTGAGGTTAGGACCCCATCAACAACCCCTCCCCGGTATTCCTCCTGTGATAATTTCTCATTTCCTATCCAGGCCGCCGGTTCCCATCAATCAACACGTAATTGCACATAAATCATGCAGTGACCTATTGTGGCGTCTTTGAACATACGGTCATAATGATGCAAGCAACAGGTCCAGCACAGAGAGTCGGGACACTCCCTCTCTTTCTAATCAAAAATGCCGATTCTTTCCGAGTATATACATGTATATTAACCTTTATCAAAATAATCTGTTGGAACCCACACATACGAGAGCTTTGACCGACCCCATCCCAACCCGTTAAAAAAATATATATATATATCCCCGTCCCTTAGATTATTAAAAAATGACTTGTTCTACGCCAGCTAATATACTGGATGATTTTTCAAAAATATTTTGCGCTGCAAATTTCTTAATGCTGTGAACCCCCCCCCCCCCCCCCCCCCCCCAACAAAAAAATTACCATGTTTACAACTCGCACATTTCTTTTCAACGTTTCCACTGACACTGACGAAGCATCGTTCGGCAATTGTTAAAAGGTAAAGGTAAAGGTAGGGTTTATAGTCTCGTTCGCCTGAGCCTCACGCGACTTCTACAATTGTTATATTTTGCTCATTGTTACATTTTATAACTGTAAATGATCTGCTACAATAATCAGCAAATTAGAAGACTTACCGAGTTCTCTACAGTCATCGTTTCCTTTTTTCTGCTGTTTACAATACTTTCCTTTTTCTTTCTTTCTTTTTTTCGTTTTGGTGCTTGCCTTTTTGACGAAAGGAAAACGTTTCGAATATCACAACTCATCCTCCATTAGTGCCATGTCCAGTGCTCATTCAAATTCATTAGCTGACCATGACTTCCGGTTACCATTTCCAGCCAATCATTTCAAAGCAATTTCTTCTGAACCAAAATGTCTAAAACGGAAAGCAGCTCGGACCGATGCAGTAAGGAGGTAAGAAATTTTCTACATCTTTATGATTTAATTAAAATAATAATGACAATGGAGTATTGCGGTGATTTCTTTTTGATTGATAGAGCTTTGAATCCGGCTTAAATCCTTCACTATTGATTGTAATTGATGCTTGTGTAGGGAATATCTTTAGATTTCACGTGTGATGTTTTCTGATAAGTAAAATATTTTTCGGGATAATATTCTTTAACATTGAAAATGATATTTATAATCTATAATAGTAAGTTGTTCGATACATTCGTAGACAGACTTTTATCGTTATTGTCAGACATTTTGTTTAAAATTCAATTCATTCCCAAAGAGTGTGTATTCTTATCGTGCAACGTTCAAAACAATTGGCCAATAATTTGTAAATTAAACGAGTATTACTCGTAAGATGAAGTTTGATTGTAATTCTACCAAATCAACTTAATATACTGAGGGATCACATGAGATGTGACGTCAGCTATCACGTGATCAGTCTTTAGAACATGGAAAAAGCATCGCCAAAAGTACAATGTAAGTTGATAGGGTAGGGAAGGGAGGGCATGTGATCCCTCAGTATATTAAGTTGATTTGGTAGAATTACAATCAAACTTCATCTTACGAGTAATACTCGTTTAATTTACAAATTCTACCAAATCAACAATATACTGAGGAATCACATGAGATTTTAGAGCTAGATGCTTTTTGCATACCAATACTATATCCATAACCAAGACAGAATTTAAGAAAACATGATACAAGTAATTTTTCATATTTTTAATGTAAAACATTCCAAATTTTTAAAAACTAAGAAACAAACTGCTAATTAAAAGAATAATAAACACATCATGCAATTAAATGTCTGAATCATATTAAGCACTAAAAAGAACAGTATCTTGTTTACACAGTTTCAAGTAAACTTCTGCTGAAATTAGAACTACTGTTACTTTGTTGTGACACAATCTTGTCGTAAAACCGTGAAAATGTCTGAGCATTAGTCCAACCTGCACACTTCATAATGTCTGAAATTTGTACTCCAGCTTGTTTTGCTGCACTAGTACTGGCAGCTCGTGTTGAGTGTGGTTTAAAAACTTGAATATCCACACCCGCATTTTTCATAACAGTTTTTATCCATCTTCGAACAGTATCTCGTGATACTCCTTTGAATGGCTTCATAGTTCCAATAAAAAGTTCATCACAATTTTCATGTCTAAGAGTCTCAGAAACAAGTAAATATCTAGTCAATGTTTTTACTAAACATAGAGCATCATCACTATCAAAAGCATGTATAATTGAATCTGACAAATGAAAACCTGGTCTAGTTGTTTTCAACAAAGAACTATACACTATTCTAACATCTACATTACTAATATTTACATCTGAAACTTTCAAAAGATGAATTGTCTGAGCTCTTTGTCCTGTTAATAAAGTTAATAACATCACAGATTTTAAAGTGAGATCTTTAAATGTCAATTTTTCTAAGGGAAACATGTCTTTCAAATATTTCAAGACTACAGAAACATCCCATGTATGTACAGTTTTTGGAATAGTTGGTTTTTGATTGAAAACACCTTTCAAAAATCTCTGCACTAATGAATTTGTACCTATAGTGGTATTCATATTCAAACTAAGTAAACTTGATAAAGCAGATCTTGCTGTGTTAACCGCACTATAACTAAGTCCTTGATCTACTAATTCTTGTAAGAAATTAATAACATTGTCTACAGATGGATTAAATGAATCAATCTTGAGTTTGTTACAAAATAACAACCATCTTTTGAAATACACCCAATATTGTTTTTTCGTTGTATCTCTCCAGGAAGCACTGATTGTTTTGACAGCATTTCTTGATAACGTTGAATTTTCAAGCTGTCTCCCGACAACCTGAAACAACCCAAATACATCTTGTCCAATGGATGAGCTTTCCCTGCTTTCGTCGGCATGATGAGGGTATCCTTCCTTCGAGGTATGATGTACGATTGATCCACAATTAAAGTCAGAATTCTGGGAAACCACGACTGTGTGCTCCACAGCGGGGCTATCAATATTGCTTCGCACATGTCCTCCTCCACCTTCTGTAGCACTCTGTGAATCACACTGAAAGGTGGAAATAAATAAACGAATGAATTCCACTTAATACTAAATGCATCCACTGCTATTGCTTGTGGATCTGGTAAAAATGATACATATTGATTCACTTGATGATTCAGTCGAGACGCAAACATATCCACAATGTTTGATAAGTCAAGGTTAAATACAGTAGCAATTTGACAAAAGAGCTTTCTATTTAACATCCATTCTAAGTCATCATTAAGTTTCCTTGATAGTCTGTCTGCGTGTATGTTTTGTACTCCAGGTAGATGTACTGCACTTAGCCAAATATCCCTGTGAATACACCACTCCCAAATATTTCGTGTAAGGTCATTAAGTGCAAGTTTTCTACCTCCCATGTTGTTAATATAAGACATTGCAACAAAATTGTCAACTTGAATCTGTATATGTACATTTTTCATTGTCCTACAAAAAGATTGTATTCCAAGAAAAGCTGCTTTAAGCTCCAACAAATTAATGTGCGAGTTTTGTTCTATGTAGGACCAATGACCACCGGTCTTTTGATTGGTTTCTAGTACGATTGCACCCCAACCTGTACCTGAGCTATCAGATTGCAAGATAACGTCCGGTTCTCTACAACATACATGTTTGAAACTATCTTCGATGTTATTAATCCACCAATTCAACATTTCACGGATGTCCTTTGTGACCACAAATTTTGAATCAAAATTCCCTTTATGTTCCTTTAAGAGTCTATCTTTTTCAATTTCTAAAGGTTTGAAATACAGAGACGCATAAGTAACTCCCGGTCCCGCCGCAACCATTTTTCCTATTAGTTGTGCTAATTGTCTTATTGTTGCCTCTCTCTTTTTCATGAAATTCAAACATTCTTGTTTAAGTTCCTGTTTCTTCTCGGGTAAAAGCTTCACAATCATTTTAGTCGAGTCAAGTAAGAACCCTAAGAATGAAATTTCCTGCACTGGTTTTAAAACTGATTTTTCGGGATGAACAGTAAATCCTAAATTGTCAAGCATTGTTACTGTATTAAGAATATTATTGTTACATTCTTCATACGTTCTCCCATGTAAACATGTGTCATCAATGTAGATTACGCTGTTAAAACCATTCTGACGTAACATTGCGAAAACTGGTTTTAAAAGTTTGGTGAATACCCGTGGTGAACTTGTAAGACCCATCGGTAGGCAACGAAACTGATAGCAACAATCCTGCCACAGAAACCTCAAATATTTCCTGTGATTCCTGTCTATTAGAACTGAATAATATGCATCCTTTAAATCTACTGAAGCAAACCAACAATCTCTAGTCATCATTTGAATTGCAGATTTCAACGTGTCCATTTTGAAATGATGATATTCTATGGTTTCATTTAGATCTTTGACATTGAAAATGATACGATGTGAGCCATCTTTTTTAGGCCGTATGAAAATGTTTGAAATGTATTCATTTTCGCACCGATCCACTAATTGAATAACTTTCTTGTTAATCAGTTTTATGACTTCTTCATCAATGATAATTGTTTCTTCTTGCGAGAATCTAAGTTGTGGTTTGACAAATGTTTGTTTAGGCATATGTTCAAATTCTATCCTATAAGCAGATACAGTATTTAAAATCCATTTGTCTGATGTAATTGTTTTCCAAGCATTATAAAAGTAGTGTATTTTTCCTCCTTCAAAGTTACATGGTTTGTTTTTAAGATTGATTTCATTTGAGATACATGTACTTACAGTGTCTATGGTATCGGCCAGTTCCATACTTATTGGGGGGGTTTCTTGTCTCTCCTCCCCTTGTTCTTGCCTAAAAAAGGCTGCGGCAATGTGTGACTAGGTCTCACTGTCTTGTACGGATGTACTCTTCCAAAATTTCTTTGGTGATGCTGTGGTGCATAGCCACGCGCATTGAACCTTTGTGGTGGCCTTGATTTCTGATGATCCATATTTGTCTGAAAAGATGGAAATTCAGAATGTCTTAGTTTCCCGCTCATGCGTTTTGCCACTTCAAGCTCTTTCATTTTTTCCTCAACCTTGTCTCCTAATAAGTTTTTGGTTACAGGATTAGAGTCACTGCACAGTTGCTTGTATGGTGCTCTCAGTTTATCCTTCAAGAATTGCCGCCGTCTAAATGAAACATCTGTAAATGCAACTTGCATCAACTGAAATGCACCTTTCGCCAAATTCAGTCCTTCAACAGTTTCACTATGTGTAAGCCCTTTCTTGGCCTTTGTGCTTTGATATAATTTATCAAACAGTTGTAGAACAGGAAACATTGACTTCAGTTGATAATGTTGTATGCGTTGTAATTTTACATCAGTGTTTTGTGCATATTTGTCTAGTGTAAACCACACAACATCATTTAATTTTGGTACATAACATTGACTGCAATTTGCTGGTTTATCGTAGTCTTTAGCGAGCGCTTTCGCTTTTTCCTCATCAACTCTATCATGGAAGTTTTCCATCACCAGTTCTGCCAGTTTTTGATCAATATTCGGTCCAGTTTTATCTGCCGAGTCGTGAAAATCCTTCAGAGATTGTAAAACGTCTTCAGTATCTGCTGATTGCAAACAGTCCTCCGTTTCGTTTACCTTATCGGTTGAAACGTGTGCTATTAAATCGTCGAGCCCTGATCGATCGGAGTTTCTGGTCAGAGGAATTTCCGTAGAGGATTTGTTTATATCGCGAGTCGAGCCCGATATTTCAGGGGTCGAGACAGGTGCTTCCATTCTTGGTCTCATATTTCCTGTACCCTCGTAACACGGGGTTTCAAAACGTTTCTCGCAAAGGAAATGGGAAATCAAATCTGATTGTTGTTGCATAATTCTGTTATTATTTGCGACAAGTTCTCTCCATCCTTGTAGATCTAGGGCGGAAGCCATTGGATTCGAATTAGACGCATGCGCGATGCGATCATTAGTGTTTGCCTCATGAATATTCATTTCTTCTTCCTCTTGTCTTCTAATTTCGGCAAGGAAATCATGACGATTAACTCTTGGTAGAGTTGTGCTATCCTCTGATAGCCTATGTGAACAGTCATTCTCCAACGAGGGAGACAAGTTGGCTATTACGCCATCGACTGTGATAATTGGCGAATCCTGATCTTGACCCTCCCTGTTCTGCTTGGTCGGCCATGACACCCCGACCTTTGAACTACGATGTTCAAGTCAATCTGAAGACATCCGTTGATGTCAGGGTCGTTATTAGCCGAGATTACCGGCAAAGTTTGACAGAAACGTTTTTCAAGGAAATGAAATAATTTCCGATCCGTAACAGATAAAATGAATGTAAAAAAGAGTCCAATTTTCTAAGCATAAAATTCCATGTCCAAACTGAATAGTAGATAGCTTGTCACTGATCACGTGATAGCTGACGTCACATCTCATGTGATTCCTCAGTATATTGTTGATTTGGTAGAATGAAAGACAAACGGTGTATATCTTATATTTATTATCATCCTAACAAAATGTTCAACACTTTATATCAATTTAAAAAGTTTCTTTTTGAAAATCATCGTCTACTTTTCATCTAACTGTTTCGGAGTTTCAAGTCAAATAAATCTGTTCTATCATGAAATCGGTATTTTTATACACGTTAAGTAGCCCTTCTGTGAACGTTTATTTATGGGCGGAGATATACAAAACGTATAACGAATCCTAGTTATTACATGTACCTATATACATGTACGTTTATGTAACGGTTAAAGTAACCGCTTTATTGCTTGCTGAATATATTTACGTAACAGTTACTGCAACCGCTTTATTGCTGGCTAAAAAGACTTTTTTTCCGGATTTTTTTTTTGCAGTCAGAATCCCATTTTCGTAATATGTAATTGAAAATACTTTTTTTCATTCTTATATATTCATCTATTAATTTCATTCATTTATTTATATATGCAGAAGTTTTAGTTTAGTAAAAGGAATATTATCTATGCGTAATGCAAATAACGATGATGGAAAAAATAGTTTCACGAACGGCACGTGAAATAGATCTCCGCTTCACCCATGGGACGATAACGGAGCGTACATGCCATTATAAATCTTTAACACAAGGGTGATTTAGCAGGAATCATAAGAAACCACGATCGACAATTTACGATATATCAATGATTGATTTTCCTCGTGATCACCATAACGTGTCATCCCGTACCAAAAAAACTAACAATTTCTCATGAGAATCTCATAAGAAACTTATAAGAAATTGGTTAGATCTGTATGCAAATAGGTGAGGTTTCAAAATCTTACATGTGCAGCAAGTTAGGTCTTGTAAGAATTGTAAAAGCTAACACAATTCCACATGTGATTTTGTTTTCTCACGTTAGATTTTTCCTCTCTCATGAGATTTTGATATTTGGATCTAAAATTTGCTTCAGCTCTTAAGCAAAACTGAATTCCTCACATGAGACTCAGGTGAGGAATTAGATCTTAGATATATTTGTGCACTAACTATACTGTCCAGAGTTATAAAGTTTCAAAGTACTGTTTCCTCACCTGAGATCTCATGTGAGAAAAGGAACAACCAATTGTCACGACATGAATATCCAATCAAAGACTTGTATATTTTTCAAAGTAAATTGAATTTGGCTCCAACATTTCTAAAAGGCTGAAGAAGTTAAAAAAATTAACATGAGTATACATTTGTACTAGTTTAGAAATGATATAGGCACAACTCACATATTCAGGTTAGTCTGTTTTCCACATCTTGGATAAGTTCAAAACTAATAGCCTTAAAATTTATTTTAATTTTCTGATCTTAATTACTCTGAATGTCCTCTGTTGTTTACAAATTAGTTTGACTTGTAATTAAAATGTAAATTCTAAGTACATTTGAATTCCCTTCTATTCTGTGAGTGAAATAGCAATGTAAATTTAGTCAAGTGTTTGCATTTTTTCATCTTCAATTTAATTTATTAACACTGTAAATCATTAAATATTTTATTTATTTATAATGCCAGTGAATGCACAATATTTTAAATTTTTGAGTAAGAATTATCAAGAAAGTATGAAAAATGTTAGAATTTATACTAAATTTGTGCAGTAAGTATTATAATTCATCTTGTTGTGCCTATAAAGATTTACAAGCTAATATTCTTATTCAAATTTATATTCATGTGTATTTCTTGGCACAATGTATGTGTTACATCTGTAGTTAAACGTGAGATTTGATGATACTGTAAATAGGAAAATTTCTCACGTGAGACTCACGTGAGAAAATATTTATAGAACCTACCTTAATTCCACACGTGAGGAAAATATTCCACATGAGATTTTTGGTGAGAAAAATTTCTCACGTGAGGAATTTCACCTAATTTGCATGTTAAAATGCACATGAGAAAGCTGAGGTGAGATTCTACCCTAAATTTCTCATGAGATTTTGGTGAGGAAGATTTCGTAAGGGATGGCAAGATTGTTAAAGAAATGAACTTTACTCATAATCATAGAATACGAATGCGGAAGTTGGATGTTATAAAATGGATTCATATTTAGCAACAACAGCAACAACAAAAAATAGCCTGAGAGGGGATATCAAATATTCTTTTGTACTTTGCGAAGTGAAATAAATTGATGAAAAAATAGTTTACGATAATACAATGATACTAGGGCCAAATGAAATATATTGATGAAAACATTGAGCGAAGTTCGGTAAGATAATACGATATTTTTTTTTTTGGCAGTATCCACATAATATTACATGTATCTTTTAAACTTTGCAATAATGCATTATTCATCAGGTAGAGGTCGGACAGTGTGGGAAAGGGGGGGGGGTGTGACAAAGCCCCGTATTCCTTTCACTTAAAGTGCACAATGTCTTCTCTATCTATGATACATTCATTAGGCTCGTTTAAAAGCCTTATTTATAAATAAGGAAATTAGACACGAACATTCAAAATTCTTCACTGCAGATTAAAACAAAAGCATTATTAATTATAACCTCTTGATAGCATGTAGAAGAAGTAAGTAATTTTAAACTCGTATTCTAAATGGAATATTATCAGCATTTTAATAGTTTATATACAGAATTTGCTATATTGCTCTTTGTAACTGAAAATGCACACGTAAAAATTCTACAATGTCTGATAGCAGTACAAGTATCCGATTTCTGGTGCATTGATTGGTAAAGTGCCATTGATTGCTTATATGGGAAAAAGAGGAACCATTTTGATTTTGGGGTCAAAATTTATTCGGGAAAAGGGAATATCATTTTTTCCCAAACAGCAACTTCTGTTTTCTATACCGTAACTCATTAGTTCACTTAATTCGTCCGTCTGTCTGTCACACTTATGTAGGTTTTGCGGATTTTTTTCGCCATTGTTATAGAAATTGAAACACAACCCCGCTTTTACAGAAAATGTGTAAACTTCTTAGGTAGAAGTTATTTTGTGCTTCCGGGGGGGGGGGGGGGGGGGGGGGGGGGGGGGGGGCATACTTTATGAAAACTTTTCCCCTTGCAATTATTTCTATACAAAATAAGCACAATTATACTCAAATATATCTCTATTAGAGCAATTTTATGAAAAATGTTCTCCAGATTTTGAAGGGGGTTTTGTCTTTTGAAATATTTCACCATCTTGATCATGTTGATTAAAGAAATGAAGTACTTTGAAATTTCATTATTTTTTGGCAGATTTCACGCCTTATCGTTACAGGTCTTTTACTTTCTATCTCTATCAAAGTTTGCATGCGATTTGACAATGGTGAGAGGATGACACCTTATGATTTTCAAGGTCAGAGGAGGTCAAAGAGGAAGGTCACCCTGGACTTTTTGACACTATAGAGGCCACAGTTTACTTCTAGCCTTCATTAGACTTTTTGGAAGTAAGTTATCCATGGTTAGAGGACAACACCAAACTATTTATTTACAATGTCAAAAGTCAAGGTCACATTGGCTTTCATAGGAAAATCTTGTGGACATTCTAGAAGCCATACTTTACCTCCGATTTTCACCAAGCTTTATATGTTAGTTGCTCATTCTGAGACGACGACGACAACTACTGATGATCAAGATCAAATGTCATAGGTCAATGTCACAATGGGCTTTGATAGGAACACCTTATTGACTCTCTAGAGGTCAAAATTTACTCCGGGTTTTCATCAAACTGTGTATTGAAGCTGTTTGTTATGAAAGGACAATTGATTTTCAAGGCCAGAGATCGAAGATCAAGGTAACAATGGGGAATGTTAAAAAAACATGTTCATATTAAGATGAATAGATCAAATAAATATTGACGTCAAATGAAGTTTAAAAAGTTCCCAGCGAGGGGCTTGACAGTAAGTGTTTTAAATATTTTTCCCTGACATTGTCGCCATAGCACTTTCTATGTAGACATAACCTCAGACAGTGCATTTATTTTAGATATTGTTATATTTTCGTGCGTAAGCATTGACGGGTGCGGCTAGTCAACAGGGGATGCTTACTCCTCCCGGACACCTGGTCCCACCTCTAGCTTGCTAGAGGTCCGTCTATGCTCAATTTGGTGTTCTATTGTGAGTCCTGTTGAGATTATCGTCAGATCTTCTTTGACTTTGATGAAGGAATGCTACGCTTTGGATGACATGTGTCTTTAATAGACAGATAGCACATCATAGACGGCGGGTGCGGCTAGCCAACAGGGGATGCTTACTCCTCCCGGACACCTGGTCCCACCTCAAGCTTGCTAGAGGTCCGTCTATGCTCAATTTGGTGTTCTATTGTGAGTCCTGTTGAGATTATCGTCAGGATCTTCTTTGACTTTGATGAAGGAATGCTACGCTTTGGATGACATGTATCTTTAATAGACAGATAGCACATCATTTAGATCTTTCACTTATTTCTGGAAAAAAATATGATGAAGTACATAGTCTTACTGTCTTGTCAGAAATCGTCATACAGTTTTCCTTTTTTCTTTTGGAACAGAATCTTCCTTGCCTGGATCAATTGTACATGTACAGGAGAAAATAAATGAATTACGACAAACTTTAAGGTAAGATTCATGTACATAACACAATTTTGAGTGTAGCAGCGAAAAATTATACGGCAATGTATAATGTCATAATAGCGTGTAATAAGATGTAGGATTCAAAATATTTTCATTAGAATCAAGACCAAAGCCTATAGATTGAAAGGAATTAGATATTTCACATGTTGATTCCTCATGACCAGCGTTTCATGCCAAGACTTTTTACCTTTGAACTACATGTACTTTAAGTAATTAACCTAGGATATACATGTATTTCATGAGCTGTTAGGGATAGATTTTTGGCCGAATTGCGAAGCAAAATCAGGTCTATCAAATGGCAAAGTCCGTCTGTCTGTCGGTCGGTCCGTCGGTCGGTCGGTCTGTCTGTCTGTCTGTCCGTCAGTCCGTCAGTGCGTCAACATTTTCGTTAAAGTGTTGCGTTTAAGTCCGTCGAGAGAAAAAGGTTTGGAGGAGCAAATTGAAACATGACTTTGACCTACTTTTGAATTATAAGAGGTAGTGTTTTGATATTTCACATATAGATTCCTCATGACAAGAACTCTAATTTGATATCATGACTTTTGACCTAGTGGCCTTGATATTGTCCTTTGACCTTCTTTTAAACTATAGGAGGTAGAATTTTGAAATTTCAGTTGTAGAATCCTCATGACCAGACCTTTCATCTGATATCATGACTTTTGATCAAGTGACCTTGACATTGACCTTTGACCTACTTTACAGAAAAAAGTGTAAAATTTACAGTTAAATATGTAAAATGTACAGAAATGAGTGTCAAATTTACAGACAAAAGTGTAAAATTTACAAAAAAAAAAAGCTCAAGATTTACACATAAAAGTGTAAAATGTACTCTTTTATGTGTAAAAAATCAAATTAAAAAAGAGAATCAAAATGGCACTAATACGCTTCCGTACTGTTAGTATCTTTATATAATGAGAATAATGTTAAATATATGAGTATGCAATAACAAAACATGAATATTTTAGTAAATATTTATTGACAACCAATTTGTAACAGATGCTTTAATTTTCAACATATTATGATTAAACTATATGTTTCAGGAGAACAACAACTGGAGAGACGATTATGGAGTACAACAGTTTACTTCAAATTCTTTGAGGAGACCGTTTTAATTTTGCGAAAGTCTTCAGAATAATGGATTGAACATAGTACATTGATGAGTTCTTTGATATCTACACAATGTAAACACTGGATTTATCAATTTAAATATTACCTGGATGATTTTATCTTGTGTGAACATAACTGGAGGCAAAAAAAAAAGGAGTCAAAGTACAAACACCTGGAGTACCTAACAAGTAGGTCTAAAGAATAATGTAACAATAATACGTTTATGATGTATTCGTGATTAATGAAAGAGGCCCAAAAGTGAAGACACTTAGGACATCAGATGAGCTGAATTCACGAAATATATCAAATGGATGCCAAGAACCATTAAAAAATTCGTGTGTGTGAGGAAAATTACAATGGCAAGACATCATAATGAGGAATTGGAAACATTTCTTTAACATATTGTACAAGACACTTGCTTTGGACAGAATATAGGAAGGAGAAGGGATTTTCGACATCAGGATTAGCGATACATATCATAACTCAATGTAGGAGATTCTTTGTATTTGTTTTATAAATGTCATTATCTCCGGAAGCGTCCAAATGCCACAATTTTTTTCTCCTAATAAGGAGATACTTTCTCCTAATAAGGACTGAACTTTCATCTAATTAGAACAAACTGTCACATCATTAGGAGATACTATCAACTAATTAGGATATACTATTATCTAATGAGAATATACTATCACCTAATTAGGATTTAGCTATCATCTAATTAGGAGATACTAACACCTAATTAGGACTAAGCTATCACTAACTAGGACTAAGTTATCACCTATTTTGGATATACTATCACCTAATTAGGACTGAGCTATCTCCTAATTAAGAGATATTATCACCTTATTAGGAGATACTATCACCTTATTGGGAGATATTATCACCTTATTAGGAGATAATATCACCTAATCACATAATTAGGATGTACTATCACCCAATCAGGACTTAGCTATCACCTAATTAAGAGATACAAACACCTAATAAGGACTTAGCTATACTCTAATTAGGAGGTACTTTCACCTTATTAGGACTTAACTATCACCTAATATTGAGATACTATCACCTAATTTGGACTTAGCTATCACCTAATTAAGACTTAGCTATCACTTAATAAGGAATTATTTACCTCCTTATTAGGCGATACTATCACCTTATAAGGAGATATTATCACCTTATAAGGAGATAATATCACTTTATTAGGAGATACTCTCACCTGATTAAGAGATAATACCACCTAATTAGGAGATAATATCACCTTATTAAGACTTAGCTATCGCCAATAAGGACTAAGCTATCACCTAATTAAGACTTAGCTACCACCTTATTAGGACAAACTATCACCTAATTAGGATATATTATCACCTAATTTGGACTTAGCTATCACCTAATTTGGACTTAGCTATCACCTAATTTGGACTTAGCTATCACCTTATAAGGTGATAGCTAAGTCCTAATAAGGTGATAGCTAAGTCCTTATAGGAAAGTCCTAATTAGGTGATAGCTAAGTCTATATAAGATAATAACACCTAATTAGGACTTAGCTATCACCTAATTATATGATACTATCGCTTAACTAGGACATACTAATCACCTAATAAGGTAATAACTTAGTCCTTATTTGATGATAAGTCCTAATTAGGTGATATCTAAGTCCTAATTAGGTGATAGTATCTCCAATTTAGGTGATAGTATCTCCTAATTAGGTGATAGTTTTTCCTAATTAGGTGATAGTATCTCCAAATTAGGTGATAGTATTTCCTAATTAGGTGATAGTATCTCCTAATTAGATGATGTTATGTCTTAATTATGTGATAAGTCCTAATGAGGAGATAAAAAAATCAAAATGTGACATTAGGACACTTATGTACTTACCTACTGATCAAATATGCTAAATTACTCAAATGCGACTGAAAATGCAAATTTTAAAAAGTATGAAATGGAAGTCATTGCAAAATTTGTCTTAACAAACAGTTGTCAAGTTAGCAACCACTTGTTAGGAAAGTACTCATTGTCTTAAATATTAAGAAAGATCTTTTAACAACCAGTTGTTAAGAAAATATCGCTTGTGAGCTTCTAAACTTTAACAACTAATTGTCAAGAAGTTTACCTATCATGTAGTTCTATAGTCGAAACACATTGCTATCTTAACAACCAGTTGTTAGTGATACAAACTGAATCTCACTGTGATACATTTAAAACGAAGCTTTTAGGTACATGTACATGTGAAGCACTGAATGAAGTCTATTTTGACAACCAGTTGTTAGGAACTTTGATTCTGAAATTAATAACTGATTTTGTATGGAATCCTTTTTCTTTGTTTTTGCAGTGTAATACATGTGTGCTGAAATAAAAGATTAGAAATCTAAATCATTGATCATTTTGTTTAGATAAAGGCTGTTAACAACACACAAAGCAATTTGACCATATGGAATTGGTCAAATTAAATTGGAAGCTGTTTTTGTCTATAACTTACTACAGCGGCCCTTTACAGTGTATAATTCATCAATAGCAATGTCCGACTTGTAATCACCGCCCACTACAGCCTCAAACAGCATCTAAATAAAAGATAGGATTTTCCTTGATATTAGAGAGGTTTAGAAACCGTTACGTGTACGGGTACGTGTATGTGTAGACGCAATAACTGTGTATGACATCATTATTTATTGCGTACGGGAAATCGCTACAAGTTGTCAATAACGTGTAAATCGCGAGCTACACGTAGGTACAAACATGTAGACATTTACGTTTAAATAGCAGATGTATTTCATGAATACTTGTACCGAGAATACCTTATAAGTTTTAATTTTACATTTTATCTATATATCAGTCTCGTATATGTTTGATTATATTTATTTTACGTCATCACTAAGGACACCAGTACACGTACACGTACTTGTCATTTCTCTAAACCTCTGTTATTTTTTACGTGTAGGTGTACTTGTAGATTACACGTATGCGTACCCGTACACGTTAGCCTTCTAAACCTCTCTATTCATCAAACTAACTTGTAATAAGGCACACTGAATGAAAAATAATGAAAATTTCATTTTTCCTTTTGAGATTTCAACCATTCTGGATAAAGATTAAGATAAAGAGGAGATGTCCTTGATCCCTTTACCACAGTGATCAAAACAGAACATACACACAAGACAAGAAAAAAGGGGGGAGAGAGAGAGACAGACAGAGAGAAAGACAGAGAGAAAGAGAGAGCAAGTCATTGAAACATCTTATCTATTCTAAATTTTAGAATATTAACCAGAGTTACTTCTTGTTTGGTACATCAAGTGAGTGATCAGCAAAATCATCTAAATAACGGTACCATACCAATTTCAAGATGCCATTATGGTTTTTCATCAGATACTGATATGGGAAATAGCTCAGTATTCCGCAAAGATTCAATAAGGTATATCTTTCAAAGTCTTAGGGGACAGAACTTTCAGTCTTAGTCTTTTTAATATCATTTTTCAAGATAGTATAGGTGGAGGAAAAAAAAATAAAATCAGTAAATTTCAACATTTTATGTTTTGTGCCAGGATCACAATCTTAATTCAGCTTGTTTATCATATGATCAAAGCCTCATTAATTTTCTTAAAAAGACTTGTGCGATAAAGATAAGGTGACAATGAAAAGTAAAAACATGTAACTATCCTGCCAAATATGGATTTAGAAGAAAAAAAGATGCACGTTAAATTCATTTTATTTCTTTCCAATTGTGGTAACATTAGGGTCGGCGGGTCTGTAAAACTATGAAGTAAATTAAATTCTGTTGCTTACCTCAGTGACGTTTTGCTTTAGGTTGATTACACCTTGTTGCCATGACGATGATTGGTGACCGGTCTGGTTAAAGACCATATTTGGTGGCGCACTTGTTCTGTTGTCATTTGTATACACCTGCAAGCTCTCTATGTTACTTCCCTTCATGTGATACTTGAAGTTAAAACAACGAGCATATCCTACAAAGCAAGGTACAAGTTATTTGATTAAGAGACCTATAGAACACATTCTCAGAAATTGACCCTTCCCATTGCGGGAAAATAATGCAAAATTTTGTGACCTCACAATGCTTTTACCTCGGACAAACAAGCTTCGAACCTCGGTCAAACATCAAAATTGCATTGTGACATCATGAAATTTCTCAAATTTTTCCCATGTTCGGAAGGGTAAATTATTCCACTCGACACCATAAATCTGACAGGGGTGGGGGGTGGGGGGATGAGGGAGCAAAAATTATGAGTCCTCACTGAAAAATTCAGAGTTTCTGGTAATCTAAGAAGGGGAATTCCACTTTAATGGCTAAAATCATGTCTGTGTTGTATATGGTGGTTTTAATCACTGTTTAAAGTGACAGACAGATGGGCTTATAGACAGACAGACAGGTCTATACAAAATTCTTCAGTTTCTTATTTACATGTAATAATGTTTAAAATTAACATTGTAATGGACAGAGATAAAAATATGGTTTGTCTAGGAGTCCATCATATACATATAATTACATTAAGGCAGACCGATTATGAAATGAGCAAACAAGGAACGATACTGTGTTAGCAGTAGTATAATAAATACAATTTCTGTAAAAAATCATTCCAAGGAATGCATGTGTCACCTGTGAAACATAGCGACACTCAGGAATCACTTTTATAGGGTGTGACATCCAAGTGTGACAGACGGACAACCGACAAAGTGATCCCCAAGTCTCGCTATGCTTTGCAAATGTCTTACAAATATTGGTAAGGGAATTTTGTGAATGGATCATTTTCCAATTATTTCTAAAAAAAATTCAATTCATTTTTAATAAAATATTGAGACTTTAATGGACCATTTTGGAAATTAATTTGACAATGAAGCATGGCCTCTGTCATGCCCAATCACTTGACTTACCTGCTTGCCCTACAGGGAAGGATACGACTGCCTTATCACCTTGGACTCGGGGGTCCGATCCCTCTATATATAGATAGTACGTTCCATCTGCCGCCACTGTGGGGCCAGTATAGTCAGAGGGCGTCTCACCCTGGACAATCAGAAAATCATAATATTGTCTGTGTCAGAAGAATGAGAGCAAGTATAGTTAGAGGGTGTCCCACCCTGGTCAGTCAGAAAATCATAATATTGTCAGTGTCAGTAAAATAAGTCAGAGTGTGTCTCACCCTGGTCAGTCAGAAAATGGTAAAAGTCTGTCAGTACAATCTGGCATTAATAGTGCCATCATGAACATGGGGATAATATTGTATTACAAATATGAATAACCTACATGTTTGTCATATAGAGGTGTAATATCTCAATATACAAATACATAAAATACACATATCATATTTTAAAACAATCAATTAGCCAATGAACAAAATCCTAATCCTAGAACTCATGTCATTGAATTGATCATTACATGTCAAATCCAATTATTGAGGGATCGCAAAATGTCCTATTATCACAATTAATCATACCTGTCAACTTTTTTCAGACAAAAGAGGGTCAATGACCCTCTTTGGGAAATAAAAAGACAGTTATAGCGTGCGAAACAAAATCGCGACCTTTTGCTTGTGTCATTAATGATTATGAATAAAATTTAGTGCCCCCCCCCAAAAAAAAATACAGGTCAATAAAGTTCATTTTACTGTAAGACATGTAAAACATTTATTTAAATTGTAATACTGCATAACCAAGATATTGTAGCACATGTGTAAAATTTTAGGACTTCATTAATCAAGGCCTGAAGGTTCATAGTTGAATTTGCTAGGCTAGATAATATATTTTTATTTAGTTATTGCTATACCATGATGGAGATTTTGTGCAAACTGAACTCTACATTTCACTGCTTCAATTGTTTTAAACACTATAAAAACATTTGTTCCTTTTCGTCTGCATAAATCTTCCCATAGACAATCCCATAATAATCCATGCCCAGATTGTTGAAACAACATGAAAGTGGCTAATGCCTTCCCATATCACTAAACAAACAACCCAATTTACCTGAAGCTGCATGTGTTTTAATTGAAAAAGTCACAGCTGGAAATTTAAATCCCAAGTAATAGACAGAACCAAATCGGAATCAGGTGATTCGTGGGTCAGCAACAAAAAATCGGGTGAAAGACATGACCCGTGCCGGTGATAAAAAATCAGGTCAAAGGGTAAACAAGAGGCCCAAGGGGGCCACATCGCTCACCTGAGTTGCAGACAAAGGGTTAAAAGTCACAAAAATACTTCTACAGATCAAAGCCCTTGACAGCCATATTTGTTGACCTATCGACAAGAAAAACACAAACTTGGCAGAGGACCTTGAGTACTTGCTTGCTGCAAGGTTTCGTGAAATTCTGTGAAATGGTTGCAGAGGAGATTTCGAAAATGTGTTAGCCAATCAGAGTCCTCAGCGGCCATATTTGTTGACCGATCAGCACAAAATACACAATCTTGGTAGAGGACCTTGAGTACTTTCTTCCTGTAAAGTTTCATGAAATTCTGTGCAGTGGTTTTTTTGCAGAGAAGATGTTGAAAATGTGTTAGCCAATCAGAGCCTATGGCCGCCATATTTGTTGACCGATCGGCACGAAAAACACAAACTTGTTGGAGGACCTTGAATACTTCCTTCCTGTAAAGTTTCATGAAATTCTGTGCAGCAGTTGCAGAGGAGATGTCGAAAATGTGTCAGCCAATCAGAGCCCTCGGCAACCATATTTGTTGAACGATCGGCACGAAAAACACAAACTTGGTAGAGGACCTTGAGTACTTTCTTCCTGTAAAATTTCATGAAATTCTGTGTAGTGGTTGCAGAGAAGATGTCGAAAATGTGTCTGCCAATCAGAGCCCTTGGCAGCCATATTTGTTGAATGATCGGCACGAAAAACACAAACTTGGTAGAGGACCTTGAGTACTTCCTTCCTGTAAAGTTTCATAAAATTTTGTACAGCAGTTGCAGAGGAGATGTCGAAAATGTGTCAGGCCAATCAGAGCCCTCGGCGGCCATATTTGTTGACCGATCGGCAAGAAAAACACAAACTTGGTAGAGGACCTTGAGTACTTCCTTCCTGTAAAGTTTCATGAAATTCTGTGCAAGCGGTTGCAGAGGAGATGTCGAAAATGTATCAGCCAATCAGAGCCCTCGGCAGCCATATTTGTTGACCGATCGGCACGAAAAACACAAACTTGGTAGAGGACCTTGAGTACTTCCTTCCTGTAAAGTTTCATGAAATTCTGTAGCAGCGGTTGCAGAGGAGATGTCGAAAATGTGTCAGCCAATCAGAGCCCTCATGGCCATATTTGTTGACCGATCGGCACGAAAAACACAAACTTGGTAGAGGACCTTGAGTACTTCCTTCCTGTAAAGTTTCATGAAATTCTGCGCAGCGGTTGCAGAGGAGATGTCAAAAATGTGTCAGCCAATCAGAGCCCTCGGCGGCCATATTTGTTGAATGATCGGCACGAAAAACACAAACTTGGTAGAGGACATTGAGTACTTCCTTCCTGTAAAGTTTCATAAAATTTTGTGCAGCGGTTGCAGAGGAGATGTAAAAAATGTGTCGGCCAATCAGAGCCCTTGGCAGCCATATTTGTTGAATGATCAGCACGAAAAACACAAACTTGGTAGCGGACATTGAGTACTTGCTTCCTGTAAAGTTTCATGAAATTCTGTACAGTGGTTGGAGAGGAGATGTCGAAAGTGTGTCAGCCAATCAGAGCCTACGGCGGCCATATTTGTTGACAGATCGGCACAAAAAACACAAACTTGGTAGAGGACATTGCGTACATCCTTCCTGTAAAGTTTCATGAAATTCTGCGCAGCTGTTGCAGAGGAGATGTCGAAAATGTGTCAGCCAATCAGAGCCCTCAGCGGCCATATTTGTTGACCAATCGGCATGAAAAACACAAACTTGGTAGAGGACCTTAAGTACTTCCTTCCTGTAAAGTTTCATGAAATTCTGTGCAGTGGTTTTTTTGCAGAGAAGATGTTGAAAATAAGTTAGCCAATCAGAGCCTATGGCTGCCATATTTGTTGACCGATAGGCACGAAAAACACAAATTTGTTGGAGGACCTTGAATACTTCCTTCCTGTAAAGTTTCATGAAATTCTGTGCAGCAGTTGCAGAGGAGATGTCGAAAATGTGTCAGCCAATCAGAGCCCTCGGCAACCATATTTGTTGAATGATCGGCACGGAAAACACAAACTTGGTAGAGGACCTTGAGTACTTTCTTCCTGTAAAATTTCATGAAATTCTGTGTAGTGGTTGCAGAGAAGATGTCAAAATGTGTCTGCCAATCAGAGCCCTTGGCAGCCATATTTGTTGAATGATCGGCAAGAAAAACACAAACTTGGTAGAGGACCTTGAGTAATTCCTTCCTGTAAAGTTTCATGAAATTCTGTGCAGCGGTTGCAGAGGAGATGTGGAAAATGTGTCAGCCAATCAGAACCCTCGGCAACCATATTTGTTGAACGATCGGCACGAAAAACACAAACTTGGTAGCGGACTTTGAGTACTTCCTTCCTGTAAAGTTTCATGAAATTCTGTGCAGCAGTTGCAGAGGAGATGTCGAAAATGTGTCGGCCAATCAGAGCCCTTGGCAGCCATATTTGTTGAACGATCGGCACGAAAAACACAAACTTGGTAGAGGACCTTGAGTACTTCCTTCCTGTAAAGTTTCATGAAATTCTGTGCAACAGTTGCAGAGGAGATGTCGAAAATGTATCAGCCAATCAGAGCCCTCGGCAGCCATATTTGTTGAATGATTGGCAAGAAAAACACAAACTTGTTGGAGGACTTTGAGTACTTCCTTCCTGTAAAGTTTCATGAAATTCTGTGCAGCAGTTGCAGAGGAGATGTCGAAAATGTGTCGGCCAATCAGAGCCCTTGGCAGCCATATTTGTTGAACAATCGGCACGAAAAACACAAACTTGGTAGAGGACCTTGAGTACTTCCTTCCTGTAAAGTTTCATGAAATTCTGTGCAACAGTTGCAGAGGAGATGTCGAAAATGTATCAGCCAATCAGAGCCCTTGGCAGCCATATTTGTTGAATGATTGGCAAGAAAAACACAAACTTGGTAGAGGACCTTGAGTACTTCCTTCCTGTAAAGTTTCATAAAATTTTGTGCAGCGGTTGCAGAGGAGATGTAAAAAATGTGTCGGCCAATCAGAGCCCTTGGCAGCCATATTTGTTGAACGATCGGCAAGAAAAACACAAACTTGGTAGAGGACCTTGAGTACTTCCTTCCTGTAAAGTTTCATGAAATTCTGTGCAACAGTTGCAGAGGAGATGTCGAAAATGTATCAGCCAATCAGAGCCCTCGGCAGCCATATTTGTTGACCGATCGGCACGAAAAACACAAACTTGGTAGCGGACATTGAGTACTTCCATCCTGTAAAGTTTCATGAAATTCTGTACAGCGGTTACAGAGGAGATGTCGAAAGTGTGTCAGCCAATCAGAGCCTACAATGGCCATATTTGTTGACCGATTGGCACGAAAAACACAAACTTGGTAGATGACCTTGAGTACTTCCTTCCTGTAAAGTTTCATGAAATTCTGCGCAGCGGTTGCAGAGGAGATGTCAAAAATGTGTCAGCCAATCAGAGCCCTCGGCGGCCATATTTGTTGAATGATCGGCACGAAAAACACAAACTTGGTAGAGGACATTGAGTACTTCCTTCCTGTAAAGTTTCATGAAATTCTGTACAGTGGTTGGAGAGGAGATGTCGAAAGTGTGTCAGCCAATCAGAGCCTACGGCGGCCATATTTGTTGACAGATCGGCACAAAAAACACAAACTTGGTAGAGGACATTGCGTACATCCTTCCTGTAAAGTTTCATGAAATTCTGCGCAGCTGTTGCAGAGGAGATGTCGAAAATGTGTCAGCCAATCAGAGCCCTCAGCGGCCATATTTGTTGACCAATCGGCATGAAAAACACAAACTTGGTAGAGGACCTTAAGTACTTCCTTCCTGTAAAGTTTCATGAAATTCTGTGCAGCGGTTGCAGAGGAGATGTTGAAAATGTGTCAGCCAAACAGAGCACTCGGCGGCCATATTTGTTGTCCGATCGGCACGAAAAAACACAAACTTGGTAGAGGACCTTGAGTATTTTCTTCCTGTAAAGTTTCATGAAATTCTGTGCAGTGGTTTTTTTGCAGAGAAGATGTTGAAAATAAGTTAGCCAATCAGAGCCTACGGCTGCCATATTTGTTGACCGATCGGCACGAAAAACACAAATTTGTTGGAGGACCTTGAATACTTCCTTCCTGTAAAGTTTCATGAAATTCTGTGCAGCAGTTGCAGAGGAGATGTCGAAAATGTGTCAGCCAATCAGAGCCCTCGGCAACCATATTTGTTGAACGATCGGCACGAAAAACACAAACTTGGTAGAGGACCTTGAGTACTTTCTTCCTGTAAAATTTCATGAAATTCTGTGTAGTGGTTGCAGAGAAGATGTCAAAATGTGTCTGCCAATCAGAGCCCTTGGCAGCCATATTTGTTGAATGATCGGCAAGAAAAACACAAACTTGGTAGAGGACCTTGAGTAATTCCTTCCTGTAAAGTTTCATGAAATTCTGTGCAGCGGTTGCAGAGGAGATGTGGAAAATGTGTCAGCCAATCAGAACCCTCGGCAACCATATTTGTTGAATGATCGGCAAGAAAAACACAAACTTGGTAGAGGACCTTGAGTAATTCCTTCCTGTAAAGTTTCATGAAATTCTGTGCAGCGGTTGCAGAGGAGATGTCGAAAATCTGTCGGCCAATCAGAGCCCTTGGCAGCCATATTTGTTGAATGATTGGCAAGAAAAACACAAACTTGGTAGAGGACCTTGAGTACTTCCTTCCTGTAAAGTTTCATAAAATTTTGTGCAGCGGTTGCAGAGGAGATGTAAAAAATGTGTCGGCCAATCAGAGCCCTTGGCAGCCATATTTGTTGAATGATCGGCACGAAAAACACAAACTTGGTAGCGGACATTGAGTACTTGCTTCCTGTAAAGTTTCATGAAATTCTGTACAGCGGTTACAGAGGAGATGTCGAAAGTGTGTCAGCCAATCAGAGCCTACAGCGGCCATATTTGTTGACCGATCGGCACAAAAAACACAAACTTGGTAGAGGACATTGAGTACTTCCTTCCTGTAAAGATTCATGAAATTCTGCGCAGCGGTTGCAGAGGAGATGTCGAAAATGTGTCAGCCAATCAGAGCCCTCGGCGGCCATATTTGTTGAATGATCGGCACGAAAAACACAAACTTGGTAGAGGACATTGAGTACTTTCTTCCTGTAAAGTTTCATGAAATTCTGTACAGTGGTTGGAGAGGAGATGTCGAAAGTGTGTCAGCCAATCAGAGCCTACGGCGGCCATATTTGTTGACAGATCGGCACAAAAAACACAAACTTGGTAGAGGACATTGAGTACTTCCTTCCTGTAAAGATTCATGAAATTCTGCGCAGCGGTTGCAGAGGAGATGTCGAAAATGTGTCAGCCAATCAGAGCCCTCAGCGGCCATATTTGTTGACCAATCGGCACTGAAAACACAAACTTGGTAGAGGACCTTAGTACTTCCTTCCTGTAAAGTTTCATGAAATTCTGTGCAGCAGTTGCAGAGGAGATGTTGAAAATGTGTCAGCCAATCAGAGCACTCGGCGGCCATATTTGTTGTCCGATCGGCACGAAAAAACACAAACTTGGTAGAGGACCTTGAGTACTTTCTTCCTGTAAAGTTTCATGAAATTCTGTGCAGTGGTTTTTTTGCAGAGAAGATGTTGAAAATAGTGTAGCCAATCAGAGCCCTACGGCCGCCATATTTGTTGACCGATCAGCACGAAAAACACAAACTTTGTTGGAGGACCTTGAATACTTCCTTCCTGTAAAGTTTCATGAAATTCTGTGCAGCAGTTGCAGAGGAGATGTCGAAAATGTGTCAGCCAATCAGAGCCCTCGGCAACCATATTTGTTGAACGATCGGCACGAAAAACACAAACTTAGTAGAGGACCTTGAGTACTTTCTTCCTGTAAAATTTCATGAAATTCTGTGTAGTGGTTGCAGAGAAGATGTCAAAATGTGTCTGCCAATCAGAGCCCTTGGCAGCCGTATTTGTTGAATGATCGGCAAGAAAAACACAAACTTGGTAGAGGACCTTGAGTAATTCCTTCCTGTAAAGTTTCATGAAATTCTGTGCAGCGGTTGCAGAGGAGATGTGGAAAATGTGTCAGCCAATCAGAACCCTCGGCAACCATATTTGTTGAACGATCGGCACGAAAAACACAAACTTGGTAGCGGACCTTGAGTACTTCCTTCCTGTAAAGTTTCATGAAATTCTGTGCAGCAGTTGCAGAGGAGATGTCGAAAATGTGTCGGCCAATCAGAGCCCTTGGCAGCCATATTTGTTGAACGATCTGCACGAAAAACACAAACTTGGTAGAGGACCTTGAGTACTTCCTTCCTGTAAAGTTTCATGAAATTCTGTGCAACAGTTGCAGAGGAGATGTCGAAAGTGTGTCAGCCAATCAGAGCCTACGGCGGCCATATTTGTTGACCGATCGGCACAAAAAACACAAACTTGGTAGAGGACATTGAGTACTTCCTTCCTGTAAAGTTTCATGAAATTCTGCGCAGCGGTTGCAGAGGAGATGTCGAAAATGTGTCAGCCAATCAGAGCCCTCGGCGGCCATATTTGTTGACCAATCGGCATTAAAAACACAAACTTGGTGGAGGACCTT
The DNA here is from genome assembly GCA_033119305.1 of Pinctada imbricata. Taxonomy (NCBI): domain Eukaryota; kingdom Metazoa; phylum Mollusca; class Bivalvia; order Pterioida; family Pteriidae; genus Pinctada; species Pinctada imbricata. Next base: position 16,715,102 of record VSWD01000003.1, read on the forward strand.
AAGTACTTGCTTCCTGTAAAGTTTCATGAAATTCTGTGCAGCGGTTGCAGAGGAGATGTTGAAAATGTGTCAGCCAATCAGAGCACTCGGCGGCCATATTTGTTGTCCGATCGGCACGAAAAAACACAAACTTGGTAGAGGACCTTGAGTACTTCCTTCCTGTAAAGTTTCAAGATATTCTGTGCAGCGGTTGCAGAGGAGATGTAGAAAATGTGTCAGCCAATCAGAGCCTGTGGCGGCCATCTTGGATTATCGATTGGTTTGAAAAACACAAACTTGGTAGAGGGCATCGAGTTCTTGCTTCCTGTGAAGTTTAGAGATATTATGTGAAGCGGTTTCAGAGGAGAAGTCAAAAATGTGTCAGCCAATCAGAGCCTGTGGCAGCCATCTTGGATTTCAGATCGGCTCAAAAAACACAAAGTTGGTAGAGGGCATTGAGTACTTCCTTCCTGTAAAGTTTCATAAAATTTTGTGCAGCGGTTGCAGAGGAGATGTAAAAAATGTGTCGGCCAATCAGAGCCCTTGGCAGCCATATTTGTTGAATGATCGGCACGAAAAACACAAACTTGGTAGCCGACATTGAGTACTTGCTTCCTGTAAAGTTTCATGAAATTCTGTACAGCGGTTACAGAGGAGATGTCGAAAGTGTGTCAGCCAATCAGAGCCTACGGCGGCCATATTTGTTGACCGATCGGCACAAAAAACACAAACTTGGTAGAGGACATTGAGTACTTCCTTCCTGTAAAGTTTCATGAAATTCTGTGCAGCAGTTGCAGAGGAGATGTCGAAAATGTGTCGGCCAATCAGAGCCCTTGGCAGCCATATTTGTTGAACGATCGGCACGAAAAACACAAACTTGGTAGAGGACCTTGAGTACTTCCTTCCTGTAAAGTTTCATGAAATTTTGTGCAGCGGTTGCAGAGGAGATGTAAAAAATGTGTCGGCCAATCAGAGCCCTTGGCAGCCATATTTGTTGAATGATTGGCAAGAAAAACACAAACTTGGTAGAGGACCTTGAGTACTTCCTTCCTGTAAAGTTTCATAAAATTTTGTGCAGCGGTTGCAGAGGAGATGTAAAAAATGTGTCGGCCAATCAGAGCCCTTGGCAGCCATATTTGTTGAATGATCGGCACGAAAAACACAAACTTGGTAGCGGACATTGAGTACTTGCTTCCTGTAAAGTTTCATGAAATTCTGTACAGCGGTTGCAGAGGAGATGTCGAAAGTGTGTCAGCCAATCAGAGCCTACAGCGGCCATATTTGTTGACCGATCGGCACAAAAAACACAAACTTGGTAGAGGACATTGAGTACTTCCTTCCTGTAAAGATTCATGAAATTCTGCGCAGCGGTTGCAGAGGAGATGTCGAAAATGTGTCAGCCAATCAGAGCCCTCGGCGGCCATATTTGTTGAATGATCGGCACGAAAAACACAAACTTGGTAGAGGACATTGAGTACTTTCTTCCTGTAAAGTTTCATGAAATTCTGTACAGTGGTTGGAGAGGAGATGTCGAAAGTGTGTCAGCCAATCAGAGCCTATGGCGGCCATATTTGTTGTCCGATCAGCACGAAAAAACACAAACTTGGTAGAGGACCTTGAGTACTTTCTTCCTGTAAAGTTTCATGAAATTCTGTGCAGTGGTTTTTTTGCAGAGAAGATGTTGAAAATAAGTTAGCCAATCAGAGCCTACGGCCGCCATATTTGTTGACCGATCAGCACGAAAAACACAAATTTGTTGGAGGACCTTGAATACTTCCTTCCTGTAAAGTTTCATGAAATTCTGTGAGGCAGTTGCAGAGGAGATGTCGAAAATGTGTCAGCCAATCAGAGCCCTCGGCAACCATATTTGTTGAACGATCGGCACGAAAAACACAAACTTGGTAGAGGACCTTGAGTACTTTCTTCCTGTAAAATTTCATGAAATTCTGTGTAGTGGTTGCAGAGAAGATGTCAAAATGTGTCTGCCAATCAGAGCCCTTGGCAGCCGTATTTGTTGAATGATCGGCAAGAAAAACACAAACTTGGTAGAGGACCTTGAGTAATTCCTTCCTGTAAAGTTTCATGAAATTCTGTGCAGCGGTTGCAGAGGAGATGTGGAAAATGTGTCAGCCAATCAGAACCCTCGGCAACCATATTTGTTGAACGATCGGCACGAAAAACACAAACTTGGTAGCGGACCTTGAGTACTTCCTTCCTGTAAAGTTTCATGAAATTCTGTGCAGCAGTTGCAGAGGAGATGTCGAAAATGTGTCGGCCAATCAGAGCCCTTGGCAGCCATATTTGTTGAACGATCGGCACGAAAAACACAAACTTGGTAGAGGACCTTGAGTACTTCCTTCCTGTAAAGTTTCATGAAATTCTGTGCAACAGTTGCAGAGGAGATGTCGAAAATGTATCAGCCAATCAGAGCCCTCGGCAGCCATATTTGTTGAATGATTGGCAAGAAAAACACAAACTTGGTAGAGGACCTTGAGTACTTCCTTCCTGTAAAGTTTCATAAAATTTTGTGCAACGGTTGCAGAGGAGATGTAAAAAATGTGTCGGCCAATCAGAGCCCTTGGCAGCCATATTTGTTGAATGATCGGCACGAAAAACACAAACTTGGTAGCGGACATTGAGTACTTGCTTCCTGTAAAGTTTCATGAAATTCTGTACAGCGGTTACAGAGGAGATGTCGAAAGTGTGTCAGCCAATCAGAGCCTACGGCGGCCATATTTGTTGACCGATCGGCACAAAAAACACAAACTTGGTAGAGGACATTGAGTACTTCCTTCCTGTAAAGTTTCATGAAATTCTGCGCAGCGGTTGCAGAGGAGATGTCGAAAATGTGTCAGCCAATCAGAGCCCTCGGCGGCCATATTGTTGACCAATCGGCATTAAAAACACAAACTTGGTAGAGGACCTTAAGTACTTCCTTCCTGTAAAGTTTCATGAAATTCTGTGCAGCGGTTGCAGAGGAGATGTTGAAAATGTGTCAGCCAATCAGAGCACTCGGCGGCCATATTTGTTGTCCGATCGGCACGAAAAAACACAAACTTGGTAGAGGACCTTGAGTACTTCCTTCCTGTAAAGTTTCAAGATATTCTGTGCAGCGGTTGCAGAGGAGATGTAGAAAATGTGTCAGCCAATCAGAGCCTGTGGCGGCCATCTTGGATTATCGATTGGTTTGAAAAACACAAACTTGGTAGAGGGCATCGAGTTCTTGCTTCCTGTGAAGTTTAGAGATATTATGTGAAGCGGTTTCAGAGGAGAAGTCAAAAATGTGTCAGCCAATCAGAGCCTGTGGCAGCCATCTTGGATTTCAGATCGGCTCAAAAAACACAAAGTTGGTAGAGGGCATTGAGTACTTCCTTCCTGTAAAGTTTCATAAAATTTTGTGCAGCGGTTGCAGAGGAGATGTAAAAAATGTGTCGGCCAATCAGAGCCCTTGGCAGCCATATTTGTTGAATGATCGGCACGAAAAACACAAACTTGGTAGCCGACATTGAGTACTTGCTTCCTGTAAAGTTTCATGAAATTCTGTACAGCGGTTACAGAGGAGATGTCGAAAGTGTGTCAGCCAATCAGAGTCTACGGCGGCCATATTTGTTGACCGATCGGCACAAAAAACACAAACTTGGTAGAGGACATTGAGTACTTCCTTCCTGTAAAGTTTCATGAAATTCTGTGCAGCAGTTGCAGAGGAGATGTCGAAAATGTGTCGGCCAATCAGAGCCCTTGGCAGCCATATTTGTTGAACGATCGGCACGAAAAACACAAACTTGGTAGAGGACCTTGAGTACTTCCTTCCTGTAAAGTTTCATGAAATTCTGTGCAACAGTTGCAGAGGAGATGTCGAAAATGTATCAGCCAATCAGAGCCCTCGGTAGCCATATTTGTTGAATGATTGGCAAGAAAAACACAAACTTGGTAGAGGACCTTGAGTACTTCCTTCCTGTAAAGTTTCATAAAATTTTGTGCAACGGTTGCAGAGGAGATGTAAAAAATGTGTCGGCCAATCAGAGCCCTTGGTAGCCATATTTGTTGAATGATCGGCACGAAAAACACAAACTTGGTAGCGGACATTGAGTACTTGCTTCCTGTAAAGTTTCATGAAATTCTGTACAGCGGTTACAGAGGAGATGTCGAAAGTGTGTCAGCCAATCAGAGCCTACGGCGGCCATATTTGTTGACCGATCGGCACAAAAAACACAAACTTGGTAGAGGACATTGAGTACTTCCTTCCTGTAAAGTTTCATGAAATTCTGCGCAGCGGTTGCAGAGGAGATGTCGAAAATGTGTCAGCCAATCAGAGCCCTCGGCGGCCATATTTGTTGACCAATCGGCACAAAAAACACAAACTTGGTAGAGGACCTTAAGTACTTCCTTCCTGTAAAGTTTCATGAAATTCTGTGCAGCGGTTGCAGAGGAGATGTTGAAAATGTGTCAGCCAATCAGAGCACTCGGCGGCCATATTTGTTGTCCGATCGGCACGAAAAAACACAAACTTGGTAGAGGACCTTGAGTACTTCCTTCCTGTAAAGTTTCAAGATATTCTGTGCAGCGGTTGCAGAGGAGATGTAGAAAATGTGTCAGCCAATCAGAGCCTGTGGCGGCCATCTTGGATTATCGATTGGTTTGAAAAACACAAACTTGGTAGAGGGCATCGAGTTCTTGCTTCCTGTGAAGTTTAGAGATATTATGTGAAGCGGTTTCAGAGGAGAAGTCAAAAATGTGTCAGCCAATCAGAGCCTGTGGCAGCCATCTTGGATTATCGATTGGTTTGAAAAACACAAACTTGGTAGAGGGCATCGAGTTCTTGCTTCCTGTGAAGTTTAGAGATATTATGTGAAGCGGTTTCAGAGGAGAAGTCAAAAATGTGTCAGCCAATCAGAGCCTGTGGCAGCCATCTTGGATTTCAGATCGGCTCAAAAAACACAAAGTTGGTAGAGGGCATTGAGTACTTCCTTCCTGTAAAGTTTCATAAAATTTTGTGCAGCGGTTGCAGAGGAGATGTAAAAAATGTGTCGGCCAATCAGAGCCCTTGGCAGCCATATTTGTTGAATGATCGGCACGAAAAACACAAACTTGGTAGCCGACATTGAGTACTTGCTTCCTGTAAAGTTTCATGAAATTCTGTACAGCGGTTACAGAGGAGATGTCGAAAGTGTGTCAGCCAATCAGAGCCTACGGCGGCCATATTTGTTGACCGATCGGCACAAAAAACACAAACTTGGTAGAGGACATTGAGTACTTCCTTCCTGTAAAGTTTCATGAAATTCTGTGCAGCAGTTGCAGAGGAGATGTCGAAAATGTGTCGGCCAATCAGAGCCCTTGGCAGCCATATTTGTTGAACGATCGGCACGAAAAACACAAACTTGGTAGAGGACCTTGAGTACTTCCTTCCTGTAAAGTTTCATGAAATTTTGTGCAGCGGTTGCAGAGGAGATGTAAAAAATGTGTCGGCCAATCAGAGCCCTTGGCAGCCATATTTGTTGAATGATTGGCAAGAAAAACACAAACTTGGTAGAGGACCTTGAGTACTTCCTTCCTGTAAAGTTTCATAAAATTTTGTGCAGCGGTTTGCAGAGGAGATGTAAAAAATGTGTCGGCCAATCAGAGCCCTTGGCAGCCATATTTGTTGAATGATCGGCACGAAAAACACAAACTTGGTAGCGGACATTGAGTACTTGCTTCCTGTAAAGTTTCATGAAATTCTGTACAGCGGTTACAGAGGAGATGTCGAAAGTGTGTCAGCCAATCAGAGCCTATGGCGGCCATATTTGTTGTCCGATCGGCACGAAAAAACACAAACTTGGTAGAGGACCTTGAGTACTTCCTTCCTGTAAAGATTCATGAAATTCTGCGCAGCGGTTGCAGAGGAGATGTCGAAAATGTGTCAGCCAATCAGAGCCCTCGGCGGCCATATTTGTTGAATGATCGGCACGAAAAACACAAACTTGGTAGAGGACATTGAGTACTTTCTTCCTGTAAAGTTTCATGAAATTCTGTACAGTGGTTGGAGAGGAGATGTCGAAAGTGTGTCAGCCAATCAGAGCCTATGGCGGCCATATTTGTTGTCCGATCGGCACGAAAAAACACAAACTTGGTAGAGGACCTTGAGTACTTTCTTCCTGTAAAGTTTCATGAAATTCTGTGCAGTGGTTTTTTTGCAGAGAAGATGTTGAAAATAAGTTAGCCAATCAGAGCCTACGGCCGCCATATTTGTTGACCGATCAGCACGAAAAACACAAATTTGTTGGAGGACCTTGAATACTTCCTTCCTGTAAAGTTTCATGAAATTCTGTGCAGCAGTTGCAGAGGAGATGTCGAAAATGTGTCAGCCAATCAGAGCCCTCGGCAACCATATTTGTTGAACGATCGGCACGAAAAACACAAACTTGGTAGAGGACCTTGAGTACTTCCTTCCTGTAAAATTTCATGAAATTCTGTGTAGTGGTTGCAGAGAAGATGTCAAAATGTGTCTGCCAATCAGAGCCCTTGGCAGCCGTATTTGTTGAATGATCGGCAAGAAAAACACAAACTTGGTAGAGGACCTTGAGTAATTCCTTCCTGTAAAGTTTCATGAAATTCTGTGCAGCGGTTGCAGAGGAGATGTGGAAAATGTGTCAGCCAATCAGAACCCTCGGCAACCATATTTGTTGAACGATCGGCACGAAAAACACAAACTTGGTAGCGGACCTTGAGTACTTCCTTCCTGTAAAGTTTCATGAAATTCTGTGCAGCAGTTGCAGAGGAGATGCCGAAAATGTGTCGGCCAATCAGAGCCCTTGGCAGCCATATTTGTTGAACGATCGGCACGAAAAACACAAACTTGGTAGAGGACCTTGAGTACTTCCTTCCTGTAAAGTTTCATGAAATTCTGTGCAACAGTTGCAGAGGAGATGTCGAAAATGTATCAGCCAATCAGAGCCCTCGGCAGCCATATTTGTTGAATGATTGGCAAGAAAAACACAAACTTGTAGAGGACCTTGAGTACTTCCTTCCTGTAAAGTTTCATAAAATTTTGTGCAACGGTTGCAGAGGAGATGTAAAAAATGTGTCGGCCAATCAGAGCCCTTGGCAGCCATATTTGTTGAATGATCGGCACGAAAAACACAAACTTGGTAGCGGACATTGAGTACTTGCTTCCTGTAAAGTTTCATGAAATTCTGTACAGCGGTTACAGAGGAGATGTCGAAAGTGTGTCAGCCAATCAGAGCCTACGGCGGCCATATTTGTTGACCGATCGGCACAAAAAACACAAACTTGGTAGAGGACATTGAGTACTTCCTTCCTGTAAAGTTTCATGAAATTCTGCGCAGCGGTTGCAGAGGAGATGTCGAAAATGTGTCAGCCAATCAGAGCCCTCGGCGGCCATATTTGTTGACCAATCGGCATTAAAAACACAAACTTGGTAGAGGACCTTAAGTGCTTCCTTCCTGTAAAGTTTCATGAAATTCTGTGCAGCGGTTGCAGAGGAGATGTTGAAAATGTGTCAGCCAATCAGAGCACTCGGCGGCCATATTTGTTGTCCGATCGGCACGAAAAAACACAAACTTGGTAGAGGACCTTGAGTACTTCCTTCCTGTAAAGTTTCAAGATATTCTGTGCAGCGGTTGCAGAGGAGATGTAGAAAATGTGTCAGCCAATCAGAGCCTGTGGCGGCCATCTTGGATTATCGATTGGTTTGAAAAACACAAACTTGGTAGAGGGCATCGAGTTCTTGCTTCCTGTGAAGTTTAGAGATATTATGTGAAGCGGTTTCAGAGGAGAAGTCAAAAATGTGTCAGCCAATCAGAGCCTGTGGCAGCCATCTTGGATTTCAGATCGGCTAAAAAAACACAAAGTTGGTAGAGGGCATTGAGTACTTCCTTCCTGTAAAGTTTCATAAAATTTTGTGCAGCGGTTGCAGAGGAGATGTAAAAAATGTGTCGGCCAATCAGAGCCCTTGGCAGCCATATTTGTTGAATGATCGGCACGAAAAACACAAACTTGGTAGCCGACATTGAGTACTTGCTTCCTGTAAAGTTTCATGAAATTCTGTACAGCGGTTACAGAGGAGATGTCGAAAGTGTGTCAGCCAATCAGAGCCTACGGCGGCCATATTTGTTGACCGATCGGCACAAAAAACACAAACTTGGTAGAGGACATTGAGTACTTCCTTCCTGTAAAGTTTCATGAAATTCTGTGCAGCAGTTGCAGAGGAGATGTCGAAAATGTGTCGGCCAATCAGAGCCCTTGGCAGCCATATTTGTTGAACGATCAGCACGAAAAACACAAACTTGGTAGAGGACCTTGAGTACTTCCTTCCTGTAAAGTTTCATGAAATTCTGTGCAACAGTTGCAGAGGAGATGTCGAAAATGTATCAGCCAATCAGAGCCCTCGGCAGCCATATTTGTTGAATGATTGGCAAGAAAAACACAAACTTGGTAGAGGACCTTGAGTACTTCCTTCCTGTAAAGTTTCATAAAATTTTGTGCAACCGTTGCAGAGGAGATGTAAAAAATGTGTCGGCCAATCAGAGCCCTTGGCAGCCATATTTGTTGAATGATCGGCACGAAAAACACAAACTTGGTAGCGGACATTGAGTACTTGCTTCCTGTAAAGTTTCATGAAATTCTGTACAGCGGTTACAGAGGAGATGTCGAAAGTGTGTCAGCCAATCAGAGCCTACGGCGGCCATATTGTTGACCGATCGGCACAAAAAACACAAACTTGGTAGAGGACATTGAGTACTTCCTTCCTGTAAAGTTTCATGAAATTCTGCGCAGCGGTTGCAGAGGAGATGTCGAAAATGTGTCAGCCAATCAGAGCCCTCGGCGGCCATATTTGTTGACCAATCGGCATTAAAAACACAAACTTGGTAGAGGACCTTAAGTACTTCCTTCCTGTAAAGTTTCATGAAATTCTGTGCAGCGGTTGCAGAGGAGATGTTGAAAATGTGTCAGCCAATCAGAGCACTCGGCGGCCATATTTGTTGTCTGATCGGCACGAAAAAACACAAACTTGGTAGAGGACCTTGAGTACTTCCTTCCTGTAAAGTTTCAAGATATTCTGTGCAGCGGTTGCAGAGGAGATGTAGAAAATGTGTCAGCCAATCAGAGCCTGTGGCGGCCATCTTGGATTATCGATTGGTTTGAAAAACACAAACTTGGTAGAGGGCATCGAGTTCTTGCTTCCTGTGAAGTTTAGAGATATTATGTGAAGCGGTTTCAGAGGAGAAGTCAAAATGTGTCAGCCAATCAGAGCCTGTGGCAGCCATCTTGGATTTCAGATCGGCTCAAAAAACACAAAGTTGGTAGAGGGCATTGAGTACTTCCTTCCTGTAAAGTTTCATAAAATTTTGTGCAGCGGTTGCAGAGGAGATGTAAAAATGTGTCGGCCAATCAGAGCCCTTGGCAGCCATATTTGTTGAATGATCGGCACGAAAAACACAAACTTGGTAGCCGACATTGAATACTTGCTTCCTGTAAAGTTTCATGAAATTCTGTACAGCGGTTACAGAGGAGATGTCGAAAGTGTGTCAGCCAATCAGAGCCTACGGCGGCCATATTTGTTGACCGATCGGCACAAAAAACACAAACTTGGTAGAGGACATTGAGTACTTCCTTCCTGTAAAGTTTCATGAAATTCTGTGCAGCAGTTGCAGAGGAGATGTCGAAAATGTGTCGGCCAATCAGAGCCCTTGGCAGCCATATTTGTTGAACGATCGGCACGAAAAACACAAACTTGGTAGAGGACCTTGAGTACTTCCTTCCTGTAAAGTTTCATGAAATTCTGTGCAACAGTTGCAGAGGAGATGTCGAAAATGTATCAGCCAATCAGAGCCCTCGGCAGCCATATTTGTTGAATGATTGGCAAGAAAAACACAAACTTGGTAGAGGACCTTGAGTACTTCCTTCCTGTAAAGTTTCATAAAATTTTGTGCAACGGTTGCAGAGGAGATGTAAATAAAGCCTGTGTTTGTGAAACACGAATGCCCCCGGTGGCATCTTTGGTAGTATGAACACTATTTTCTGTTAAGTACACATATGTGAGGTCACTGGGTTAAAAGGTCAAAGGTCAAGGTCACGAGGTCAAAAAGTTTGGTATCAATGGAAAGGTCTTGTCACAAGGAATACACATGTGAAATATGAAAGCCCTATCACTTCCCATTCAAAAGTTATGCCAAATGTTAAAGTTTTTGAAAAGTAGGTCAAAGGTCAAGGTCAAGGTCATGAGGTCAAAAATGTTGGTATCAATGGAAAGGTCTTGTCACAAGGAATACACATGTGAAATATTGAAGCCCTATCACTTCCCATTCAAAAGTTATGCCCAATGTTAAAGTTTTTGAAAAGTAGGTCAAAGGTCAAGGTCAAGGTCACGAGGTCAAAAATTTTGGTATCAATGGAAAGGTCTTGTCACAAGGAATACACATTTGAAATATGAAAGCCCTAACACTTCCCATTCAAAAGTTATGCCCAATGTTAAAGTTTTTGAAAAGTAGGTCAAAGGTCAAGGTCAAGGTCACGAGGTCAAAAATTTTGGTATCAATGGAAAGATCTTGTCACAAGAAATACACATGTGAAATATGAAAGCCCTATCACTTCCCATATAAAAGTTATGCCCAATGTTAAAGTTTTTGAAAAGTAGGTCAAAGGTCAAGGTCACGAGGTCAAAAATTTTGGTATCAATGGAAAGGTCTTGTCACAAGGAATACACATGTGAAATATGAAAGCCCTATCACTTCCCATTCAAAAGTTATGCCAAATGTTAAAATTTTTGAAAAGTAGGTCAAAGGTCAAGGTCAAGGTCACGAGGTAAAAAAATTTGATATCAATGGAAAGGTCTTGTCACAAGGAATACACATGTGAAATATGAAAGCCCTATCACTTCCCATATAAAAGTTATGCCCAATGTTAAAGTTTTTGAAAAGTAGGTCAAAGGTCAAGGTCACGAGGTCAAAAATTTTGGTATCAATGGAAAGGTCTTGTCACAAGGAATACACATGTGAAATATGAAAGCCCTAACACTTCCCATTCAAAAGTTATGCCCAATGTTAAAGTTTTTGAAAAGTAGGTCAAAGGTCAAGGTCAAGGTCACGAGGTCAAAAATTTTGGTATCAATGGAAAGATCTTGTCACAAGAAATACACATGTGAAATATGAAAGCCCTATCACTTCCCATATAAAAGTTATGCCCAATGTTAAAGTTTTTGAAAAGTAGGTCAAAGGTCAAGGTCACGAGGTCAAAAATTTTGGTATCAATGGAAAGGTCTTGTCACAAGGAATACACATGTGAAATATGAAAGCCCTATCACTTCCCATTCAAAAGTTATGCCCAATGTTAAAGTTTTAGAAAAGTAGGTCAAAGGTCAAGGTCAAGGTCACGAGGTCAAAAATTTTGGTATCAATGATAAGGTCATGTCACAAGGAATACACATGTGAAATATTGAAGCCCTATCACTTCCCATTCAAAAGTTATGCCCAATGTTAAAGTTTTTGAAAAGTAGGTCAAAGGTCAAAGTCAAGGTCACGAGGTCAAAAATTTTGGTATCAATGGAAAGGTCTTGTCACAAAGAATACACATGTGAAATATGAAAGCCCTATCACTTACCATTCAAAAGTTATGCCCAATGTTAAAGTTTTTGAAAAGTAGGTCAAAGGTCAAGGTCAAGGTCACAAGGTCAAAAATTTTGGTATCAATGGAAAGGTCTTGTCACAAGGAATACACATGTGAAATATGAAAGCCCTATCACTTCCCATTCAAAAGTTATGCCCAATGTTAAAGTTTTTGAAAAGTAGGTCAAAGGTCAAGGTCAAGGTCACGAGGTCAAAAATTTTGGTATCAATGGAAAGGTCTTGTCACAAGGAATACACATGTGAAATATGAAAGCCCTATCACTTCCCATTCAAAAGTTATGTCCAATGTTAAAGTTTTTCGGACAAACAGACAAACAGACAAACAGATAAACAGACAAACAGACAAACAGACAAACAGATAAATAGACAAACAGACGGACAGGCCAAAAACTATATGCCCCCGAATCTTTGATTCCGGGGGCATAAAAATGTGTCGGCCAATCAGAGCCCTTGGCAGCCATATTTGTTGAATGATCGGCACGAAAAACACAAACTTGGTAGCGGACATTGAGTACTTGCTTCCTGTAAAGTTTCATGAAATTCTGTACAGCGGTTACAGAGGAGATGTCGAAAGTGTGTCAGCCAATCAGAGCCTACGGCGGCCATATTTGTTGACCGATCGGCACAAAAAACACAAACTTGGTAGAGGACATTGAGTACTTCCTTCCTGTAAAGTTTCATGAAATTCTGCGCAGCGGTTGCAGAGGAGATGTCGAAAATGTGTCAGCCAATCAGAGCCCTCGGCGGCCATATTTGTTGACCAATCGGCATTAAAAACACAAACTTGGTAGAGGACCTTAAGTACTTCCTTCCTGTAAAGTTTCATGAAATTCTGTGCAGCGGTTGCAGAGGAGATGTTGAAAATGTGTCAGCCAATCAGAGCACTCGGCGGCCATATTTGTTGTCCGATCGGCACGAAAAAACACAAACTTGGTAGAGGACCTTGAGTACTTCCTTCCTGTAAAGTTTCAAGATATTCTGTGCAGCGGTTGCAGAGGAGATGTAGAAAATGTGTCAGCCAATCAGAGCCTGTGGCGGCCATCTTGGATTATCGATTGGTTTGAAAAACACAAACTTGGTAGAGGGCATCGAGTTCTTGCTTCCTGTGAAGTTTAGAGATATTATGTGAAGCGGTTTCAGAGGAGAAGTCAAAAATGTGTCAGCCAATCAGAGCCTGTGGCAGCCATCTTGGATTTCAGATCGGCTCAAAAAACACAAAGTTGGTAGAGGGCATTGAGTACTTCCTTCCTGTAAAGTTTCATAAAATTTTGTGCAGCGGTTGCAGAGGAGATGTAAAAAAATGTGTCGGCCAATCAAAGCCCTTGGCAGCCATATTTGTTGAATGATCGGCACGAAAAACACAAACTTGGTAGCGGACATTGAGTACTTGCTTCCTGTAAAGTTTCATGAAATTCTGTACAGCGGTTACAGAGGAGATGTCGAAAGTGTGTCAGCCAATCAGAGCCTACGGCGGCCATATTTGTTGACCGATCGGCACAAAAAACACAAACTTGGTAGAGGACATTGAGTACTTCCTTCCTGTAAAGATTCATGAAATTCTGCGCAGCGGTTGCAGAGGAGATGTCGAAAATGTGTCAGACAATCAGAGCCCTCGACGGCCATATTTGTTGAATGATCGGCACGAAAAACACAAACTTGGTAGAGGACATTGAGTACTTTCTTCCTGTAAAGTTTCATGAAATTCTGTACATTGGTTGGAGAGGAGATGTTGAAAGTGTGTCAGCCAATCAGAGCCTACAGCGGCCATATTTGTTGACAGATCGGCACAAAAAACACAAACTTGGTAGAGGACATTGCGTACATCCTTCCTGTAAAGTTTCATGAAATTCTGCGCAGCTGTTGCAGAGGAGATGTCGAAAATGTGTCAGCCAATCAGAGCCCTCAGCGGCCATATTTGTTGACCAATCGGCATGAAAAACACAAACTTGGTAGAGGACCTTAAGTACTTCCTTCCTGTAAAGTTTCATGAAATTCTGTGCAGCGGTTGCAGAGGAGATGTTGAAAATGTGTCAGCCAATCAGAGCACTCGGCGGCCATATTTGTTGTCCGATCGGCACGAAAAAACACAAACTTGGTAGAGGACCTTGAGTACTTTCTTCCTGTAAAGTTTCATGAAATTCTGTGCAGTGGTTTTTTTGCAGAGAAGATGTTGAAAATAAGTTAGCCAATCAGAGCCTACGGCCGCCATATTTGTTGACCGATCGGCACGAAAAACACAAATTTGTTGGAGGACCTTGAATACTTCCTTCCTGTAAAGTTTCATGAAATTCTGTGCAGCAGTTGCAGAGGAGATGTCGAAAATGTGTCAGCCAATCAGAGCCCTCGGCAACCATATTTGTTGAACAATCGGCACGAAAAACACAAACTTGGTAGAGGACCTTGAGTACTTTCTTCCTGTAAAATTTCATGAAATTCTGTGTAGTGGTTGCAGAGAAGATGTCAAAATGTGTCTGCCAATCAGAGCCCTTGGCAGCCATATTTGTTGAATGATCGGCAAGAAAAACACAAACTTGGTAGAGGACCTTGAGTAATTCCTTCCTGTAAAGTTTCATGAAATTCTGTGCAGCGGTTGCAGAGGAGATGTGGAAAATGTGTCAGCCAATCAGAACCCTCGGCAACCATATTTGTTGAACGATCGGCACGAAAAACACAAACTTGGTAGCGGACCTTGAGTACTTCCTTCCTGTAAAGTTTCATGAAATTCTGTGCAGCAGTTGCAGAGGAGATGTCCAAAATGTGTCGGCCAATCAGAGCCCTTGGCAGCCATATTTGTTGAACGATCGGCACGAAAAACACAAACTTGGTAGAGGACCTTGAGTACTTCCTTCCTGTAAAGTTTCATTAAATTCTGTGCAACAGTTGCAGAGGAGATGTCGAAAATGTATCAGCCAATCAGAGCCCTTGGCAGCCATATTTGTTGAATGATTGGCAAGAAAAACACAAACTTGGTAGAGGACCTTGAGTACTTCCTTCCTGTAAAGTTTCATAAAATTTTGTGCAACGGTTGCAGAGGAGATGTAAAAAATGTGTCGGCCAATCAGAGCCCTTGGCAGCCATATTTGTTGAACGATCGGCACGAAAAACACAAACTTGGTAGCGGACATTGAGTACTTGCTTCCTGTAAAGTTTCATGAAATTCTGTACAGCGGTTACAGAGGAGATGTCGAAAGTGTGTCAGCCAATCAGAGCCTATGGCGGCCATATTTGTTGACCGATCGGCACAAAAAACACAAACTTGGTAGAGGACATTGAGTACTTCCTTCCTGTAAAGTTTCATGAAATTCTGCGCAGCGGTTGCAGAGGAGATGTCGAAAATGTGTCAGCCAATCAGAGCCCTCGGCGGCCATATTTGTTGACCAATCGGCATTAAAAACACAAACTTGGTAGAGGACCTTAAGTACTTCCTTCCTGTAAAGTTTCATGAAATTCTGTGCAGCGGTTGCAGAGGAGATGTTGAAAATGTGTCAGCCAATCAGAGCACTCGGCGGCCATATTTGTTGTCCGATCGGCACGAAAAAACACAAACTTGGTAGAGGACCTTGAGTACTTCCTTCCTGTAAAGTTTCAAGATATTCTGTGCAGCGGTTGCAGAGGAGATGTAGAAAATGTGTCAGCCAATCAGAGCCTGTGGTGGCCATCTTGGATTATCGATTGGTTTGAAAAACACAAACTTGGTAGAGGGCATCGAGTTCTTGCTTCCTGTGAAGTTTAGAGATATTATGTGAAGCGGTTTCAGAGGAGAAGTCAAATGTCAGCCAATCAGAGCCTGTGGCAGCCATCTTGGATTTCAGATCGGCTCAAAAAACACAAAGTTGGTAGAGGGCATTGAGTACTTGCTTCCTGTGAAGTTTCATGAAATTCTGTGCAGCGGTTGCAGAGGAGATGTCGAAAATGTTAAAAGTTTACGCCAGACGGACGACGACGACGACGACGGACGGACGGACGGCGCGCTATGACAATAGCTCACTTGAGCTTTGCTCAGGTGAGCTAAAAAGCGGGACTGAGCTGCCAAGATTTGATCAGGTGACAGCTATGGTCATAATTAAATGGACCTTCAAAGCTATGTATGACAGCTAGGCTATTGATTTTGACGTCACAAAGAAAATACATCAGCATGTATGATCTTACACATTCATTAATCTGGAACTTCTTTCCCCGAATAGCCCTTCATGACCAAATAATTTTAACTATGAATCTGTTTTTTAATTCACAGAGTTGAGAAATGAATACCGTGTGCCTTGTCCAATCAAAATCATCATTTGTCATCTGTGTGAATGAAGAGTTGTCGTCCTTTTCAAATGAGAAAAAAGATCCAAGACCAGTTTTTCCTGAAAGAAAAAAATTATACATTAATAATGATATCAATAGTTAAATGGTAATATCTAAAATACTACACTTGTATTCAAAACAGCCAATTACAAAATGTAGAAAAATTTGCAGACAAACATGTAAAATTAATACAGTCAGTTTTACTTGGTATACAAAGTGATTTGATTTATAACTTAATACTATATAAAGATCATTTTCATATTACCATGATGGTAGACTTGAATTTTATACACACCAAGACCCTTCATCTCAATATCTGAAGTAACTTTTTGCAAAATGTTTTACTGCGATCATGCCACCACATCAGATCTATGATGTCACAATAAGAAATAATATCTTACCAACACTTAAAATCCTGAAATACAATTGGATAATCCATACCACGTGAACGCCGTGTATATCTTAGATCCTGATACTCACATTTATATCTGTAGACGCTACTATGACGTCATGAATGCCCATTGTTTCTTGACGTCATAGTGAATATTTCACGTAAAAATTCAAATTTCAATTATAATGTTTTACTGTGCTTAACGTCCTTCATTCTAAATCTCAGCCTAAAATGAATTCAGTTTGAATAAAAAATTTTTAAGTACGATCTTTTTAATGGAGAAAACAATTTTTAAATCCAGCCACGAATAAAAAAGTTAAGAAATTTTGACGCCATTTTGATTTAGATATGAAAATGATTAAACAAGAGGCCCAAGGGGGCCACATCGCTCACCTGAGGAGACTGTATGTATGTTTTCAATCAAAGTCAAGACCTGAAGGAAATCGCTTTTAGTGAAGCTTTGAGAAGGACAAGGTGTACAAGTTATTACTTCCTGTAAAGTTCAGTGACATTCTGTGCAGTAGTTTAAGAGGATAAGTCAAAAATGTGTCATTCAAATAGAGCCTACAGAGGACATCTTGGATTTCCAATCGGCTCGAAAAACACAAACTAAGTAGAGGGCAATTAGTACTTGCGTCCTGTGAAGTTTCAAGAAATTCTGTGAAGCAGTTTTAGAGGAGAAGTTGAAAATGTGTCAGCCAATCAGAGCCTGTGGCAGCCATCTTGAATTTCCGATAGGCTCCAAAAACGCAAACTTGATAGAGGGTATGAGTACTTGCATCCTGTGAAGTTTCATGAAATTCTGCACAGCGGTTTCAGAGGAGAAGTCGAAAATTTGTCAGCCAATCAGAGCCTGTGGCGGCCATCTTGGATTTCTGATCAGCTCGAAAAACACAAACTTGGTAGAGAGCAATCAGTACTTGCTTCCTGTGAAGGTTTGTGAAATTCTATGCAGCCGTTTGAGAGGAGAAGTCGAAAATGTGTCAGTCAATCAGAGTCTGTGGCAGCCATCTTGGATTTCCGATTGGCTCGAAAAACACAAACTTAGTAGAGGGCATTGAGTACTTGCTTCCTGTGAAGTTTCATGATATTCGGTGCAGTGGTTATAGAAGAGAAGTTGAAAATGTGTCAGCCAATCAGAGCCTGTGGCAGCCATCTTGGATTTCCGATTGGCTTGAAAAACACAATTTGGTAGAGGGCATTGAGTAGTTGCTTCCCGTGAAGTTTCATGAAATTCTGTGCAGCGGTTTCAGAGGAGAAGTCGAGAATGTGTCAGCCAATTAGAGCCTGTGGCGGCCATCTTGGATTTCCAATCGGCTCCAAAAACACAAACTTGGTAGAAGGCATTGAGTACTTGCTTCCTGTGAAGTTTCATGAAATTCTGTGTAGCAGTTTCGGAGGAGAAGTCAAAAATGTGTCAGCCAATCAGAGCCTGTGGCGGCCATCTTGGATTTCCGATCGGCTCAAAAAACACAAACTTGGTAGAGGGCATTGAGTACTTGCTTCCTGTGAAGTTTCATGAAATTCTGTGACGCAGTTTCAGAAGAGAAGTCAAAAATGTGTCAGCCAATCAGAGCCTGTGGCGGCCATCTTGGATTTCCGATCGGCTTGAAAAACACAAATTTGATAGAGGGCATTGAGTACTTGCTTCCTGTGAAATTTCGTGAAATTCTGTGCAGCGGTTGCAGAAAAGATATCGAAAATGTTAAAAGTTTACGTTGGACTGACGGATGATGGACGGACGACGCGCTATGACAATAGCTCACTTGAGCTTCGCTCAGGTGAGCTAAAAACAACAATACTTGTAGGGGACCATGATTTCTTCTTTCCTACCAAGTTTAACGAAAATCTGTTCAGTGGTTCTGGAGAAGAAGTTGAATATGTATGAAAATCATCCCCCCTTCTTCTTGAGTAATCTAAGTAACCCGAGAGAGATAGTTATACAGAAGCTCAAGCAAAATAACAGACCCCCTCCCCATCCCTTCACTGTGTTATTGATAACATTGATCTGTTCTTACATTAATATTTTGAGCTGCTCTCAATATTGTAATTTCATAGTTGTATATCTAAGTCTTCACAAGATAAATTTGAAAATACTTATTCATCTTTTTAAAATAATTTAGTTTCCTTTTCCATACCTATTTAATAATTCAAATATATAACATTCAAATGAATCGATAATCCAAAAATTTAAACCTCAAAAACATAAATCTATATTAAAGAAAGACAACTCTTGCATACATGAACATGTACCAACTTATACGAAACTAAAGTTACCAGGGTACCAGAACTTGAACTTACAAGCCTTGGGTCCATGTTCACAGTAGACATATCTATTCATGATTGAAAAAATACTCATAAAAATCTGTTCAGCAGTTCTGGAGGAGAAGTTGAATATGTATGAAAATCACCCCCCCCCCCTTTCCTTTTCACATAAGAAAATAATTCATAAAAAATCAAAAATTAAAATTTCAGTATGAAATACATATCAAAGCATTAAGTAACTTAAATGTGATGAATTTGTAGTAAATGAATGTGTAAAACCATACACATATTGAGTTATTTAAAGAAATAGTGCAAAAATGTGCATTTCCGACAGAGTCCGAAAAGACGTCAAAAACGCGTCAAAAATTTGACTTCCGAGTGGAACTAAAAACAACAACACTTCTTAAGACATCTCTCTAGATCATTCTGATGCTTTCAGTTTGTCGATACGTGCTTTCGTTCTGAAGAAGAAGTTTGTCAAAGGAGGGTACCCCCTGTGACCTACTTTTGCCTCTGGTGGCGCCACCTGTTGATGGATCTGGACGAAAAACAACATCACTTGTAGGGGACCATGAGTACTTCATTCCTACCAAGTTTCATGAAAATCTTTTCAGTGGTTCTGGAGAAGAAGACGAAAATGTTGAAAAGTTTACGACGGACGACGGACGACGACGGACGCCACACTATGACAATAGCTCACTTTGAGCCTATGGCTCAGGTGAGCTAAAAATATTCCTTAAAAATCCAAAAGTGGATATCTTGACAAAATTCTTTCACTTGTAGGGTACCATGCATGAGTACCTCATACCTACAAATTGTCATGACAATCTGAAGAGTGGTTATAGAAAAGAAGCAGAAAATGTATGAAAATCACCCCCCCCCCCCCCTTCCTTTTTACATAAGAAAAAAATTCATAAAAAATCAAAAAAATAAAATTTAAGCATAAAATACATATCAAAGCATTAAGTAAGTTAAATATGATAAATATGTAGTAAATGAGTGTGTAAAATCATACACTTATTGAGTTATTTAAAGAAATAGTGCAAAAATGTGCATTTCTGACTAAGTCCGAAAAGACGTCAAAAACGCGTCAAAAATTTGACTTCGAAGTGGAACCAAAAATAACAACACTTCTTAAGACATCTCTCTAGATCATCCTGATGCTTTCGGTTTGTCGATACATGCTTCGGTTCTGAAGAAGAAGTTTGTCAAAGGAGGGTACCCCCCGTGACCTACTTTTGGCTGTGGTGGCGCCACCTGTTGACAGATCCGGACGAAAAACAACAACACTTGTAGGGGACCATGAGTACTTCATACCTACCAAGTTTCATCAAAATCCCTTCAGCCGTTCTGGAGAAGAAGTCGAAAATGTGAAAAGTTTACGACGGACGACGGACGACGGACGCCGGACGACGGACGGACGGACGCCGGACGGTGCGCTATGACAATAGCTCACTTGAGCTTCGCTCAGGTGAGCTAAAAATCATACAGTTGGTAAGATATATACATGTACATTACATAGTGTGTGGTTTACCTGATATAGGATATATGGGGTTAGTAAATTTCATATAGGACGAGAACAAATCTAGAGTCCAATATGAAATTTACTAACCCCATATTTCCTATATCAGGTAAAGTACACACTATGTAACTTATAATGTTCGCTCAAGAGTTAACATTGTGATATCACATATTAGCATGTCTATCATACAAGTCTAGTAGTAATATAAGAATATTACAAACAGTCTTTTACCGGAGCAATTGACAAGTCTACTGTAGATGCCATCCAAACATACACATCCAGCTTGTGTACACATAGCGTACTCTCTGTCACAGGAATTATCAGTTCTACAGTAACATCCCGTGCCTTCATACCCTGCCTTACATTTACACTCCCCTGTGGTCTGGTTACATGAGAGGGAACCTGCTCTGTTACACTCACAGTTCTGGTTACATCCTGTACCGTATTTCCACGGAGGGCACTCTGTAATAATATTTATGACAAATTAGATATGCAATATACCATATAATAATATAACATCATAACTGACTGAAAGATTAAAATTCTACTGGCCAATGGTATAGCTTTTTTCTACTAGCCAACGGTATGGCTTTTTTCTACTAGCCAATGGTATAGCTTTCTTCTACTAGCCAACGGTATGGCTAATGTTTCTACTAGCCAATGGTATGGCTTGTTTCTACTTAGTCAATGGTATGGTTTGTTTCTACTGGCCAATGGTATAGCTTGTTTCTACTAGCCAATGGTATGGCTTGTTTCAACTTAGTCAATGGTATGGCTTGTTTCTACTCGCCAATTGTAAAGCTTGTTTCTACTAGCCAGACATAACTTCTGGTAGGTCAAGTCATTTGACTAGTGATTTTTCATGAAGACTGTTACTTAACATGCAAAATCTTATACTACTGATAATGGCTGAACACGAAAATTCCCTCTTGAAATCTAATAATTAGACAATGTCATTCATTTCAAAAACAAATTTGAAACCATGGTAACTGAAGATTTTCTTCCCTTTATTTTTTTTCTTTTCTGAATGCATCTTTATCTAAATTTTTCAAATTCAAGGAATCTCCATTTTTTGAACAGAAAAAGCATTCATTGTGGGTATTAAAATTGACTGTACCATTGGATTTAAGGGACCAAGATTAAAACAGATTGTGATCAATGTGGGGAAAATGGAGTGTTTAAATGGGGAATTGAAAAACTCTTATTTCAGAAATTGAACTCAAAAATGTCCATATCCACTGAAAGATTTCCATCCAAGGAAGGCATAGGGGCATAAAATAGACCATTTTCATATTACCGATAGACTTGCATTTAAGACACTCCAAGAACCGACATGACAACTTTTGATGTTATTCATATATTATGATGTCAATGATCTGTTTCGACGTCACAATCAAAAGTCACTTCAAATGTTATCATGTCAGGTCTTGGCCTGTATAAAATTCAAGTCTTTCCTGGGGTAATATGAAAATCTTCTATAATATATTTCCTTTAACATGTACGTATACTCACTACACTGTCCTGCTACAACAACCATGTCATCTATGGCAATATCTGACTTGAATTCATCACCAACTATACCCTCTAACAAAATCTGTAAAACACAATTTTTTTTATTTTTGTCTAAATACTCTACCGACTACGTTTGGGAGAAAAGGCGGTGTATTTGCCGCATTAAAAAATATTTGATCAAATTGCCTGAAAAAGTAACAGATAATACACATGAAAAGATGGTACTTAAAACAAACAGACCACATGCAGTCAACAATTAAAGAACAGGAAAGTCACCTGTCACAGTTTGACCCTGTGTGCAACCCAGACCTTAAATGCATATGATACCATACAGACAGCTGGATTTCATACAGCTATCCTTACCGGGTATGAGCAATTTAGTGGGTATCATGCATATGTTTTACAAAAACTGACAGGCTATTGGCGAATCCTCCGACAAAAATTAAGTTTTACGATGCGTCAGTCCATAGGTATAACAGATATTTCTGATAGGGGATTTGCAAATATCATGTTAAATTTTGTGAAACATCAATATGGTTACCCTATTTGAATGTTTTGGTCAGTAATGAGCTATAGAAAATGCTTTTCACAACGTGGTTATAGGAATGTATAACATTATAGCAAAGCTGCAGTAATACAGAATCCCTATGAAGTTTTTTTAATTACTCAACCAATCAGATTGTGCGTTACAAACAGAGCATGCAGAGTGCATTAGAATTTTGCTTCCAAGATAAGATTATGTGTAAATATGAAATAAAATCAATTCTTTTTACCGTTTGTCCAGACATATCTGCTATACTGACTGTTGCAGGCTTCCATTCATTCCCTTGATTATTGCTAACGGTGAAAATCTTAGTTCTTCCCGAATAATTATTTTGCTCTTTGTATATGTTTAATGTTCCCATGTCACTTCCATACATGTGATAGTAGAGACTGAGGCAGCCTGGTCCAGCTAAAACCAAGTAAATATGAAAATCAGATAATTATGTATTATAATGTTATACTATTATTCTCATCAAAATATATCAAGTTGTTATCGCCAAAGACTGTTCCAAATGAGTTACATGTATATTTCAAGTTTGCACAAGTAAGATATTGTGATAGAGATTCGTGCGTCACTCTCGTAATCCGTCTGTCATGAACATGTGTGTTGCATATCTAACAATTAACATGGAGCATGATGGTAACCTTGACGTCAATTTCTTACCAACATTTGAAAGTTGAAAGTAGACGATAGCGTTTTGGCCCTTGCACACTTTTTTGTTTTGGAAAGATGAATTATTCTAACGCACATTTAGCTCGCAAGGGTATGGCACAAATGAGATATTGTTATAGAGATTTGTCCGTCACTCTCGTCATCCGTCCATCATAAACATGTGTTTTGCATATCTAACATTTAATATGGAGCATGCTGGTGACCTTGATGTCAATTTCTTACCAACATTTGGAAGTTGAAAGTAGACAATGGCGTTCTGGCCCTCTGTTCTAGGATCTGAGGCTTCTATATACAGATAGTGAGTCCCCACATAAGCACTTCCTGGTCCAGTGTCATCCGATTTCGTTTTTCCCTGAAGATTATGTTGTAGTGGTAAATAAAACAAATACGCTAACTACACAATTTTCAAGTATCGTTAATTATTTACAATGTACTTATCACCACTGGCTAAAAATAAAGTATTTGTACAGTCCCTTAAAATCAAATTCTTTGCAAAATAAAAGCTTGAATGACAAAAATGAAATGAATAAAAAAAAAGTTATCATGGGTAACTCTATAATTTCTCTGTAATCCTGGTTTTATGTGGCACATTATCTTAAGTGCTCTACACGAAAGTAGGCTTTATAGATCTGCACATTAAAATCAAAATCTACTGCTTGATACAATAAAAAGAATACTTGTAAAATCTAAAGTCTGTTCAATAAATAAGACTGAAGTTAAGATCAAATGGTTTATATACATATTATTTTTTCTTTCAATATCAAACATCTTCAATTTGAAGACGTTTACATCTACATGTATAGTCAAAGACCAAGTTTTTATTATTGAATCAGTACAGACTAATCATACTCACCTTATTAACTGTCCAATCAAAATTATCTCCTGTACTCTGTGACATGTTACATAGTCTATTACCAGTTTCAAACGAGCAGTAGAAAAGTACATTCTCATTGTGGTATCTCTGATCTACAAGACAAGAAGTCTAAGAAGGTCAAATCCTAACACAGGAGCTCAACGCCAACAACCCTCAATGACATCTGCCTCTCAAAGTTCGAGGAGTATGCCATTGTAAGTCACTGGTGTCAAGCTCCTGTGAATCTTTCAAAAAGAGAATTAGCATTTAAGAGGACCTTGAACATCAAATCCCCTTTAAATTTTGTGAAATTCAACATAATTATGCTGACCATACTCTGGAGAGAAAATTTCCATATTCTGTCCACAAGTGATCTATTATCTGATTTATTAAATGATCAGGAATTATTGCCGATTTTGCTTATTTCTGATTGGTGGAGATGCTGTTTGATAGAGTGTACCTCAGAGTGAGTTGACCGCTAATGCTCCAAAGCGGTCTATTCGGGATTAGCGTGTGCGTTACCAGCGCGTGCGTGCATTTTTGTAGTGTTAGATCTTTGACTTCGCTAATCATTACAATGCAAATGTTAATAAAATCCTGATATTTTAATTTAATAAAGCATTTATTGACTTTTGATTTCGGTCTACTCGTGACTATACAGACCTGGATGGCCTCGGTCAACCAATACCTGACTAGGTCTGTATAGTCACGAGTAGACCTCATCGAAAGTCAATAATTGTATAAAATATAACAATTTATCACATGATACACCCGTTATGCAGTTTCATACAGCCATTTCATAAATATATGATATGATAACACGTTACATATCGCTCTGCTTCAATGCGATTGGTCAAGGTTGGAACCTCATCACATAAACCTTGACAAATGTGACCTTTCAAATATCGGTCAACTGTTAAATCCAGACCCAGAGTCAATATCAATGATTAAAATTGTTGTTGTTAAATAATTCTTGCATTAAAATACTATTCAAAATTGAAATACTTTTTTCTTACGCACAGAATATCGAATACGATGGGGACACTACTTCTCATGGCGTAGCAGACGACCATAGAACACGGCGTGGTTCGCCTCTATAGTTCTCGGAAACGTTGATTTCACGTTAGAAATACACATTTTTAGGCAATATCATGTGATAAAAAGAATCTCAAATGAATTTTCATTTCATACGATGTATTATGAAACTCGTTGTGCGTTTTATATCCCCTCGCCAAGGCTCGGGGATATGAAACACACAACTCGTTTCATAATACATCGTATGAAATGAAAATTCATTTGAGATCCTATATGTATGTAAAATAAGGTTCATATCAATTTGGTAGAGAACTGAAAAATAACAGTTTTTCTTGAACTTTAAGGCAAAACTGTTACACTCAATTCAGTACACATTTGCTAATATTGTAATAATCATCTTTTATTTTTCATTTGTACATTAAATTTATTGAAAATATGTGCAGTAATTAAAAAGTCCAACAAAGAGTCCTGCAACAAACTATCAGTTTAATTTATCCCATTAAGTTTGTTACATACATGTAAAGTTCTAGTTTTGTAACTCTATTCTCTCGCTAGTATATCTACAAAATATGCACTTACAAAACAAAATGCTTAAATTAAAATGTGGAATGCCGGATTTCTGATGGGTTTTGACAATTTCCTTTGGAATTTTGGAAAACTTCAGGCTGATGATGAGTTATAGAAAAACAACCAAAATTATTGAAAATGTGTGTTTTCTCAGACTTTTAGTAAACACCCCACTTACCTGTACAGTTTACTAATCTGGAGTAAGTTCCCTCGATACATCGACATTCGTTATTCACACACTGAGTAAAGTCACGATCACAAGTGTTTGAGGACGTACAGTCACATGCTGCTCCTATCCAGCCAGCTTTACATACACATGTTCCCGTCACGGTATCACAGCTCTCAGAATTTGTCCTGTCACAGATACAGCTTGACGAACAGCCGGCTCCGTACGTCCACTTAGGGCAGACTTGAAGAATAAAAAAAGTTCTTCAGAACTACAGTACTGTAATTGGTAGTTTCGGTTTAAATATCGTAGTAAATGCTTACTAATAGATTGCATAGCAAAACATAGAAAATTTCAAGTTTTTAAACAACTTTTTCAATTAATAGACTCAATTGCAAAACAATGTAAAAAAAATTAAATGTGGGAGAAATTCCACTCGTTAAAATTTTTTCAGTGAAAAAAAAGAAAAATTTAAGTAAATAAATTAAAATTCTATACTATACAATTAACGGTACATAACCAGACAAGGTTTAAATGCAATGCCTGACATTGATCCTCTTATGAAATTATTTTTAAACCCATCAAATAACACTCCTCATGAAGGTGACGCAAAGTTTCTGAATCATTCAGCAAAAATGAATATTGACCATATCAAATATAATTTACAAAATTATTGTTCTTTATAATTTATATACATGTATAAGTGTAGCTCCACATAAGAATCAGGCAGGGGTGATACATCAAATTATTTGCAAAACTTTTTATTTCTATTTTGAGATATACCGGTTTATGCGGCACAAATCAACATATGAAATTCATTTCTCAAGGTAGCGATGGTGAAGCGAGATATTTAACTTCATAATTTATAAAGTATTATCAAAGGAAAATATGGCAGGAAAATTTCTCTATACATTTCAACCAAAGGAGTAGGGCCACGAGACCCCTAAATCGGCCTTCGATTTTTCTCTAGAAATAATTTTCAGGAGAAATACTTGATATCTCTCACGAAAATACGCAAATAAAGCCTACGCTCACGCAGCAAGATACGCCCGTTGGGATTTTTTTCACAACACCAAAATATCTAAGTCCCATATCTCCCTAAGTAAGGACAAATCGGATGAACCTTAAAATCGAAAGGCGGCTTCCTCTTCAAAGTCTGATCACAATGAACAAATATCATGAAAATCTGTTGACACATATTCAAGTTATTGCGTTCCATGCACCTATATTTTGCCCTTAGCTTAACATGTATGTGCATATAACCCCCCCCCCCCCATTACACATAATTTCTGGATTATGTGACAAAAAATTGAAGAACCCGTTATATATGTGAAAGAACATCCTTTCTACTTGAAGTATACAAAATTTCAAAACATTTTGACCAGAAATAGATTTTTAAAGAATTTTTAACTATTTTAGTATATTTTCATTGTATTTAAAATATCTAAGTCCCATAACTCCGTAACGACAAATCGGATGAACCTGAAAATCGAAAGGCCGCTTCTTCTTTAAAGTCTGATCACAATGTACCAATATCCTGTAAATCCATTGACGCATATTCATGTTATTGATTTCCATGCGCCTATATTTTGCCCTTAGCTTAACATGTATGAGCATATAACCCCCCCCTCCCATTATCTCCCAATATCTCGGTTATGCGACCAAAAAATTAAAAACCCGTTACATATGTCAAAGAGCATCCTTTCTACCTTAAGTATACAAAATTTCAAATCATTTCAACTAGAAATAGATTTTTAAATAATTTTTAACTATTTTAGTATATTTTCACTGTATTTTAAAATATCTAAGTCCCATAACTCTGTAACGACAAATCGAATGAACCTGAAAATCGAAAGGCGGCTTCGTCTCCACAGTCCAATCAAAATGTATGAATATCATGAAAATCTGTTGACGCATATCAAAGTTATTGCGTTCCATGCGCCTATAGTTTGCCCTTATCTTAAAGGAGACCGGAATTATGGCGTTTTTTCGATTTTTTTCCAAAGAAAATGACAATTAACTGATCAAAGTATGATTAAGTGTCTTTTTCTTCACGTGTTTAACACTGTATTTTTCCATAATTTTCGAAAAAATTTGCAATAAGCACGAGTGATATGCCCCTAGTGAAATCAAAAGATTTCATTGGACTGATATGTGACGTATATGAATTTTCGATAATTGGTTTTATGAATGAGTTACGTATTAAAATTGTGATTTACTCAAGGTAGACTTGCTTGGATAAGCGAAATGTGTAGTATACAATTACTCATGCATACAACTGTCATTTTTATATACGAACAGTAAATCGGACATTTTTAGAAAATAACATGCTTTAACCTTCATATTTAGATAATTCTTATATTGCAAACGCAAATCCCTGCTTCATATGTATCGACTTATTTTTTGACAAACAAAAAAGTATATAATTAATCTTTAAGGAGTAATTAACCAACTGCATGCTTGTTTGTTTACATTTTTGCCTTCGGTTTATATGACGTCGATCACGGATAGTTGCGAAGATCACCGAGGTCGATGTGAAATAACTGAGCCTTTTCCCATCTATTTTATGCTGAATCTGATCGATTTCTTTAAAGAGAAAAATAGTTTTTGATTCAAAATAATGAATGTATTTGAAAAAATGAAAACTGAAAAAGCATATTTCCCTTCCACTTTAACATGTATATGCATATAACACCCCCCCCCCCTTCCAATTACACACAATATCTCGGTTATGCGACAAAAAAATTAAAAACATGTTACACATGTCAAAGAACATCCTTTCTACTTGAAGTATACAAAATTTCAAAACATTTCGACCAGAAATAGATTTTTAAATAATTTTTAAATATTTTAGTATATTTTCACTGTATTTTAAAAATGATTTTGACGTTATTGACAAAAAATGACGAAAATTGCTGGTAATTTGGTCTTTTGTGGAAGAATTCAATGTGGCCGCATGCGTCAACTGAGATAAAACATTTATGACAAAAGGATATACTGATAATCTTTCACATATAAATTTTTCATCTTAGTTAATGCATGCGGCCATTGCTAATTTAATAGAAATAAATAGTTTTTGCATCAATTTCGCGGAATATGACCTATTTCGGTGATTTCAAAGGGGTAAAAGCCATTGATAAACGAAATCTTTACAAAAGATAGATTCGTGATTCAGTAGAGAACGTTTCAAAATGTCAAATCACAGCTAAAAATTAAATTCTATGAAGTACAATGTTCAAAATTAGGGCCAATATCGGGCTTCGTGGCTCTACCCCTTTAGTGCCCTTATAACTTTTTTCACCATCCATTAAATAGAAAATTCCTTCAGGACATATGTTTGGGGGTTGACCTGAGCACATTTTGAAAGGTTTTGCAAAAATGTGAAGGTATTTCACCTGCCTGATTCTTACGCAGACCTATACTTAATACAATGTACATATACAATGTATTTCACTTACCACATTCCCCTGCTGTCAGAGCAAGTTCATCAAAGGCGATGTCTGACTTGTAGTCTGAGCCTACCCTTCCATTTATGTAAATCTGAAAGCAGAAATAAACAGCCCTAAGAACACTGCCATGTTGTAAAACTTTTTTATCTCCTCGCATCAGAGATTTCCAATAACCCTTTCATAAAACTGTAACTCAAGAGAGATAGTTCCAAAAATTTTATCAAAATGTATCAGCTTGTAAGGAGTGACCTTAATTTACAGTAAACAAATCATTTGATGTGATAATCTGATATACATAGATTGGTAATAATCACTATTATAATAATAATTCTATTTTTTTCATCATTGCTAATCTATCTTCATTATCATCTATTATATTTATATTGAAACTTGAAAAATTAAATTTTACAGATTAAAGTTCTATTCACAATGCGACCTGTACACATGTATATTCCTGTATGTCCCTTCCGCTGGGCTTAAACACGTTAGTGTCGTAGCCGCTTGTACCTTTTTTGTGCAATGAAAATCAGGAGAATTTGTAATACAATGCAACAGTAATTGTAACATGAAGGCTCACCATTTGATAAGACGGGTCTACGTTGATGGAGTTTACAAGTACATTAAGTAACAGTAATGTAACAGTAATGTAACAATAATTGTAACAGCAACATGAAGGCTCACCATTTGATAAGATGGGTCTATGTTGATGGAGTTTACAACATTAAATAACAGTAATGTAACAGTAATTGTAACAGAAACATGAAGGCTTACCATTTGATAAGATGGGTCTATGTTGATGGAGTTTCTCTTCCATTCCTGACCTTGATCTCCCGTGATCTGCCACAGTACCTCTGTACCCACGCTAGATTTATAACCCTGTATCTTAAAGGTGGACATGTCCTCCCCGTACATATGGTAGTACATACCCAAACATGACTGTGTGGCTGAAACGGAAATAAATATTCATTGTTGCTTGAATTTTATTGGACTTGGGCTCACCTGAGGCAGCGGACCCTGTCCTTTATCCACCAGCAGACTCCCATGTAGGTGCAGATATCATATATAAAGTCGGTAAACTCTGTACGGTGTCTCGCCTAGCATACAAAGCAGGCCGCTCATACTGCAATGCCACGGTAACATTTTACCCTGTACTTGTCACCGTGGCGTTGCGGTATGAGCGGCAATCTTTGTATGCTAGGCTAAGCCGCCCTACGGAGTTTACCAGAAAATAAATAGTTTGTAGCTTGTCTTTGTTCTGTTAGTTGTCCATCACACTTTTTTTCAGTTTATGATTCAAATGTATAGAAATATAGTATATGTATCACACACTCCTAAATTATCTATTATACAGAATAGTAATTATAAGACGATCTTCACATTAATGTAGCAGACTTGAATTTTAGACACTCCAAGACCCGACATCACATTTACATTATTTCTTACTGTGACGTCGAAACACATTTGTGACATCATAATGAAAAATAACGTCAAAAGTTGTGATGTCGGGTCTTGGGAATGTCTAAAATGCAAGTCTAGGGGTTAATATGAAAATGGTCTATTAAGTTATTCATTGAACAATTGGGTCTTTTTACATGATAGCATTTAAATAGACTACATTATATCATAACTTTTATTCCCGATCAGATGTTTTTTAACAACATAAACTATTCTGAAAGGTGGTGAATGCAAATACTCTCCGGGCTTAAAAATGAATCATTCAACTGAAGATTTCTCAAGAAATTTATAACAAAATTCAATACAGAGTATGGGAAAGACAGCAACTTAAAAGATGTAAATGAACATGAGTTAAATCAAGACTTACTTATTCCTGATACATTAAGTTTAAGTAAGGCCTCCTCTCCACTTGACTGGCTTGTAGCCTCTATGTACATGTACCGTTCACCATCTTTAGCCTTCCGTGGCCCAGTGTCGTCCGAGGGTGTAGCCCCCTTTTAATTTCAAATAGATTTAGCAGTCATGTTGTAGTCAAATGATAATATCGAGGAAAATAAAATTGAGGCATACTTTTTATGCATACATGTAAATAAAATTTTGTTAATAAACAGGTTATCTCAATTATTGTGCATTTAGGTATTTTAGTGCAACAAAATTTGAGTGGAAACAGGGCAAAAATGGGCATATTGAAATAATAGCTTAATTACTTGATCATTAATTAACACACTTGAAGACTATTTTCCATTAGAAGAATTTTTACTTTAATTTTTTATCATATTCATCATTATCTAATACTAACGCATTATGTTAAAGCTTTTACACATTTTGTAATTCAAACAGCTTTATATATGATAATTGTGTGTGTGCAGTTTTTTTTTTCATGTTCTTTTTTTGGTTGATAATTATACATATGCACGTATTGGTGAATTCATTGTAAGATATGCCGTTGTTTTACGTATTTAGTGAAGTTGAGTCGAGAACAACATATTAGTGCCATATGTGCGTACTATGACATCATATGATTGATATCAATATACATAGTGTAATTTGAACTGAACTCAAGTCAAGTATTTTGATGAACTTTAACAGAGAAAAAAAAAACAAAAATGATGTAATCCAGCGAAAAGGACTCCACCTTGAAGAAGGGCTAAACATTAGGACCAAGCAATTTAATGACTGTTGTTATGATTTGATTCCCTAATTTTGGAATAAAAAAACAGAATGTTAAAACTTTTAGCTGGTTGACATACATGTAGTTTTTATCACAAAGAGTACATAAGAGCAAGAGCTATAAAAATCTTAAACCAAATATAAGAATTTGTCCACAAATCTTAAAATGCAGTATGTGTATTTCAATGAGACTTCTGAAAAAATAATGACTAATCTTTATGAGTAAATACATGTGACTAAGCTACATAGTACCTTCTGAAGCGTCCAATCAAAATCATCATTACCGTCCTGTATCAACGGACAGTTACCAGTCTCAAACGAGCAGAAAGCTAGTACAGATGTTAAATCTGAAATATGAAAAATGAAGAACTGATGCATTTCAAATAAAACACCGCTAAAGACGGTATGGCCGGATTGCAAAGAAAGTTTTTGTCACTAACTGGGTCAAGGTCAATAGGTCAAATAATACAGCATAAATTGAAAGGTTTTGTCAGAGGAAACCTATAAATAAAGTTTCTACTACATACAGTTCCATAGATTTTGCTTAAACCAGGAACTTTAACCAAAATCCTTAACTAAGTCAAAGTCCAAGGTCAAGGTCACTAGGTCAAATGTTACGGCATAAATTGAAAGGTCTTGTCATGGGCGAGCTTCATGTATAATATTAAGTTTCTACTACATACAGTACCATAGATTTTGCTTAAACCAAGAACTTTAACCAAAATCTTTGAGTAGGTCAAAGTTCAAGGTCAAGGTCATTAGGTCAAATGTTACTGCATAAATTGAAAGGTCTTGTGATGGGCAAGCTTCATGTTTAATATAAAGTTTCTACTGCATATAGTTACTTAGATTTTGCCTAAACCAGAAGCTTTAACCAAAACCTTTAACTAGGTCAAAGTCCAAGGTCAAGGTCACTAGTTCAAATGTTACAGCATAAATTGAAAGGTCTTGTGATGGGCAAGCTTCATGTATAATATAAAGTTTCTACTGCATATAGTTCCTTAGATTTTGCCTCAACCAGAAACTTTAACCAAAATGTTGACGGCAGAAGGACAGACGGACGGACGGACATCGTCAATCAATAGGCCGGAATTGCTTTGCAATCCGGCCAAACATAATTCATTTACATACAGTCTAACCTGTAGAAGCGGTCACCTTTGTTAAACAGTCACCTCCTCTTAACGGTCACTCTGAATCCCTCCTGACCGTTTTTACTATGATATTGTACCCTAATAAGCAGTCACCTCAGTAACGCGGTCAGCGGTCACCCCTTTCACTGCCCAAGTCGCCGATTCGACTCCAATTAAGCGGTCGATGGCTTGGACTTCAAAATTCAACAGTACTGTCCTCCGTAATTGCCCCAAATTACTTGTACAAACATTTCGTCCAAGGCCTACAGCGGTAATTGATTGAACTGTTTGTATGTAATCGGGTACTTAATAACTCGTCATCAGGTATGAAACTATCACAACAACAACAAATGAATCAAAACGGAACGTTTTAACTTATTAAATGAGCGTTCAGACGTAATAAAATTATTCAAAAGTGCAAGACCAATCACCTATTGCGATCGAACTAGGTGTTTGAGGACTGAAGGTCCCGAATCTTAAAACGGAAGGCTGAAATTTGTAGAGGAACGGCTGAACATGATGTTGCGGGAGACCGAAAAAGAAAAAAGCAAAAGTCCGACAACGAGCTGACGTGAAAATGGTTTCAGGCAGTGAGTGACCCATTATCAAAAGAACGGACACTGTCCAGTATCTATTTTGCGCGTGATATTTCTTCTCACGTCTGTAACGTCTTCTTCCTAAAAGGCCAACAAATTCATGGTCAAATAATTATATTGATGACTTACTATACATCGTCATTTTATGATTCGCCCGCATGCCTCCGTTTAAAGTCTTATCTACCGAGGAATTTACTTACCTGATCTATGCCGTTTACGTTTAAATCTGCCGATATTTTTACGTCAATTTATTTGTGAGACCATGGGTTTTTTTTTCCAGTGACGAATCTAGCGCTCCCTTTGCTGGGGGTCAAGGAGCGAATTGTGCCGATTTTTATTTTTACTGAAAGTGGGTCAAAATATACTTGGTCTTGGAAAATTTTGGGTCCTTGCCGGAGGGGGGACGCCCGACGACCCTGCCTCTCCTCTTAAATCCGCCAACCATTGCATTTTTTATCATTATTGAAAAGACAGGTCCTATTATTCGCAAAATACATGTACTTTGATACTACCTTTAAAGCATCTATTGAATGACTCTCGGCGTTTATACAGCGTAATAAAATCGTATTCGGTTCCACCAGGGACGTATATCCCTGGTACCACGAGGGCTGAAAGGGGTGCACGACGATGGCAATGATGTCATTGAAGACTGGATTGAAAAATTAAGTGATTCTCTTGTGAATGGAAGACAGACAGACATCAGGAACTTTTTAAAATCATACGTACATTTTGCATTTGACCCTTTTTTATTCATCATTTTATGATGACACTTCATACATTTATTTCATGTGCCAACAATATCAAAAGACGAAAGATTTTCATTACTAAATGCACGTCAGCAATGATAAAAAAATGAAATGACATTATTCACGTACTAATGCATGTATCTGTTCAATACAATACATGAAACAGAAAATTCCCGTTTGTATTATGAACAAGTTTTATTAAAAGGTCACCTCTGTTAAGAGGTCACTTTCATGGTATCCCTTGGGTGACTGCTTAATACAGGTTAGACTGTACATGTATAAGTGGTACCTGTAAGAGCAAATCTTTTTTTTTCCTGAATTCATGCACATGTATTTTGACCAAATCTCTATCAGATAATCTAACAAGTCACAAGAATTAATTAACCAATCCACTCTGATATACATAATGTGTGTGCAGGGCTCTCACATCAATTTTTGGGACTGGGGCCCAAGGCCTTTGAAATTGGGAAAAATAGCGGTATTTTCTCATAAATTGAGAAAATATATAAAAAAAAGTTTGGATGCCTTTCCACTTGAAAATGAGAATTTTCAACTTATTTTGTTAAATTTTCCATTAGGTGTCAAATTGGAAAAAAAATGGTCAACAAATTGGGAAAAAAGGTCAACAAATTGGGGAAAAAAGATACTATTTTGCATTGGGACTGGGGCCGAATATGGGCCCCAAATTAGGCTGATCGAGAGCCCCGATGTGTTATATACCTGAACAATTTGCTCCTTTAAACAGTCCATCTATACACTTGCAGGTACCATTATAACAATAAGATGATGAAGTATCACATTGTACTGCTCCCTCACGACAATGGCATGTCCGCCCAATCCAACCAACATCACAACTACAGATTCCCGTCACTGAATCACAACCCACAGCTCCATTTCTGTTACAATTACATGTTGTGTTGCAATTTGGTCCATACGTCCACTGAGGGCAATCTATAGAAGCGAAAATTTCAGAAGAAGAATAATGTTCATACTGAAGGGAAGAGACTTTATTTAGTCAGCTTTATGCATTTCATGTAGGGATTCAGAGAGCTATATATATATATACATTTGTATATACATGTAGAAGGTAAATTAGGATTTCACTTTTTTATAACAGGCAATTTTTTGGTGTAAGATTACAGGCTTAATTGCTTATGCACAAATAGTGTAACTAGAACTGCCCTAAAGTGACGAATTATACCCCCTGCGGGACGTTTTTCTCTACACGGATTCATGTATGACATAGGAATCTATATATATATATATATATATACAAGGTCAAAGTTCAAGGTCAAGGTTACTAGGTCAAATGTCTTGGTATCAAAATGTAGTACTTATTATGGTGAATGCATGTATGAAATATGAAAGCCCTATCAATTATAATTAAAGAGTTATCTGCTTTAAGAACTTCTTAACCGGATGGATGGACAGATGGACAGACGGACAGGGTGTTTCCTATATCCCCCCCCAAACTTCGTTTGCAGGGGGAATAATAAATATCATATATTTTCTTCAAATCTACAGTAAATATCCTATTTTAATGTGTTCCAAATCTAGAATCATTTCTAGTATATCAAAAAGAGAAAAAAATCCATTAATCTATCAATACAAAGATATACATGTAAATCTGTATAAGATGTATATTTTATGTCATTATTGTAGAATTCTACACAACGAAAATTCCCAACTTCATCAAAGTATTGCACTTTTTCCTTATAACATTGGACCTTGGGCCAAATTACACAATCTTGAATTTTTTTTTTTAAACACCACCGACATGTAAACAATACAGACAAGGACATTTTTTTCAGTATTTAACACAGAACATACAGGAGTATATGTCAGCCGACCCGTGGTCCTAGTGAGGCTTGAGCCAGCAACCTTACGGTCACTGGCCCGACGCCCTAACCACTAGACAACGGTGCCGACCTTGAAATTATAAAGACTAATAATACATACTTTCCAGGCAGGAGACACCCACGTCCTCTGAATGTCCACAGTTATTAGTTGTACTTTTAGTACATTCCTGTAGTGACTTCTCTGAACCAGTACACTGCATGTCGTCTAAGAGAATCCTACCTGACCCTGAGGCAACATCAAAGGCTGGCCGGGCATAAAATCTGTGGAATATCCATAGAACGTGTAGTACTGACTTAAGATAAATTTACATAAATCTAACCATTTCTAAATGTAATTGATTTTTTATTAAACGCAGTGAAACTGATGCACTCATTAATGTTCAAGAAGAACTCCCTT
Source organism: Pinctada imbricata (assembly GCA_033119305.1). NCBI lineage: Eukaryota > Metazoa > Mollusca > Bivalvia > Pterioida > Pteriidae > Pinctada > Pinctada imbricata. The sequence goes on from VSWD01000003.1 coordinate 16,751,324, forward strand.
TTTCCAGTCATAAGGGTTTACGTCAGGCACTGACCCTTATATCTCAAATTGTTCTTACAATTCTTGCAAAAGAGTTACATGTACCAAAATCAAATTCAAGGAATTGTGGTCCCCCGCTTTTGGGTGTTTGTCTTTAAAGAATGTTTACAGACCCCCCCCCCCCCCCTTTTCTTAAGTTTTAATATATATATCTCATACATTATCAACATTCTAAATATGAAAGATTAAACTCCAAGAAAAGGTCAAAGGGTCCAAACTTTTGTTTTGTTACCAAGGGACAGGGCTTATGAAAAGTAATATGTATGCACATGTGAAATATTAAAGTCCTATCATTTAACTTACTATCAAAAATAGCAATCCAAGGAATGCTTGTGTCGCCTGCGAAGCAGATTTTTTTTATTGAAAATAGGTCAAATATCAAGGGCAAGGTCACTAGGTCAAAAATTATGGAATGTTTAGAAAGGTCTTTTCATAAGGAATACAAATGTGAAATATCAAAGCCCTAATACTTACCACTCAAAAGATATAGCCAATCTTAGATTTGTTGAAAAGTAGGTCAAATATATAAGGCAAGTTCACAAGGTAAAAAATGATGGTATGTGAAGAAAGAACTTGTCACATGGAATGCACATGTAAAATATCAAAGCCTATCACTCAGCAATCAAAAGAAATAGCCAATCTAAGATTTTTTGAAAAGTAGGTCAAATATCTAGGTAAAGGTCATGAGGTCAAAAGTTATGATATGTGTAGAAAGACCTTGTCACAAGAAGGAATACACATATGAAATATCAAAGCCCTATCACTTACCAATCAAAAGATATCGCAAATCTTAATTTTTTTGAAAAGTAGGTCAAATATCTAGGTCAAGGTCAGGAGGTCAAAATTATGGTATGTGTAGAAAGGTATTGTCAAAAGGAATACACAAGAGAAATATCAAAGCCCTATCACTTTCCAATCAAAAGATATAGCCAATCTTAGATTTTTTTTTAAAGTAGGTCAAATATCTAGGTCAAGGTCATAAATAAAAAAATATAGTATGTGAAGAAAGGGCTTGTCACAAGAAATACACATGTGAAATATCAAAACCCTATCACTTACCAATCAAAAGATATAGCCAATCTTAGATTTTTTTAAAAGTAGGTCAAATATCTAGGTCAAGGTCACGAGGTCAAAAATTATGGTTTGCGTAGAAAGGTCTTGTCACAAAGATTACACATGTGAAATATCAAAGCCCTATCACTTGCCAATCAAGAGATATAGCCAATATTAGATTTTTAGAAAAGTAGGTCAAATATCTAGGTCAAGGTCACAAGGTCAAAAATTAAGATATTTTTAGAAAGGTCTTGTAACAAGGAATACACATGTGAAATATAAAAGCCCTATCACTAACCAATCAAGAGATATAGCCAATATTAGATTTTTAGAAAAGTAGGTCAAATATCTAGGTCAAGGTCACAAGGTCAAAAATTATGATATGTGTAGAAAGGTCTTGTCACAAGGAATACACATGTGAAATATCAAAGCCCTATCACTTACCAATCAAAAGTTATGGGGTGTGACACCCAAGTGTGACAGACAGACGGACAGACAGACAGACAGACGGACGGACGGACAGACGGACAACGGACAAAGTGATCCCTAAGTGTCGCTGTGCTTCGCAGGCGACACAAAAACTTATGGTCGAGGTTGAAGTTTTTAAATGTGGGTCAACATCCAAGCACAATGACACAAGGTCAGAATGATGTTACAAACAGAAAGGTCTTGTCACAAGGAATACATATGTGAAATGTGAAAGCCCCATCACTTTCCGTTCAAAAGTAATGGTCAAGATTTAAGTTTTTGAAATGTATGTCAAACTCAAAGGTCAAGGTCACAAGGTCAAAAATTTTGGTATCCATGCAAAGATCTTTTCACAAGAAATACACATGTGAAATATCAAAGCCCTATCACTTTTGATTAAAAAGTTATGGACAAGGTTATAGTTTTTTTAAAAGTAGGTCAAAGTCCAAGGTCACAAGGTCAAAAATTTTGGTATTCATGGAAAAGTCTTATCACAAGGAATACACATGTGTAATATGAAAGCCCTATCACTTTCCATTCAAAAAATATGGGCAAGGTTAAAATTTAACATAAGTAGGTCAAAGTCCAAAGTCAAGGTCACAAGGTCAAAAATTTAGGTACCAATGGAAAGATCTTGTCACAAGGAATACACATGTGAAATATCAAAGCCCTATCACTTACCATTCAAAAGTTATGAACAAGGTTAAAGTTTTTGTGACTGACGGACGGACGGACGGACGGACGGACAAACCGGTTTTAATGTCCCCGCGCTTTCGCGAAAGCGGGGGACAAAAAGACTAAAACAAAAACAAAATATGAAGCTTAATAAATGCAGTTATAGCTCACTATACTTTCTTTTTTAAAGGGGTTGGCAATTAACCAAACTCCGTATCAGTGCATGTACATGTATTATAGGTATACATGTATTAGAATTATGGAAAAGTTTGACATATCAATTTGAAGATTGCATCGATAAAATTTTAAGAAGTGTGCAAAAAAAATTCTGTTACATCATATTACAGAAGTAAGATTCAAAAACAAAGAATCACCTTGTGTTACTTAAGATAGTAATAAAGTAATAAAAACATAGGTAATCACAGATTACGAAGCTCACCTCGTGGCAGCAAAATTCAATTCAAACATATTTCTAAGTACATGTATATTGGCTTTAAAGACAAAATCATTCAAGCGGAAAAAGTAGGTCAAGGTCATTTTATGAAAGTTTGATCAAAGATACATCCAATATGCAAGTTTGGAATATGTAGCACTTATACTTTGCTCAATATTGGCTTTTAAAGGCAAAATCACTCAAGTGGAAAAAGTAGGTCAAGGTCATTTTATGAAAGTTTGATCAAAGATACATCCAATATGCAAGTTTGGTATATGTAGCACTTATACTTTGCACAATATTGGCTTATAAAGGCAAAATCACTCAAGCGGAAAAAGTAGGTCAAGGTCATTTTATGAAAGTTTGATGAAAGATACATCCAATATGCAAGTTTGGTACATGTAGCACTTATACTTTGCTCAATATTGGCTTTTAAAGCAAAATCACTCAAGTGGAAAAACTAGGTCAGATGCTGCATCCGATGCATGGGTTCCTATCAGTATCCCAAGATGAATCACTTGTGCAAGTTTGATTACTGTAGCATTAGTACTTTGTCAGATACTGAGCTACCCCAAACTTTTAACCAAGTCACTCAAGCGTAAAATGTAGGTCAGATGCTGCATCCGATGCATGGGTTCACCTCACCATCCAAAGATGAATCACTTGTGCAAGTTTGGTTACTGTAGCATTAGTACTTTGTCAGATACTGAGCTACCCCAAACTTCTTAACCAAGTCATTCAAGCGTAAAATGTAGGTCAGATGCTACATCCAATGCATGGGTTCACCTCAGCATCCAAAGATGAATCACTTCTGCAAGTTTGGTTACTGTAGCATTAGTACTTTGTCAGATACTGAGCTACCCCAAACTTCTTAACCAAGTCACTCAAGTGGAAAATGTTGGTCAGATGCTGCATCCAATGCATGGGTTCACCTCAGCATCCAAAGATGAATCACTTATGCAAGTTTGGTTACTGTAGCATTAGTACTTTCTCAGATACTGAGCTACCCCAAACTTCTTAACCGGACGCGGACGCGGGGGGGTATAGCATAAGCTCACTCAACTTCGTCGAGGTGAGCTAAAAAGGAAAAAAAAATATTACGTTGGTAACCCAAGTTGTCTGCATGCCACGAGGGCGTCCTTGGCATCAAACATGTCGTCACATATCGTGCCCCAGGTTCCATTCATGAAGACCTCCAACCTGCCATATGTATTGTTACCTGCCACCATACGTATATTACCTAAAACAGAAGCATATACAGTAAACATTTGTCTGAGAACAAGTACATGTAAATACACATACATGTACATGTAAGATTATGTTGCAAAATGCAATTATCTTTTGTTAAACTTCGTGAATGTTCCATTTGCTGTCTTTGTCAGTATTAAAACTGTTTTCTGAAAAGTAGGTCAAACTGCAAGATCGAGGTCACAAGGTCAAAATTTTTTGAACCAAAGGACAGATTTTGCCAAAAGGAACTCACTGACCAACAAATTGACATACAGACACTCTGACAAAAATAAAACTCCAACTAAGAACTTAACATGCAAAGCCAAACATCTTTTAGTGTTGTAAAGATAGTTGCCGACATCGGCACTATTATTGCTAAGATATCAAAGTCACCAACTATCAATACTATTTTTGAGAATCAAATAATCAGAGTTAATACACTTCTTTGCAAAATGTGCACTCTTCATGCAAAATGACACTAGAAATGTATCAGAATGTAAGAAGTATCAAAGTTTATTTTCAGCCAAAATTCATACGGAAATAAAGGTGTGGTCCTTCTGAATTAACGTATCCATTGTACAAATGGAGATCTCGCTGACATCTCGTCCCTTTAAACAGTGTTAAAACTATCTCGGTAATCTTCGGCAGTGTCTCGATAGTTTCCGTTGCTTAGTTAGCGGTTGTGATGTTGAACTATGATGTTGGAAACCAACTTTTATGTTGCATTATGGTATATTTAGGTAAAGATATGCCGTAATTCTAACTATATATTACACTTGATATTTATTTGTACAACGGATACCTTAATGTTAATACTGTGAGACATTGAAATACTTCAATTATCAGGATTATCAATTGAAGTACTCCTCCTATTGTCTGATTATCGATAGTAAATTTTATCTGATTTTACAACATTATATATCTATGTACACTTTACTGTATAACCAGAATTTATCGGGAGTATCAATTTCACCATTTTATGGTAAAATAGCGTAACTTTTAGGGCTGCAACGATTCACCATAGTACACGATTTATCGCAGTTTTTGTTGACAATTCCATTTATGGAATGACACTACCTCTATATCAATCTTTTTCAGTTCATTTGAAAAACATATATTCACAAGCATTGTAAACCAGGATTTAATGTAGATTGTGTAAAGGGAACTTTATATTATATTAAGTCTTCTGAGATACCTCATGGTTGACGATACTGCAGGGTATTGCTCTCTCATTGAGATTCTTTTGTACCAAAGTCATACACAATTTTAACAGTGTTCAAAGCACTTAATTTGAGTCAAGATTTCATCTCTTAGCTAAAAGTCAAAGAACTGTGATATGAAATGTTTCGAAAGAAAATATCATAATACATGTACATATTGTATTGTGAGCAAAGTGTGTTGTTGCAGCCCTAGTAACTTCAATTCCGCGAGTACAATTTTTTGTGATTCCAAAATTTCAAAAGAATATGTACATAAAATGTCATTGTTTTGTACATGTATAATTGTAATTTTAGTAAGTTCTAAATGTATACATCTTCTACATGTATATCAAAGGAACACTCAATTTACACCTCTTATGGGTTTTTTTTTACATAAATGTAGAATCGACACATGTACAATAATGATATAATGGAACCAATTTGCCAATTCATTATTTACCTTATTAAACACATGTTTTAGCGAGTCAGAAATTCAGAATTTTTTTAACAAAAATAAGTATATCGCGAAAAATTCTGGTGACACGGTACTTACTTGTACATCCAGAGGACGAAGTGTAACCAGATCTACAGAAACACACTGGTGACCCTGAGCTATATCCACAGTAAGAGGACGTCAGGTTACACTGATGTTGTCCTGTTACACAAGCGCAGTTGTCACCATAGAAACCTGGTCGACAGCGACATTTTCCCGTTTTCAAATCACAAGATGATGCCTTTGTTCTGTCACATGCACACGGCTGGCAAGTGAGTCCAAAAGTATAGGGAGGACATTCTGGAAAAATATGTACATGTATAATTTATGTATTAATTTTGATAAAAGCAACGTTACAAACTAAATCAAAAGTTTATCTACCATTTAGTAAACATTTTAGAGACTGTGTTGTCACATTATTGCAACAAATGTAACAATCTTATTTTCGACTATTTCACCAAAATATGATATCATTTCTGTTACTATTTTTTAGTCTAAATCATCACGAATCACAATCTTTTTACCCTTTTTACGAGGTCAAAAATTGTGGTGTCAATGCAAATTTTTTGTCACAAGGAATGTACATGTGAAATATGAAAGCCAAATCATTTATACAGTCATGTAATTCAAAAGTTATGGAAAAGAAAAGTTTTTCAAAAGAAGGTTAAACTCCAAGGTCAAGGTTTCAAGGTAAAAAAAAATGTTGGTATCCATAGAAAAGTCTTGTCACAAGGAATAATACATGTGAATCATAAAAGCGCTGTCACTTACCATTCTAAAGTTATGGCCAAGGTTAAAGTTTTTTCAAAAGTAGGTCAAACTCCAAGGTCAAAAATTTTGGTATCCACAGAAAGTTCTTGTCACAAGGAATGCACATGTGAAATATAAAAGCCCTATCACTTACTATTCAAAAGTTATGGCCAAGGTTAAAGTTTTCGTGGACAAACAGAACCACAGACAAACGGACACACCGAAAACTATATGTCCCCAAATCTCCAATTACAGGGGCATAAAAAGATATTACATGTAAATGTAGAATAATTTTACATACCAAATATGTTCCTTAAAACTTCTTAATATCATTTTTACTAAAACAGAACATATATGATAATAATGATTATGAAGCATCCAAACTACATGTATTACATTTACATGGTAACTGTATGCAAGAAAAGATTATCAGCTGGATATAACAGATAAAATAAATGTTTTCTTCAATTTTATGTATGATTTTCTTACCACATTCTCCCTTCTGCATGTAAATATTGTCAATGGCAACATCAGATTCATAATCAGAGCCTCTTATAGCTTCTATCAAGATCTGTAAAGAGATAGATTTTACTCGTGTGATGGATTCAGCATGGGAAATTCATAAACAAATTAAAGAAATGCTGAATTTGAAGTGAAAATGCATCCAAACCTATTAATATTTTTCTTAATTTTTGCGAAAACACCGCTGTTTTTTCCAATTTCGAAGACCCTGACCCAGACTGGCCCCAGTCCCAAAATTGGTTGTAAAAGCCCAGCACATGATTACAATACATTAATGTACATCTACATGCATAAATACCTTTGATGTATCAGGCGGTATCATGAAGCTCCCAGGTTTCCATTGGTTGCCTTGGTTACCTGTTCTTGTAAACATAACTACTTCCCTACCAGACGGAGTCACCTTCCTTTTTATCTTCAACGACCCCATGTCGCTGCCGTACATGTGATATTGGAACTGGAAACAGTTGATGGAGGCTAGTGTGGGAAATTATGAAAGGGATTACTAATAAACTAAAGAAGAAATTATTCAGAATAATCTTTGTAAAGGGATTACTAATAAACTCAAGAAGAAATTATTCAGAATAATCTTTGTCTAAGACATAATTATGTTAGGAAAAGGAATGGGGAAACATATAAGCCCTACCTATATTGGCCCTCCTAAATACTGTACTACATTAAGTTAAATGTAAATTGAAGGGGTCTTAAGGCCTTATCACTTCAGCATTTTCAATTCATTCCTGTTTGTCTGATTGGACCTATGGAACTAAATTTTATTTCTTATTCATTATTTAATTTGTCAAACAATGATACATTAATTGCACATTTCCCTTCTGTTAACCAATGATTAACAAGAACACCATGGGGAACATGGCTCACCTGATAACTATGCACACTCTTACCACACTAACAATGCATAATGATCCATACATATTGTAGTTGTACTTTACCAGGGCAGATCCAGATTTTCGTGTTCAAATGACAGTATCTATAGGTACAATCGGGATGTGTAGCAATTGATATAAGAAAGACAACTCTTGCATATTTAGGAAAACAAATTCCCTATCACTTTTTTGTACTTAAAAAGGAAAAAAAAAAATCAAAACAAGAGCCCCAGGAGGGCACAACGCTCACCTGATACCCATGCATGTTCTAATTGACATACTGACATTGAATAAGACGTAAAATTGATAGTGCGAGTATCACGATTTGAGCCCACATTCTTTCTAAAAAGATTTTTGCAGATTGCAGACAAGATCTTTTTTTACAGCCTTTAAAAGTACAAACAAGAAGAAATAGTCACATTTCAAAACATTATCTTTTTTTACTGATTTGAAAACACGGATAATGTGATCCAAAGTCATATGCCCAGCTAGTGTTTAGTTCAATTATTCAACATAAAAAAAATCATTTTGTAAAATTCCACATTAATGTGCAGCAGGTGATGAAGAAACAGACAAAAAGAATAAAACAATGAAATAAACTTAATACTCTGGTGTATGCTGCTTTTAGGGAAACAAATTAATAGGCCCATGATATTGTAAAGCTACATGTACAACTAGCAGACAAACGAAATCGTTATTTACTGTTAACTATGTTTCGCCTCGTGATAGGACTGTTACACGGACTAACTATTAGCTGACAGAGTTCATGAAAAGTATCAGCTGCATCGGATTTGCTGATAAAAAATTATTTGGTCCGATAAAAACTCATGTTGTATCTATTATTTGGATAGATAAAAATTCCCAAATGTCTGACCACAGGAATCTGTCGTTTTATGAGAGAAAATGTTTTATTATTCACATTTGCCTTAAGCCTCTGTGTTCATCTTTAGAAATGTTATAGATACAAGATGTCGAACACAGTGGCTTAAGGTTGTGAATAATAATTTATTTTCTCTTTTAAAACAACAGCTTCCTGTGGTCCAACATTTCATTGAAATATTTCAAGAACTCTGAACTGAATTATTTTTTTTCAAGAATTTCAGATATATCAAATGTCCTATACATTCTCAAAATCCTCAGGAAGAGAATTTACTCATTAGATGTTTCTTCAAGAAATCAGTCTGTATACTTCATCTAAGAGAGTCTAAGACAAAGGAAATTCGAGCTTATAAATGAGTGTTCCAAGTACATGAATGATAACAAGTATGAAAGTGTTCCCAGTATATGTACATTAAATAAAAATCTATTCAAATACCAGTACTATTTCGTTTGCACGATAGATTCTATTAATCTCCTGAAATGTATCACGTGCACAGTACTAACACGGTGGATAATCTCGCAACGCAGAACAATTTATTTTTCTATATTTTTTTCGCAAAATAGATAATTTGTTACAAATAGGGAAATGTGATGCAGTGTAATAATGCTCTAACTATGAGTTGCATCCAAAATAAGGTGGATATTAGGTTTTTATAACGCACAAACACGATCAGCGTTCTACTTTCACTTTCATCTACACCAATCATGCCGATAGTTTTTTGGCTTTATAAAAGGATATTACCTCTCTTACTTTCGATAAAACTCGTATCTAAGGCATCCTTACACTGCATCACATTCCCCTTTTTGTGAAAAATAATTTGTAATACACGAAATTTTAGATTAACCTATCGTTGTGCGTAGCGAGATTACCCACCGTGACTATTAAATGGGCGTGGAGGAACCAATCAAATCTGTAACACAAGATCTATGGCGACTTTGTTTACCATAGATACAAAAATAAAGCAGAGAAAATAATTATTAAATAGGGAAATTGTTATGAAATATGCATGTATGGAAAAAGTCAACGTCTCAAAAATAAATTCAGAGTATATATATATATTTGATTGCATGTGTGGCTGAGTTATTTCGACGTATGAAAATAAGTACGCAAAGCTAAACTAGCTTGTCTCTTTAAAAAATCATTAAAAATCTAAAAGTTGATATTTTGACAGAATTCTTTAAATATAAAATAAATATAAAAAGAAAATGAGAAAAAAAAACCTGAAAAAGTGGGGTCCTGCCGGGGTTTGAACCCACTACTGTTGGGTTCATTGGGCATGGAAAACCTACATTGTACCTACATGTATGAATGTTTTTCCGTAAAAATCCAAAAGTGGTTATCTTGACAAAATTCTTTCACTTGTAAGGAACCATGAGTACCTCATACCTACCAAGTTTCATGACAATCTGAGAAAAAAGTAAGTTAGATATGATAAATATGCAGTAAATGAGTGTGTAAAATCATACACTTATTGAGTTATTTAAAGAAATAGTGCAAAAGTTTGCATTTCTGACTAAGTCCGAAGAGACGTCAAAAAAGCGTCAAAAATTTGACTTCGAAGTGGAACCAAAAATAACAACACTTCTTAAGACATCTCTGTAGATCATCCTGATGCTTTCGGTTTGTCGATACGTGCTTCCGTTCTGAAGAAGAAGTTTGTCAAAGGAGGGTATCCCCCGTGACCTACTTTTGCCTGTGGTGGCGCCACCTGTTGAGGGATCCGGACGAAAAACAACAACACTTATAGGGGATCATTAGTACTTTATACCTACCAAGTTTCATCAAAATCCCTTAAGCCATTCTTGAGAAGAAGTCGAAAATGTGAAAAGTTTACGACAGACACACGACAGACGACAGACGACGGACGACGGACGACGGACGGATCGCTATGACAATAGCTCACTAGAGCCTTTGGCTCAGGTGAGCTAAAAATAAAATTGAAGAAAAAACAATGAAAAAGCATTTTTAATGTGTCAAATATGCAGTAAATGAGTGCATACATTCATAGAGTTATTCAAAGAAAATATTTTAAAATTAGCATTTCTAACGAAGTCTAGATCTGAAAAGACATAAAAACGCATAAAAAATTTGATTTCCGAGTGGAACCAAAAATAACAAACACTTCTTAGGACATCCTTTTAGAGCATTCTGATGCTTTCGGTTTGTCGATACATGCTTCAGTTCTGAAGAAGTTTGTAAAAGGAGGATACGATACATGCTTCAGTTCTGAAAAAGTTTGTCAAAGGAGGGTACCCCCTGTGACCTTCTTTTGCCTGTTATGGCGCCACCTATAAATGGATCTGAACAAATAACAACAAAAACACTTGTAGGGGATCATTAGTACTTCATTCCTACTAAGTTTCATCAAAATCCCTTCAGTGGTTCTGGAGAAGAAGTCCAATATGTATGAAAATACACCCCTCCCCCCTTCTTTTGTACATAAAAATTCATGGAAAATCAAAAAAATAAAATTTACACTGAAAGTCAATACCAAACCACTGAGCAATTTCAAAATTGTGACAATTATGCAGTAAATAAGTGCTCAAAATCACACATTAATATAGGTATTCAAAGAAAAAGTTCAAAAATGTTCGTTTCTGACAAAGTCCGAAAAAGACATCAAAAACGCGCTAAAAATGTGACTTCGGAGTGGAATAAAAAAAAAAACAACACTCTCTAGATCATCCTGATGAATTCAATTTTTCGATACATGCTTCCCTTTTGAAGAAGTTTGTCAAAGGAGGGTACCCCCATGACCTACTTTTGCCTGTGGTGGCGCCACCTGTTCACAGATCCACGAAAAACAACAACACTTGTAGGGGACCATTAGTACTTTATTCCTATCGAGTTTCATGAAAATTTGTTCAGCGATTCTTGAGAAGTAGTTGAAAATGTGAAAAGTTTACAGACGACGGACAGACAGACGGAAAGACAGACGGACGAATGACAAACGAAGTGGTATGACAATAGCTCACTTTGAGCCTTTGGCTCAGGTGAGCTAAAATGCCAAACACTCTTGTCTTAATTCTTTATTCTCAAGTTAATATGAATACATGTATGTAACTGCAGGAGTCTTTTTTTTTCTAGAGTAAACAACTTAGAATTATCTACCATGTGTACCAGGCATAACTACATTGAACTATCAAAAATCTGGGGTTTCTTATTATTCGAAAAGCAGAATTCAGCTTGAAAATGGAGAAAGTATCACGTCTGATCTATACCTACTTGAATTAGGATAATCATATATCAGTATAACATTATCCCCAGAGCTCTTGCTAGTTGCCTCCAGATACATGTATTTTTGTCCGTCCTTGGCTGCTGTAGGTCCTGTGTCATCAGATGGTGTACTTCCCTGTGCAAAATTTTGCGAACATTGCTATAAAAATAACTTAATTCAGTTACATGTATTTCAAAGATAAACATGTTCACAAAGCGTCCCATTTCCGTTACCATAAAGCAGTATTCTAGAAATTACTAGGCTTGTAACAATACATGTACAATGTACATGCAGATCGATAGTATTGATCGTGAAGTCGTACAATACACATATAGATCGTATCACGACCCAGGTATTGCAATACTGTATCACTGGTTGATTCAAATGAGAAGAGCTTTTAAAAATGTCTGCTTCAAAACAACATTAATTACTTCATTTTTTCACTTTTCATAAGTTACTGAAGAGATAAAATACATTGTAAGATAAAACCTGGAAAGTGGCTTCAAATTTTATGTTGTTTTTTTTTCCACAAAATTAAAGATCGTTCTTTCATCTTTATCAGACAAATATGTTACCGTAATCTGAGCAAAGTTCCCAAACAAATTTTAGAATAAGCTTCAAAACTTATAATGAAAGAAATACACAACAATGTATAAAGGATGGAGTAGCGGGATATCTTATCACAACCCTGTATCGTACTGGGTACCTGGCAATACTCAAGCCTACTGGAAATACTGTAAATTGCAAATATTATGAACCAGACATGCATAAATTTGATTTATACAGATTCTGAATCATCATCTCAAATTCAAGGTGAAGCCTTGATGTTTGACGTACATGTAAATACTTACCGTTCTCAACACCCAGTCATCAGAATCTGTGACAGCTTGTGTGAAAGGACAGGTAGTCGACTCAAAGGAACAAAACATCAACAAGTTATTGAGACCTGCAATAAATTATTAAAACATGTTTCCATTTAAGGTATCCGATGTACAATAGGGCATTTTCCCATCCCTGGTAAGGTACTATAAACTATATATTTTCTGAAAGGTTATAATGCCCACTAGTCAGAAATAATAATTTTGGGGCCAGAAAAACAAAGGGTAATAACTGATGAAGCATTTAAATTGTCTATTTTCTCTATATAACACATGCAAAATAACAAAGTTGTACAAGAGTTTTTCCTCTTTGATTTTTAAGACCTGCGAGTTTTATCTGTACTCAGGGCATCATTACCTTTCAGAAAATATATAGTTTATAGTACCTTACCAGGCATAAAATTTACCATACTTTACAATGGAGATGATTAAAACGCTATGTAAAATGACTCAATTGTACAACGGATACCTTAAATTTTGAAAGCAACCCATTGATGAGAAGGGTTTTTATACTTAAAAAGGTAGGGCTTGGGTTAATTTGCAGTATTTTTTTCTTACTATGTACAAGTAAATGACAATGCAGTAGGAACTGGACAGTCTTATAGTAAAATTTAAAGTCAAATTTCTGCAGTCATGTACATGTATAAGTGTATGTATTTCATAAAAAAATATGGAGACTGAAGGCAAAAAGAGTTTAATGTACATGTAAATTAATTATTCTGTCGTTATACATGTATCAAAAATGCTGTACAATCATAAAGTTGGATGATTTCAATCTTATCATCAGATTAGTTAATCTAACAAAATTTAAGAACAAATTAAAGAAATGTAAATAATTCTACATGGTTACTACCCTGAGCAGTTAACAGCATTAGGGAAAGAAATGTAAATAATTCTACATGGTTACTAACCTGAGCAGTTAACAGCATTAGGGAAAGAAATGCAAATAATTCTAGATGGTTTCTAACCTGAGCAGTTAACAGCATTAGGGAAAGAAATGTAAATAATTCTAGATGGTTACTAACCTGAGCAGTTAACAGCATTAGGGAAAGAAATGTAAACAATTCTACATGGTTACTAACCTGAGCAGTTAACAGCATTAGGGAAAGAAATGCAAATAATTCTAGATGGTTACTAACCTGAGCAGTTAACAGCATTAGGGAAAGAAATGTAAATAATTCTAGATGGTTACTAACCTGAGCAGTTAACAGCATTAGGGAAAGAAATGTAAACAATTCTACATGGTTACTAACCTGAGCAGTTAACAGCATTAGGGAAAGAAATGCAAATAATTCTAGATGGTTACTAACCTGAGCAGTTAACAGCATTAGGGAAAGAAATGCAAATAATTCTAGATGGTTACTAACCTGAGCAGTTAACAGCATAAGGGAAAGAAATGTAAATAATTCTACATGGTTACTTACCTGAGCAGTTAACAGCATTAGGGAAAGAAATGTAAACAATTCTACATGGTTACTAACCTGAGCAGTTAACAGCATTAGGGAAAGAAATGCAAATAATTCTAGATGGTTACTAACCTGAGCAGTTAACAGCATTAGGGAAAGAAATGTAAATAATTCTAGATGGTTACTAACCTGAGCAGTTAACAGCATAAGGGAAAGAAATGTAAATAATTCTACATGGTTACTTACCTGAGCAGTTAACAGCATTAGGGAAATCGCCTTCTCTACAGATACAAATATCATTCTGACAATAGCTGTATGTTTGGTTACATATAACAGTATCACTACATTCACACTTCGCTCCTGTCCATCCGGGCTTACACTGACAAAATCCTGTCACTTTGTCACAGTTGTCAGTATTAGCTCTGTTACAATCGCACACGTTAGCACAGCGGGCTCCGTATAGCCAATCAGGGCATTCTGAAATAGAAAGTGGAGTTTGAAACTTAGAATAGCAAGATTTAACTTTTAATTCTTATTCCCCAAGATAAAACTATTGAAAGGAACATTTTGCATTTTGCATGTAAACACAATATGACATCACAATGCATGAGCTAATTATGGCATTATGCCACAACAGCTGTTCTAACCTAGAGACAGAACCTGCCGTGACCTAAATTTTAACCTAATCTTTCACCTGGAGGATCCGACATTGTCTGAATAGTGAACATGGTTGTTTTCACCCCTTTTATGCTCTCTACATGTACATGTATATACATATATATACTAGAATAAATGTTATAATATGTGTTTTGTTATTGGTATGCAACACACAGAAAGTGCATAAATTTATTGCATGAATGTGCTCATGAGTATTACATGTCGCATAAACTCACTTGATAATTGTGTGTTGCATACCCTTAACAAAACACAAACTAAAACATTCCTGACGTACCACTTCTACATATAACGGCAGCATCTTCATCGTGACCACAGTCGTGATTCAGCTCGTGGTCGCAGTCAGCAAGAACGTGTTCGTCCCCGTCACACTGTATGTCATCTATACCGATCTCCTGGGGGCTCTGTCCGCTAGGAAACACACCACCATAAACACCTTGTGGGTAAAACCTGTTTAACGATAAAATGTTCATCAAGAACCTTTTTCTGAAAGGTACCCTACCGCCAGGCATAAAAACACACAAACACATGATCAATATGGAGGAATTTGGAAAGGAATACTGAAAACATTAAAGAAAGATATCTTTTTTCTAGCAAGATGGATAATTTTGACTTTATCTTTAGACAAAAATCTCTGTTATCTCAAGACATTAAGGAGGGTAATTAATGGGCATTTCATGGTACTCAAGATCATTTTACTTTTTATCTGAAAAATGCAAGCTTTTGTGTGTTTTTTTTTTTCTCTAAGGAACTCTCCTAAAGGTACTTGCTTGCAGACATAAAACAAAATATTTGGTTACTATGGCCTTACTGCTACATGTACATGTAAATAAACATCCTTTTACACTATGGGCATTGGGGACAAAATTCAAATTCTAAATTCAAATTCCAGTGCTGAGTGTTCATTCATTTTATTGGTTAAAGATATTTAGAGATAGGGTTTTTATTAATAATGTATAGGTAGATTACGTGGAAAGTCCTAGCATCCTACAGATGACGAGAGCGTTGTTGTTACTCCACATGTCGTCGCAAACTGTCATCCACTCGCTATTCCTGTAAATCTCCACTCTACCACTGTATGTGGAATTACCGTCACGTAGCCGCACTACATCTGTAATGAAAACTTATTCCGTCTTATCTATTTTACAGGCACATGTTCGATTTGTCCAGGTATCTGACGTAAAAGCATTGTGACGTCATTAAATTCCTTTGAAAACGTCATACATGTAACCTTGTTTCCCTGAATTTCAGGCTAATTTCCATAAAAATTGATGATATCACAATGTGTTGACGTCAGATACCTGCACAAAAGGGAAGTAACTCTGTATTTTGAAGAGACCGAATCATGTAATATGCACTCTGTTTGAAAATATGAGTAATGATTAAGAGTGGCTTACATAGATAGTCACGTAATCACACAACATACATGTATGTAATGAAAACTTGAACATCTACTGTCCTGTTCACTAAATCCAGAGCACCCTGTTAACCCGGTTTTCTCTAAAATTTTAAATTGTCATATTCCAAAAAAGATATCGATTTTAAAGTACTCCTTTAGTCGTATCAGAAAATACCATTGTTTTGACTCTACATCGATTAAGATAGAAATAAGACGGAAGTATAGGGGGATTTTCTATAGTAAAATCAATGAAAATGCGTGACGTTGGACACTTTGACGTCACTGTTTACTATTGTTGACACGAAGAACAATATGACGGCGGCTTGAAACTAACATGGAAATTTCCCATAGACATTTTATTTTTCATACTGTTGTTTGAAGGCAGCTGATTGGGTAAATTGAAGTTAATTTCCAGTTACGACTAAAGGTGGTCAATTCTCGGAAACAATAATTTAAAGGACGACAGAATAAATCGCCAAAACAGGGTGCTCTGGATTTAGTGAACAGGACAGTAATTATAATATGCACTTTGTATATACAAGGCTTGGAAAGCACACAGATATTGGAACTCTTAAATCAACATCAATGTGATCACAGCAAAGAAAATCTTAAAATACATCAGATGTAATGCTTTCTATTCAGATCATATTTTAAAATTTTCACTTAAATTCCCTTGCTTTTTAAAACAACAGAATTACTGATTCTTTCAATAGCACAACTTATGAAAAAATGCAGGACATGGCAATGCATTTTTTATGTTTGACCAAGGTTTGACGCTTATTTGTTTGAGGTGAAAACATTGTGATGTCATTAAATTCAGCACTTTGGTTCCCACAATAGGAAGCGTCAATTATTAAGTGAAGATGTCCTTACTCTCACATCCATTGCCAGTGGAATTAGCATACTGTGGCTTGCACATACAAACGTCTCTACTAAACCATCTCTGACAAGTGGATGTTTGTAGGTTACAGCTGTGACTTCCTTTTCTACAGCTACAGGTGTCGCCCTCATACCCAGCTTTACATATACATCGGCCATTGGACGGATCACATCTGTCGGTGTTTGCTTCAACACAGTGACAGTCTTGACATGTGGGTCCGAATTTAAACTGGAGGCAAGCTGAAAAAAAAAACTTCAATGTTCGGGTAACTGATGTAAGGTAATTGTTAGGTCATCATATTGTATGGGAACACTTAAGTCTTAGCAAGGATTAATAGGTTCTATCACGATCTACTGAGTGAGACATAACAATTTACACAAGTGACGGAAATTTCATCATTTCCAGAGTGGAGCGTAGCGGAACGAAGGAAAAGATGAAAATTTTCCATCATGAGTGTAAATTTTCATGTCTCACTCTGTAGAAAGTGATAGAATCTATTTCTTCTTCCATGAAACATAAGAAAAAAGGGAATTCAAACAACGTTTCATGTCATGTCATGTCAATGCCATGTTTTTTGACGACGATTGTGATGTCACAATAAGATTCTCTTTTATCATTGGTCAATTGGAAACAATTAACTTATGTGTCTCACATAGGCTGTCTCAGATGGTACGAGCAAAACTGGAGAAGATACGTTATTTCTACTCGATTATTTTAGTGTGTGTGAGGGCTTCAATTCCCTCCCATAGACTGCTGTGGTGCAAACCAATTGTGTATAACAATCACATGTTACGATATGCTAACAAGATGACAGTGCATATGTAATTTGAATTTAAATATATAACTAAAGTATTAAGTAATCTTGACAAAGTTCTGTCTATTGTAATCCCTTTCCTCGAAAATGACTACCTGAGCACGAAAACCCATAATGAACAATTTTTTCTAGCAATATTTTCAAAATAATCATTTCATAGCAATTTCACCATCTTAATAGCAGAAATATAAGCAACTAAGGCAGGTTTCAACACAGGAGTTCAACATCCTCAAGTTTGTGGTTTTCATTATAACATGCACCATTATCTTGGTTTCACAAGGTAACGTGTGATTGTGATACACAGTCACCTTGCACCACAGCAGTCTATGGGAAGGAAATAAAATCCCCTCACACACAAAAATAATCAAATAGAAAAAAGGTGAGGAACAGGCAAAATATTGAAGCTATCAAATTGTAATAGAGTTCTGAACTGTATATAATGTAAATAATACTTACGACAACTTCCTTGTTCTATAGATAGCTTATTGATTCGGACTGATCCATAACTACTAAAGATTGAAGCAGACAGTGCCTGTAAATAAAGCAATTAAAGTACAATATTTAAGAAATAAAAAATGACAAGCCGGGCTCTATTGTCTCATAATGCCCGAGCGTCTTCAGTCAATTGCATTTATTACCTCGCCGCGTCAGCGGCGAGGTGATAAATGTGATTGGCTGAGGACGCTCGGGCATTATGAGACAATAGAGCCCGGCTTGTCATTTTTTTATTTCTATTCTAATGATGACCAAACTTAGACCTTATGATTCTTGGTAAAAACCAGTTCCTGCCGGTTTAATGGGTAGGCGTGGCTTATCGCTATAGGGCCTATATTCGAGAATAAAGCCCGGCTCGCGTCTGTTGTCTTAATAGGGAAAAAGAATCAAGTCATATTAGAATGATTAATTACATCTGAAAGAAAGTAAAAAACGTGTTTGTGAAACACAAATGACCTGGTCGGTATCTTTGTTAGTGAAACTGTTATACAGTCAAACTCCAAGGTCAAGACTAAAAGGTTAAAAGTTTTGGTGTGAATGGAAAGGTCTTGTCACAAGGTATCATATGTGAAATATGAAAGCCCTACTGCTAACCTATCAAAAGTAATGGACAAGATTAAGTTTTCTAAAACTAGGTCAAACTTCAATGTCAAGGTCAGAAGGTTACAAATTTTGGTATCCATGGAAAGGTCTTGTCACAAGGTATATAATATGTGAAATATGAAAGCCCCATCATTAAACATAGGTAATCATAGATTAGGAAGCTCACCTTGCGGCAGCAAAGTTCAATTTAAACATTTCTAAGTACATGTATATTGGCTTTGAAAAGAAAAATCATTCAAAAGGAAATAAAGCCTACGCTCACGCAGCAAGATACGCCCGTTGGGATTTTTTTCACAACACCAAAATATCTAAGTCTCATAACTCCATAAGGACAAATTGGATGAACCTTAAAATCGAAAGGCGGCTTCCTCTTCAAAGTCTGATCAAAATGTACAAATATCATGAAAATCTGTTGACACATATTCAAGTTATTGCGTTCCATGCACCTATATTTTGCCCTTAGCTTAACATGTATGTGCATATAACCCCCCCCCCCATTACACATAATTTCTGGATTATTTGACAAAAAATTCAAGAACCCGTTATATATGTGAAAGAACATCCTTTCTACTTGAAGTATACAAAATTTCAAAACATTTCAACCAGAAATAGATTTTTAAATAATTTTTAACTATTTTAGTATATTTTCATTGTATTTTAAAATATCTAAGTCCCATAACTCTGTAACCACATATCGAATGAACCTGAAAATCGAAAGGCGGCTTCCTCTCCACAGTCCATTCAAAATGTATGAATATCATGAAAATCCGTTGACGCATATTCAAGTTATTGCGTTCCATGCGCCTATATTTTGCCCATAGCTTAACATGCATGTGCATATAACCCCCCCCTTCCTATTACACACAATATCTCGCTTCTGCGACCAAAAAATTAAAAACCCGTTACATATGTCAAAGAGCATCCTTCCTTCATGAAGTATACAAAATTTCAAAACATTTCAACCAGAAATAGATTTTTAAATAATTTTTAACTATTTTAGTATATTTTCACTGTATTTTAAAACGTCTAAGTCCCATAACTCTGTAACGACATATCGAATGAACCTGAAAATCGAAAGGCCGCTTCCTCTTCACAGTCCAATCAAAATGTATGAATATCATGAAAATCCGTTGACGCATATTCAAGTTATTGCGTTCCATGCGCCTATATTTTGCCCTTAGCTTAACATATATGTGCATATAACCCACCCCTCCCCCCTTCCTATTACACACAATATCTCGGTTATGCGAGAAAACAATTAAAAACCCGTTACATATGTCAAAGAGCATCCTTCCTACATGAAGTATACAAAATTTCAAAACATTTCTACCAGAAATAGATTTTTAAATAATTTTTAAATATTTTAGTATATTTTCACTGTATTTTCAAAATCTAAGTCCCATAACTCTGTAACGACAAATCAGATGAACCTGAAAATCGAAAGGCGGCTTCCTCTCCACAGTCTTATCACTATGTATAAATTTCATGAAAATCCGTTGACGCATATTCAAGTTATCGCGTTCCATGCGCCTATATTTTGCCCTTAGCTTAAAATGTATGTGCATATAACCCACCCCCCCTTCCTATTACACACAATATCTCGGTTATGCGACAAAAAAATTAAAAACCCGTTACATATGTCAAAGAACATCCTTTCTACTTGAAGTATACAAAATTTCAAAACATTTCGACCAGAAATAGATTTTTAAATAATTTTTAAATATTTTAGTATATTTTCACTGTATTTTCAAAATCTAAGTCCCATAACTCTGTAACGACAAATCGGATGAACTTGAAAATCGAAAGGCGGCTTCCTCTCCACAGTCTGATCACTATGTATAAATTTCATAAAAATCCGTTGACGCGTATTCAAGTTATTGCGTTCCATAGGCGGACGGACAGACGGACAGACGGACGGACTTCGCCATACCATAATACGTCCCGTCAAATGACGGGCGTATAAAAAGTAGGTCAAGGTCATTCTCTGAAAGTTTGAGCAAAGACACCTCAATATGCAAGTTTTGAACATGTAGCACTTATACTTTGCTCAATATTGGCTTTCGAAAGCAAATCCCTCAAGCGGAAAATAGTAGGTCAAGGTCATTTTATGAAAGTTGGATCAAAGATACATCCAATATGCAAGTTTGGTACATGTAGCACTTACACTTTGCACAATATTGGCTTTTAAAAGCAAAGTCACTAAAGCGAAAAAAGTAGATCAAGGTCCTTTTATGAAAATTTGATCAAAGATGCAACCTCTATGCAAGTTTGGTACATATAGCACTTATACTTTGCTCCATATGACCTTTTAAAAGCTAAGTCACTCAAGCAGAAAAAGTAGGTCAAGGTCATT
Organism: Pinctada imbricata; assembly: GCA_033119305.1. Lineage (NCBI taxonomy): Eukaryota > Metazoa > Mollusca > Bivalvia > Pterioida > Pteriidae > Pinctada > Pinctada imbricata. Next base: position 16,772,667 of record VSWD01000003.1, read on the forward strand.
GTATGAAAGTTTGATCAAAGATACACCCAATATGCAAATTTGGTACATGTAGCACTGATACTTTGCAAAATATTTGCTTTTAAAAGCAAAATCACTCAAGCGGAAAAAAGTAAGTCAGATGCTGCATCTGATGCATGGGTTCACCTCAGCATCCAAAGATGAATCACTTGTGCAAGTTTGTTTACTGTAGCATTAGTACTTTGTCAGATACTGAGCTACCCCAAACTTCTTAACCAAGTCAATCAAGCGGAAAATGTAGGTCAGATGCTGCATCCGATGCATGGGTTCACCTCAGCATCCAAAGATGAATCACTTATGCAAATTTGGTTACTGTAGCATTAGTACTTTGTCAGATACAAACTTCTTAACCGGACGCGGACGCGCGGGGTTATAGCATAAGCTCACTCAACTTCGTCGAGGTGAGCTAAAAACTAACTAAAGGCAATTTTGCAAAAATTCCCCCATGCACACTTATGACACTGTTGCAATTGTAATTTCACGTAAATTTCCTTCCAAGAAAATAACTACGTTTTATACTGTATACAAGTTTCATCTTTGAACCAAAATTAAACATAATTAACAAAGTGACTTAAGGTGGCTCAATAATCCAAGAATTCTTTGTCAGAGTCAAAAAAAATTATTCTGTTTATTTGACATTCATGTCTGATGATTTATATTTGTAATTAAGATTACATATCATCGTTCATTTGATTGACTAGTGGTCCTCTGAATATACATGTGTAAACCAATTCCGAGATCTGTCGCAAAACAATGAATTTTGATGGATAAATACATGATATAGGGATACTAATTTCACATTAAAACCATTCTTGTGATTATTTTCACCATGATATAATCAAATATGTCTATTTCTTTATAGATAATGCTTTCAAAGAGTAAAATAGCTAAAACTGTTTCCGAAACGTACATTTTTGTGCACCCCACCCAAAATGAAAATCTAAAAAAAAAGTACCCAGTACCCTTATTTGTCATCAAAGTGATAAGAAGTCTTTTTCAGAAGTTATTTTCTTTTACATATTTCTCAACGACAAACTCTGGTCTTCAAAAATAACTATAAAAAAGTACATGTTTTCGTTAATCCTGATTCAAAATACTTGGTTGTCATAGAAACGATTTAAAGGGGGGGGGGGTGAGTAGGGTTGTCAATAATGTTTAAAGAAGGGGGCGATTCTGAAATAAGTAACATAGAAGATGAAATTTCTAGATTTAGTTATATTTTAAACGGCGTTAACAATGTAAAATAAGCGGGGTTTTTTTTCAAAGCACAACGATCGCCGGGTAATATGAATAAGAGAAACAGAAAAAGTAAACTGAAGCGTTTTTAAATATTTTGACTTTCAAGGTCAATCAGTAGACGTCACTAACCTCCCTCGTTCTCGATAATACGTGCACTCATTTGTAAAATGGATATATCTTTGAACAAAGCAGGGTTAAAACTAAAATTCACTCGCTCAAAGTCTTACACTCAGATTGTAGATGGTAATTTTCTGGTTCCATCGATATCACATTTGTCGAAATCCGTGAAGAAACAAGCGAATTAGAGGAGTTTGAAGACCGAAACCGCACTCGGTACTATTCGAACCAGTATTGACGCAAGGAGTATGATGACGTCAAACGATTATTGAGCCTCCTTAAGAGAACTTGAACTTGCACAACCTTGCCACATGTGTAATTACAACTAAAGTGGACATAAGAAAAGATATACATCTATACTCACAATTCTGCTAGTTGTAGATGGAATGGAAACATGTCCTTCAGTAAAATTATTCTGATTCATTCTGACAGAATATGTAAATGCAGTAGTTAAATTATCCTTTTGGACACCAAGATCAGCATAGAGGAGTTTAAATTCCACAAACAGACATCTGTCTTGACCTGAAAAAAAGGTACATGTAGATACATGTACTTAACTTCATAGAGTATACAATCCTGTGATGAGCAATGATCATATGAATATTTTAATATCGATTATCGGGACACTATAGGAAATAATTATCTATTGATTATTGGAACTAAGTCTCTCAAATCTTTAAAAATCATGTTCAAAACCAGTAAAATACATGCAGCCTTTTTAATACACATGTAAATATAAACAGTGACTGCAAATGCATAGAAATACTATTCTGTTAAAGTTAAACCAAAAATTCAGTTTGTTTTTCTTGACCATTTGTTCTCTTTGTATCATTCCAATTGCTTTTCACATAAACGATTTCAATCAAAAATCAAAAGTCGGCAACGATTGTCATATCAATAATACAATCCACTGATAAATTTAAATGATAAACAAGGCTCAAACTGAAAGATAAGATAGAATTTCTTGTACAAATTAAAAACTTCAGATGCAACAGATAGTACAATCAACTAATAAGATTAAATGAAGGTAGATAAACTAGAACTGCCTTTAAAGTGACAAATTATACCACGGGACATTTTTCTCTAAACAGATTCATTTATGACGTAGGAATTTATATGTTAAACATCAATGCCATATCTATTGCAGTTAAAAAGCAGGTCAATGGTAAATGTCACTAGGTCAAAAACCATGGCATCAAATGAAAGCTCTGACCGTGAGGAATCTACATGTGAAATATCAAAGCCCTATCCCTTTTAGTTAAAAAGTAGGTCAAGGGTCAAGATCAAGGTCACTAGGTCAAAAATCATGATATCAAATGAAAGCTCTCATCATGAGGAATCTATATGTGAAATATCAAAGCCCTATCCTTTATAGTTAAAAAGTAGGTCAAAGGTCAAGATCAAGGCCACTAGGTCAAAAGTCATGATCTCAAATGAAAGCTCTCATCATGAGGAGTATATATGTGAGATATCAAAGCCCTATCCCTTATACTTTAAAAGTAGGTCAAAGGTCAAAAGGAGGTCAAAGGTCAAGGTCACTAGGTCAAAATTATGGTATGAAATGAAAGCTCTCATCATGAGGAATATATATGTAAAATATCAAAGCCCTATTCCTTATACTTTAAAAGTAGGTCAAAGGTCAAAAGGAGGTCAAAGGTCAAGGTCACTAGGTCAAAATTATGGTATGAAATGAAAGCTCTCATCATGAGGAATATATATGTAAAAATCAAAGCCCTACCCCTTATAGTTTAAAAGTAGGTCAAAGGTCAAGGTCAAGGTTAAAATCATGGTATTTAATGAAAGCTTTAGTCATGAGGAATATTTGAAATATTAAAGCCCTATCCCTTATAGTTTAAAAGTATGTCAAAGGTCAAGGTCAAGGCCACAAGGTCAAATGTCATTGAGTAATACTTGTTATGATGAATGTGTGTATGAAATATTAAAGCTGAAGCCTTATCACTAATACTTGTAGAGATATTCTATTTAAGAACTTCTTAACCAAAATATTACTACAAGGTCAAAGTTCAAAGTCAAGGTCACTAGGTCAAATGTCTTGGTATCAAAATGTTGTACTTCTTATGGTAAATGTATGAATGAAATATGAAAGCCCTATCACTTATATGTGAAAAAATACTATGCTTTAAGAAGTTCTTAACCAAAATATAACTATAAGGTCAAAGTTCAAGGTCAAGGTCACTAGGTCAAATGTCTTAGTATCAAAATGTAGTACTTATGGTGAATGCAAGTATGAAATATGAAAGCCCTATCACTTATACTTAAAGAGTTATCACAGACAGACAGATGGACAGAAAGACGGACAGGTTGTTTCCTAATATATACCCCCATAAACCCCCATAAACTTCGATTGTGGGGGTATAATTATTCAACTAAAACATGGCTCATAATAAAAATGTTACAATTTTCTTATGAAATAAGTGTACAATGTCTTTTTGCAGCTACAGACATTAGGGAGGTTGAGATTTCCTATGTGTGCGTGTACAATATACATGTACATGTACTTGTACTCTGAACAGCTATTAATTGTGATGTCATCATTTATTGCATTTGATGTCATTTGCTTTACAAGGTACACGTCGGCAGCGAACGTGTAAAGTGCGCTATACATGTAGGACAAAATTACTTCAAGAAATTTCATCCGCTTTGTTTTATAACACAGTATAAAAAGTATGCCAATCAATTTAGAATACTAACTCAAGTTTCTATTTCAATATAGATTTAACCGAAGTTAATGTTCCTTTTGAATTTAACATGTCCAAAAGTCAACTAAAGTTTAGTGAGATTTTACAAGTACGAGTTGAGGTCTTTTAAAAGAAATCTCAACTACAGTAACGTGTAGTTCAACTTGTACACTAGATGTACCCATACAAGTTACACGTAGGAAATCTCAACCTTTCTAGTATTTTTATTACTTTAAAGATATCAAGTTGATGGGCAAGTGGATCCTCACAAGTGTACTTATCTTAACACAACCAAATTTTAGTGCAAAACGGGCAAAAATGGGCCAATTGACATATTAGCGTAATCACAAATAAGCGTACATGACATATTTTCAATATTAATCTATAAAAGTTCAATAATTTAGCGTAGACTTGAATTAGCGCAGTCTTTATAGTGCTAACTCCGCTAAAATATATCTTTTAATCCCGCTAAAATAAGTACACGTACTGTACTTTTATGCTTCCTGAGATTAATTACCAAACTTGAATACAATATAACTGTTCTGTAACAGTACATATATACATGTAATAAAACAAAATGGTAATTCCTTTTCCTTTGAGTTGTAAACCTAGTACATCTTTTTGATACAAAAAGTTTTTTTGGGACAAACAGACAGACAAACAGATTAACAGACAAACAGATGGACAGGCCAAAAACTGTATGTCCCCAAATCTTTGATTCCGGGGGCATAAGAACTATTGATATGATGATGCAATATGCTGGAGAAAATTTTACCCATTGTTAATCTTGGTAGTTCCAATTGATCATTTACAACAGAACGGTACGGCATTGACAGCATCAATATTTTACGACCATTGATATCCTCTATTTGCTGAAAGAAAATATGTCGAACATGTAATTCAGACTCCATTTTATAATAATGTCAATATTGAAATACAAAAAATTAATGTTTATATTCTTAATACATGTACATCCATAAATATAATAAATCATTTATAAAAGAGATGAAACAGATCCTGGTGAAAAAGGAGGAAAATGGCAAAGAATTTGTTGTTTAAGTGGGAAACTTGAACAAATAACATTGCAGCAAATCTAAACTGAAAAAGGTCAAAATCTGTTACTGGCAAAAGATTATATTTTTATCTAGAGCTGCTTTTAAGACCTGGTTTCACAAAATGATTTTTTTTCATAAAATAGAATTAGTTTACGAACATATTTCAATCTTAATGTCTTTGCTTGCCGATATCAATCTAGCAATAATACTGATATACATGTATGTGGATTAAATAAACTCCAATACGGATGAGAATAAAATGTCACATTTTCATAATATTCTGTTACTATACATGTATTATTATACATGTACATGTATAAATATGTAATGTAAATATGTCTGAACGTAACATTATCATACCCATGCTGTTGAGTTGCTGTTGATTCCACATGCAGCTAGGTTGGTTTCAAAAGCACAGTAGTAGTGTACATTATTTTTACCTACGAAAAAAAATTCTATATGTAACATACATGTAAATAAGCATCACAATTGAAACTCAAGGAATCTAAAAATACTTTCTAATTGACCCTTCCGATTGCTGGAAAAAAAATGCAAAATTTCATGACGTCACATGCAATGCTTATACCTCGAACAAACAAGCTTCGAACCTCGGTCAAACATCGAAATTGCATTGTGCTGTCATGGAATTTCTCAAATTTTTCCCGCGTTCGGAAGAGTAAATTGTTCCCGTGTAATTTTTCACGGTACCCTAGCAAGGTGAATTTGAAATTCTCAATTCTAATACATTGTATTGTATGTTTAATTTTTGGTATATATTTATTTACATATATGATCATTTTTGAAATACATTAAATTAAAATAAATTACATGTAATTCTTCATTGACAAGTTCATACATGATGTACAAAATCCAAACAATATTATCCCTTTTCCCTACATCTTCACTTGAGCACTATTGAGTCTTTGCAGAATATACAGAGTTTTTCCCCCTTACAGACGGTGTCTGATGTAAAACCATTGTCATGAAAATGGTATGGTAACATTGGTTTTATACCGTCATTTCCCAGACTTTTAGGACTGTTTCCATAGAATTTGATGACGTCATAATCAGTCTACGTCAGATACCATCCAAACGGGAAGTAACCCTGGTTTTTTGAAAATAGCGAATACTGGATTTCTGAACAAGCATACCATAGGGATTTGTAGAGTACCACTTCTCCCTAGTACATACTACATTACATTTGGAATTTTACACAAAGACCCTGTCTACCAAAGTAAACTGTGAACACACCAGCTACATTGTCAAGCTTTCTTACCTGAACACTGTACTGGATTAGTGAACACACCATCCTTACAAGTACATGTGTTGTTGGTACAGTATGAGTACTGACTGTTACACACTATGTTTGGATCGTTACAATCACACTGTTTGCCGTGGTAGTTGGGTTTACACACACACTTTCCGCTGTAAGCATCACACGTCAAACTATTGTTCCTGTTACAGTTACAGGTCTTCTCACACAAAGCACCATAACGCCATGTGTTGCAACCTGTAAGATGAAAAAAAATCAATGTTGCTATAACGTCACATTTCATCGGCTGTTAACTCCTTAATAACAGCAGTAAAACGAAAACATACTATAGGCTTTGACATTGCTAACGTCATATTTCGTTCTATATAAAGAAAAATAAAGATTGCATTATAATAGGAATAACTAGATACTGACATTATGTTCGGGGACGGTAAATGGTTATTTCACGTAGCAAACAACTGTTTCTCTGGCTCTGCTAATGCGTTGCCATAAAAACTCAATTTGCCCTCATAAAATCAGCATTCACTGTCCACAAACATAATGTCAGAAACTAGTAATTCCCTAATTCTTAAGCAACATCGCTATTATGTTGATTTTCATTGGTTGTTTGCTCCTTAGTTACAGCTGTAAAACGAGAACACATTTATTTAGGCTTTGATGTTGCTAACGTCACATTCACCTAATATTCACAAAAATATAGATTGCATTAGAATGGGAATAACTAGATACTGACGTTATGTTTTGTGGAAGGTAAATGCTTATTTTACGGTGCAAACATCCGTTTTTCTAGCTCCACTAACGCGTCGCCAGAAAAACTAAGTTTGTGACCATAAAATCAGCATTTACCGTCCACAAACATAACGTCAGAAACTAGTTATGCCCTAATTCAAATGGTACATTTATTGTAGCATAATTCTCAAAATATTCAACTTATTGAAATCAAGACAGAACAGAAGTATTTAATCCCAAGTCAAGGCTTTATCCATATAGCCTATTGTGACCTTTGGCATCGGTTCAAGATCATCGCACCCCTAAGGTCCCAGGTAACATTTCTGTGAAACATAATTGAAATCCAAGCAGAGGGGAAGGAGTTATGTCCCCGATAAGCTTTGTTGAATAGACATACAAGTTTTACCCATTCAGTTTATTGTGACCTTGACCTTTGGCCTTGGTTCAAGATCATTGAATACCTTTCTTAGTAAAAATTCCACAGTCACAAAACACATGATATGAAAATAATCTAGTGCACAGGAATTCCCTTCGACTAATCAAGGTAAATACTATCTACATCTACTTTACATGAATTTATTCTTCAGGCATGTCATATGAACATCATTATCATTTTTATGATGTTTATCTAATCTTGTCAAACATAGAGGAATATTCAGAGAACACTTTTCAAAGCAGAAAATTTTCCATCTTTTTTTACATGGTATGATATGGTGCATGGAAAGACACAAAAATTTCTGCTTAGATCCTAAGTAACAATTTTGTGATTCAAAAATATTACTACAGACCATGCAAAGAGAAAGCAGTAATGCACCGGACTAGGTTTTACCCATATAGTCTACTATGACCTTGACCTTTGACCTATGACATTAGTTCAGTGTCACACCCTAAGATCCTATGTTACAGTAACATTTCCATGAAATATTATTGAAATTCATGCAAAGGGGAAGGAGTTATGTCCTAGACTGTTGAAGCTTTGTTGCACTGATTGACAGTTGGATGTACAGAGAGACAGATAGACAGGGCGATTCCTAATACATTGTATATACACATCCAAAAAGTTTGTTTGAGGGGGTGAAATTTTCTTAAATTTAAAGATTATCGGACAGAATCAAAAACAAAAACAAAATTTCCCACCTCCGCAGATAATGGCTGTAGTATGACCACTGCAGGTTGTTATGTTACATTCAGAGAGACTTGTTGAGTTCGCACCACATTGCCAAGATTTCGCATTCAGTGCCGGACCAGGTACATCATAGGTTCCTACTATTGTACTGTAACGAAAATGTTGATATCAAATTGTAACAAAGATGTTGAAATCAAATTAACACCGCGGATTTACTTTGCAGGTTAGAACAGCCTCCGCGGCATGTTTCTTTAGATCTTATGCATTGTGACGTCACGAGCGTTAACATACCAAATGCAACAAGTTCTTTTTAATAGTTGCATCTCAGGATATTACATTGATTGTGCATATAAAACAAAATGGCGACCTGTTTCCATTGAGTTACTGTGTACAACCCACAATTTCCCTATCAAATAAACCGTCCTGCTTTTCTAAGGGTTTGTGATGCAAGACAGTTGGATATAGAAATTGGACTAAGGTAGGAATATTTTCCCTTTTAAAAATCATCATTTTCGGACCAAGACACTGCCATAGGCGGTTGCTAAAAGCAACCATCTGAGTGGATACTTCCCTCCATTACTGTTGTTACAATTTTTTTGTAGCTTAAAGTTGTTAATTAAACATGATCAGAAGTTAATCTAGTATTTGCTTAAATTATAAGGATTAACTATAACAATTTTGCAATTTATTAAGATATAATATGGTTTGAGGCGATCGCACACTTTTTCATAATTGGCTTCGCAGATTATAAAGTGTTAAGTTAATCCTTATAAAATGTTCCTGTCTGTGTATTGTATATATGCCTGTGGTGTTTAAAAAAAAGAATAAATAAACCAGGTGATAGTGAAATTCCATGGCTTTTTCAGGACTTCTTGCTTATAATGCCATGACTGCATCCACTTTTCCATAACTTTTTAAGACCAAGGTAAAATTCCATTACTTTCGATAATTATAGAGAAGGGGGACAATCAAAACTTAAAAAAAAACCATCAAGGTACCTGCATGCATATCATTCTGTGAAGATACTTACTCATTTCCGCCTATTTGCTGACAAACAAGTTTAGCCATTGACGAGCTTACGTCACACATACTGTGCCAAATACCATTACTGTGATACTGAACAAGGCTTCCAATCTTACCCGGAATGGGCAGTAAATGAATATTATCTATAGTGAAGAAACAAACAGAGGAAATTGTAAATGTGTAAAGTGTATGTAAAATTAGGTTTGTGTTATCAATTTTAATCTTATACTTTACTACAATTGAATGTTCAAGAAGTTTAACATGAGAATTAATTTTGAAAAATACAGTATGCCTGTAAATAAGGATGAAAAGGTTGAACTAGTCTATTCTAGAACAGGCACAAGTACATGTATACATTGCCATCCATAAATTAGTATACACCATTTCTGTTCATGTTGCTGTTAGAAAATTAATAGTTTTGAATCCATTGCTGTATAACTCTGAAGATGAACTTTATAGAAATCCTTTGTATCAAACTTTACCAAACTTTTTACATTTTCAGAAATTTTATCCTTTTTTCTATAAAAATCACAATTTTTGAAAGAAAATTGTGCAGATGAAAAAAGTTTCTATATATGCATTATCATTATCACAAGCGACTTATTTTGAATCTCTGAAGTTCAGAATGGAAAATAATAGGATAAAACTATACAGAATATAGAACGAATGTAATTGTTTGTATAGTTACATGTATTTATGGATGGCAGTGTATGTATGCCATATGTTGCATGTTTGACCTGAAATATGTGACCTTGACCCTCATTAGGCATAACGTTTCATCATGCCTGACCATCCATGCAAGTATGATGAAAGTAAAATGTATATTAAGTAAGTTATAACCATTTACATGTACTTGAAAGTGTGCCACTACCCGACCGACCGACAGACCGACCGACAGACAGACAGACAGACTCGGGATCAATGTACCCCCCCCCACCCCACCCCACTTATTGTACTATACATGTATATAATATATAGTGCAAGAATCATTCACTGGTATTTTTATCATTGTTCTAATATAAGTCAATCTTTTCCCTTTGACATTGTTTCATAGATTTTCCCGATTCTTTTGAATGATGCATTTAAATTGGTATTTTTATTCACAGGGACAAACTTTTGTGGTACAAGGCTGACTGCAAATGTAGCAATTTAAGGTAAATACACAGAGAACAATTCTATATATATACAGTATAACATAAGGAAAATGGAAAATACATCATAAAAGTTTTACCTTTACATGACAGTCCTTTGCCCGAGAACTGAGGTTTGCAGATACATTCATGGATGGAACCTTTCATAAAACATTCCGATATAATGGGATCACACATGTGTACACCTCTCTGACAATCACACGTGTAGCCGTGATATCCCTGTTTACACGCACATTGACCCGTCTTAGAATTGCAGCTAACCGTGTTCTGGGCATTACACGGGCAGGCCTGAGCACAATTCTGGCCATATGTCAAATTTGGGCATGCTGAAATATTCAAAATTTCAGAGTAAGCATCTACATGTATATGCATGCATGACTTGTATATGCCCAAAAATTCAATATTCTGCTTAATTTAAACAACATCACAGTGAAATACTTAACAGTTACTGCATTAACAATGTGAAAATGTCCATATATGTATTAGACATTCACAAATGGCCATACTTACATGTGTATTAGTAGAAAGAAGGGTGACATTGGATTTGTATAATTATTTTAACCTTAAATATGAACTTGATGACATTCCATATTTTATTAGCCAACATCTGTGATGTAAAAATAGAAAAAAATCTTGCAATTGAAGGAGCTGATTCGTTGACAATTTTATTATCATGCAGAGTAACCAGAATTACTTGTTCATGCACTTCCTATCTGGGACAGTATCTAATGAAGACTAATTTCATGTAATCATGCATTTAATTCTACGGAAACAGTCCTTAAAATCTGGAAAATGTCAAGGTATGAAATCAATGTACATGTAACTATACAAATTTCATAAATTAGTTATAATGATATTACGCAGATACCTAATTCTCAAATCAATAAAGCCTGTGTTTGTGAAACATGAATGCCCCCGGTGGCATCTTTGTTAGTATTAACGCCATTTTCTGTTGAGTACGTGAAAGGTCAAAGTCAAGGTGACAAAGTCAAAACTTTTTGCTATAAATGAAATGGTCTTCTCACAAGGAATACACATGTGAAATATGAAAGCCCTATCACTTACTATTCAAAAGTTATGTCCAATGATTAAAGTTTTTGAAAAGAAGGTCAAAGGTCAAGGTCACGAGGACAAAACTTTTGGTATCAATGGAAAGGTCTTGTCACAAGGAATACACATGTGAAATATGAAAGCCCTATCACTTACCATTCAAAAGTTATGTCCAATGTTAAAGTTTTTGAAAAGTAGGTCAAAGGTCAAGGTCAAGGTCACGAGGTCAAAAATGTTGGTATCAATGGAAAGGTCTTGTCACAAGGAATACACATGTGAAATATGAAAGCCCTATCACTTACCATTCAAAAGTTATGCCCAATGTTAAAGTTTTTAGTTCGGACAAACAGACAAACAGACAAACGGACAAACAGACAGACAGACAGACAAACAGACGGACAGGCCTAAAAACTATATGCCCCCGAATCTGTGATTCCGGAGGCATAAAAATAGGTCTGTATTCTTCCCAGACTCAATATACATGTACTCTAACAAAACTATATAGTGACTCACTGTTACTGCAGATGGCTCTAGCAAGACCGTATCCCTGACATGATAGTGTCGGTGTTATATCAACACATTCTTTAATCGACATCTCATTTCCTACACATGCTGATCGTCTGACACGGAAAATATTCACACTGACGTTTGCATTTTTATCGCCTTCAATTACAGAATAATGACTGAAATATATAAGTATGAAGTGAAGATATTTGACATGACTTTGATATAATATTAGTAATATAAAATAGTATGCTTTTAAAATACAAATACAAGATTTCTTAGAATAGCAATAACATTGTATTTAGCAAATATAACATACATGTACATAACATTTTTATTCCTAAAATTGTCAAATCCAATACTTATGAAAAATGATAAATTACATTTACACTATTTTAAGTACTCTATTTAGTGAATACGGACCTGCATACCCGTATCGTACCAAAAGTGTAATATTTTGATACAGAAAGTGTAATTTAGTATTATAAGTAAAGCATAATGTGGCCCAAAGATGGTCATTTTGAACAAAGAAACAGTCTTTTCACTAAAAAGACATTATGTTATCATATTTCTTAATATCTAAAAAAAGGAGGATATTAGATGTCTTCAAATTCATTTATTTACATGGGTCTAATCGTTTGCTTAAAAATTGGAAAAAGCAATTGACCCTTCCGATTGCGGGAAAAAAATGCAAAATTTTGTGACATCACAATGCTTTTACCTTGGACAAACAAGCTTCGAACCTCGGTCTAACATCGAAATTGCATTGTGACGTCATGGAATTTCTCAAATTTTTCCCGCCTTCGGAAGGGTAAATTATTCCTGGAAATATGTGGGCGTAAAATTGAGCAACAAAAACGTACCATGTAACAATATGTCAAACATCGTAATCGCAAAAGTAGGCAGGTCTGTGAATACATGTATAAAAAATAAAATAATACAGGAATGGAGTCCAAATAAAGAAAAACATATCCTTACGTTGGAAGTCCCAAGGATCTACACAGGACCTTAGCAGTAGCTGTATGATTTTGGCTGTCAAAACATACATTATACCAAGACTTGGAGTAAATCTGAACGTATCCTGAAGTTCCATTTGTGAGTCGTAACGGGTCTGTAAACACAAAAACATACTTTTGATGGACAACATAATGTAAAAACTGATAAAGACAATGGTTATCTTTCCATTTCAAACCGAAGGTACCTTCAGTAAGTTAACTGAGTAATATTAATTTAGAGTCGGCATTGCATACGTACAAAATAACAACAATGTAAGATAAGGATATACAGAGCTTTTCAACCGACTATTGAAAGACAACAAGACATGAAGCACAAATTGAAAGACCACTGGCACTGTTACCTCTAATAATGCATTGATCACTTTCTGATTTTAATTATCAGTCTCAAATGTGAAGTAACTCTGGTTTTCAAACATAGCGAATATCTGTCATGCAAATAACATAAAAAATTTCTGTAGAAGCTCAGTATGAGTAAATAAGACTCACTGGTACAGTTTTTGCCTTGGAAACTATTTCTTGGATTACACATACACAAGTGTGAGGAGCCATCTACGTAACAGTCAGACTCTAAGATGTTGCATGTATGTCTACCTGAAAGTAAATCACCAAATACATATTGTGAACATGTTAATTTTCACTGGGGGAAAATTTCCTAATTATAAATCAAGACGTTATGCTGGGGGGGATTTATGTGGAAAATAAGTCAGAGCACTAATTTACCAAATGTGCTCTGTTTTCGCTAAAATTTGGTTGCGCTAAAATAAGTACACATACAGTATTCAAGTCATGGTATCAAAAGAAAGCTCTAGCCATAACAAATCTACATGTGAAATATCATAGTCATATAGTTGAAAAGTTGATGAGGCTGTGCTTCAGTTTTTTAAGGTTGGTATGCTATAATCATGATAATTACATTACTGGTTTTAATATCAATTAAAATATTGCTCCCTGCAGACAGTTACTAGACCTGAATAAATCATATTGACCTTGGACTTTGTCCTTGCTCAGTATGAATTTATCAGGCCTACATGTAGGGGGGTGGGGATGGGGGGTGGTGGGTGGGGGGCAGACAGGGGGGGGGGGGGCAGAGTGGGGGTACCTCTCTTCCCCCTCCCACCTGCTTACCTCCCCCCTCTCTCCCACTCCTTTTCAACCTTCCCTTACCCCCCTCCCTCCTGCCCCCATTTCTCCCTCCTCCCATCCCCTTTCCTCCCTCTTCCCTCCCATTTTTTCCCCTTCCCTCCCTACCCTCTCTCCCTCCCCCTCTCTCCCGCATTCCTCCCCCCTCCTTATCACCCTGTCCACCCCCTCATGTATAATCCCAGATATCAACCTCATCAAATAGCTATAATTGTACATTATCGTACACAATGTATGAGCACATACATAGTTACCTTCTATACAGTTACAATGGGGCCCATAAAATCCTTGTTTACATGTACAGGCTCCCTTAAAGTCGTCACAGAAAAAGGAGTTATTCTGATTGCAGCTACAACTATCCAAACAGAAAGGCTGATTGTATTTCCATGGAGGACATCCTGTAGAATGTAAAGTAGTCAGCCTTGATTTTTCATTCAATCAGTCAAGTACAGTATATCAATTGACTCAAATTTATTAACATTGGAAACCCCTACATCTGATTGTGCTGTCAAATATTCCAATCCAAAAGAAACTGACCCTTCCGATTGCCGGGAAAAAATGCAAAATTTGGTGACGTCATAATGCTTTTACCTCGGACAAACAAGCTTCAAACATTGAAATTGCATTGTGACGTTCATGGAATTTCTCAAATTTTTCCCTGCGTTCGGAAGGGTCAATTCTGATATCAAATACAGCTGCATACTTTTAAGTAACCAGGTATATGTATATTGAGGAACATACACATGTATCAATGTACAGAATATCTAAAACTTGTAAATCAACAATTCCTGATGTCATACACAATCATTCTACACATTAGTAAGGCTATCAAACCTCCATATTAACATATAACCAGAATTTTTCGTGCCATCAAATTTTGGGATTCTAATGCAAAACAAAAATGTTATATGTTATGTATTTTGTATCAATCTTAATAGATTTCTTGTCATTTTTCCTATGACTTACAATTTTCTTGGGAATACTTATTTTCGAGTTATGAAATCACTTGCGAATATAGCAAAAATTGGGTAGCAAGCTTGCAAAAATCTCTCGCTTGTACAGAATTGAAAGTCAAAAATTGGGTAGCTAGCTTGCAAAAATCTCTCGCTTGTACAGAATTGAAAGTAACTCACTGCGTTCACAGACAATAGACAAAAGTGGTTGAATTGTTCTATTCATGTACTGTGCCGGCCCCAAATTACATCCAAATATACTGGTCTCATTCCCTTGGCATGATGCACTGACAAAAACTCCATTTGCTTCTTTACTAACCATCTCCGAAACCGTGTAATTCCTGCAAATACAGATAATTTTCAGCTTAGGTAATTCCTAGGTAATCAGGAAAAAGGACAAGGTTCTTCTAAGCAGAGCTGCAACGATTCTTACCTCCGACTTGTTAAATAATCAGCATGAAAAACACAAACTTGGTAGAGGATCTTTATTATGTTTAGTACATACTTCCTGTAAGGATTCGTGAAATTCTGTACAGCAGTTGCAGAAAATGAAGTCGAAAATGCGTCAGCCAATCAGAGCCCTCGGCGGCCATATTTGTTGACCAATTGGCACGAAAAACACAAACTTTTTAGAGGACCTCGAGTACTTGCTTCCTATAAGGTTTTGCAAAATTCTGTGCAGCAGTTGCAGAGAAGCTGAAAATGCATCAGCCAATCAGATCCCTCGGCAGCCATGTACATGTATGTGGACCCATCGGCATGAAAAACGCAAACTTGGAAGAGGACCTTGAGTACTTGCTTCCTGCAAGGATATGTGAAATTCTGTGCAGCGGTTGCAGAGAAGAAGTCGAAAATGCCTCAGCCAATCAGAGCCCATTGTGGCCATATCTGTTGACCAATCCGCATGAAAAACGCAAACTTCGTAGAGGACCTTGATTACTTGCTTATGGTAAGGTTTTGTGAAATTCTGTGCAGCGGTTGCAGAGGAGAAGTCAAAATGCGTCAGCCAATCAGAGCCTTCGGCGGCCATATTTGTTGAACGATTGGCACAAAAAACACAAGCTTGGTAGAGGACCTTGAATACTTGCTTTCTGTAGAGGTTTCATGAAATTCCCTGCAGCAGTTGCAGAGGAGAGGTAAAAAATGTTAAAAGTTTAAGCCAGATGACGGACAACGTGCTATGACAATAGCTCACTTGATCTTCGCTCAGGTGAGCTAATAATGTCAAAATGGCAGATTCTGAACAACGCATATGAAGAAATCACTTTAGATTCAGAAATTATACAATGGAAAAAGGTGACAGCAAAGTATTGACACTGAGGTCTGTCTTTAAAGATGATTACTTTTGCAAAACACAAATGCATACCTGTCAACTTTGAAATCTTAAAAATAGCAATCCAAGGAATGCTTGTGTCGCCTGCGAAGCGGTTTGATTATTATTCTAGAAAGTGGATCAAAATTCTTGAAAAGTAGGTCTAGGTCAAATATCTAGATCAAGGTCAAAAGGTCAAATTCTATGGTCTGTGTAGAAAGGTCTTGTCACAAGGAATAATCATGTGAAATACCAAAGCCCTATCACTTACAAATCAAAAGATATAGCGAATCTTAACTTTTTTTCAAAAGTAGGTCAAATATCTAGGTCAAGGTCACAAGGTCAAAAATTATGGTATGTGAAGAAAGGTCTTGCCACAAGGATTGCACATGTGAAATATCAAAGTCCTAACACTAACCAATAAAAAGATATATCCATTCTTAATTTTTTTTTGAAAAGTAGGTCAAATATGTAGGTCAAGGTCACTAAGTCAAAAATTATTGTATGTGTAGGAAGGTCTTATCACAAGGAATACACATGTGAAATATCAAAGCCCTATCACTTACCAATCAACAGATATAGTGAATCTTATCTTTTTTTCAAAAGTAGGTCAAATATCTAGGTCAAGGTCACAAGGTCAAAAATTATGGTATGCGTAGAAAGGTCTTGCCACAAGGATTGCACATAGTAAATATCAAAGTCCTAACACTCACCAATAAAAAGATATATCCATTCTTAATTTTTTTTGAAAAGTAGGTCAAATATGTAGGTTCAGGTCACTAGGTCAAAAATTCTTGTATGTGTAGAAAGGTCTTGTCACAAGGAATACATATGTGAAATATCAAAGCCCTATCACTTACCAATCAAAAGATATAGCGAATCTTATCTTTTTTTCAAAAGTAGGTCAAATATCTAGGTCAAGGTCACAAGGTCAAAAATTATGGTATGTGTAGAAAGGTCTTGCCACAAGGATTACACATGTGAAATATCAAAGCCCTATCACCTACCAATCAAAAGATATATCCATTCTTAATTTTTTTTAAAAGTAGGTCAAATATGTAGGTCAAGGTCACTAGGTCAAAAATTATGGTATGTGTAGGAAGGTCTTGTCACAAGGAATACACATGTGAAATATCAATCAAAAGTTATGGGCTGTGACACCCAAAGTGTGACAGACAGACAGACGGACAGACAGACGGACGGACAGACGGACAACGGACAAAGTGATCCCTTAGTGTCGCTATGCTTCGCAGGCGACACAAAAAGGGGAAGATCTCCCTCCTTGGCACTTGAAAAAGAGGGAGATTGTGCGTGAACCCATTTTGCTACATTTTTAATGAATTGTGACATTTTGTGCAAAACCAATTTTCAAATAATTTCATTATGCTGACTTTTCAATGCAAAAACATTCATAAACTATGAAACATGTATCAATAGTTTATTGCATTCTATACATCTTTTCTTACATTTTGTCATGCAATTTCTCATGAAATTCTCTGAAGGTTGCTATTTAGACTGATTTTCTTTGGTAAATATGCCAAAAGAGGGAGAAAGAGGGAGATTGGGCCAAAAAGAGGGAGATTTTGGTCTCCCTCGAGGGAAAAATGCCAAAGAGGGAGATGAGGTCAAAAAGAGGGAGTCTCCCTCCAAAAGAAGGAGAGTTACAGGTATGCAAATGCCACTGCCAGCCTGCTGGCATCTCTGTCTTCTGTAAGCTGTTTTCTGTTAAGTATCAAAAGGATTAAATTTTTGGTACCAAAAACTTACTTCACAAGGAACTTACATAGGAAGCTTTAGCGATCTACATAATACAGCAGCAACGGTATTGTGGAAATAATTCATCATGCGAGGTTCTATAGCCAGAAAAATTGATGCTCGGAACTTAACATTCAGCCATTGTCCTTTATAAAATATACTAGGTACGCCACTGGTGCTGGAATTTCCTAGTTCAAGCTTGACAGGTGCTAGAAAGTAAAAATCATCCATGAGAAAATTTAGATAAACAAATAGGATAATAATGAAATAATCAAGAAAAGATAGTAAAATAGTTAAAAGCATAAATCTGGAAAACTTCTAATGACCAATTTAAACAAAGCACTTTTTACATTTTTTTCAACAGACCTTTGTGCCATTTGGGTTCAGAAATCATTTTTTAGGAATTTGGACTGACTAAGGCCTTTGAAATTGGGCAAACAGCAACATTTTTTTCAAAATTGGGAAAAATAGGTAAATACAAAAGGAATTACTTGTAAATTTATCTAATCATATCCAGACTCTTTTTTTCAAATTTCTGCTATTCATATTTTGTATCTACAAGTATCAAAATTATTTTAAATGTCTACTAACATATTAGGCCACAGTAATCATAATAAATATATATTTTGTTTTACATCCCAAACTTAATTTTTCTGAAAGGTACCCTCAAAAATACACAATCAATATGAAGGAACTTGAAAAGGAAGAGTGGAAACATAAAAGAAAAATATCTTTCTTCAAGTGACGTGGATAATTCTTGACTTTTAATATTTGATATTTTGATATTTGTTAGAAAATCACAACCATCTACTGATATTAATGATAGTAAAGACATTTTATGGTATTCAATATCATTTACTGATATTTTTCATACACAAAAATATGCTTGTTTTTGTGTGCGTTTTTCTTTAAGCAACTCTCCTAAATGGTACCCATCCATGGACGTAAAACACAAAGTATTTAATAACTATGGCCTTACATCGACTTACCATCACAGTTTCCCAGTACAGGATTAATCATAGGTTTACATAAACATTTAGGTTGCTGATTGATATAGCCACATATAGATGTTGTCCGATTGCAGTTAGGGTGTGATGGTGTACACGTACAGTATTCCCCGGAGAACCCCGGCTTACATACACATGTACCGTTGTCCATATCACATCTTACAGAATTCTGGACGTTACACTCACAAAATCCTGCACAGTTATTGTAGCGGCCAAATCTCATAAATGGACAAGCTGAAACAGAGCAAAGATATTTTTAAAACATGACAAGATATTCTAAATTTAAATAATCTTTCACTAAACTGCTGGTCTTGTCAATAAACCATTTTAATACATGTAATTCTACTAAAGGACATTTTTAAGCATTATTTTTCACTGTGACATCACTGTTAGAAGACGCCACTTCATTTTCAATTTTTTGACAGTTTTTGTCATACAGTAAATATATCCATTGTGAATTTCCGCAATTTGTCTGTTGAAAATCTCTTAGTATTTTCCACCTCAAATCATCCAATAATAGAAAATTGTGAGACTCATAATCATCTACATGTACAAGTAAGATCAAGAATACTACATGGCGTATCCATTCAAAGATAGAAAGCTGAGAAATGAAAATTCCTGTTTTATTGATATTAAAGATTAATGCACCATAAGAATCAGGAATAGTCATTGAGGCTTCACAGAAGAGTATAATTATGCTGATTTGCGTCAAATATATCCTGTGTAATACATGTTAATACACATAATTTCTTTTTTTCATTTTACAAGCATTACAGAACTGTGGTCTTTAACAAATATCAAATGGCTATTAAAGTGTAATTATGGTTTTTTTTCTGCAGCTATACTCAGATGAGTTTAACAAACCTATTTATAGTCAAGCTTACATGTTTCTGACATAAGATTGTTGAAGAACAAGTTGGTAGTCACTACCTACTTTAACTCAATATTTTTCCCTACTTTAACTCTTTATTTTTCCCTACTTTAACTCAATATTTTTCCCTACTTTGACTCAACATTTTCCCTACTTTAACTCAACATTTTTCCCTACTTTAACTCTTTATTTTTCCCTACTTTAACTCAATATTTTTCCCTACTTTAACTCAACATTTTCCCTACTTTAACTCAACATTTTTCCCTACTTTAACTCAACATTTTTCCCTACTTTAACTCAACATTTTCCCCTACTTTAACTCAACATTTTTCCCTACTTTAACTCAACATTTTCCCTACTTTAACTCAACATTTTTCCCTACTTTAACTCAACATTTTTCCCTACTTTAACTCAACATTTTCCCCTACTTTAACTCAAAATTTTTCCCTACTTTAACTCAACATTTTTCCCTACTTTAACTCAACATTTTTCCCTACTTTAACTCAACATTTTTCCCTACTTTAACTCAACATTTTCCCCTACTTTAACTCAACATTTTTCCCTACTTTAACTCAACATTTTTCCCTACTTTAACTCAACATTTTCCCTACTTTAACTCAATATTTTTCCCTACTTTAACTCTTTATTTTTCCCTACTTTAACTCAATATTTTTCCCTACTTTAACTCAACATTTTCCCTACTTTAACTCAATATTTTCCCAACTTTAACGGCATACAGGTAACAATACTCACAATCTTCACATTTAACTGTAAGGTCCAAACTATGAGAACAGTATCTGGCTGACGAGTTTTGACATTGCTGTAGTGACTGAGAAAAAGTATCGCAGTTTCTTATCCGGAAATGGATTGGTCCCTTCCCCAACTCTCTCAAGCGATATGAAGTGACAAAAGTACTGAAAATATATTTAACTGGATGAGAATTTACCTACACAAAATATGATTTGATATGGACAGCATAAATACATGTTAAAGATCTTCCTATCCAACAGGTCAGCTTGTGTTTAGCAGTTTCAGGCTTGCCAGCACTCTTAGTGAACAAAATTCCCTGACTTTTCATAAACCAATTCATGGTTTTCACTGAACAAAATCGTCAAATATTTAAATGGCCTCCTGACCTCCACATTAGCCGTCCAATCTGCCCATTCTTTTTTTTTCTAATAACATGTGTATTTTATGATTATTTTTCTATATTTTAATAAATCAACATGAAATGCAATGTAAGCCGATAATAAACATAGTTTTTTTTACTGTTTGGTGATCAAAGTCAATAAAGTTTAAAACGCCGCATGCGATGATAACGCAAAATATACTGGTCGGGGACAATGTCTCTATCAATATGGTGAATAATGAGGTCAAGGGTCATGGGGCCACACGATCTGAGTTAACATGACAGAGTAAGTAAAACTTTGTAAATTGGAAATAATTTAACACAATAACAGGTTCAATACATAGCACAAATGTTCGAAGAGTTGTCGAAATTTGTGAGGATATGTTGATATTTTTCATCTTATTCACTCAATTTATACATACAAGAATATGGACACCTGGGTTATAGCATTAGCTCATCTCAACTTTGTAAAGGTGAGCTAAAAATAGGTTATAAAATGAATAATTTATACGTTGGTAGTCCGGCTTGTTTGCAGGCTGTTCTTCTGACGTTAATCACGGCTCCGGAACCTTCACAAATTGTTCCCCATTGGTAGTTATAATACAACTCTACTCGTCCTGCATTTTTGTCAGGAGTACCAACTAGCCTTATACCAGTATCTATGAGAGAATATAACTATATTAATTAACAAGAAACTTAATTACTTAAGTATCAGAAATAATCAATCTCGATAAATCCACACATATGTCAAAAATAAAAAGGAAGTTTTAGAATTACATTGTAGATCAAAATACATGTATATTCAAAAACAGTGATGAAAACATTATGAAATCAATATAACTCTTCACTTTTCAATTCCATCCACCAAAATCATTTAATATCACTGTCTTCATGAAAGCTTTTTGGGACTACTAGCCATAGGGCTAGTTAAGAGCCGAAATCTACGAGCAATCCAAAATTTTCACTAGCCTTTGAAGAAATATTAAAACTATAGGAATTTCTACATGTCATTCAATCAAATTCTCTTTCAACTTCAATTTCTTCGACCACTAGCCTAATGAAGACAATTTCTTCTTAAGATATTTGACATGTAAAGTTTATTAGTGAAATTCTACCAGCCCTCAAAATTTCTTCTGGCCTCAGGCATCAGGTAAGTGAGTTTTTGTGAAGACTGTAATATTGTACCTATCTTAAAAAGGTGCAATGTACGCATGTACACATATGATGGGGTTAAATGACTCGGGTCTTACCATTACAGCCCATGGAGAACCCTCTCTTACATAGGCAATATGCATCTCCTGCTTGGGTTGTATGACAGTAAGATGACACGGGGTTACAATTGTGAAAGCCTGTGCGACAGGAACACGTGTCACCAAAAAATCCTGGCTTACACGTGCAGGCTCCGGTGGTCTTGTCACATGACGCAGTGTTATTTTTGTCACATTTACAGTCCGTGCAATTATTACCAAACTTGAAATCTGGGCAGTCTGAAAATACATGTACATACTGAGATTTAGCTATCACGTACAATCATTCTTGAAGTCTGACCTTAAATGGAAAGTAAGCGTTTGCTGTGTTTCTCAGGCAACAAAACACAGGTGACACAAAAATAGATAAACTGCGAGAAATTACAATTGCAGTATAATTTTTTGCACTTCTTCTTCCTTAGTATGACCCTCTACTTATTCCAAGCATTCCTAAATGAGGAATGTATCACATATTAAACATAACATTATATCATGACATTTCTCTCTTACTCCTCATACTATAATAAAACTTTCAATTTCAATATTATTTTTACGAAGCTCTGATTAAACACGTCAATACGTCAAGAGCAATAACTCTAAACCTAATATCGTGTTTTTTTTTTATACTGTAAATTGCTTTATTTTCGTCAGTACCAATTTTCGTGAATTCGTTCAAAATGACCATTTCGTCAGTACGTCAATTCGTCATCCAAGGGTCCTAAAAATATAAATTCGTCTGTTCAAATGCCAACTTAATATTCAGGTATAGGCCATATGCGTTTGTTTTCATTGTTTGTTTAACAATTATTGGTAAACAAACAATTAGAGATATCTATACCACCTAGCTTGTTGTGAAAACATATCATTTGGTAATTAGCAGTATATTACATATGCGGCTTTGTGTGCGTATTCAGTTTTCAATGATTTATCATTTGCCTGTCGTATTAACTCTTAAGATTCAATTTTTCCTTTCTACACTTAGTCTACATTTTGTCAGGAGTATTTATATTCGTCAATACGTAATTTCGTCAAGGGAGGCACTGAAGAAAACGACGAAAATTGGTACGTGACGAATAAAAACCAATTTACAGTAGTTGAGTTATACATGTCTGGAATTCACCATCAAAGTACAATAGAATGTACCATTTAATCCAGAAAGACTCGTGCTACATACATGTAACTATCATGCTATCATCCATTGTATACTGTAAGGAGTACTAACTTTAGCGCGACCAAAATTTTAACAGAAACCGAGCAGAATTGGGTAAATTGACATATTAACGAAATCATGAATTATTTTGAGTGATTTGACTTATTTTCCACATCAATCTATAAGAGATTCATGATTAAGCGAATTCTCTTAACAGCGCTTAAACTCCGCTAAAATATGAATCCTACTAAAATAAGTACACATACAGTATAAGGATGATTCTGGTACTTTACAATTTACATCTATACATACTAGTGATGAACCAATTGTCGCCGACAATCGATTGTCGATCGCTAAAACTCTTTCGATTCCGATTATCAATTTCATTTTCTTACAATCGATTGTCGCTGAAAGAGAGGTATTTTGTGTAATGGTATTTATTTTCCTCTTTTCACATGTAACATAAACCGTTACTTGTTGTCTTGCATGTAAACAGGCAGACTCTTTGAAATTGAATGCTTTATATTTTGTTTTCAGCAAAGTTTTTTGAATTTTATGCAGAAATATACAATTTTTCTATCTTTTATGTTCCATTTTTCATGCACTTTTGTTTTCCGATTGAAAATGATAATCGATCGGTTTACTCTAAAGACTTTCCGATTATTTTCCGATAATCGATTCTTAAGGTATCCGTTGTACAAATAAATATCAAGTGTTTTATATAGTTAGAATCATGGCATACGTTTACCTAAATATACCCAATACAACATATTAAATATTTGTTTCTATCATCAAAGGTCAACATGCCGACAATCACTCAAGCCACGGAAACTATCGAGACACTGCCGAAGATTACCGAGATAATTTTAACATTGTTCAAATGGACGAGACGTCCGCGAGATCTTCATTCGTACATTGGATACGTTAAAAGTCTTCCGATGTACAACACTAATACATACGTGTATTCTCTTTATATCTTTCAGGGTACTTACCACTTCTACAAGAAAGAGTCATGTATTTTGCTCCAAAACATGCACCTGGTACGAAAGAGCAATTTGATATGTCATTGGATCCATTCCTACATTGAAGTGTCACTCCTCGCAGTCTGTTACCATTGATTAATGGCTGAAAAGTCATAATCTGCATGGAATCTGCAAGAAATAATGAAAAAATAATTCCAATGAATGCTTTAGATTTGGAATCATGTCAACATTAAAGGCAGTTTATGATGAAAACTTTCCAATAAAACCCATAATTGTGCAGGAATTTGTGCTCACAAATTGTGTATCTTTATTGAAGAAAGCATGCATGCTAGCAATATATGGAGAATATAAATTAAATGAAACATGTACAAGGAAATGATAAGATCTACCCTAAAAAAATTGAACTTCAAAAATGGAAATTTCGAGAAAATTCTTATATAAACTTGATCATGCTGATACATAAACATGATCCTTTAGAATCTGAAGTTAGACTAGATTTATTTTGTATCTATGTATTCATGTTAAGGCTAAAATATTTAACATACCTGAGTCTTTCATCACCCAACCAACCATATTTTTTTTGGCTACGACCCTAATTGTTTTTTTAACCCAATAGTCAGAAATTAAATCACAGGACAGGTATTCCTTCCACTGAGCTGTTGTTAATTACATAACACTTATTTGCTTCACTTCAGTCAGACAGCTAGGTAGATTTAATCGGTTTCGCATGAGTGACCAACTGTCGGGAATTTACAAGGAATAAACTGATTACCTGGTCACCTTCCCATAGTTTAATGGGGAATAAAAAGTTTACAGCAGTTTTAATGTTTATTTTTCTTTATAAGAGGATGCCCCAAGATGAAAAAAGAATAATAAGAAATCATGAACTACTGACCATACTTTTTTCAGAATGCGACCTTAAACTCAGCTATGGATGTATAATTCTGGTCACGTGCAAATACTGTGAATTGCCAAGCGATTCTCAGCGATTCTCAAAAAATTTGCACGAGTGCCAACCCTGAGAATTATACACCCATGAACACCAAAAGTAAGACAGTTAATTCTTATATTTAGAGTTTTGCTAAACATTTAATGCCTTATTTTTTGCACGAACATTGCTAATACAGCGAATTACAGCATCAAAAGTATTCTAACGCTGGTAAATTCTCCTGTAACATTCAAAACTGACGTCACAATACTAAGCCAATTTATTGGAATACAATTCTAGTTGCCTAATGAGCATTTAACATGGGAAATCTATTTGCAATGTAAACATTTCTGTATAAACAAAGCTTACGTGGGTTTTCCCAATGCCTTACAGATCAGCTTAGCTTCCCTTGTGTTATCCCCTTGTAGGGTGGAGAATCCAAACCTGGGAAAGGCAAAGGCTTTGCATACATAGTATGAAATACCTTCCTGATAGACTTGTACATAATTATCCTTGATGCGTATGGCTCGGTCTATGAGAATAAAATACATTTATCTTTTTGTTTAATTCTATCTAGAATAATCTAGTATCATTTTGTATGAAATAAAGCCAAGTTTGAAATAAATACACAAAGTTTCATAATATTAAATAAGAAAAATTTGAAGAAAGTTCCACACTATCAAATAAGCAAAATTTTACTCCATAGAAAATATGTATCACCAAGTAAAAATTTTTGGAAACAATAGAACTTAGGTCATATCATAAGAGATACATGACAATGTGTAAAATATTAAAGTCGTATTACTTACAAATCAAAAGATTAAGCCAGTCTTAATTTCTTTAAAGAGTAGGTCAAATATCTTGGCCAAGGTCACTTAGTCAAAAACTATCTTATGTTTAGCAAGGTCGTATTACAAGATATACACATATGAAATATCAAAGCCCTATCACTAACCAATCATTAGATGGCAACATTTGAGCTTAGCTAATCACAAGCTCTGAAATGGCTCGTCTTATTTGTGAAGAACCCGTCTTCATTGTCGTCATGGATTCAGCATCCTACAAAAGCTGAACAGAAAAATACTTGGGACGAGCGCGGCTCGAACCCAGACTTCCAGCATGCTAGCCGGGCGCGCTAACCACTACGTTACCAGGGTAGTTGCCGTCTAAGTCGGTTAGAAAGTAATTTGAAGTTTCTGCATGAATAAGAAGGGGCTTCGCTGACGCTCCGCCCACTTCTTATTCATGTAGAAACTTCAAATTACCTTCTAACC
This sequence comes from Pinctada imbricata, assembly GCA_033119305.1. Taxonomy (NCBI): domain Eukaryota; kingdom Metazoa; phylum Mollusca; class Bivalvia; order Pterioida; family Pteriidae; genus Pinctada; species Pinctada imbricata. The sequence goes on from VSWD01000003.1 coordinate 16,799,416, forward strand.
TATACAAAGATACAGCCAATATTAGTTTTTTTGAAAAGTAGGTCAAATAACTAGGTCAAGGTCACAAGGTCAAATTATGGTATGTTTCCAAAGGTCTCGAATCAAGAAATAAACAAATGAAATATCAAAGCCCTACCACTTACCAATCAAAAGATATAGCCAATCTCAATTTTTTGAAAAAGTGGGTCAAATATCTAGATTCAAGGTCAGACAAAGTGATCCCTAAATGTTGCTATGCTTCGCAGGCAACACAAAAATATGTTTATGTAGTACAACTTACCTGTACAGCTAAGATTCTGTTTGGCATAAGCATGTCTACAGAGACACTCTGTTTGACCGTTCCACATGCCACATGTCGCGATTGTTTGGTTGCACGTTACAGAGTTAGGACAGTCACATGTTTCACCCTTGAAACCGGCTTTGCACGTACACATATTGATGTTGTTGACATTTTCGCACCTCTGTGTGTTATTTCTGTTACATGGGCAGGGAAGGCAATTGGGACCAGCCGTCCACAGGGGGCAATCTGTAATTGAGCAAAACAATAATACCGTAGTAGTGGAAGAGTAGTGGTGCATGTAAATCAGACAAAACAATGTTAATTTCCTATGTTTATTCATAAATACAGTTTACTCTCGTTTACTCAAACTCGGTTAATTCGAAGTTTCCGCTTAACTCGAACTGTTTTTAAAAGTCCCAATTCGCTGCTATTGATTTCTACGCAATTTTACTCCTGATAACTCGAATTTCGATAACTCGAACTTTTCGTTAAATCGATCTAATTTTTAGGTCCCATAAATCATTTTACATTGAAAATTTGTCTCAATAAGTCGAACCACAAATTTCAATTCTTATACATAAAACAAATTCATTATAAGGAGATCGGTGGACCTATAATTGATGTTTTCTTGCTATGGATTCGTAAATACAAACATAAAATCTAGCTTGGTCATTAAAAGAGGACAACATGAACGTTTGTGAATGGTAATACAAAGAAGGGAAATAATTCTTTTGAAAAATCGATTGCTGATCATGCACTTAGTAAGTCGAACTCCTGATAAGTCGAACTATTTCTGATGGTCCCCTGAAGTTCGACTTATCGAAAGTAGACTGTATATTCTTTATAAATTATTCAGCATAAAATAGCAATACTAGGAATGCTTGTGTTACCTGCCAAGTGGCTTATTTTTAACCAGACTTGTCAGAATGACAACATAGCTCGTCGGTGGCAACCATATGTAAATTGCAACAACAACAATAAAAAAGGTCTTATCACAAGGAATGCACATGTGAAATATCAAAGCCCTATCACTTACCAATCAAAAAATATGGCCAAGGTTAAAGTTTTTCAAAAGTAGGTCAATCATCTCCAAGGTCAAGGTCACAAGGTCAAAAATTTTGGTATCCATGGAAACGTCTTGTCACAAGGAATACACATGTGAAATATCAAAGCCCTATCACTTACCATTCAAAAAATATGGCCAAGGTTAAAGTTTTTCAAAAGTAGGTCAATCATCTCCAAGGTCAAGGTCACAAGGTCAAAAATTTTGGTATCCATGGAAACGTCTTGTCGCAAGGAATACACATGTGAAATATCAAAGCCCTATCACTTACCATTAAAAAAATATGGCCAAGGTTTAAGTTTTTCAAAAGTAGGTCAATCATCTCCAAGGTCAAGGTCACAAGGTCAAAAATTTTGGTATCCATGGAAACGTCTTGTCACAAGGAATACACATGTGAAATATCAAAGCCCTATCACTTACCATTCAAAAAATATGGCCAAGGTTAAAGTTTTTCAAAAGTAGGTCAATCTCCAAGGTCAAGGTCACAAGGTCAAAAATTTTGGTATCCATTGAAACGTCTTGTCACAAGGAATACACATGTGAAATATCAAAGCCCTATCACTTACCATTCAAAAAATATGGCCAAGGTTAAAGTTTTTCAAAAGTAGGTCAATCTCCAAGGTCAAGGTCACAAGGTCAAAAATTTTGGTATCCATGGAAAGGTCTTGTCACAAGGAATGCACATGTGAAATATGAAAGCCCAATCTGTATTGGTTTAAAAGTTATAAGCAAGGTTAAAGTTTTTGTGCACGCGCACGCAGACGCAGACGCCAACGCCAACGCCGACACCGGGGGTATGACAATAGCTCTCCGGACATTCGTCCCGGCGAGCTAAAAAGTGGATCAAATATGTAGGTCAAGGTTACTTGGTTCAAAATTATTTGTATCAGCATGATCAGTAGGAAAGTCTTGTCAAATGAAATGCACATGTGAAATATTAAATCTCTTACTAGCAAATAGAAAGATATGGTCAATCTCAAATTTTCAGAAAGAAAGGTCAATCATCTAGGTCAAGGTCGCTAGGTAAAGGTTTTTAATAACAAGAGCTAGGACTCATCATACATGTGTGAAATATTAAAGCTATATCACTTACCAATCTAAAGACTAAGCCAATATGAATTCTTTTGAAAAGTAGGTCAAATATCTAGGTTAAGGTCACCTAAGTCAAAAATTATGGTATGAGTAGCAAGGTCTTGTCACAAGGAATACACATGTGAAATATCAAAGCCCTATCACTTACCAATCAAAAGATAAAGCCAATCTTAATTTTTTTTAAAGTAGGGACAAATTTTATTCAAATAAATTTGGTGAAAGATGTTATGATTACTGGTTGAAAAGCAGTGGCAGATTCAGGGGGGTGCGGAGGGGGCGCCCGCCCTCCCGGCATCGACCCAAAACTTTCCAAAAACAGGTATATTTTGGCCCATTTTCAGTTAGAATTGGCAAAATTTGCCCCTTGAACCCCGGCAAAGGGGTGCTGGATCCCCTACTGGAAAAGGTAGGGTTACAGATGACGGAAAACGTCGAATATCAATCGAAAATGCACAAAAAACACATTTTCATGTTTATCATTCTTCTGTTACCTTTTCGTGTCAAAATTGGATATTAAGAGAAATTGACTTTGAGGTTATTAGATCAATATTATCAGCAAACTCTGCAATCTGGAAACTGAATAAGGGTTTTATTTTTTACTTCTTGGCCACTAATGTAGCTTTCTGGTGCGAAATACACATGTTGTAGAAATAGACAACTTCCTCGTTTATTTCCCTCCAAAGAGTTAAATATTTGATTGGAAAACACTCTGAATAGATTGTTCCACAGGGATGCAAATATCAGCACTTGCCCACTCGCCAATGCGACTAAAAATTCAGTGTGGATAACCAAAAATGTTTTTCTAATCGCCCACTTGGCGACTGTAAAAATTGTTTTCTTGTTTCGTAGTTGCAGTAACTCTCGTTGTGAAACAAAAACTCATCATGCTTATGGGTATTTAACAAATTTTCGGTTCGCTTTCTCACAGAAAATGAATATATCTCCCTTATTTCCTTGTAAAGACGTACCATAATTTTAAATCAGTATACCATATCATCTAACGTTTCCAAAAGTACACAAAAGTAAACAAAATCACTGTCTGGAGACCATCTGACGTATACGTAACATGTTTATAAATGGATTTACCTGCATTTCTTGATTTTATTTAAAGGTACTTGTGCTTGAGATGACCAAAATCAAAACCCTACTTTAATATCTAAAATATAGAAACATCTCAAATCTTTAGTGAAATTTACGCTGAAAAATTACTCAAACTTATTTGATGAAAGAACGGTGTTGGAAGATATAGAGCGCTGACCTCAAACGACTGACTTTCAATTATCGTTCTACATCGTCAAATAAACTCGACATGTACACTGGTCTCTCTCTCGTTTTTGGAGTTAATTTCGTACATGTATGATGGCCATGACTTGATACTGAGATGAAAAGGAGGGGGAGGAGGGGGGCTTAAATTTAAAAACATAAAATAGATATGTTTTGATGTGGGCTAATTGTTTTTGATGTGGGCGCCTAAATTTATTGACTTGGGAGCCCACTTGTCCCCTAAAAATTTCAACAAATTTTCAACCCTGGTTCCATGATATAAAAAGAAAAAAATGTTAATTATAACCTACTTTATCGCTCTTAAGGCAAATTTGAAAAGTCATCCATCCCCCCTTTTTTCGTTTTTTGCCTGTGGGACATTGTCAACCCCCCCCCCCCCTCGCTTCAGAACCCCACTTGACCAGAAAATGAGTTTTATTGATGTACACCTTTGGTGAAAGTGGCATTGTAAAGCAAGGGGGGAACGATGTTGTATAAAAACTTTTCTGTTTTCCATTGATTTCTGTGTAAAAAACGCTTATTTTGACCCAAAAATTTGTCTTATTGAAATTGAATAAATTATCCCATCTGACAGCAATTTGTATAATTTCTACCGAAAAAAATTCTCAAATTTGGCATTTTGAAATTCTGACTTTTCAGGGCAGATTTTACGCCTTGAGTATCTTAACAGCTCCTTTAAATATTAAAGGAAATATAGCAAAAAAAATGCAATATACTGGTGGGACACATCTTATCATCACTTTTTTTCAAAGTATTTTGCTCTTAAATCCTTGTCTCTGCATGAAAGGTGCAGGTTTGGTTACATAGAAAATTGGCCCTAATTTTAGAATGTTTAAGATTTCGATTGTGCTTTGTATCAAGGAAGTTAAATGTATGGTAACATTGGTTGTTTGAAATAACTAATAAATATAGAAATTTACATGCTGTACAATGAAAGATATGGCTTCCAAATGGCCTCAAGTCGTAAAATGCTTAAAATTGTAAGCAACTGGCATAATTCTGGTAAAAATTTATGAAAAGCCCTCACCCAAAATAATTTTCATATAAAAAGTTAGATTTGCAATTTATCTTTCGATCTACATAAAATTTATTCTAAGCGAGGGCTGGCGCCTATACTAATTTTAAAGATTTATGCCAAAAATATGGCAAGTTTCCTTCATTTTCCGTCATGCAGCAAATGCCATCAAAATGTGTTGTCATAACTAAGGCACGTGATGTTTTGACAAAAATATTTACTTTCTATTTCAGCAGGTATTTGAAATAAATATAAGAGATGCTGAATCATAATTTTCATATATTTCTGGCAAAAATTAAGGGCCGATTTTGGGAGTTAGTGAACCTACCCCTTTGATGAAATTTTCACAGAAGAAAGAAGAACTGACTTGAAACATATTTCTATTTTCATAAAAAATCTGACAATCGGTTCTTGTTTTCCAGTGATTGGTGAACGCATAAGGGTTGTGAAAATTTTGAAAGAAGGGAGGATAGTCATTTTATCGCCACAGTGTTCTTACTGAAAATCTTTACTTTTTCAACAAAATTCACATCATTTGAATCTTGGAACTTTCTTCTTTTCATCTGTGAATAATTGATTCAAAAAATTTCAAAAACCATGAAGCGATATAGTACGTAAGATTAACCCACTCTTTCTCAAGAGAGGTAGGGGAAATACATTCAGATTTACCGAGTAGTGCCAGTATGTCATATCTAAATTCAGTATTTGCAGGTTATGAAAATATTTGAAATTTTGTAGAGCTGGGACCAATTACTTTGCTGGTGACCATATTTCGCGCTTTCATATAAGTTAATTGCTTCTCATTTTCGGTCTAGTTTGTTTTTATATGTCCTATCAAATACAACCATAGCAATCATGATTTGATATAGTGTAACATCTCCTGCACTAAATTTTGACCAAAAAATACCACAAAATGGGGAAAATTTAATGAAAACACCAAATTTTAAATGTAAATATCCGAAATTTTTACAAAAACCAAATACAGGATAACATTTGCTTAGACAAAAAGTAAAGAAGCTCCTCGGTTTCCATTGAAATTAGCCTGGTACCCTATCTTTATTCATTATCATTACATTATTTGTTCATTCTCGACAAAGTGAAAGTAGATAAAACTTCAATTTTTCGACTTCCAAATTCAGCTACGCAGACTGACAATCATTGAGTTAAAAAAGTACAACGTTACAGTACTGTACATACAAAATATACGCCTTGTTAATTATTTAGTAAGCCACGAACAGGACAAAATTCTCCGCTCTGTGCGTCCCGGCGCGCGACAGACGACACCAAAATGGGTAGGAGTTTCGCATGCGAATCGCATCAATCTTCGATCAGTTATAGGACGTTTCAGCGCGAATATGTTTCGGTAAAAGAGGAGCGAATATTAAATGGCTAAACATTTATCCCTAAATTGGGGCTAAATTAGATCTATACAAGTATTTATAGAGATTGTACCTCTTGTCTCGCAAAATCGAGAAATACTCCATACTCAGTGGCGGATCCAGCGCCCCCTTTGCCGGGGGTCAAGGGGCGAATTTTGGCTATTTTTACTGAAAATAGGCCAAATTATAGGGGGGTTGGAAAATTTTGGGTCAGTGCCAGAGAGGGGACCCCCCCCCCCCGAATCCGCCACTGATACATTCTTTTCAATATTATTGCTCATTGGGTATTTAAAGCCAAGTCTGTTTATAAGTCCTTGTTAAAGCTGATAGAGGTTTAAAATCATATATTTTGTTAAAACATGTTTCTACAAAGTAAAAAAAATGTGAATTTTTTTTTTTGGATTTTCCATCAAAGTTGAGGTCATTCGAATTATAGATGATACACTTACAGATTTCCCGGGCTAGGATCTTTTGAAAAGTTTTTATAATTTAAGGTTCAAAGATGATATGCACGAAAATTCCACTAAAAAAGTGGTCATAGGAGAATATAAGGCTAAAGATAGATCACGACCAGATAAAAGTTGTGTTATTTTACTGAAAGTTGCAGTGATCTCTCTGATTGTCTATTATGACTCTTTTAATAATCTTAAAGTTACATAGTGCCAAGGACTTATAAACTGTTTATAAGTCCTTGATAGTGCTCAGCATTTCAGTCATACGTCTTATTCATACTGGACTTCATACCTAGGCATGATGATAATGTCCCTTTTCTTGACTGTGCATGATTATATTTTTAGGACGCGATTTGTACATGAGATCGAACAGCGCACATGTATCATATGTGCGTACACATGCGCGGATCCAGAGGGGGGACCGGGTTTGGACCCCCCCCCCCCCTTGAGATTTTCGGAGGTGGGGTCCAGCTTTGGCCAATTTCTAATTGAAATGGGTCTAAAAATGCATGAAAGGGCTTTGAAACATAAAATTTCGGCTCGCTTCGTTCGTCATTTACAAATACAAAACATTTTTTCTACAAAATTCCTTAATTATTTTCAATTGTTCATACTAAGTAAGTAATTTTATATAATTGTCTTGGGTCTCAGGAACTCATATGTTCAACAGTCCCTTACTTCATAGGATGTAACCTCCTCCATCTTTTTTCAAGGTTTTGTCATTTTAAGATGTCTGATTATTCGGGAAAATGACACGTCTCTTATTTATTTATTCTCATGAAATATAGACAAAATGTAAATTATTAAAAAAAAATAAGGAGTAAAATATTCAATGTTATAGATAATAAGCTCGATCGGATCAAAACAATTAAATTAATATTTCATATCTAAAAAAATTCTGAGTCGTTACGCTCGCCAATTCTTCATGAAAATGAAAGCTAACAATACCCTCCATCAGAATTGTCCCCCTTCCCCATCATGTGCACCGATCGATATATATGTACCTACACGATAGGTAGACTTCCTAAAATTCTGGACCCCCTCTGACCAAAAATGCTGGATCCGCGCATGGTACATGTATGTATACACAACCTTCAAATCCATCATGTGCATGAATGTACAATATTAAGTAATCGTAGAATTTATTACTGTAAATGGAAAATGATCATGTGACAGAGGTTCTATATTCATATCATACATACTATCTGAGCATACTGACTCCCAAATCGCTTTCATGTGTCAAAGTCCGTCTCATTACAGATCGAGGCGCCTTTGCACACCAGGCCACTGACGGTTCTTTTCCTGTACAGTAAATCCCCCTGTAATGTACGGGACCAGATCCTTGTCCGAAATAAGCATTCTCCAACACATTGGTATAACGACTGAAAGTAAACAAAAACAATTAAAAAAAATCTTTATTGTCCTCTAGACAAGGCCATGCATTGCTGGTTTTTTCTTTCTTTTTTACCAGGATATCGTATACTTATATGGGGTGGACTCTCCCCATTCCTACCCTTACTTCCCCCTCCCTCCTCACTCCCCATTCCTTTCACCATTCCCTCTCGCTCCAGCTCCCTCCCCTTCACCATCCCCCTCTCTCCCTCCTCCCGCCCCTTCCCCCCTTCCCTTTCACCCTGTCCATCACCTCTTATATGCGTCCCTGTTTTTACTTTAAAAAAAAACATGTTTATATGAGTCCTGTGAAAATTTGTTTCCATGATTTGTAAAGAAGATACAATTTTTTTTCTATCATGGTAGGAGGCAACAGAATATCACCGCAAAAGAATGTCACCGTATTTGTGAAATGTTTTGATTCGTGTTGTTGCTTACAGACTGTAACAATTGTCGATTCAACAGAATGTTTCTCTCGGATATCAACTTGTCAAGTACAAATATTATACCAACCTAGGTTTGTTAAGCTGCTTACATATTACTTTGGAAACCTGTCTCTTAATATTAGAGAAATAGTCTGTAAATCCAGGTATCCGCCAGGCCACTGTGCCCCAAGTACCATTCACTTTGATTTCTAGTCGTCCGGAGGTGGCGTTCCCATCGACCAGTCGGATGGAATAGTCGTCTGTATGATAAAAGGGTTATTGTCTACTTTTTTCATAATTGTGTTATTTTTTTATAGAAAAATATTTTTAAACAATTATAATATATACAAGTGCGAATCTAGGGAGGGGACGGGGTGGAGGAGGGGTGGGGAGGGGTTGGAATACGGCCTCTCAAGGGATTTGTAAAAAAAAAAAGCAGATCACGCCGCTTTTATAATTAAGTAATCAATTTTCTAAGGCGATAGGCTAGAACAATCCCCAGCTCCCTGAGACAGGTTGGACCGCCTCCACCCTGGACAATTTTTTTTATATATAATATTATATATAATTTTGATATACACGGTATCAACACTGTAGCGACATCTCTTTATGCAAGTTGTTTTAAATTAAATTTAAATCAGGATCGAAAAGAAAGTGTCCTATGACAAATTTGAAATATCAAAAATATTTTAAAATTTGCTTGTTGCAAATAACGAAATATCATAGAATATAAAAAGTATACATGTATCCATACCTTTACAATTCGCATTCGGAGCATTGGGGTTGTTACAGAGGCAGGTGTGCTCTTTAGACATAAGGTCAATATAGCAGTAGCTGGTACCCTGGTCACACTGATGTCTGGCTTGACTACACTCACACATGTCCCCAAAGAATCCAGGCTTACATACACACGTAGCATTAGATTGTTCGCATCTCTCTGTGTTGTTTCGGTAACAAACACAGTCAGCGCATTCTCTACCATTAAAATACGTCAAGTGTGGACAGGCTGGAATATATAAAAGACAGCGCACTTGATATTTTAGCACAAAATTTGTTCTCACCAAAGTCTTATGATTGGCCGTATGGAACACAAATTTTATACATTTTTTTTTTTTTAAATTCATCGAACTTGCTTATCAAGATTAAACTATTATTTAAGCTGCTCGTTATTACTATTATGTAAATTCTTTTATTATTATTATTCTTATTTATTTATTTCTTTATTTTTTTTTTGTGGACAGAGTTTTGATGCCATTTTTTTCAAAATTCTTTACAATCGGTGTCTGGAAAAGGAGTTCATTATGCGTATTACTAACATGTTCCACAGCTAACTCCGGCGTCTTCATCGTGACGGCAGTGTGAATACCTCTGATTGAGCTCACATTGACCTAGCCCTAACTCGTTCCCTTTACAACTGATAGTTTTAATATGAATACTTCCATTTCCCTGTCCATAGCTGGCTTTGAACTCCGCTGTTGCATATTGACTGTAATAGAAAGAAGAAAGTTAATAAATTCGAAAAAAAAGACGTATATAACTATGTCCCTGGCATTGTATATATATAAGCAATGGTTTGACAAAGGAACAATCCTGTGTATTTTGAAGACAACATTCAAATACTCATTTCGGTTACTGTTAGTCTGGCAGTTAGACAAGGCGATTGCCGACTAATAACATTTGCGCCCGTTTCTCCCCTTTGCAACATCCCAAAAAATGTTGGATATTCTAGAAAGGAGAAAAGGATGTCAGAAAAAAAAGTATTATTTTGGCTAGTATAGAGCAAGCCTATGGAACTATTATGAATTTTTGCAGCGCCGCAAATTATTGTTTTCAGTGGCGTCACCTACAATTTATTGCATTTTTGCAATGAGAAGTTGTCCTTCTTGTTATCTCCGTCTGTTTCTCGTCCAATGTGTGTATGTCCCGTCGTGGTCGCAGCGTCGTCTTGTTGGGGATTTCCTCCTTATAATACATCTACAAGGAATATATTACAAAAGTGTACATACAATGGATGTCCAAGCTGACGACAGAGTACCCTGGCTTCCTCCTTCCCCCACGTGTCGTCACATACCGTGCCCCACGAGCCCTTCATGAACACCTCCACACGACCGTTTGTAGGATCACTGCCATTCACAAGTCTTACATTTAATGCTGAAAGAAAAGAGAAAACGGAAATAATTAAAAAAGAAGAATACATGTAGCTCAGACAGTTGAAGAAATCTTACTATGTTTAAAGACAGTTTATATTAATTATTCACTTTATCTATCTGAAATAATGTACCTAATATTACCACTCTTTAATAAAAGGAATAATCTGACCTTTCCAAAATATTTAATCTTACCATACTCAATTTTCCCGACCTAGCTAACCCAAATATTAACCCAGCCATAATCAAATTATTTACCTGACCATTCCCATTCATCTGATCATACAATTAATTTCGAATGACCATTATAAAACAAATCTGGCAATACACAGATAAATATTTACAAACCATAATCGTAAAGCGTATCTGACAATGATCGGTTAATTCACCCGACATTACCATATGATTAACCTAACCTTACACGTATTATTAACCTGACCTTACCAGTATAATTCACCTGATCTGACGCGTATTATTTACCATACCTAACCTGTATGATTCACATGATTTCACGTATTATTTACATGACTTTACCAGTATAATTCACCTGACCTTATTGGTATAATTCAACCGATCGTACCTGTATAATCTACCTGACCATTTCTGTAATAATATACCTCGTCACATCGAAATAATATTCCGACCATACTCAAATAAACTCGACTAACCCATGTAGCTTACCCGACGTTGCTTGGAGTAAACAGGTTATGGTACAACATACACAAACATCATCACTGATATGTGCTCTGTCATCCTTTAGATGAGCAAATTCTGTATAAAAAAATAATCAAATTCAAAAAATGGTGATCAATTGATTGACAAACCGCTTCACCGTGGATGCATGTTTAAAGAACATTTATAAAATCCTTGTAAGAGATACAATTATACATTTTGTTAGATATTACAGAAAATGGAAGAAAATCTTGCTAATCGAAGATAAGAATGAAAGAATGAAAAACCTACCCCAAAACAAATCAAAAAGAAAAAAAAAAAAACAAAAAAACAAAAAAAACAAAAAAAACCAAGCAAACAAAACAAAACAAAACAAGGTAAAAAAAAACCCCTAACGACAACTTAAAGAAAACAACAAATACAAAAAAAGTAACAACCCATGTAAACACAATAGAAACCCATAGAGAAGGTTAAAGCCAAACGAAAAAAAAAATTCATTCTACAAGGAAGTTACGTTTAATCACAGTTAATGGATTGGAACGCTCGATCTTAATGCAACAAATGAGGATGGTACAAATTGAGGACTATAGGAAGTTCGGCTTATTACATGTGATACGTTGTGCATACAATCCATTCTGCAAAGAAATCAAGCTAAGGGACAAATTAACGATAATTTTGTTTAGTGGATCCGTCATTATAGCTGTTTCTAGATCTGTTTGCGTTGCACAACACAATGTAATTAACCCTAAGCCTCTTTTCATAGCATACCGCGTTACTCTCTGTACAAGGCAAGCAGTGCTTGGGACAATAAGTGTTTATATCCTATCAAGTAGTTTTTGTAATTTTATTCCAAACCAGATTTTGTATTTCGCAACGAAAAGACTCGTGACCTTTGATGCTTGAGCAGGACTCCCCGTCATCATGCATTGGCTAAAACAGCTACTGTGTTAGGAATCGAGTGACCTTATGCTGCATATTAATTAGCAAATTTTGTCGTATTTGTACTTCAACAAGTTTAAAACAGCTTAAATGCAATAAATTTTCATGGGAATCTATATTGAATATGATATGCCAAACTTGGAAAGAAAAATTGCTTAAAATTAGGAGAAAGCGGAAGAGGGTGGACAATGTAATCAACGCAATATACGAGCAGTACTGATCAGTAACCATGAGCACTCAGTTTAACGAACTAAAGTTTATTTAGAAATCTTTAAACCCCCCCCCCCCCAAAAAAAAGAACAAACAAAAATAAAAAAAACTCCAAAAAAACAAACGATAAATAAACACGCACAAAAACATTTAAAATAAAAACCCCACACAAGAGGAAAAACTGAACATAATGGACAGATCTCGAAAACAAAACTGATATTTTCCTAAAAATGTGGAAATCCGTTATCTATTTTGAGTGTGTTTCCAATGAACAAATGCATGATAACTTTCAAATTCAATAGCACATTTCTGGTACTTAAACCTCGTCAGTGTTCCTCAATCTAAATAATGTACACGTAATATGACCAAAGAGTGTGAAAGTTATTATGTCCAAAAATGTACAGAACGATGTAGCAGGATGGGTGGAATATGATGCTACAGGACCCACGTTATGTTATGAAATGAATTTGAAGACGTTAAACATTTGTACCACTTGGTGAGTGTCACTGCTGGTGGACCAGGAGTCCCCGAGGGCACATGTAGACAAGTTCGATCAATTTCGGTTGGTCGTTTCTTCAAACGCATTTGGAAATTTCTGTTTACAAAATTTTCTCAAATTTCTAAAACCTTGGTCCTGTAGCATCATAACCCAGCCATTTTGCTACGACTTTCGGTATATTTAGGACATAATTTTCACAGATTTTGGTAATATTACATTGTTTAGATTGAGGATCACTGACGAGGGTTAAATACCCGAAACGTGCATGTCTGGTCCATGCTGTAAATTTATCTGCTCTAAAATGATGCTAATAAATTTGAAGACGTTAAACATATGTACCAGTTATACAAATGTATATGGATGACATGTAAATTGATTCGCTCAAAAAGCTTCAAATGTAACCTTGGCCTTATAAGATCTCTTGAGGTCGACTAATGTTGAACGGAAATAAAATTAAAGCACGTATACTACGGTTGTTCTCAGTTCTAATGTAGGTTATTCATGAGAGATCTGTCAACATTTTATCTCGTCCATAATACATTTATAAAGTTTAACCTATCTAAAATATAAAACAGAACAACTAAATAACCTGAATAGTGATAAAGATTGTAAAAGATATTATACGAATAATTTGCATGTAAAAATATTGGTGGATCTAGAAAGTTTTCCAAAAAAGTGCGGAGGGGGGGGGATTTCAAGCAGGGATCAAGTGGTTTTGAAAAAAAAAAACATTATACGCAAATATAGGGTCAACTGGCATTTTTGACAAAGGATCCGGACATTAAATAAGGGCTATTAAATTAGTTTTCAGAATTTTTACAATTTATTGAAATAAATTTTTTGAACTTTGTCTACAGAAGAAATTTCTTACCCCTTTCTGTTAAGATATGATCCAAAACGCAGGCAAATCAACTAAAATATACCCACCCTTCGTAAGCGTTGGTTTGACTATGCACAAAAACCCTGATACATGTATGCATGACATATTTCTACAACGTTATGCATTGACGACGCAAAATTATACGGCTAATTCAGAAAAATTACAGACAGATATATATTAATTAGACAAATTCTCTCCAAAAAGGATTTAGCCATTCTAATTTGCGTTCCATTTCAAACAAAGGGGGGGGGGGGGTCTCCAACAACACTAGGTTGCAGTACCCACAGCTAAACTTCAATACACCCAATGCAAAAACACAGAACAGACACCCACAGAAAGAGACGCAAAAAAATACAAGGAACGTCAATTCACACAATAGAAACATAAAACACAAAAGACAACACATAATAAATTGTTTTGAAATTTTCTTTTAGATGGTATAGAGTTGGAACCCTTCCGCATTATAAACCAACGAGACCAATTAATGGGTAACCGGTGCCGACTTGGGACGGCCATCCGCCACGCAAGCAGCAGACAGTGTGGTTTGCGCACAACCTCCCATTTTTCGATTACCCAGATCAGAGGAAATCAAGAAAAAAAGGACGTAGCAAAGTCAACCTCTTATACAACGTAACGGACAGAATCAATTTGTTTGCACTATTTACATGTTTGTCCTTGTTCACAAAATATGTGACCATGTGGCAATTTGTTCGATCCCTTTCATGCATATGTATTGTGAAAGCATTATTAAAGGCCGGAACCGATGACAATTTATCCGAATTTGCCTAATACCCCTTTAACAAAACATACATCACACATCTTTGAATACAAGCGGAAATTTAAAAGTTATTTAATACAGAATTTATTATTAGATGTAAAACGTAAATACAAATAACATTGAACCCTTCGATATATGAGAGATTAAAAAGGGGTCTTAAGTTCCGGGATCTTTTCAATAAGAGGGGGGGGGGCCCCAACCCTTTCTAGATCCTCACTAGCAAGTTTTATTATTGTTACAGTCAGTTTCACACTACGTGCATCAATATCAAATTCTCATCAGTGACGATTCCAGCCAAAGTGATTTCCATAAGCAGCCCAAATTCATTTCACTAGCGCCCTCTTTATTTTTAGAATTCAAATTTCTGCATTTACTTTACAGAGAGTGCGCGACTCAAAATTTCCTGTAGGGTCGATTCGGAAGCATATCCAAGTAAAATTTATGTTCAAAATAGCATAGGAGGGATGGTGCTATGGTGTTAACCTCTTTAATTTCGATGATATTTTCGATGAAATGGTAAGATTCCGAAACAGCAAAAAAATATATATAATGTCAAATCGATAAAGGGCCAAAACAAAGTTTAAAAAAGATTGAAGTAATTAATACACTTAACAATCATAGGTTGCTTGCTGCATAGTTACGGCAGTAAAACAAGAACATACTAGGCTTTGAAGTTGGTAACGTCATATTTCACCTTATATTCACAAAATTTGAATATAGATTGCATTAGAATGGGAATAACTAGATACTGACATTATGTTTGCGGACGGTAAACAGTGCTAACGCATCACCAGAAATTCTCAGTTTGCCACCGTAAAATCAGCATTAACTGTCCGCAAACATAACGTCAGCAGCTAGTTGTTCCCTAATTTTATTTTCAAAAATTGATTTATGACTTTGAATAATTCTTGTGCTTTTAAATTTCTAATAATACTCCCGTATAATTAAAAAATTAAATGAGACACAAAATTAAGAAGAAGAAAAAGAAGAAGAAGATGGAGGAGAAGGAGGAATAGAAGTTAGGATTATTACATATATTTATCTTTTATTATTTTTCAGTTGCACTCGCAGAGTATATTTACGAGAGGAAAGAGCTAAAGATTAGAATCAAAGTTGAAGCGTTTTATTATTTACATTGTATACATGTAACAGTAACTATGTTTGAGGCAAATTCACGTACATATGAAAATGAATTTGATATTTCTTTCTGAAAAATTAATTATTGAAATCGATCGATATAGAAATTATAATATGATGATTATACTCAGTCTAAATCAATAAGGATAGATTTTGAATAAATGATACGATGCTAATTGTTGAATTTGAAGACGTTTAACATAGACCTGAAGCATACCATGAATGTAAACGTCTTCAAATTGAATAGCATCATTTAAGAACAGATAAATTGGCAACATGGACCAGACATGCACGTTTCGGGTACTCAACCATCGTCAGTGATCCTCAAATCTAAACAATATAATATGCCAAAAACGTATGAATGTTAAAGTTACTATGTCGAAAAAGCGTACCGAAAGACGTAATGTTTTCGCGCGGGAACAAGAAACTTACAAATGAGACTACGGTTTTGGCATGTTATTAGTAAAGACTCACGTTAGTGATAAAAAAATTTAATCTTTATTTATTTTACAATGTTTAACAAACAAGTTACACAACTTATATTAATGTCTCACGTTGGCTCAGATGTTGGCGTGAGGGGTCCAAGGAGCAGGAGGAAACCGGAGTACCCGGAGAAAAACCCCCTGCAGAGGCCTGGGTGGAGGACCACCTACCCTCCCACATAAGACCCTTTGCCGAATCTGAGATTCGATCCCGGGACCTTAGAGGTGAGAAGCGAGCGCGCTACCACTGCGCTAACCCGGCCTTAAATCCACGGTAGTGATAATCACTATACTAAGTTTTATTGTTGTCTTGAGTCATTCAAAAATCACGAGTTTAAAAGTCATATTTAAAATAAAACTACGTGTGCAATTTTCAACCCACAAATATATTTGACTAAAGCCCAAGTGCTTGTTTATTTTTTTCTCCTCTTATTTCTTCGTTGCATTTAAATATATTGCAACTACTTGCTTATTTATCAATTGAATTCGTAATGTTTGATACGAATGGAAAATGAAATATCAAAATGTAAAAAGAAAATCCAACTTTCTCTATAATCTGTTTCTTGCATGCAACAAAATGAATAAATAAATAGATAAATAAATAAATAAATGAAATCATGATAAAACATCTCAGCAAACTTACCACATGATATAGTAGCTTGCTTACTCTATTTGAATTATAATAAGTTCTTGTTACCCAAATCTTGACGACACCTCTAAAAGCGGCGTTTCCGGCTATATCAAAACTACTTTATTCAAACACCATGCCACGTCGCATAGTTAGTACTTATGGACATGTTACCATTGTTTTTCTTGTTGCACAATATTGTTATGCGCCCAAGTCCAAATTACTTATGATGAAACATCTTCGGTCCTAATGTAAGATTATGGAATTTCCATTTTATTGTGCATAATTTATATTTATCATTAAACCAAAAATAAAAAGTTCACATGCTATAAACAATTGTTTAATCATTCATGTGACGTTGTACTATTGTCCAAAAGTAATCTGAGACAGTCTTTCTCCTGTAGATGTCTGATGATGTTGTACATATTGGACAGTCACATAACTATCAATTATGCAAATGTCCGTGCGTGCGTGCGTCCGTCCGTCCCACATATAGTTTCCGGACATTTAAAGGAATTTAACAGTAACAGATAATCAATTCATTTCTCGGATACAGCTTTTACATCAAGAAATACAGGTCAAGTTCGAATATGGATCACGTCACTCAATTACGTACAGAGAGTTATGCTCCTTGAAACATAAAAAAATTAATTATTATGTGGTTCTCAGGCATTTAAAGGAAAACTGTTACAGATAATCAATTCATTTCTTGGATAAAGCTTTTACGTCAAGGATTACAGGTCAAGTTTGAATATTGTTAATACTGCTAAATTACGTGCAGTATAAATTACGTGCAGGATTCTCCCCTAGACCAGACATGCACGTTTCGGGTACTTTATCCTTGTCAGTGATCTCTGTAGTAAACAATGTAATATGGACAAAGAGTGTGAAAATTATCATGTCCAAAATGCACCTAAAGATGTAGCAGGATGGGTGGGATTATGACGCTACAGGACCCACGTTTTAGAAATTTCAATAAATTTTGATGAACAGAAGATTTTTTGATAACATAAATTTTCTTTTCGAATGCGCTGTAGAGACAGACGATCAACGGAAGTTGACCGAACTTGGCTACATGTGCCCTCGGGGTGGACTCCTTGTCCACCAGCAGTGGCACCCACCAAGCGGCCCAAATGCCAAACTTCTTCAAATTCAATAGCATAATTCAAGAACAGATAAACTTGCAGCATGGACCAGACATGCACGTTTCGGGTACTTAACCCTCGTCAGTGATCCATATCCATTTACATCTTAACTTTGATTTTTGTGTTACCGGAAAATAATGAGGTCATGGGGGTATGAACGTCGCACTTCTCTGGTCACATGCTGCCTGCGATTAATTCAAAAACCAAAGCAAAATAAGAAAGATGCAATATAGTGGACAAACATATTGAAAACAAAACTGATGATTTCCTTTAACCTCGAAATCAATTATAGATACTTTAATTGAGATTAGTTACTATAAACAAATGTAATATATACGAGTATATACCAGATATATATATAAAAGACATTTAACCGTAATTCGTCCAAAAATCTTCAAATTTGACCTTGGCCATGTAAGATCTATTAGTGTCTACAAACATTGAACGGAAACAAAATTAAAGTACTATATAGTAGTTCTCATTTCTAATGTAGGTCATTCATGAGAGATCTGTTGACAGTGTTTTTGTCCGTTATATCTAGATATCTCTCCCAACCCCACCTAAATTATGTATATTTACTAGAAGTAACATAGAAAATACAGCAATTATCATGAAAGCTTCATTAACGTGCATCGACAATACATGTATATATACTGATACATATTGCACTTTTTGAGTACATTGATTTGTCCAACCTCTTACTACGGATTTTATCTGTTTTTATGTTTGCAAAAATAAATTTGATAACATCTTTTTTTACAATCAAGAGTTATTTATAACTATATCTATGATTTCAAGCGGCAAAAATATACAAGTATCCAGTTGAAAGTTTCTATCGACACCAAAGCTCTTTTAGATGGAATAAGCCCCCCACCTCCCAGCCACCCCCCTCCCCCCCAAAAAAACTAAAACACATCGCTCTTTTAACTAAACGTGCTAAATGGCTCATATATTATGAATCATGAGGAGAAATTACATTGTTCTTTCAAAGTTGATACTAAACTCCTTCAATCATTCTCATACTTAGAAATATGAATGATGCACAGAATTAAGAAGAAGAGACTAAACTCCTTCAATCATTCTCTTACTTAGAAATATAAATGATGCACAAAATTAAGAAGAAGAGACTAAACTTTTTCAATCATTCTCTTACTCAGAAATATGAATGATACACAAAATTTTGAAGAAGAAGAAATTGAAGAAGTAGAAGATGATGATGATGAAGAAGAAGAAGAAGAAGAAGAAGAAGAAGAAGAAGAAGAAGAAGAAGAAGAAGAAGAAGAAGATGTTGATGATGATGATCCTGTCGATGATGATGATGATGATGATGCTGTCCATGATGCTGTCCATGATGATGATGCTGTCCATGATGATGATGATGATGATGATGATGATGATGCTGTCCATGATGATGATGATGATGATGATGATGATGATGATGATGATGATGATGATGATGATAATGATGATTATAGGATTATTACATTTATTTATCATATTCTTGTTTTTTTTTTTTTTTTGTTGCGCTCACTGAATATGCTATTGATTATGTTTACAAGAGGAAGGAACTACTTGTAAAGAATAGAATGTAAGACACAGTCGGGGCATTTTACCGCCTAGATGAACATTGTATGATATAATAATACAGTGTTACAGTGTTTGAAGCACAACCATGACAACAGAAACATGTAACCATGACAGCAGAAACATTTTTATATGGAAATAAATTTGGTATTTCTTTTTTTTTTCAAACATTGTATTTAAGATCAATCGATAATGAAACGATGCTAAGTTGGCAAACATATTTTGAAATACAGTTGACAGTTGACAATCGACAATTGGATTTTCGACTGCATTCCAGAATACAGTTGACAATTTGATCTAAAATATATGTTAATAATGATAATATGGATATCTTCAATGCTTAGCGTTTAAAATTTTATTATACAAAATCATAAATGACATAAGAGGAGCTCCCATTGCATAATATGAGCCGATTTCCCTACCCACATATACCCCTGCTAGACATAAATTGCACATGCCATTAGCATCTAAATCAATCAGGTATGGTCTAATAAACATCGAGGAAGTAAAACAGACCAATTTTGTTTTCGCTCTGTAAAATAAAACTAACGAATGAGACAACAATTTTGGCTTTGAATTCGCGGTCTAGACTCGCGGTATTATAATTCAATTGTTCTGTGAACCCGAGGCATTTAAATATCACGAGCTACAAAATCATATTTAAATATAAGTATGCAATATCCAACCTATTAATATATTTGTAAACGCCAACGTGGTTTTATTTTTGCCTTCTATTTTCATTGCATTTAAATTGCAACTATCTGTTTATCTATGAATAATTAGTATCATCGTTAGTTTTGATACGAAAAATGTAACACCAAAAAAAAAAATAAATAAAATAAAATGGTACAACTTTCTTTGCGATCGGTTTCTTGCAAATTATTTCATCTTGTATATTTCATACTACTCTTGATAAGTTAGCAAAATTATAAATAAACAAATAAATAAAATCACAAAAAAATCTTATCAAACTTACCACATGATATAGTAGCCCTTTGACTCTATCTGGGAGACGCTTGTTACCCAAACTTTGTCGACACCTATTAAGCGGAGTTTCCGGCTGATTTCAAAACTACTTCATTCAAGTATCGGCATCATACATAAGTAAGTACAAATGGTCACAGTAGTATTGTTAACTGTAGTTATTGCGCAATATGCAGCAAAGTCCAAATTACATCTGACGAAACATTTTAAAGTCCATATGCCAGAATTTATGTGATTCCCAGTTTATTGTATCACAGAGATTCTACATGTATATGCATAATTTGCATAATTTATATGATATGACATACCCCCCCCCCCCAACAAAAACAAATTATAAATGGACAGATATAAAGTCAGATGTAATAAACAACTGTTTAAATCATTCATGTGAAATCATCATATTGTTCATGCTATTCAAACGTAAACTGAGATAGTTCCTTTTACTGTAGATGTTGCATTAACAATCAATTAATAGTATAACAACAAATGTTTTCAAACTGCTAATTAATACAAGGCTAAGGGGTGAAAGTTTGATTTTTTTTTATAAATTTCATTTGGATATAATACAAACACTTCGTCAATCCCCAAATCAAATTTGATTACTTATTCAATATTGCAACATTCGAATAAATAAGCAATATTGGTAATTGATGATAAGATGCAATAGTAAAGAAAAGGCATTAATAAAGAGACTTGGTGAGATTATAGATAAGGGTGAGCTCTTGAATATAACGATCAGTTTTGGAACCGATCTCGTTTGGATCTTAGCGCAACAGGTGCTCGAAACTTATGATAATTAGGTTTTGTAGTAATAAATGACGAATGTTCTGTTTTAGGGAAGTTTCAAAGTTTCCTTAGACAAATTTGTCTGTTTACAGTATCAAAGTTCTTTAAGCACCAAAACAAAGATGAATCCTGTAAATATTGTGAATATTTCTCATTACAGCTCTTAAGTGTATGTTTGTGATTTTTTATTTGAATCATTACATAATATGGAACAGTTAACATGGTTTAACACGAATTCAAAGAAACTCTTCTGAGATTTCTAAAATAAGATCGCACATGCTTTTCACTGCATCGTGTCGTTTGTCTATGTCGCTGTATTCTTTACGGCTAAAGTTCTAACTTGATTATTTGTCTTTCTTTGATACTTAAATACTTCTGGCGTCATTTTGAATCTCTTTTCTTTCTGATTGGCCTATTCCCGTCAATTCAAGAAAAAACAGGATGGAGTTGTATTCTGTAAAAGTCCACCCAAGTTCTTTTACGAACTTTGATCAAAGTTTTCCTGAATCGTTTACACAATCGAATTTAGCGTCAAAAACTTTGACTAAGTTTTCTTGACAAACGTAAACGGGGCGTTGGACACCCTTGAAGGCTAATCACTTCATGAGACTTGCAGCATCATATCCCACCCATCCTGCTACGTCTTTCGGTACATTTTTGGATATAATGACTTTCACACTCTTCGGCCATATTGCACTGTTTATATTGAGGCTTAAGTACCCGAAACGTGCATGTCTGGTCTATGGTGTAAATTTATCAGTTCTTAGATTATGCTATTGAATTTGGAGACGTTTAACATGTGTGAGATTATAGATTTGGGTGACGTCTGACAAATTACGTGCACGTGCAGTTTTTGGAAACAACTGATCTTAGCACGACAGACGCGTGGAACTTATGATGATTAGGTCATTTAGGTTTTGAAGTGATAAATAACGAATATTCTGTGAAGTGGTTGTACGTGAGACTACTTCAGATTATGGATTAGAGTGAGATCTTTTAAATGACGTGCAGTGTTTGAACCGATCTCGGTTTGATCTTAGCGCAACAAGCGCTCGAAACATATCATATTTATGCATTGTAGTGATGAATAACGAATAATCTGTTAAGTTCATAAACTGCATTGTAAGATCTCACCGTAATCTATAAACAGATCAAGTATCATCATCAGATTAAACGTCTAAGGAACACTTAGAACAACATTCGAAAATTCTCATTATAGGCCTGATTATTGATTACCATGAACTTCAAGCGACTGTGCTGATTTACAGACGAAAGAGATATTGGCACGAAAACTGAATCAATTTGCATTCTAAAGATGTTATCCTTGTCTAAAATTTGATCAAACAAAGGAGGGGATCTCGTACAATACAAGGTTCCAGCACCAACAGCAAAACCCCAAAACACCCAATGCAAAAACTCAGAGCAGACACGCACTGACAGATACACAAAAGGGACAAGGAACATCAACACACAACACAGAAACATCAAACAAAAAGGATCACACATAAACTAACCAGACCACAGGGCAACCGGTGCTGACTAAGGACGGCCATTTACCACGAAAATAGAAGATGGTGTAATTATCGTAGATTACATGCGCTCAGCTCTCTCATAATTCCGATTATCCAGATGTCTCGAAGAACGTACAATTTTGGTGTAAACCTCCTCACTGTTAGATGACCACACACAGCCAAGGACGCGAAACACAGGGACCCAAGCAACACAGATGAATATACAAATGGATATGAAATTAGGGCATACGTAATACAATCCGTGCTCTTCCGGCTAAAGCAAGTTCATGTATGATATCACCCGAGGAGTCCATCTGATATTCAGAGTAGACAGGTGGTCGGGTCCCTGTCTTCTCTGAACAGATTTGGACAGGGCCCGTCATGGAGGCCCGTCGTCACAGTCATTCAGAGTGCAAGTTTTAAGAATGCGCTGGTACAGGACTGTAGATTGGTCAAGTACCAAGCCTAGTGTCCGTCTGGTGACATTAGGATCATATCCACGGTATAAAAGGCGTTTGATGATTCTGACGCATTTTCGATGGTTATGCAGTCTACCTTTGATCCTTCTTACTTTGTTAATTACGTCACCATAAAATGCAGGTTGTGAAATACCCAAAGTAATATACTCTGTTGCTTGTATTGGTCCGAATTTCAAAAAAATTCAGACAATAATTTTTTTTAAATTTCCAGAGAGACTTTACAAGTTTGTGAAAGCGAAAACCTTGACCTAAAAGTTTCTTGGTAATTTGTTAATTTCTACTATGAAAATCCAAAATATCAGTATATGCTCTAGCATACCGGGTGAGCTGTGAAATGTAAATACCATATAACGGTAATCTAGGAATATCACCGTTAAGCCAGGGGAAATTTACTATGTTAAATCCAAAAGATCATCTCTTTGTCAAACACACTTGTATGAATATCTTCAGTAACATGTTTTATATTTAGGTCCAAAAATTGTGTAATCAGGGGTCCCCGAGGGCGCATTTGAAAATTTCTGTTTACAAAATTTACTCAAAATTCTGAAACCTGGGTCCTGTAGCATCATATCCCAGCCATCTTGCTATGTCTTTCGGTGTATTTTGAACAAAATTTTCACATATTTTGGCCATATATTTCATTGTTAAGATTGAGGATCACTGACGAGGGTTCATTACCCGAAACGTGCATGTCTGGTCCATGCTGTAAATTTATCTGCTTTTAAATGATGCTAATGAATTTGAAGACGTTGAACAATTGTAGCGTTTGCCTTGTGGATAAATAACATTTTTATACTTTTCAAAAACAGGATTGTCGATAATAAGAAAATCATCCAGGTACCTAGAAGTATCAAGGAAACATTATTCTCATCATCATATTTTTGTTTTGCTTTTGAAGATTTTGGATAAACTCTTTTTCATACGTGTATAGAAATAAATCTGCAACAAGAGGCACACAATTAGTACCCATAGGGATTCCTACAACCTGCTTGTAGAGTTTCTCACAAAATCTTACATAAAAGTTGTCCAAGAGGAAGGAAAAGGCAATACACATACCACATGTCCGTGAGTTGTAAGATTTGTATTATGTGGCGGAAACGAAACCCTTTGATTCAGATGTACAAATATAAGTTTTCCCCCTCCATCAAAACACCATCTAATGAGTTTGGACAATCGATCATTTATTTTGTCGTGAGGTAGCTTAGATGTAATTCTTCATTGCACACTCCCCTGCCAGGAGCACTGGCTCTGTTAATGATTAGCATTAGCTCCAAAAACGACAGCTCTTCTGTTAGTAATGTACATCAGTACAAGTCGCGTGAGGCTGTACCTTTACTCGTTTATTTACCTTTTATAAAAAGATTTACACACTCGAGTCAAATACTGGTAAATTAATTGCGATTTTTCAAACATTTGCTAGAAATGTACAATGTATAACAGACCGTGGCATGATATGAGATGGTACTTAATAATTAGTATTTGCAACAAATGGATGATGTGTCACTGGCGTAGGACAAGGTGGGGGGGGGGGGCAGGGGGGGGGGGGGGGCACGTGCCCCCCCACTTTTGAAAGTAGGGGGGCATAAGTATGTTTGTGCCCCCCCCCCCCCCACTTTTTGACGTAATTTTTGGTCATACAGATATAAAAAAACTGCAAAATACCTTTAACTCAAACTACATAGAATATCATTACATGTATATGTTAATGATAGAGGACACAGACAGTATTTTCTGATTAGTCAATATTTTGCTTAAAAAAATTCCTGGCTCGCTACCGCTCGCCAGCCAATTCATGTACTTAAAATTTAGAATTGCACCAGAAATGTTAAAATTTGTGCATACAGAACATGAAAACCCAATATCTATTATTTTAATCTCTTCATCTTCCTCCCCCCCCCCCCTTTTTTTTTTTTTTTTTTTTTTCTTTTTGCTTGTTAGAAATTTTGGGATGTTGTGCCCCTCCACTTTTTCAAGCAGAGCTACGCCATTGTGTGTGTATAAAACCCTTGTAAGCATTTTATGTAAATTCTGGAGTCCTCTTCCGTTTCGCAAGTGGTTCAAATGTAAAGCTCCTCAAAAGGATAGTAAGACCCGGGACATGCTGAAATGATATTTACCACAAGTTTGAGCTTACGTGTCATTAACATTTCAAACGTCTGTGACATTGGTTTTCATATATTTCTGTGCGCATATCATTTGCTAAAGAAGGGAGGGGTAAATTCTTTTGTTGCTGTCACCATATAAATCTATATATATTGAACTCAATGCAATGCATACAACTTTAACAAAAGGTATCTAATCTATATTCCCTCATTTTTTATATAAGTCGCATAAATTCTAGTGCAAATGTAAAAGTACTCTCATCTTCGTTCAAACCTATTCATATTCTTTAACCATTTTCGCTGGATTTAAACAATAGCCACTGTACCTTTTTCTTGTGGTGTTCAGATCTATACGCATTCATATATAACTTTATCGATGGGAAACTGATATCTTAAAATTCATATATTCATTGTATGGCAGTAAAAGTCACCTCGTTCCAATTGCATGTTCGTATATATACCTTTAAATATGAGGTAACCTCTCGCGAAACATTAGATTTTCATATCCCTGGTTTCCCTGGTTTTCAATTCGTCTTTGTCATTACCTTCGGATAAGATACTAGCCATAGAAACACCAACAAAAGTATGATTCTGTATGGATAGTTTCACAATATACATTCGAATAGCAAAGAATTTTTGCCGTTTCTGTGGCTATTTTAAAAAAGATACTGGCGTCGACGGAGTATAGGTGGATATAGTGATTCTAAGGACTTAACTTTATTATGTTGGGAAGGCGACGCCTTTAAATTCTTGTGTCCTTGCTTTAACATTAAAATGTGATTGAACATTAAACCAAAACTTGTTCTAGAATTCGGAGAACTGCTTCTGATTCAGCTCACTTGAAAACGCTTCATACGAATTGAACATGAAAAAGAAGAAGAAAAAGATGAAAGCTTCACTTGATACTCTATGTATAACTACTTCTACTTAACGAGCTACTTCATTTTCATATTTCATAATAAGTATATTGTACTATACATTCTCTCTATTTCATCAGACTTAAATTTGAAGTGTTTCGTATCCACCTACGCACTGGGAGTTTTAGTAACCTAAAGGTAACATTTTACTGCATGGGCGGAAAGATCGCGTACATGCGCTTCTGAAATGTTTTTAGAAGCGCATACGCATACATGTATTCAGGCGATTATCCGTCTGTGCATTACTGGAATGGTAGAATACCACACCTGAAAATTCAGGTTCTTTAAAATTCTATTACACATGGACGTATAGAATTTATTGCCAGGGGTCGACCGATGGGGAGGAGAAGATAAACAAATATGCAACATGCGCAGATCTAGATCTTCCAGGAGGGGGGTGTTCCGGTGGACATGAGAGAGGGGGATGCGACCTATTATTTAGAAATGAATTATAAGTACAAACTAAGAAAACAATTCTGATATTCTAGGAGAGTTCTGACCTTCTTAACCCCCTCTCACTGGATCCGCGCTTGTATCATATCAAATTAAGTACGAGTTTCATGATAGGTAAAGTTCGTGACCACGTCAAATCAAGACACATGTTAGGTATCTAGTTGAACTGTAAAAACTAGGATATATAACACTTATGAAACTAAAGTCAGAACTGTGTTCAGAGACATGTTTTCTTGTCATTTCTACAGTCCCAGTTTCAAACCTTACCTACTTTTACTTGGTGCACGAAATAGTAAAGTACATTGTTTGTTATTTCGAAGGGTTAACATGGTCAAGCAGCAACACTTCAGGAAAGACAGTGCATCTGAAGTGCTCAGTTGAGAGCTATAGTCCACCTCAGACTGCCATAAAACATGATTTACAATTGATCAAAACATTGCAAATTTCCCAAAACATCTTGTATATTTTATACATGTGCATTACAGACCGTAACATAAAATCGGATAGCTTAGTATGTGTTACAAAATGTACAATTGATACATGTAGAAACACTTTACATTCTAGGGGATGACTACTGCCAGGGGGAGGTTTCTTCCGTTTTGCAAGTGGTGCAAGATGAAAGCCTCATAAAATGATCGTAAGAGGGTAAAAGCTATATACAGAACATGTTGAGGTAATATATATATCTAAAGCACTAAACTGTGTTCAAGATTAATCATAGAAAAAGTGTATTTTCATCCACTGTGTCATTTGTTTTCAGTCGGCACTGGTTACCCATTGGTCTTGTTGGTGATTGTACAGACGTTTTTGTTTGGTGTTTTTATATCGTCTTAAATCAAAGTTTTGTGTTTTCTTGTAACTTTGGAATATCTTGTTGTGCTTGCCTACTACATTTGTACATGTATATGTGTTTGTGTTTGTGCAAATTTTATGTGTTTTTGGTGTTTGGCTTGGGAGATGCTGCAAGATTTAGAGCCTTTTTCTCTTTCATATGTTTGTGTTATTGGCTTTTCCTGAATGTTTGCAGGTCCATGCCATTTGCTTTAATACTTCTGTTTCATTGGTCTATCGTATGTCTTTGTCTCTAGTTGGCTTAGTTATGTTAAACGTCTTCAAATCCAATAGCATAAGTTAAGAACAGATAAATTTTCAGCATGGACATGCATGTTTCGGGTTCTGAACCCTCTTCAGTGATTACTAGCATTTGTTAATTTAATTAAGATACCTTTATTCCAAAGGCATGCATGACTAGATCATCGGTGGCCACGCCTTTACATACATCTATGTGCTTCGTTGCTTCAAAGATCTTCGAAGAAAGAAGGGGATCTCCAACATGACCGGGATGCAGCGTTAGCATCTTCAACAAAACACCAGAAGACCCAGATGAGGAAATAAACACAATTTGAATTTGATGACGTTTAACAACAAGAGAAGAGACAAAGCAGTGCCAGAAAAAAAAAAGATTCTAATCATCAAAGATGGCATCAAACACTCAACAAAAAAGGCTACACATAAACAAATAAGAACAATGGGCACAGCAGTGCCGCCTTAGGACAGTCATCTTCGTAAAGGAGCTTATAAGATAAAGCGTAAAATCTGCCCTGAAAAAGTGGAATTTTCAAAATGGGAATTTCAAGAAAATTCTTTCAAAAAATTGATGCCAGTTCTTGGTTTCATCATAATCAGAAGTTGGATTAGATTTATTGTGCATGGTTTTCCTAAATTTTGGGGCAATATAAGTATTTTTCTATAGAAATCAATGGAAAATGGAAGTTTTTTTTAAAAACATTGTTCCCCCTAGCTACAGAACGCCACATATACAGAGGGTGCATATCACTAATACACATTTGGCAAAGTGTGGTTGTACACCGGGGGGGGGGGGGCGATTCCCCAGAGAGGACAAACTGAAAAAGGGAGGGTGAAGCTTTTTACGAATCTGTGTTCTAGGCCATAATATAAGCAAAATTTCATTTTTCCCTTTTAAAGTCATTCATCTATTCTAAACATGTTCACATGAAATGTGGAATGAAATAAACAAGAGCGTGTTGTTTATTTCTACACAGTCTGTATTTCACGGTAAAATGCCTATTTGTAGCAAATGAATACGTACAAAATACAATCGTATTTCAGATTCAATATTAAAACATAGGGTCATCAGAGATGACAGCGCTCACCTCGACAGCATCATTGTCCCATGACCAGCATCTGTTCTTACACTGTACAAAGTATTTCCAGAAGCATCATCCACATAAGTATGCTTGATAAAAAAATCAAAGAAGGCTGGAAGTGAAGATTCTAATTTTAACATAGAGTGAAATAAAGGTCATATGCAGCATCTGTACAGTGCATTGCAGTAAGCATCCTCAGATACATCACCCACACGAGTTTTTTTTTTATTGATCTAGGACTTACAATAGGCCTGAAATGGACCTGTCCCATTTTACTAAACCTGATTGCTCAAGCATGGAACGTGGGTCAGATTCAGCATCTATACCATTGGATTAAGCATCCATAGATGCATCATCCACACAAGTTTGCTAGATGTAGGATTCATAGTAAGGCAGGAACAGACCTGTCCCATTTAACTAAACATGGTTACTGAAGCATGAAATGTAGGTCAGATGCAGGCTCCGTACCATTAAATATTGTAAGCATCCTTAGATGCATCAACAACACATTCATGAATGACCTAGGACTTAAAGTAAGGTAGGAATGGACCTGTCCCATTTTCCTAATCTGCTCACTCAATCATGAAATGTGGCTTAAATGCAGCCTCCGTACCATGCATTGCAGTACGCATCCTCAGATGCATCATCCATGCACGTTTGGCTGATGTAGGACTTAAAGTAAGGTTGGAATGGACCTGCCCCATTTACCTTACCTGCTCACTCAAGCATGAAATGTAGGTTAGATACAGCCTCCGTAACATGCATTGTTTTAAGCATCCTCAGATGCATCATCCATGCAAGTTTGCTGGTGTAAGACTTATAGAAAGGCGGGAATTGACCTGTATCCTTTTACCTATCCCGCTCACTCAAGCATGAAATGTAAGTCAGATGCTGCCTACGTACCATGCATTGCTGTGAGCATCCTCAGATGCATCATCCATTCAAGTTTGGTTGTTGTAGGACTTATAGTTTGGCGGAAATGATCTGCTCAAATTGTTACATTATTTTAGAAAAAAAAATGACACTTCTTGAACATTTTCATTGCTGAATGGATATTTTGATGAAAAATGCATATTTTTCAATGAAGAATTGCCGAAAATAGGAAAAAAAATTGTCATTTTCGGACGAGTTCTGCTACCAAAGATTCGAACATCAGAATATTTACTATCAATTATACTCTTTAAAAGTGAGATAATTAGAAATTCGAACTTCAAGTTAAACTCTATGTTTTTCGGTCAAAATGTTGCATAAATTATTGTGCTATTTATTGAAACAGTCATTTTCCTAAAAAAACTAATTCGGGTACGTATTGAATTGACTGCTTTAGGATAAAGCAATACCATAAATATATATGTAGAAAAAACCTCGCTGTTAATAAAGATAACGAGTTGTTGTCATGGCAACCAGCAACATAGTTTTTATAAGAAAATAATCTCCGTAGAAGTAATCATTTTATCAGAATTTCTCAAAAAAAAAGCTTTTCATTCATCCATAAGCTATAAGAATCTTGAAAAATAAGGATATATATGAAATTTTGAAATTTCATTCATTTCAGAAGTATGTAAAGTTTTGATGAGGTATTCTCTAAAATTACAAAAATGTTAAAATAGGCCAAAAATGGACGTTTATAGCCAAAAAACGAGACGGGCAAATTTTGAGTTTTTGGTCTGAATAGTTCGAGGAGATGTTCCTCTACATATGAATCTATACATCTTTCTTCAACCACATTTCTGTTAAAAGTCGCCACCCTGACCTTAAAATGCAACTACAATATCACGTACATATCTATGCTACTAAAGGAACGAAATAGCCGATTCTCCGTCGAAACAAAGAGGACAGAGATAAATGGTGTGATATAAAGATTAAGCATATCATATGGCAATATGAATCTGATAACTTTTGAGAAGCAATTATTTCTAATTAACGTGTAATCATTAATTATGTCTCACCGTTTTCCTAAAACAAATCTTAAAAAATCTAAAGTTCAAAACCGGCGTCGAACACTAACCAGTAGCTTTATATTTTCCATTGATTTATGCTTCCATTCTAATCCACGACTTCTTAAGAATCATTAAATAGGTGAGATGATTCTTGCAAGACGTTTCTTATGTTAGTAGGAGGCTATATTTCGCTCCAGTTCCATATTCGTTTTCTGAAATATACGACGTACAATTTTATTTTGCATAAAGAACATTCGAGAAAAGCCCTTGAAAGGTCACATGGCTGTATAAGTCAATCAAATTTGAAACAAAATCAGGTCAGTGAAAATGACGTCAGAGCTACCACGTGTTTACCATGAAATGTAAGCAAGCATTATAGATGTGTATTTGATATCGTTATAATCTTTGAGGATTGTCAAAGACATTTCAGAAAATAATTCATAGAGATACGTAAAATATATGCATATATGTAAAGTTAAGAAAGATTCTGACTATGTGTAAGTGTGTACCAGGGGGAGGGGGGAGAGGTGTTCATAGCAGGTAGTCATGCACGTATGTATATACAACAAAGGGTAATGCACATCATGTGTAATAAAGCACAAGCCGTGACTTTTTGTTGCAAATAATTTAAAGATCAGACTTCAATACTAAATATGAAGGAAAGGATTTGTTGAAACTAGATATTAATTAAATTGTCCACAGGTGCCTGAAAACCACAAGAGCTCGGCGCCAACAATCCTGAATTATATATACACCCCTTCTCTACAGTACTTTCACTTTCCTTTAAATATGAGAGAAAGAGGATGCAATTGTAGATCAATGACATCGAACTTCTATGTGAAAAAATGATCACCCCATTTTCTTTCTCCGAATCATGACTGTCTGAAAATAGCCGTTAAGTCAAAGAAAAAAGGAGGGGGAGAAAACCGAGCATATTTGCAGGCACTTGATAAGACAATCTTTTCCGCGCTCGCGCGGGTTCTTTTCTGGTATTATTTATAATTTGAGATATCGAATGGAAAAAGGAATCACACCCATTTCCAAGATCCTAGGGTCTGGAGCTCATACAAAATATCAGTTGCAAATGTAGACCACAGATCCATCATAATGCAAAACGAATTAACTATCCATCATATTAATAATTAATTCAGAGGAGTTGTGAACACAAGATGGCATAGGTTTAAGAAAAGAAATGACAACAATTTTCTTAGTCCCTGGGGGCCAGGAACTGAAACAAAATGTCAGTTGCACAACTACAGTACAGACCAATCATATTGTAAACAAAATTCAGTATACATTATTTTAGCTTCAGAAGAATTAATGATGACCATATCCCATATGCACACAGTTAAATAAATCGATAATTCAGAAAATCATAAACCGAAGACATACAAAAATAAGGATAAAACAGGAATCAAAGACAACAATAAAAAAACTCCACCACATAAACAGAAGCGAACTCCCAATATGGGAGTGTGAACAGGGTCCCAGGCAGTGTCTGCTTGCATGCAACACCCGTCACTTCAATTTGGCAGAATGGTCACATCCGGAAACGTCCATTTCGGAAGATATAAATATATTCTGTGGTTGGATGGTTCAAATGGTCTAAGACAGAATATCATCCACCATATTGGACATGGGACATCATAGTGTATGACGAGTTCCCCGTATCGATATATAGAGTTAAATAGGAGGATATGACCACACACAATTTAATTCCTCGGGGGTTAGGAGCTCAAACAAAGTATCAGGTGCACATCTATACCACAGACATATCATATTAAAAAAATTGCTCTCCATTACTAAAAGTCCTTGGAGGTCATAGGCCCAAAAAAGGTATCATGTGCACAGACCATCTGAAATCTCCAACTTTCATCCATATATTACAAGCATTGAATCTTTCGATTTTCCCCCTCTTTTAACAACCATAACTCATATAAAATTTAAACCTAGGTTTGCTTCCGTCATAAGAAAAAAAAACTATTTCGTCCACTTAAGTTGCAATCGCAGATAAAAAAAATACCTTGTCTTAGGACGTTAATAAACCTATTTCTTGATTAAGAACACGAGTACATTGAAGAAGACATCATGCAGATGCAGTTGGAACTTTTGATAGACAAAATCTTCGTTATTATTGGAGGCCACATATTCCAATCAAATGTGAAATTCGAATGGGCACAAACTGTGCCCTTATATTAGCTTATACTATATTATATTCCTTTATTTATACGAGGCAGAATTCATAGAGTATCTGCTATCAAACAGCAAAACGAAGCTAGCATCGCAGTTAAACTGGACTTACAGATACATTGCTGACGGTGGTGTTCCTTGGTTACCCTCATACGATATCTACATTTCACAGATCATCCGGTATGCTAGAGCATGTACTGATGTTTTGGATTTTCATAGGAGAAATTTACAAATTAAGAAGAAACTTTTAGGTTAAACAAGTAAAGACATTCTGGAAATTTTACAAAAATTATTGTCAACTTCTTTTGAAATTCGGACCCATACAAGCAACAGAGTATATTACTTTGGGTATTTCACAACTTGCATTATTTTGTGACGTAATTAACAAAATAAGAAGGATCAAAGGTAGACAGAATTACCATCGAAATTGTGTAAGAATCATCAAACGCTTTTTATACCGTGGATATGATCCTGATGTCACCAGACGGACACTTGGCTTGGTACTGGGCCTATCTACAGCCTTGTACCAGCGTATTCTTAAGACAGTAAGTGTTTTGAATATTTTGACATGATCGCCATAGCACTTTCTATATAGACATAACGTCAGACTTTGCATGTATTTTAGATATTGTTTTCATTTTCGTGCATGAACATCGACGGCGGGTACGGCTAGCGAAACAGGGGATGCTTACTCCTCCCGGGCACCTGGTCCAACCTCTAGCTTGCTAGTTGTCCATTGATGCGCAACTTTGCGTTCTATTGTGAGTGCTGTTGGGATTATCGTCAGGATCTACTTTATCTCATTAAGAATTGCACTCTGACTGACTGTGACGACAGGACTCCGCGACGGGCCTTGTCCAAACCTCTTTAGAGAAGACTTGTGACCTCTCTGTACAAATTTCAATCGGACTTCTCGGGTGATCAAATGCATGAGCTCGCTACAGCCGGCAGAGCACGGACAGTATTTTGTACGCCTTCTGTTTTTATAATTATTATATTATTTTATATTTATATTGTTTTTATATCCATTTACATATCCATCTGTGTGTTTCTTGGGCCCCTGCGTCATGCTGTTTGTTTGTATGTTCATCTTACAGTGAGGAGGTTATTTTATACCACAATTGTATGTCCTTCGATACCTCTTGGTAATCGGAAAAGTGGGAGGGTTGCGCGCACGTAGTCCAGAATAATCACACCGTCTGCTACTGGCGTGGCGGATGGCCGTCATAAGTCGGCACCGATTGTCCTTTGGTCTCGTTGGTTTATGTGTAAGAGAAAGGAGGGAATCTCCAACACTCGATTGCAGCACCAACAGCAAACCCCCCAAAACACCCACTGCATAAACACAAAGCAGACACGCACAGGGTGAGACGGAAATGGTACAATGAACGCCAAGTCATGTAGAAACAACAAACATAAATGACTACACACAAACCAACGAGACCAATTGGCAATAAGTGTTGACATAGGACGGCAATCTGCCACGTCAGTAGCAGACGGTGTAGTTATCGTGAGTTACGTGTGCACAACCCTCCCACTTTTCCCAGAGGTCTCGTAATATGTACAATTGTGTGTAAAACAACCTCCTCACTGTTAGATTACCACACACAAACATAGTAATTTGTGTTTGATGTTTCTATGTGACTTGACGATCCTTGTACCGTTTGCGTCTATTTCTGTGCGTGTCTGCTTTGTGTTTTTGCAGTGGTGCTTTGAGGTTGTGCTGTTGGTGCTGCAACCGGGTGTTGTTGGAGATCCCCTTCTTTCTTGTGTACCAGATCGCCGTCTTAAGTCGGCACCGGTTACCCATTGGTCTCGTTAGTTTATATCTAATCTTTTCTATCGCATGTCTCTTTTTAGTCTATTGCTGTGCTTGTCTTCTCTGTGTTTTCGCATCGGGTGTTTTGATGTTGGTACTGCAATCGGGTCTTGTTGGAGATCCCCTCCCTTCTTCAAACAGCGTTGAAATTTAACTCAGTAAGATATCATTTTCAATGCAAGAAATTCCACTTTTTTTAAAGTACAAGAAGTCATTCAACACATATTCCGGAAAGCTACACGAAATATGTGTTACTATATTCAGCCCAAGGAAGTACCGGTAAATCAAAATGAAAATCAAAGGAAGTTCCGATAGAGAAATATTTTTCTTCCGATTCATTGTTTTCGGTGTTATCAACAATCTCCGCAATATTGATGTATCAGACAGTGAGTGTGACAATGAGCTATAGTTTTTCAGATGTAGATTTTTCAAGATAATTCATGGATATACAAAGTGCACTTGAAAACATATTTCGGTTAAGTGTACTAGTAAATTATTTATGGAAAGAGGGAAATTCTAGATTATTTAGGTTCATATTTGAATGTCCATGTTTCAGATTAGGTACTGCACCCCACTGCTTGTGGAATTATTTTCAAATTCATTCGAAGCTGACTTAATCTAGACCTTAATCCCGACTGGACGAAAGCACCTCGCATCTCATGCAGTTCCACTTTACCTTTAGGTACATAGATGACGTGCTGTCAATCAATAATCCGAGCTTTAATGATCATCTACATGAAATCTATCCTCATCTTTCGACGCAAACGGCCATTTGAACACCTCAACCACCGTATGAGAAGCGTGACGATTTCAGCTTCCACATAAGTAATATCCCTTTCATGAGTAGCAACATTCCGTCTTTTCCTGCTTATGACATTTTTGTTTCTTAGCTGATACGATACGCAAGGGCATAGATTTCATCGTTAGAGCCAGACGGCTTGCAATGTTAAACTATTCAAATTAAATTACGAAATGAATCTTATATTTTTTCTGTTGATACAGGTATCACCCGAAAACTTGGACAGAAAACTGCATAATTATACGCGTAGCGCCTTGATGCAAAAGTTTACTTATTCATTTCTTATCATTTTATTATCATCTACTTATGGAAAACAGACTGTTTTCTTGGATCTAAAAACAATCAATCACCGCACTATATTTCTTACGTTCGGAGGGATTCGAAGTGATACGTCTGCCAAAACAAGTTATGGCAGCCGCCATTATTTAAACCAAGGCGAACGATCGTCTCTCTATATCTTTGGAATAAGGACATGCACATTTAATTTTTGGTAAGTAGAAAAGAAATGGAAATGATAAGCAAACGAGTTCATTCGTGTTTGAGGGACCCCCCCCCCCTTCTTAAAATAGTGCTATAAAAAGACTTCTGTGAAAAATTATGTTGATGGATGTTTCAAAAAAAATTCTCAGCCAATCAGAATCTTCGTTTCTTGAAAATGACAATGGAAATAAAATGATTGTATATAATAGCATCTAATTTGCGGCACGGATCAGCCATGCACGTTTCGGCTACTTAACCCTCGTCAGTGATCCTCAATCCAAAAAATGTAATATGACCTTAGTCCTACAAGTGTGAAAGTTATAGTCCTAAAATGTACCGAGAGACGTAGCAGGATGGGTGGGATACGATGCTACAGGACCTACTCTTCAGACATATCAAGAAATTTTGATAAACAGAAATGTTCAAACAGCATCATTTAAGAACAAATAAATTTGCAGCATGGACCAGACATGCACGTTTCGGGTACTTAATCCTAGTAAGCTTCTTCTTCAGGGTTATATTACACAACGGCTGAAATCATATTTAAGGAAGTTCTGTCGCTAAGGGGAAATAATAAAAGCATATTTTGAATGGAAGTCATTATCACCAAACAAGAAATATTTACCTGATTTGTACATCAATATGTATATCGAGACAATCACCGAATTTAACAAGTTTTCATGGAGCTGTTGCGACGGGTGTGGCATGCAATCAGGAGACGCTGACTCTCCACGGGCACCTGATCTCTTTTCGGAATGTTATTCCTTCTCGACTTTGAGACTGAATAATCGATAGGTACTTCTTTAATATTTATCTTCAGATTAGTCTAGAACAGAGCCCCTTTAAGCTAGGAGTCTCAGGGATTATATTCATCTCCTCAGAAGCGCCTAATTTTTTGTCTTTCTCAAGTTTTGCTACTCCATGTATTTAGATGGATAAATTAGGTGCTCATAGCAGATGACCCACTTTGCAGGGCAACAAGAGATAGTGTTTGTTACATGGTATTTACGTATTGAAATTACTTATCAGCTTCCACATAACTAACCTCCCTTTCATGAGTAGCAACAATTAGTCTTCTCCTGCTTAGAGCGTTTTTGTTTAACAAACGCCAGGGCAATGTTCAACATAATTATGAAGATTTCATCGTGAGAGCTAGGCTGCTTGCAAGTAAGCTAATTCCTCAGAGTAATATTTACACAAATCATCATTGAGAAAGTTCTTCTGTCGCAACGGGAGTATTATAAAAACATATCAGATCCCTCTTTCCAGAATGATCAGTGACATTCTTGATTGTGATTGAATGACTGTCATCAAACAAAACATTTACCCGATATGTACATCAATACGTACGTACATCGAGATAATCAACGAATTTGACAAATTTCCATCAATATGTATATCGAGACAATCACAGAAT
The DNA here is from genome assembly GCA_033119305.1 of Pinctada imbricata. Classification (NCBI taxonomy): domain Eukaryota; kingdom Metazoa; phylum Mollusca; class Bivalvia; order Pterioida; family Pteriidae; genus Pinctada; species Pinctada imbricata. The sequence continues at coordinate 16,836,944 of VSWD01000003.1, forward strand.
TTAACAAGTTTTCATGGAGCTGTTGCAAAGGGTGCTGCATGCAAACAGGAGACGCCGACTCTCCCCGGGCACCTACTGATCTCGCTTCGGAATGTTGGTCGTTCCGAGGTTCGCAACTGTTCCAATGGAGTATCTAATGATTTTGCCTTACCTTCTCGACTTTGAGACTGAATAACTGTTAGGTACTTCTTTGATGTGTATGGAATTTACGTATTGAAATAATTATTTAAATCCTTAACACTTATTCAGTAAATCCACACTCTCGTCAATATCTGAATATTTTTGGGTTTTTTTTTAAACGATATAGCGGAATGTGTAGCCTTTCTATATCCCTATACTAGTACGTAAGATTGGCAGGCAAATTGATTTTGTCCTCTCTGCTAGTCTGTCTGTCCAAACTCTTCAACCTTGTGAATATTTGAATATCAACATACTCAATTAGAATGAATCCTTTTACGCATATATTTGTACATAGTATTATAATGAGCTTTCCATCATAACACTTTAATTACTACACAGGGAAATGAGGACAGGTTGCGAAACAGGCAGTTTCCATAACCTTTATATAAGAACTCCTCTCTTTTAATTTCGGCGCATTTCGTGAAAACGCAAATCTAATTATTAAATGCCATTTATTTTTCATTATTGCTTTCCCGTTGTGATTGTGTGGCTAATCTGCATAATTATGATTTTTCACAGATACATTAGTGAGTTGCATATAAGCTGATCAATATGAACAAGGCCTTACACAAATGTAATGTCATACTCTCAAGACAAGTATACGTAATACATTACTTCCCCTCGAGTTTTGCTCGGTGAGTATATACGACAAGGTTAGAGTCCTCATTGGCCGGATTGCAAAGCAAAATCCGGTCTATGAAATGGCGAAGTCCGTCTGTCCGTCAACATTTTGGTTAAAGTGTTGCGTTTAAGTCCGTTGAGAAAAAACTGTGTGGAGGAGCAACTTGAAACTTGACATGGTGATAGACCATGATGAGACGAATCTAACACCGCAACAAATTTTGACCTAGTGACCTTGACCTTGGAGTTTGACCTACTTTTGAAAAACTTTAACCTTGGCCATAGCTTTTGAATGGTAAGTGATAGGGCTTTCATATTTCACTTGTGCATTTCTTGTGACAAACTTTTCCAAGGATACCAAATTTTTTTACCTTGTGACCTTGACCTTGGAGTTTGACCTACTTTTGAAAAACTTTAACCTTGGCCATAACTTTTGAATGGTAAATGATAGGGCTTTTATATTTTACATATGTATTCCTTGTCAAAAGACCTTACCATGGATACCAAAAGTTTTGACCTTGTGACCTGACCTTGGAGATTGGCCTCCTTTTAAAAATAATTAATCTGGGCTATATCTCATGAACTATAGATGCTATGGCTTTGAAATTTCACATGCAGAATCTTTATGACCAGATATTTTATTTGATATCATGAGTTTTGACCTAGCGACCTTGACATTGACCTTTGACCTACTTTTGAACTATAAGAGGTAGGGTTTTGATATTTTACATATGGATTCCTCATGACCAGAACTTCCATTTTATATTATGACTTTTGACCTAGTGACCTTGACAGGTCAAGGTCACTAGGTCAAAAGTCATGATATCAAACTATAAGAGTTTTGATATTTCACATATGGATTCCTCATGACCAGAACTTTCATTTGATACCATGACTTTTGACCTAGTGACCTTGACATTGACCTTTGACCTACTTTTGAACTATAAGAGGTAGGGTTTTGATATTTCACATATAGATTCCTCATGACCAGAACTTTCATTTGATATGACTTTTGACCTAGTGACCTTGACCTACTTTTAAATTATAAGAGGTAGGATTTTGATATTTTAGTTGTAGAATCCTCATTACCAGACCTTTTATTTGATATCATGACTTTTCATCAAATGACCTTGACATTGACCTTTGACCTACTTTCGAACTATAAGGGGTAGGGCTTTGATATTTCACATTTCGATTCCTTATGACCATAGCTTTTTTTCATTGTGCAATAGTATTTTAATGACCTTTGACCTTTCTGTCTGCACCAAAATGTATACGTCATCTAATACAAACACTTTGCAATCCGGCCTTACCGCCTTTAGCGGTTTATGGTTTATTTTATTATACTTTGATATACAAGCAATTTCGGGAGAAAATCTTTCAAACACATTATAACAAGCTATTAATGGCTAGTAACAAGCTAGTATTGGCCTGATAAGTCTCCGCCACAAAACTCACCTAAGACGCAGTTTTGTGTATAAAATTCGACAAGGGCGAGTAAAGTATTACGTATACACTTGTCTCGAAAAGATGGTACAATGCTGAGTGTGTCCATTCTCAAGCCTTTTCAAGGCATCAATCTTTCTCTAAATGAAGGTAGGAAAGTGCTAGCCATCTTTCTCTTAACATTGGTTCATGTGCGGATGTACTTGGTCTAGATATTTTTTCCTGCTTCGTTAGATGTCTGTGCTTTCTTGGCCATCCATCTACAGTTCCTGATCCTCGCAGATAGCGCCTTTGCCAACCAAAACTGAAATATATCACAAAACATCATACCTGACATCGACTTTATTATTATTATAATCTATGAGTTGGTAAAATAGTTTCTCATAAAAAATCCAAAATATGATAAAACATATGTTACAATGTCAGATAATTATGATACTTTGAAAAACAATCATAACAATGAAGATGATAATTTCTGTACAGAAAATGAAATGAAATATACATGTATTTATCCTTTTGAAGGTCGACCTCCATTGGTACATGTAAAAATAAGTACATCAAGGATTCTGTCAGCTTGTGTGCGAATGTCACAACTCATAGAACATTGAATTACTTTGCAATCTGTCATAAAAATATATTGCCTTCCATAAAAAACATGTTGCATAAAATAGAATAAACATGGTACCTCTATCATAGAACATTGAAGTCTTCCTACTCATTACCTTTTCAATAGAATACACGTGTGTGTTAAGGAAGACATTTTGCCTGCTATGCCATGTATTAAAAATGTCACTTGCCATTTTAATTTTAACAACTATGTCACCATGTCATGTCACAGAGAACATATCACTTGCATTGACCTAATCTTAAGTAATGCTTACGATGAAGCATGTTGACTGTAAGAGATCACATACTCGCATATCCTTTGCAAGTTAAAACACAATTACAGAGTCTGATTTGCCATCTGCCATAGAATATGTCATGTCACAGAGAACATATCACTTGCATAGACCTAATTTCAAGCAATGCCAACGATGAAGCATGTTGACTGTAAGAGATCACATACTCGCATATCCTTTGCAAGTTAAAACACAATTACAGAGTCTGATTTGCCATCTGCCATAGAATATGTCATGTCACAGAGAACATATCACTTGCATAGACCTAATTTCAAGCAATGCCAACGATGAAGCATGTTGACTGTAAGAGATCACATACTCGCATATCCTTTGCAAGTTAAAACACAATTACAGAGTCTGATTTGCCATCTGCCATAGAATATGTCATGTCACAGAGAACATATCACTTGCATAGACCTAATTTCAAGCAATGCCAACGATGAAGCATGTTGACTGTAAGAGATCACATACTCGCATATCCTTTGCAAGTTAAAACACAATTACAGAGTCTGATTTGCCATCTGCCATAGAATATGTCATGTCACAGAGAACATATCACTTGCATAGACCTAATTTCAAGCAATGCCAACGATGAAGCATGTTGACTGTAAGAGATCACATACTCGCATATCCTTTGCAAGTTAAAACACAATTACAGAGTCTGATTTGCCATCTGCCATAGAATATGTCATGTCACAGAGAACATATCACTTGCATAGACCTAATTTCAAGCAATGCCAACGATGAAGCATGTTGACTGTAAGAGATCACATACTCGCATATCCTTTGCAAGTTAAAACACAATTACAGAGTCTGATTTACCACCTGCCATAGAACACATATCAGCTGCATTTTGAACGCATGGCATTTTAAAATTTTGCAATGGAATGTCGCACCTCTCATGCAAGTTTTAAATTCCTTAATTAATGTACGATTTTGGCCTGGAAGATGGCGTTGACTTCCTCTTTATAATTTATTATTCTCAGTATTTTAAACTTAAATATCTAAACACCCCCCCCCCCCCAATTTGATGAAAGTATGCTGCATGATTAGTTGATGTCTTTGACTACGAGGACTGGTCGATATATTGTGAGCCTCGGTTTTCTGGGATACAGCAGGTATTCTGCAGATAGATTATCTCCAAAATGGACAATCAATGGCACATACTATTCTTCAATCCTGACACAGTTACGGGAAAATACTAAACTTAAGTGCCGTGGAAAGCTCACAGTTATATCACTAGTTAAAGGTGTGTTGTACCATCAGGACAATGCTCCTGTTCACAAGTCTGTCACTGCCATGACTACCATTCATGATTGTGGCTTTATTTGATTGAGCATCCGCCTTATTCACCTGATCTTGCTCCATCAGACTTTCATAAATTCCCAAAATTGGAAGCAGCTATTTCTTGCATCGACTTTCAGTCCGATAATGACGTCATACTTGCAGTGGATGACTTTCTAACCAGTCAAGGTAAGGGGTTCTTTAAAAGTGGTATTGAGGTCATTAAACACCGGCGGCAACAGTGTATAGATACTGAAGGAGATGATGTAGTAAAATAATGCAAAATGTCTGATAAAATTCAAATTCTTCAATACGCAGGGTTGCCAGCACTCTTGGTGAACAAAATTCCCTGATTTTTCCCCGACATTTAACTGAACAATTTGTTTTTCACTGACTAAAACTGTCAAATATTCAAACAGCCTCCTGACATCCTTCTTTTTTTCTGATTGTTATATGTTTATTTTTCGATATTTCTATAAATCAACATGAAATACAATGTAAGAAAATAATAAATATAGTTTTCTTACTTATTGGTGATCAACTTCAATAAAGTTTAAATCTTAATCATATTTTTTCAGCTCTGAAATAATTTTTCCCTGACTTAAATGGATTTTCATTTTTCACTGACCAAATTCCTAATTCCCTAACAATTCCCTGACCTTGAGAAAAAAGGCAATTTCCCTGACTTTTCAAGACTGATGGCAACCCTGATACGGGCTCACAACGTATCAATCAGCCCTCGTATAAAAGAAAGGATGGGATGAACGAAGGACAAAGCGATCACTTCTTGACGTTAAGCTTTGAAAGATTTTGAACAACTGATTTCTATAAACCAATCACACATTCTCTATTTCCTCACATTTTCAATCTTTCTTCATCATCATTCGAACAAATCTTCTTTACATCAGAAGTACAATGTAAACATTAGACATTGTTCAAGTTCGACTTCGCACTGCGGACACTTCAGGGTCATATAAAAATCAAAGGACTGAAGGTCCCGAGATATACTTCTATTCATTTCAAAATGTCTTGTCAGCAGATAAATGTTTAAAATTAATTTTATTGAAAGGCAATACTGATTATTCTTTTTTTAACACAGGATGCATATGTGACGCTTATAATATTTTTTCCACGTGCAAATTATGTTTATCTATACTACAAGAGGTATATTGTAAAACACATTTTTTTCTCACGACTTTGCTTCTCAGTGTTGATATAAGAAAGACAACTCAATAACTTTTATGCAATTCTTTGAGTTATCAGCACTGAAAAGTAATATGTCATTACGCCACCAATGAGCAGTGAAAACAAGAATTATAGCTGAATTTATCTGTTGCATTTATCTTATATGAAATTGAACTTTTATGAAGAAGGAGAGTATTCTAGTTCTTGCACTTTGCATGACGTCAGACAGCAAATTCGTGAACTAGACACAGCACTATATTTTGAAGTAGGTGCAAAGCGTCAGTATTGCAAGCAGTTACTGTAACAATAAGATAGTATCTCAAAAATCAGGTGTGATTAGAAACTAAAGCAAAATCTTAACTCACAATGAACGAAATGAAACGGGAGAGCTTTAAATATATATTATTCCATACATGAAAACAAATCCTTCATACAAAGTATTCTAAGTTCATGGGAATAGAATCAACATTTTGCATTTTTGACAAAGTCTCTTCTAAGTGCGATGTCCGAAGTGCAAAGTCGGCAAGCATGAAAAATGTCCAATACCTTCACTTTCTTCACACTGAAATCAATTTTCATCGCGTAAACATAAAATTTTATAATGCATGAAAAACACATATTTCAGTATGGACATTAGTACAAAATGAGACTGTCTTTTAATGAAATGAATTTTCTATAAATCACACGGTACATTTTTCCCTTTCAGGAAAGGTTCTTTGGCTCTAGTTAAAATACAACATGTAAGTACTAGTAAATGGTCATCTAACTGTTTATATAATAGAGTCCATATTTCAGACACAAAAAAATAAGCACCATCCAAAATCCATCAGCACTTAGCAATGTTTTATTCATTTATCATGTAGGATGTATCGGGTCCTTCTGATCTGACGTTTTGTTCATTTATATTTATTCCGGCAGTCAGGTTTTGCACTTGCTTTGCTTTCCATCTTTGCTTCCTAATCCTTGACGACATGGCTTTGGCCATCATTGTCTGTAATAAGAGAGAAAGAGAAATCAGTAAAATTCTTCCATCAGTTTATACATTTAGTGACAAAAAAATTGAAGATAAACTAACATACATTTAGTGATCAAAAAAAAAAAAATTGAAAATAAACTAAATTCACTAAAATACCCATCAAAGTGTTAATTTCATGCTTTATTTCCGAGTTAAAGTACTTTTTCTCAGTGGTAGTACACGTAAAATTGTATTTCTCTTTCTCTCTTATTTATGCCACATCAACCCTCAACTCCGATATCTCAATGAAAGACTTAGTATTTTAAAAATAACAAAATCATGTCTTTATTCAATTATATGCAGAAAGATGCTGTCGATCGGACTCATTAAATTCTCGAATTGGTATCTTGTCAATAAACTCTAACTGCAACATATGCCAGACACAAGAGGCACAGTCTACAGGAATCCCCCAAATAAAATGGACATGAAAATTACGTACAATTTCAAAATGACTTTTTCACACAGTTATCTTTCTTGGTTTTCCATCGCGTCCAGCGAACTTTTTGGGACACACTCTTTGAAAATTCAGTCTGCAAAATGGACGAAAAAGACTTAATAATTTATCTCACAGGTCATGGATATTGGGATAAGGGGTGACAGGTCAAGGTCAAAGTTTTGACACATATCATTAAGAGATACACAAGCATACGCGTATGCACGTTCTACACTAGCTCATATTGGATCAAGTTGGCTGTACAAAAGCTCCCATTCTAAATTCTAAAGCCCCCGTCCTTGAAAAAATTCTTTATCAAACATTGAATTTGGGAGTGGTCACTACAAAGAGGTGATACCTTCAAATTGCCTATTATTTAGATCCCACCATTGACCAAATCAATTTCTAGGCTACCAAGACTAAATATCCTCTGCAAACTAGATAACGTTCTGATTATCTCACCTGCAGAGTATAAGCCAGTAGACAAAGGCAGCCGACACCCTTAAATATTTCCCCCTCGTGCCAAAGCTTTCTGCTTGGATGAGAAACGTATGTTGCGACATTTCTTTGAAACGGCTTTAGAAAAATTGCTCTGAAATTGAAGAAAATAAAACTCAGAGACTTTGATGATTTTAAATTTGATACTTTTTTTTTAAAAAGTTACTTAACGATCCAAGCAGAAAGCTTCAAACAAAATGAAAGGATTCAAAATAAAATTGTAACTGTGGGATTCTGATGTTTGCTTAAATGTTTTTAGGGGGGGACTGGTCAGGGGGTATCTCCCTCCCGACCCTCTTCCTCCCTCCTCCTTACCTCCCCCTCCCTTTCACCCTGTCCAACCCCTCGTATATGGAAGTTAGAATCTAGGGTACTAAGATTTGGCCCGTCTTTGCTAAATCTTTCTTTGGGCTATCACATTTTATTTGTTTATTCCTCATAGCAAAATTTAGGACTCCATAGTGAGTCAGTGACACGCAATATTTTTTACACCAAGACATTATTTTCAAGCTAGCAATAGCTAGCTCTGTGGACACTTGAACCGGTTGCCAAATAAGTTAAAGACAGACAAACGATGTACAGACGAATGATTATAATACAAATCGACTTTCAACCTAAGGCTCAGGTGAACAAAGTTAACAATCTAGAACAATTTTTATTTCTAAAACGCATCACATTAAAGTCTGGCATTAGAAACAATAAAAAAAATTGGCAAGATATTTTTCAAAGAATAAAATAATTCTCTAAAAATCGCTAAGAAATGCTTGAAAATATACAGTGTATAACTAGGAGATATCAAGTTGTCCTAGAGTACTTACTTCGATGTTTCATATAAATTTGGACAAAGACAATATATGACTTAAAAACAAACACTAACACAGGTCAACCAAAGACACTTCGGCTTTTTTTTTTCATCAATAACTTTCAAATTTTCCTTCGATTACTTTTGCACATTTTACATTAATTCATTAACTCTTCTGCACATCTGCCTCATTCTAACTGAATGACTACGTGATAAGCAGCCTTTGATTCTAATCAAAAGATCCAACATCAGCTAATCATGTATCGTGTATGGGGACTACATGATGCACAGTTACACGATACTTTGTATATTGATTCAATAGCTTCTTCAAACCCAGTGAAAGAATCGATGTATGTCCAGTATCTTTATTTCTCATTTAACTTATTTTTCCTGACTTTGTGTCGACGTCTTATTCTCCATGACCGGGTACTGTCTCTGACAAGCATGATTTATCTTGTTTTTTTCTGTGTCGGCGTCTTTCGTCGCGTACTTTTTGGGACACAGAAGATGCGAACTGCCTCTGAAAGTATACAGTGAAACAGTTCAGACATTGATATAAGTTCAACAGTAATGGCTTCACAATTTCTTGTATACTTTCACAAGGATTCGCAATATTTTTTTCTTCTTTTCACATGTTCAAACACAGGTAATCACAGATTACGAAGCTCACCTTCCAAGCAGCAAATTCAATTCAAACATATTTCAAAGTACATTTATATTGGCTTAAAAAACTAAAATCACTCAAGCAGAAAAAGGTAGGTCAAGGTCAATTTATGAAAGTTTGATCAAAGATACATCCACTATGCAAGTTCGAAACATGAAGCACTTATACTTTGCTCAATATTGGCTTTTAAAGGCAAAATCACTCAAGCTGTGCAAGTTTGGTACATATAGCACTTGTACTTTGCTCAATATTGGCATTTCAAGGCATAATCACTCAAGCGGATAAAGTAGGTCAGATGCTGCATCTGATGCATGCGTTCACCTCAGCATCCCAAGATGAATCACTTGTGCAAGTTTGGTTACTGTAGCATCAGTAATTTGTCAGATACTGAGTTACCCCAAAAACTTTAGCCAGACAAGGGCGTGAGTCACTTAACCGGAAAATTTAGGTCAGATGCAGCATCTGATGCATGGGTTCACATCAGCATCCCAACATCAATCACTTGTGCAAGTTTGGTCACTGTAGCATCACTACTTTGTCAGATACTGAATTACCCCAAAAACTTAAACCAGACGGGGACGGGGACGCGGACACTGGGGCTATAGCATAAGCTCATCTCAACTTCGTCGAGGTGAGCTGACAACAGCAAGGTGACATTAGGCCATTTTCATATAGTACGGCTTGACTCCCAAGGCCTGACATCAAAACTTTGGACATTATTTTTCATTATGACGTCATATACCTATTTCGACGTCACAGTTAAAAGTTACGCCAAATGTTATGTTCAGGTCTTGGACTGTATAAAATCCAATTCTAATTCATTCTGATGACGCATTCTGATTGGTTTATAGGATTTCTTTAAGCATGTATAACAACGATATATATGCCGCAAACCAACTCACTTGACATAGTTTTAATTGTATTCCTACGTACACGTTACAAGCTTAAATTAGCTCCAATGACGTCATAATGTGACGTAAAGCTACAAGTTATGAGCTTGCAAACGGCGTTTTCCACTTATAAACAACACAGCAAGTAAGTTGATCATTGATAACAATTTGATTTTACGCCATTGTAATAAACACGAAGCAGTTGTATTTTACATTTTGGAGCGCAATAATTTCTGTTGGTCGTTGTTAGTCCTCCGTAGCAACGTCACCTCTAAAGCGATACATGAGACCATCAGGACGTTTATCCCCTAAGTCTACTGCGGTAGTGTGAAAATCGTCTATAATGACTTAAACATGTCAACAATGTCAACAGGGGTAATTTGATTAAGGGTAAAGAAATGTTTTCAAATACCATAAAATGAGAACGGTTTTTTTTTCATAAACGGGGCTCAGTTATATCATGTAAAGGAATAAGTACCAGATCAAATGTCGGTTTGTCCCTCTACAAGTTCCTATCAGGGGATATAATCTAGCTTCTGACTTTATATTTGTGGCTGGTAAAAGTGTTATTTCTAGTGATGAGATTCAAAATCTAGTCCTATCAGCACAAGGACACGAAATAGACATAAAGACAACTGACCTTCCGATTGGGGGGAAAAAATGCAAAATTTCGTGACATCACAATGCTTTTACCTCGGACAAACGAGCTTCGAACCTCGGTCAAACATGGAGATTGCATTGTGACGTTATGGAATTTCTCAAAATTTTCCCGCGTTCGGAAGGGTAAATTAAATGACCCAACTAAATAGTTCATCATCTACATATTAAGAGAAGCGAGTATATGATTTGTCAAAGATTTCAGCAATTAAATTCCTTGAATTTTCAATGACTTTAATACACTCTAGAAGAGATGTCCGCGTCCTCCCTTTATAAATTTTGGTTGTTGTTGAATCTTGTAACTTATGCCATAATAGTCAAATCATTGAAATTAATGCTTCGTAAAATGTAGAGGACCTCAACAACGTCAATGACCCTCAATCAATTCCACAACTCTTCTAATTCTCATTTATCCCCCACTTTAGGGAAAGCGCCGGGGACATAAAACCTGTTTGTCTGTCTGTCTGTCTGTCTGTAAGTCAGTTTGTCTGTCAGTCAAACTAACCTTGACCATAACTCTGAATGGTAAATGATAGGGATTTTATATCTCACATGTGTATTCCTTGTGACAAGACATTACCATGGATACTAAAAAATTGTTTTACCTTGTGAACTTGACCTACTTCTAAAAATGTTAATCTTTACCATACCATTTGAATGTAAATGAAAGGGCTTTCATATTTCACAAGTGTAATGTTCCTTGTGACATTTCCATTGATACCAAAAATTTTGACCTTGTGACCTTTACCTTGGAGTTTGACCTTCTTTTAAAAATGTTAATCTCGACCATAACTTTTGAATGGTGATAGGGTTTTCATATTTCACATGTGTATTCCTTCTATCAAGACTTTTCTTGGGAATTGGGATATGAAAACTTTTGACCTTTGCCTTAGAATGTAAACGTCTTCAAATTGAATAGCATCATTTAAGAACAGATAAATTGGCAACGTGGACCAGACATGCACGTTTCGGGTATTTAACCCTTGCAGTGATCCTCAAATCTAAACAATGTAATATGCCATAAAAGTATGAAAAGTTACTCTGTCGAAAAAGCGTATCGAAAGATGTAGAGGGTTGGGTGGGATATGATGCTACAGGACCCACTTTTTAGAAATTTCAAGAAATTTTGATACCAGAAATTTAGAATGCGTTGAAGAAACGATCAACCAAAATTGATCGAACTTGGCTACATGTGCCCTCGGGGACTCCTGGTCCACCAGCAGTGACACTCACCAAGTGGTATAAATGTAAACGTCTTCAAATTGAATAGCATCATTTAAGAACAGATAAATTGGCAACGTGGACCAGACATGCACGTTTCGGGTATTTAACCCTCGTCAGTGATCCTCAAATCTAAACAATGTAATATGCCATAAAAGTATGAAAAGTTACTCTGTCGAAAAAGCGTATCGAAAGATGTAGAGGGTTGGGTGGGATATGATGCTACAGGACCCACTTTTTAGAAATTTCAAGAAATTTTGATAACAGAAATTTAGAATGCGTTGAAGAAACGATCAACCGAAATTGATCGAACTTGGCTACATGTGCCCTCGGGGACTCCTGGTCCACCAGCAGTGACACTCACCAAGTGGTATAAATGTAAACGTCTTCGAATTGAATAGCATCATTTAAGAACAGATAAATTGGCAACGTGGACCAGACATGCACGTTTCGGGTATTTAACCCTCGTCAGTGATCCTCAAATCTAAACAATGTAATATGCCATAAAAGTATGAAAAGTTACTCTGTCGAAAAAGCGTATCGAAAGATGTAGAGGGTTGGGTGGGATATGATGCTACATATTGACCTACTTTTAGAAAACTACGCTACATATTGATGCTACATATTGACCTACTTTTAGAAAACTACGCTTGATTATAACTTTTGAATGTAAGTGATAGGGTTTTCATATTACACATGTGTATTCCTTGTAACAAAACCTTTCCATGGATTTCAAAATTTTTGACCTTGTGACCTTGACCTTTGAGTGTGACCTACATTTAGAAAACTTTATTCTTGGCAATAACTTTTGAATGGTAACTGATGGGCTTTCATAATTCACATACATTCCTTGTGACAAGACTTTTCCTTTGACCTTGGAGTTTAACCTATTTTTTTCAGATTCAGTATTGTACTTATATACATGTACATGAGATATAGTATAAAAACCAAGGGATGAGAAGGGCCTCTCCAAGCATTTCTATTAAAAGAAAATATACAAGAAAATACCCCAAAGCGGAGAATCACAATTCCTTGAATTTATTTTAAATCTATATTTATAGGGAGATGCTATTGTGTGTTCATGGTGTTGAGATCCTGCGGTGAAATATTCATGAAAACTCTATTTTCATAACCTGTACAAACAATGAAGTAAACCTCATCATCATCATATAAACTCACCTTTCAAAATCTTAAACCACCTTAAATAAATAAATAAATGCATATTGATCTTTCATTTTATCTACATGTACATTCAACCTTAAAACTTTCAGTCATCTTGTCTCATTTTAAGTTAAATTTTTTAAAATAATTTCTTTAACTTTTTCAATAATCAGTCAATTTGTAAGCTTTCCACATGGAATGCAATGAATCCATCAGTTTCTTTTTCATTTTGACAATTTTCGTTAGCTTTCGGAGCCGGACTATCCTGTTGTTGTTTAGACACGTTACGAGATGGGATCTTTTTGTTGGAGATCCTTCGTCGTTCATTGCGTACTTTCTGTGAAACAGTCCCCGCAAACCTTGACTGAAAATACAGAGAAAAAGTCAGTCACTAATTGCATTCATATCATGGCTGTACAATCTCTCGTGTATTTTCAGAGGTTCTCGTCAAAGTTAAAGGTCCGATCTAGAGGGGGGAGGGGGTTCAGCAGGCAAGGGGTTGTTTAGAACTCCCCTTGAAATTTGAAAAAAAAATTTGATTTTCCCATTTTTCATTCATTTTTCAAAGTCATTAGTTGGACCTTTCTGGGACAACTTCTACAATGTTCTAGATCCATCCAATTTCAGCAAAAAAAGGGGTAGAGCCACAAAGCCCGATATTGGCCTTAATTTTGAACATTGTACTTCATAGAATTTTTAACTGTTATTTGACATTTTGAAACGTTCTCTACTGAATCACAAAACCAACTTTTGTAAGCATTGCGTTTATCAATACCTTTTAACCCTTTGAAAACACCAAAATAGGTCATATTCTGCGAAATTGGTGCAAAATCTGCATATTTCTATTAAATTAGCAATGGCCGCATGCATTAACCAAGATGGAAAATTTATATGTGAAAGATTTTCATAATATCCTTTTGTCATAAATGTTTGTCTCAGTTAATGCATGCGGCCACATTGAATTCTTCGACAAAAGACAAAATTCCCATCAATTTTCACCATATTTTGTAAATAACGTCAATGCAGTTAAATGGCACTTTTTTGGTGATTTTTTTCTTTTCGTGAAAAGCGATAATCATTCGCGTATTTTTATGAGAGATATCAAGTATTTTTCTTTTAAATTTATTTTTAGAGAAAAATCGAGGGCCGATTTAGGGGTTTTGTGGCCTTATCCCTTTCATTATAAAAATCTACGCGTCAATTTTTTTTTTTGTTTTCTTGAAGCAATAACTAATTTAACAAAATAATTTTAAATGTCTTTATTCTGATATGTATTTAAAGATATTAACTCAAATGAATTTATTAGCTTTTCTTATGCAGTTTAAGCTGTTCACTGGTATTAAAGTACATGTAATTTGAATTCATAGTCACTTAAAAACATTAGACAGGTGGCTTCTAATACAGATTCAATGCATGAAAAAGCTTTCGTCACATAAGGCAAGAAGTCAGTTGGTCCCTGAGACTTAATAAATGTCTTACATGGGCTTTTGCTAATTTTATCATGAAAGAATTCCAAAAATGATATTTTAAAAGCAGGATATTCGAAGTAATGTTGATTTTAAAAACATGATGACCATGCCCTCATACCAAAATGGGCAGTGATGCACCAGGCTGTTTCACATACCGGTATTGCTTATCCATTTCATTGGTAGCTGGTGAGCAAGGCATTAACTATCTCGCACACATGCAGACCTGCCTATCTGTTTCTGACCATAAGTGTAATATGTTGTTTACGAAAGTATAATTTTGGGGACTGAAACATAATATGAACCACTAATGCAATTTTGAGAAAAAAACCATCGTCTTTTGTCTGCTTCGACAATTGTTCAGATCTTAATAATTTATGTGCTTCCCTATACGATATGGAAGACATATTTTCAATCAAGCAACCAAAAATAGGAAATGTCACTTTGCTCAAAGGTCTATTTACTAGGCATTAAATGGAATATCAAAATCGTAGGGGGTAATTAAAGGTCGAAAATTGTAAAAATGTTGCATATATTCATAAGTGTTCTTGACCCTTATCATGTGTAAGGTGTAATCAAACTTGACCATACTTCCAAGATTGATAGAAATGCAATGTACATTATGTGAAAGTGTGAAAGACAGACAGACACACAAACAGACAAACAAGGAATAATTATCCCTCTACTTTGCCCTTGCATTGCAAATGCTTTATATTTTCTTTACAGACAATAAGCAATGTAACTGCATGTAATATGCATTTTATTTCTGAACCACAACAGATTTCATTTCAATAATTGATATCATACATGTACTAACATTTAAGATCATCTTATACAGTCATGTAACTTTACAATTTAGCACTAACATACCGTAATATGTTTGATTACTGTTGTGTAACCTTAATATCTGAATTTGAATAATTGAGATAAATCCATAAAGAAGAATGACTTTTCGTTATGCAGTGTTACTTCCCACTTGGGACGGTATCTGACGTAAACATATTATGATGAAATGAAACTTCTGAAGAAACATCATATTTGAAGCATGTTTCCCTGAATTTTATGCTTGTTCCCATAGAATTTTATGACGTCACAGATACCGTCCCATATGAGAAGGGAACGAAAAGACCGAACTACAAAATCTTATAATCCTTATTGCCATCCGGAAAATATGAAAATACTAAAGAACTTATATGAATATAATTCCTTTCTTAAGCTTTCATGGTCGATGGTAAATTACTGATTTTTATGTTAATTATTGTAAGACAAACATCAGTCTTGTGATTTAAGCACACTGTTTTGTCTCTTTTGTTTACTTAGTACATGTATCCATTGATAAACAGTTCACACATTCGAAATTTCGTTATCAGAGTCATCCAAAAATTCTTTATCCTCTACCAATTTATTATCATCAGTGACAGACCTAGGCCATACAGAATCTTGACACTGTGATGGGGGGTCGGTTGGGTAGGGGATCACTCGTTTACTGCGTCTCTCATTGCGGATTTTCTGAGATAATTTTCTTGCCAAATTAGACTGAAAATATAGAGAAAAAGGTCAGTCATTTATTACATCATATCTAATGGCTGTACGATTTCTCATATAATTTCAGAAATTGACTGGCAGCATAACATTTCTGGTTTATTTTTAGAAGAAAACTTTATCATAAATGATAAAAGTGGTTTTTGATGTAATATTGAAATGCTCAAATTAAAATTTAAGACAATTTTGAAATACTCAAATTACAATTTAAGATAAAATTCTTTTTTATTAGTATTCATTCTTGACTTCAGGATTACGGTGTTTATATTTCATTACCTAATACTTTGCTAGGTCAGATCTGTTTCAGCTTATATTTAGGCCTTATGATAGGTAGGTGATAAAGTTTTCTTCTTTGTTTTCCATCTAATTGTGCGCACTCTTTGTGAGACAGTTTTAGCAAATACAATCTGCAATGAGATCCATTAAATATTATTGTGAGACCCATTTCATATAATCCACCCTTCTGATTGCGGGCAAAAAAATGCAAAATTTCTCGACTGCGGAAAAAAAATGCAAAATTTCATGACGTCACAATGCTTTTACCTCAGACAAACAAGCTTCCAACCTCGGTCAAACATCGAAATTGAATTGTGACGTCATGACATTTCTCAAATTTTTCCTGCGTTCGGAAGGGTCAATTGTGAGACCCATGGAAAATTATCGATGAAATCCTATATCACTACATTTCATATTCATTATATTTTTTTGCACTCTTTCAATATAGCCTTGCTTCCCACATTCTCCAACAGAAATCATTTGAAAAGCCAGTATGACATTCACTGAGTACCCCTACAGCATTTTGGACCATAAGATTGAAAATTCAGTAACTCAGAAAATGTATTTACCCCACCTCTGACTAGTTACCCTTGAAATTCCAGAAAGCGATTGGCTAATAACGGTCACGTGAAGACGTTGTATATCTTATACCGGACGCCTTACCTTTTATACCAGACCCCTTATGATGTCACAATGTTATCCGTCATGTTGACACCATAGCGTGATAAGACAATGACGTCCAAACACTTCATGAGAATAATCAAACATAGGGTAATCAAAGATACCATAGCTCGCCTATACAGGCTTTTGTCAGAAACCAGGTTAAAGTTTTTGAAAAGTAAGTTGAAGTCCAAGGTCAAGGTCACTAGGTCAATGGTCATAGTCTCAAATGAAAAGTCTCCTCACATGTGAAATATCAAAGCCCTACCCCTTATAGTTCAAGAGATATAGCCCAGGTTAAAGTTTTGTCTATGGACGACGATGACACTAACGACGCAGAGGGCATGGCATTAGCTCTCTGGACTTTTTCGTCCTGGCAACTAAAACAGGTTATTGGTGGGGTAAATTTGTTACCAAGTCATCTAATGACCTAGTACGGGATGATACCAGCTTCACCTCCCCCAGTATAAAACCTAGAGACCTGGTATCATCCTGTACCAGGTCACTAGATGACTAAGTAACTAATAATGCCATGCACATGCAGCAGGTATGGGACTATAATGAGAGTGTAGCAAGTCATCTGTCAAAAGTGTTGTAACTCCGCACATTGCATCGCTGATTATTTATCAAAGCTTGTTTTGTACAATGTACTTACCTTTGTTAATCATATGCACAGGTTTGATTCAGATCAACTGGTAGTTGAATTTCCTTAAGAGTTTTCAAAATTGCATTTCTTAATTGAGAATTATTCCATGTTTCAGTTAAAATCACGGCCATGAGCATCACTAATATTTAATTTTTTTTTGGATCAGCCAATGAGATAACTACATGTGCTATATATATATATATATGAATGTTACATGTATAAGGCCATTGTAATGAATATCATGTTTTATGTCTCAGTCATTTTCAAAAGGTACTCTCCTGTCAGGAAATAAAAGCACATAGACACACATGGCTCACCATTTTAAAATTCTGCGAAGGGATTGAAATGTTGAGGAATTTTTTTTTATATTTAATTGAAGTGAACTTGATAAAAACATTTTTAATACGAAACATGAGACATACATATTCAATTTGATCATGTTGATACATGTATATCGAAGTAGATTTAGAAATTTCTAGTCCCGAAGATACTCTTGAAGAATTTGGAATGAATTTGTGAATTTTTCTGGATAGCAAAATGAATATTTAGTCACCAAACGGTTATTTCCTTAACAAGTCTCCAGTAGTGTCCTCTCCAGCAGACATGAAGCAAAATATTTTCTTACTATGGCCTGATATTATGATTAGTGTAGAGGTATTTGGTATGTTGAAAACCAGAGTCAAGTCCTGTTTGGGATGGAATCTGACGAAGAATAATTATGAGGTCATCAAGTTCTTAAAACCTTCACAGTCAATTGTGCCTCACATAAAATATATATCAAATGAGCATCATGTAAATTTCACATGAAATTTCATGTGAAATTCATAAAAATTTCACATAAGATTTCCGTGAAAAATATTTCACATAAATTTTACTTCACATGAATTTTCCTAAGTGACCTTCATCATGTTCATGTGAAATTGAAATTACATGACATTTATGTCAGGAACTTCAAATGAACATGATGAATTTCATATAAATTTTATGTTCGTGCTCGTTTCACTAAAATTTCATGTGAACTTTTATGTAAAGTTCATGTAAATTTCACATGAATTTCATATGAGGCACAATTGGATGTGTTCCCTAAACTAAGGAAAACTGTGGTAAGAAATTGATGTGACCAACCCAACTGTATGATCATGATGATGTCATAATCATTTGACGTCAGAAACCGTCTCAAATGGGAAATAACTCTTTTTTCAGAAAAAAAACCTCAATACACTTACCCATGGATTAGGTCCCCTGTTAGTACCTATACATGGATATCGGTGGTAAAACGCTTCCGCAAAGATCTGGTAGTCATGTTTATGGGGTACTCCCTTAGATAACATATGATAGGCACATCGCGTTATGATCTTTGACCACATATGACGGGAGGGAGGTGCCGTGTCTTCTAATACTCTCCGCACCAAGGGGTCCTCAAACCGCGGCAGCTCTACACTCCTGGCCTAAAACAGAAGCAGCTAGATTACAGGTTAATTATTGAAACGAAGAATTGATGTTAAAGGAGCATGTACTAAATGTTCTTGTAATTCCATGACTACTTGGGGAACAGTGAACTATTGTCCCTCAGAAGTAAAGAAGATCTGGAAACTGTTCCCCGAGGCCGAAGCTACTTTTGGGATCAGTCAACTATTGTCCCTCAGTAGACCTACATGTAGGAAACTGTTCCCTGAGGCCTGCCTTCAGCCTCGGGTAACAGTTTCCGAGGTATTCTCCACTACCGAGGGAAAATAGTTGACTGTTCCCAAAGTAGCCATGAAATAACTATTTTATTACCCAATAGATTGTTGGATTTATTTGCAAGGGCAACAGTTTGTCACGTGACCATGAAAATACATTGTAGTTTTGCCCTGTTGAACAAACTGTTACCCTATTGAGCAGATATCTGGAAAAAATTGGGGAAATAGTGAAAAATAAGTAATTTTTATTATATAGTAGATTGGGTAATAATACATTATGTTATATTATCAAGTGCAGTGTAACAAAGTTTCTGCTTCATGTACTGTAGATAAAAATACTGTAAGATTAGGATCAATTACATTATATGTACATGCAAGTTAATAATGAATATATATACTGAATTGAAATCACATTCTCAGTAAGGGTGAAAAATCACTTAAGTGGAAAAAGTAGGTCAAGGTCATTTTTTGAAAGATTGATCAAAGACACATCCACTATGCAAGTTTGGTACATGTAGCACTTATACTTTGCTAAACATTGGCCTTTAAAAACATATCACTCAGGTGTAGGTCAGTAAAAAGTAGGTCAGATGCTGCATCTGATGCATGGGTTTACCTCAGCATCCAAAGATGATCACTTGAGCAAGTTTGGTTACTGCAGCATCAGTACTTTGTAAGAAAATGAGCTACCCAAAATACTTTAACCAGACATGGATGCAAGTCACAGAACCAGAAAATGTAGGTCAGATGCAGCATCTGATGCATGGATTTACATCAGCATCTCAAGATGAATCACTTGTGCAAGTTTGGTTACTGCAGCATCAGTACTTTATCAGATGCTGAGCTACCCCAAATACTTTAACCAGACATGTACATGAGTAACAGAACCAGAAAATGTAGGTCAGATGCAGCATCTGATGCATGGACTTACATCAGCATCTCAAGATGAATCACTTGTGCAAGTTTGGTTACTGCAGCATCAGTACTTTATCAGATGCTGAGCTACCCCAAATACTTTAACCAGACATGTACATGAGTAACAGAACCAGAAAATGTAGGTCAGATGCAGCATCTGATGCATGGATTTACATCAGCATCTCAAGATGAATCACTTGTGCAAGTTTGGTTACTGCAGCATCAGTACTTTGTCAGATGCTGAGCTACCCCAAATACTTTAACCAGACATGGACGCGAGTCACAGAACCAGAAAATGTAGGTCAGATGCAGCATCTGATGCATGGACTCACATCAGGATCCCAAGATGAATCACTTGTGCAAGTTTGGTTAGTGTAGCATAATTACTTTGTCAGATGCTGGCCAGTCTGATGAACTTGGTGGACACTGTATTTATTCTTCTCCAGTTTTGCTCGTACCCTGTGAGACAGCCTATGTGAGACATATAAGTTGTCTCAAAGGCTCCAATTCACCAATTCTAAAAAACAACCCATAAAAGAGAATCTTAATCTGACGTCACAGTAATGTCGTCAGAAAACATGGCGTTAGATGGCATGAAACGTTGTTTGAATTACTTTTTTCCTCTGTTTCATTGAAGAAGAAATTGATTCTTTCATTTTCTACTGAGTAAGACATAAAAGTTTACACTCGTTACAGAAATTTTTCATCTTTTCCAACATTTTACTAAGCTCCACTCGGAAAAAGATGAAATTCTCGTCACTCATGTAAATTTTTATGTTTCACTTAGTAGATCGTGATAGAACCTACATGTATTAGTCTTTACCTGCTCTGATATAGGCCTAAAACTCTGAGGTTGACCTTGACCCTGTAACCAGCCTTGATCTGTGACCTGACCCATGCTCAAATTGGTGTCATCATCTGAGATTGTTTGGCTGAACTCAGGGTTGGAGAATCCTGGGTCAGATGCTAACTCTTCTGTAATAAAGATACAGTTAAACAATTACTATTCATTTATTATATTCAAAATTAAACGAAAGAAAATGAAATCAAAAGTACATGTAAAGACAACTCTATAGACTTTCTAATTTAAGGGAAAGAACAAAGGGGTGCATTGATTTGTAATTCTTGATGCAGAGAGCAGTAAATCTTATTTTAATATGTCAAGAGAGCAAGAACAGAATATTCTACAAGATCTTTTATCATTTCGCGTGCATCTTTATGGAACTCTTTACCTGATTTTATTAGAAACTCTACAACATTGTCATCTTTTAATAACGGTTATCTGAAGCATTACTTTGACTTTTCAGTTACTACATGTATATTGATGTTGTTTTACAGGCATGTATTTTTGTAAATGAACTGTGATATTTAGGTTTTATTTCATTAAGGTGATATAATGGACTTAATTTACTTCATATGTACATATTTCAAGACAGGACCGCATTGTAAACTAGTTCATTTTGTAGCTAAATGTGCTATCCTATATAAATAAAGGAAATAAATAAATAAATAAATAAATAAATGCATCATTAGAAGTTTTCTTTTTCTTTCCAACAAGATACATGTACATCTTTATTTCAGGTCCAATATTACTTATCAAAATTAACAGAAATATGCAGAAAAAATTAAAGTTATACTACACACAGGGATGATATTTCTCAGTGAGCAAAAATAAGGGAAATTACTCAATACAAAATTAAACCTATTTAATGATACACATCAGGAGTGAAAATCAAGAAAATCTAATAAACAGATACCAGTCTTTATGAGAACTTTTTCAGTCACTATCCCGAATATTAAATTTACTAGTTTTTTGTATAGTTTCTTAAAGAATTTCTCCTGGACCAACAAAAATTTTGGAAGCCTTGGACGTTGGGCTAGTGAGTTTTGGAAAAGACTTAGATACTGGAGAAAATCACCACTGTTTACATGACCAATTCATACCTGATATAAACTCTACATCCCCTGCATCCTGTGTGTCGAACTCTTGTTTTACTTGCTGTACAATCTGTAAGTCAGATGGATCTATGCCCTGTGTCG
The DNA here is from genome assembly GCA_033119305.1 of Pinctada imbricata. NCBI lineage: Eukaryota > Metazoa > Mollusca > Bivalvia > Pterioida > Pteriidae > Pinctada > Pinctada imbricata. Next base: position 16,859,127 of record VSWD01000003.1, read on the forward strand.
TACCCTGCCCTCCGTCCTTTTGGTACATTAGCGACCCTGGCGGCTCGGAGTTGACAGGCATGTAAGGCTACAGGTATAGGGCCCTGGGATGCTGCAATCTCAGCATGATGAGGGGGTTGAGTTTCCATCGACACAGGTCCCATATGTATTGGCTTGGGGGTAGATGAGAAATGAGATGAAGTAAAACTTCTTTGTGGGGATGCCGCAGATTTGACGGGGGATATACTAGGAGGATGAGTTATTGTTGCTGATGGTGTTGACATCTTTCTGTCACCAGGTGTCACTTTCCTCCCTAAATTTGTTTCGCTATGATTTGCACTAGCCGTATGTGACATCCTGACAGTGTTATGACTATGAGTGAGACTGTCCTGTTGGTATGCAGAGCCGATTGAACTTGATGACCGGAAAGTAATATTATCAGGGACTTCCATAATATCATTAGTTTATTGACTGAGATTGTATTGCACTGGATTGTTTTGCTGTATTATTTCTATTTAGAATGCTTTGATTTATCATAGAAGAGTTTTCTTCATCTTGCCTTGACCTTTTTGCACCAAGACTAGGCTCCGATAAGTCAACAATGCATTTATTAGCATCAGGAATATTGTCCTGGTAATCTGACAAAAAGTCATGAGAACTCCCCTTCCTGTTGTCAATGTGATGATTTGGATCAGCTCTTTCTGTCCAACAGCATGATTTCCTACAAGGTGGTGGTAGAGGGGCTGTATCAGAATCTCTATCAACATCATCTGCAGCATCCAAAAGCCATCTTGGTTTTGTTTTCTTCTGATGGTCTGAAACAATTAAAACTGTGCATTATACATGTTACATGTATATATTGAGGATATTTCATATTTCTATATGCACATTGAACATGTTGAAAAGATCACTTTTGAAAATTTGAATGAATATGCTATCTTCATCAAATATTTCTAAAAGCTCACATTGTTTCAGGCATTTTCTGTAATATGTATATGTTACAGGGAATAAGTGTAATCAGGGATTTCATGTAATTCCTGGAACGTTCAGTGATTACGTGTAATTCCTGGTCATTTTAGGGATTACATGAAATCCCCAAAATGTTAGGGATTACATGTAATTCCTAAAATATTTTAGCATTTTTACACTTATTTCCTGACGGCCAAAAATCATATAAAAATGAACAAATCGCGAACGTGATAGATATTTTACATGATAATTCATGATATAAAATCCTATCACTGAAAGAGAAAAAAATGGTTACGAATATAACCAGTGATGATTTTAAAGCTGATTATGTTAATTTAAAATTGATAGGAAAACGATATGTAAGAAAAACTCTTGAGCAGTTTGTTTGGTTGCACAGATAGATCTTTGGCCTACTGACATTATAACAGTGTATGCATGGAATCTTGATTGGACTATGTAACTCAATACAGCTATTGTAACAAAGTGACATGGTGTTCTGTTCGTCCAAAAAAATTTCTTCGCATCTATAACTTGTTGCAATTAAAAATCTTAGTATTTAGAATTTTAGATACACACGAAGGAAGGGGGATGTTCAATATTTTTAAAGGGAAATAGGAATTTTACATAGATTTGTTTTATGGACCTTCATACTGCTGTTTTATGCTTGCTGTCGGGCGGGGACATCCGTTGCCTAGCCAAAAAGTCGTTTTGAATATATCTTAAACCTATTTAGGGGTTACCATGCGTGTGTTTTACAAAATCTGATAGGGTATCGGCGAATCCCCTGTCAGAAATTGAGTTTTACTGCGAGGCATTAGCCGAGCGGTAAAACGGATATTTCTGACAGGGGATTCGCCGATACCCTGTCAGTTTTTGTAAAACATCAGTATGGTAACCCTATTCTAATGCTTTAGTCAGTAAGAAGCTAGAAAACGTCTGCTTTTAACGACATCGCCATAGCAACGCATGACGTCATAGCAAAAACTACAGTGAAACGTGAATCCCCTTGCAGTTGTTTTAATCGCTCAGCCAATAAGAATGTGCGTTACAAACGGAGTGCATTAGAAGTAGATATCACATAATAAATAGTTGAAAATCAGAACATTTTTATCATTTCATCTTACATTTTGCCTATTATTAAGATATGTTAATGAGGATTTTAAATACAAATGTTTTCGATTGAAACTTTCGATATATGTTTTATTTAGTAGTGCATTTTGTACTTTGATCATAAGTTTTGTTCGATAAATTCTTTTTTCTCTGCACTCATACGTTTGTTTTTATCCATTTTGCATATATTATGATAAATATGATAAATAAACTTCGAAATTTGAGGAATATTTTGATAAAAATCACCTATTCTAGTTTGAATATTTTCACTATTTGGTATAAACATGAACAGAGCCAAAATAATAGATTTTAAAAATCAAGATAAGGAGAAATTAAGGTCAGGAAATAAGCGTAAAAATTCATGAAAAATTCAGGAATTACGTGAAATACCTGGCCAATTTCAGGAATTACATGTAATAACTAATCGAAACAGGGATTACATGTAATCCCTAAATTTCAGGAATTACATGAAATCCCTGATTACACTTATTCCCTGTAACATATACAACACCAATTTTTAACTTCTTAAGCATGTTAAGTTTCCATGATGTTTTCATCAAAGTCAATTCTGTTGAAACATACATATACGTGTACTATACACATGATACATGTACTTAATCTAGATGAACTGCTCCATTTGTGAAGGTATCTGACAAAAAAAGCATTGTGGCGTAATTAGTGTGTGCCGGTTATCGCCAACGTTGGTGACATCGTCGTTACAATAATCGATTATGATTTTGATGTTATTAGCGTATTAAAAGAATCCAATTACAATTGATAATCAATCAAAAGGCTTATCCGATAAATTGATTTTGATAACTCCATCCGATTCACAACACTAGGCGTAATTAAATTTCTTTACTTTATGCTTCTTTCTAACATTTGTCTAAATAATCTTTGAAATCATAATTCCTCATGAAAACTTACAAACTGGACGTCATGGTATAAGAATTTGCAGTCTAGTACAAATTGTCAAAAAAAATTATAATACATGTTAACAATCTGGCAGTAGAATTTGTGACTTTTTGTCTATAGACTAGTAGTTCATCATGTTCATAAAAGATTGTGTAAAGACTGAATTAGTTGAAGTAAGATACCTGTACAAATGGGATGTAAATATGTATTTTTAAAAGAGAGAAAAATCAGATTGGTATTACCTAGGGCCACGTATCCCCTAATTTTGTATTCTGACAGTTTAAGGTCCAGTCACATGACAAACCGAGCCAGTGTCTATGACTGGGTGTCCAAAATACAGTACCCATACAGTACTCTCAGAATGATTTATATTACCTAGCACCATGTAATCCCTGATTTTGTATTCTGACAGTTTAAGGTCCAGTCACATGACAAACCGAGCCAGTGTCTATGACTGGGTGTCCAAAATAAGTAACCATACAGTACTCTCAGAATGATTTATATTACCTAGCACCATGTAATCCCTGATTTTGTATTCTGACAGTTTAAGGTCCAGTCACATGACAAACCGAGCCAGTGTCTATGACTGGGTGTCCAAAATAAGTAACCATACAGTACTCTCAGAATGATTTATATTACCTAGCACCATGTAACCCCTGATTTTGTATTCTGACAGTTTAAGGTCCAGTCACATGACAAACCGAGCCAGTGTCTATGACTGGGTGTCCAAAATAAGTAACCATACAGTACTCTCAGAATGATTTATATTACCTAGCACCATGTAATCCCTGATTTTGTATTCTGACAGTTTAAGGTCCAGCCACATGACAAACTGAGCCAGTGTCTATGACTGGGTGTCCAATATAAGTACCAATACAGTACTCTCTAGTGAGAGGGTTGTGCGCACGTAATCCAGGATAACCACACCATTTGCTACTTGCGTGACAGATGGCCGTCCCAAGTCGGCACCGGTTACCCATTGGTCTCGTCGGTTTATGTGTAGTCTTTTGTGTTTGATGTTTACATGTAGTGTGTCTCTTTTCCGTCTCGTGCTGTACTCGTCTTTTGTGTTTTTGCATTGGGTGTTTTGGTGTTTTACTGTTGATGCTGCAACGGGGTCTTGTTGGAGATCTCCTCCCTTCTTCTCAGAATGATGTAACCCCTGATTTTGTATTCTGACAGTTTCAAGTAGAGCCACATGACAAATTGAGCCAGTGTCCAGGGCTGGGTGTCCAGTATAAGTACCAATACAGTAGTCTCAGAATGATATGTCTTACCTAGCACCATGTAACCCCTGATTTTGTATTCTGACAGTTTAAGGTCCAGCCACATGACAAATTGAGCCAGTGTCCAGGGCTGGGTGTCCAGTATAAGTACCAATACAGTACTCTCAGCATGATATGTCTTACCTAGCACCATGTAACCCCTGATTTTGTATTCTGACAGTTTAAGGTCCAGCCACATGACAAATTGAGCCAGTGTCCATGACTGGGTGTCCAGTATAAGTACCAATACAGTACTCTCAGAATGATATGTCTTACCTAGCACCATGTAACCCCTGATTTTGTATTCTGACAGTTTAAGGTCCAGCCACATGACAAATTGAGCCAGTGTCCATGGCTGGGTGTCCAGTACCAGGGTGGAAAACTCCTCCTTCACTTTTAGTAAGTCCAACATTATTGCCTACTTCCTTAGCTCATTGATCACCTGAAGAAAAAATAATATATTAATTTACAAATATGGACTGGGTATGAGTTCAATATGCAAAAATATTGCACGGCTACGACATATTATATTGACCGAGGCCGAACGCCGAAGAGCAGGGCTCCCTATCGGCCTTATTTTGGGCCGATATGCAGCCCCATTCCCAATGGAAAATAGTATCTTTTTTCCCAAATTCATGTAAGCCAATTTTTCCAAATTTGACACCTCATGGAAAATTTGAAATATGAATAAAAATGCAAAAATATTGAAAATTTGGAGTGGTATCTAACAGTAACAACAGATCTGTACACTTCTTTGTAATTGAATCATCTATATGAGAGCATTCTGCTTTAAGGTATCTGTTGTACAATAGAGTCATTTAACATAGCGTTTTAAACATCTCCATTGTAAAGTATGGTAAATTTTATGCCTGGTAGGGTACTATAAACTATATATTTTCTGAAAGGTAATGATGCCCTGAGTACAGATATAAGACTCCCGGGTCTTAAAAATCAAAGGGGAAAAACTCTTGTACAACTTTGTTATTTTGCATATGTTATATAGAGAAAATATACAATTCAAATGCTTCATCAGTTACTCCCCTTTATTTTTCTGACCCCAAAATTATTATTTTTGAGCATAGGGCATTATAACCTTTCAGAAAATATATAGTTTATAGTACCTTACCAGGCATTGAAAAATGCCCTATTGTACATCGGATACCTTAAATCAGATATATATATACATTTCCTAATTTTTGAGAAACGCCACTATTCTTCCCAATTTCAAAGGCCCAGGGCCCCAGTCCCAAAAATGGTTGTGAGAGTCCTGTATTGTTACATAAGGACATTGTTCAAAGTGGATGTCATGAATCTTGTATTGTTGAAGAAAAGTGACTCAACCGTGCGGGGCTAATTCAATCAGGCAACTTAAAGACAAGTCAATTAAATTTTAGAATATGAGGTGTATCCCAGAATGCCTACTTGGTTAAAAATAACATTTTGACAATACAAAGATCGCAAATACTTCTGACCAACTTTTTTAACAATGGTTTAGTTTAAACTGTATTTATTCAAAAGGAAATTACAATACATCAGTAATCTGTATAATATATCTAGGATTTGGAAACAAGTAGTTATACTTATATAAATCCATCTCCTATGAGTTCAAATTGCAATGTATGTGTATCATGCACGGGTAGATTTGATTGGAGTGCAAAGTGATAATAAATATTAAAAATGGAAAAGGGAGTGAGAGTTAATTGATAATGATGAAGTAATTTAAGATAGTAATAATAATGTAAGAAAAAGTGTTATTTTAACATAGGACAGAAGGAAGGAAAGAGAAAGAAGATGTGCATCCTTTTACTAGAATTGTAATATTTTAGGTGGCTTTATCATAGTAGAGACCAACCCTTGCACGAAACATAAATGATTCAAGAGGCATTATGTTATTGGTGCATGGTGCGTGTGATCGATGGTGGATAGGGCGGGGTCTGGTCTTGGTTGAAAATTATAGTAGGATGCAAGATAAAGAAGAAAACAAAACAAAATAAACATATATACATATTTATGAACAACGATGAAAGGGTTCATATGGAAATGTGTTAAGACGGAGCACATCGAGAACACAACGTGCGGCATATCAGTGGGTTGTCAGTCGCTATCCACTACCATTTTTTATCAGATCCAGCGCATCCTCGTTGTCAATACGGTGCTTCGTCCCTCGAAGATCGCGCACAAAGACGTTACCGTTAGCGGACCACGCCCTCTCCAACGCCCTCGTCTTTACAAGACAACGTGCACGGTACAGCAAATTACTTCTTGTTCGGGTTAAGTCGTCGTTGACATATACGCCCTTTGGGAGCTTCTTCCTGCTTTCGAAAGACGAGACTTTGGCTTTAGTTATGTGGTTTGTAAAGCGAACCACTATGGGACGAGTGCGACCTGGACGTTTCTCTCCCGCGCGATAGACGTCGTCAATGTCAGAGTCCTGAATCTGAATTGAGCAAGGAGCGGACTCATAATGGTACCTATGTTTTCCATTATATACTGACATACCGAGTTAGAAATGGTCTGCATATCTTCCTCTGCTAGCGATACAAGTAGCGACTGGGACTGCTCGGGATCTTGCCCAGTCACCGCAACATGATCACCTTGATCACTTTGACCTTGTTCATCAGGTGAACATCCCCCTAGATCCGTCCCCTTTACATGTAATAACGTGTCGTCTTCACATACAGACTGGTTTAAGGATTGTTTCACCACCAAAGAAAAGGGCTTTAGCCCGGAGATAATACCAGGGGATACAGTTCTGGTCTTTTTATTTTCACCGCTCTCTGGGGGAGTGGGCTTTGAATCCCGACGTAGACGAGACTGTCCTATAGACATCATAGTAAATGTTCAATGGTGCGGAATGTAAACAAAGCAGTACAGGTGTACGGGTGGATGGACTCGTATATATACACCGTATATGTCTATGTAATCATGCATGACGGGTACACATCCTGAATGTATCAACTATGTGACCAAATAAATGTTTATGCGTGACTTCAAAATCTCAACCTACCCATCCGCAGGTTTCACTAACCCCTCAACTTCATTCAGATACTAAATTTGATGTGCTCGTACCTCGAAAAATGTCTTTATTCACATATTTTCTTCCGGACAGGGATAAGCGTCCTCTTCCACCCGCGCATGCTCAGGTTTTCAATGTAGGTAGGTGACTAAATGGAAAATCAGAATGGACACGCTGCACGCACTGCATTTGCGATCTTGCTTATTAGGTGTGCACAATAATGGGGTCCTCAAAAGGGTACATCATGTACACAAATTACCTGATTTAAGTTAATTCACCTGTGCCATCTTAAGATAATCCAGGGCTGTCGCAGGGTATTTTGGGAAAGGGGCCGGGGCCTTTCAAATTGGGAAAAACAGCAACATTTTTTTGCAAAATTGGGAAATTTAAGGCTGAAATAAAATTTAATTTTTACCCTTTATTCAGGCAAGATAATAGATGAGTATGCATTTCTTCCTCATTATACTGCCGTCTTTTGTTTTTCTAGAATTTGGCGATATAACAGGTTTGGCTGTCGAGGTTTATTGATTATATCAATAAAATATGAGAATTGTGTATCAGATTGTTTTTCAATAAAGATATTGAAAACATGAATACCAATAACATGGTAAATAGCTTGTCACTTTTGTCTGTACTTGCTTTTGTCTTTTAATGTTACGCGGGGCACGGTAGCAATGGCGGGAAGCTCATTAACAAAATTTCATCGTATCGATCACTTCACAGAATGTTGATTTGTTTGTGTTTTCTAATACCCTGCTGTAATCTTTGGCGCGTACCATCATCGTTTAATGTGAATTTTGACTGCGCGGTCAAATCTATTTGGGACAATCAAACTCTCTGGATTAATATTTTACCTGAGACAGTGTTTATTCAAAACATATTATTCATTTGTTTAAGAGAATGCCTAATTATACCTGGATAATAACCTTGTTTAGCGGTAATTATCGGTGGATTAACGCTTGTTTGTATTACCTTTACGTCAGTGACAGATGGCGGTTTGCGAGTTTGGTGTTATAACGGGGCTGATACAATACATCAAACAAAGACCATACATAATTGGGAATTTTTAGAGCCTAAATTGGGAAAAAAAGACACTATTTTGGATTGGGAATGGGGCCGAATATTGGCCCCAAATTAGCCCTAGCGACGGCCCTGTAATCATATCAAATGCAAATGTGTAAGCTAATTAACAGTGATCACATCAAAACATGTTTTCATACCTACATATGTACAATCTCAGGTATACTGTATTAAGTTAGATCTGTTGATCAGCTGTTTAGCTGACAAATTCCTTGACTCTCTATGAACGATGAAAGAAAAAATAACTTTGTACCAAAATATGGGACATTTTGGAACAATTTTAATTTTACTGGAATTTCCGTGTCCCAGCAGGACTGTGAGATTTTTTAGGTGTGATTTTCAGAGACATTTTTATCCGGCTGGAGCATCTGGCAAATATGTTGTTTACAATTAAAAAGAAATGTAAAATTTAGGTCTTCGCTGGTTCAATTTGCAGTTGAGAACAGCCTTCACATCATTAATTTAATGTTTCAGTAAAGCTAGTGCATTGTGACGTCAGGCATTGCGACATCACACTTTAATGCATATCAAACCACTTCAACACGTTCAATAGACTGTATTAGCAATACAAGATTTTATTTGTATGCATTACAAGTTTAGGATTTCAATTTCCAAGACACCCTTGACCTTTATTCAAAATATGTCATGAGACCAAAACAAATATGCAATAATATTTTAAATGCTAAAGGGTTCCAACTCTATTCCTTCTTGAAGAAAATGACAGAAAGCAATTATTGACCTTCTAGTACACCATCTTATTTTATTACAGCAAGGTCGTATTGAATTCCAGACTGAGAGCCTAAACTAAAGATTCTCTTCATGCTATTCAGTTCCTTTGTCAGTTATAATGTGCGGAAAAAGAACATTAATCGTATTCATTGTATCAAATAATATGAATCAAGGCAAAGCCTATTTGTGCGAGCGGAGAGAAAATAGATATGATTATAATATATAAAATAAAAAAAAGATCTTTCTTTTTTATTTTGACTATGATGGTTTATCTTATCTTACAAAACGTTCTACTTATGATTGCCAAAAAAGGTAGTATAAGGCGAGTGGAAACACGGAAGCATTTGTAAACTTGATCTAGACCAGCAGATGAACATTTTAAGGGGGGGGCTTAAAAATATAGTTCTTTAAAAATATGGTTCTTTATGATTCATTTTTATTTTGTAAGAATAATGTTTAGGCTAGCTGAAAATAAATTACTTAAGAACAAAAGAAAAAACAAACATATTCCAACTTCTGACAGTATGAAACAGGGTTTCTTCTAGCCTCTGATCTCAGGGGCCTGGGCCGATGAAATTGGGAATTTTGCAACATTTCAACCTAAATTGGGAAATAAATTTCAAACTACTAAAAGATATATTCATGCAAATTATCCCTTATCATATCAATTGTCTATATTTTGAATCCCTCCTAGAGTTAACTAACATATTCAACATGTTTGTTCTACTTTTGCTTTCCTCTCAGTTAATGATACGTAAATTGGAAATGAATCTCTCCTTTTGGAGAAAAGATTGAATTGGGATTTTTTAGGTTTAAAATTGGGAAAAAGTACCACTTTTTGGCGTTGGGAATGGGGCCGAATTTCGGCCCCCTACAGACCCTAAAAAAATCCCTGCGAAACCACCCAAGACGAGAAAAGCAATTAGAGCGAAATGTCTCGTTAAAAACCTGAAATGTCGGATTTCTCGTGGTTACGCCGCCTTGTTGATGCTTTATCGTTACTTAATTTACGAAAAATATTTTCAATAAATTTATCTTATAAACAAAAATTGAGTATAACATATACGTCTACTTGGAGTCGAAAAAAAATTTAAATGGCAATATCCAGCATCTCCGCAGCAACTCTGTCTGCGAGGGAACGAAAGTTTTTGAAAGCATAGTAGTACATTCTCATTCTTTGATTCAGCATATTTTCTCAATAAGATATGTGTATACGGTTACCATAACGAAATATTCTATGTGTATATGTCTGTATGAGTGTGAATGTACTTGAATCCCAACAAGGCTGATGCACGCATGTAGTACTCGTGTGACGCGACGATGTGGGAATTAACAATTAATTTCAATGGAAACTGAGGAGCTTCTTTACTTTTCCCCACACACTTTATGAAGCACGCATATGAAACTGAGGTTGCGCTGAGACAAAAAGCAAAGAAGCTCCTCAGTTTCCATTGAAATTACTGTCCTGTTCACTAAATCCAGAGCACCCTGTTTTGGCGATTTATTCTGTCGTCTGAAGAATTTTGCTATAAATCATTGTTTCCGAGAATTGACCCCCTTTAGTCGTAACTGGAAATTAACTTCAACTTACCCTATTAGCTGCCTTCACATCGCAATATGAAAAAATAAAATGTCTACGGGAAAATCCCATGTTAATTTCAAGCCGCCGCCATATTGTTCTCCATGTCAACAATAGTAAACAGTGACGTCAAAGCCTCCGACGTCACACATTTTCAGCGATTTTACTATAGAAAATCCCCGTAGACTTTTTATTTTTCGTCCTATTTCTAACTTAGCTGACGCACAGACAAAACAATGGTATTTTCTGTTACGACTAAAGGAGTACTATAAAACTGATACCTTTTTGGAAGATGACATTATCATATTTTAGAGAAAACCGGTAAAACAGGGTGCTCTGGAATTAGTGAACAGGACAGTAGGGTAACAATTGAATATAAAACTCAGATAGAATTTCCTCTGACTTTCTCCCTTCATCAATTAAAGTTCACTGTTTGACTGCTAGGATCATGACAAAGGAGAATCATTATGCCTCTTTGACTTACTTCTGTTATTTTCAGTGCTGGAAACAACCTTATATTTATTGTTTTATTCCTCACTGAGAGTACAACATTCTAGAGGACGGGACTAGCTCAAAAAGACATGCGCATGCGTTTAAAAACGGATGCGAGTTTGAACATCACTTTTGTCTTGCAGCACATCAGGCGCGGATCTAGCATTTTACTTCAGAGGGGGTCCAAACTATAATATGAATTATGGCAAAGCCATTGTGAGAACGCAGATGAAATATAATTTCAATGAATTAATACCCAATTTTCACCATACATCATTGAATATTTTTTTTACTAAGTTAATAAGAATAAAATATGTCATACAATATGTGTTCTTGTTATTTTTTCCAGCATCATTTTTACCGTCTTTATCAGCCTTACATTAGTTTTTTTTTTCTTTAAATCCAGAATCATCTACAGGAGAGGGGATATTATAGACAATTTCTAAATCGACAGCATGCACATAACTCGTAAATGCGGGGAAACAATTCTCAATGTCACAAAATAATCAGTTAAAACATGAAATCGCAATGCTTAATTTTGAAACATAAATGACAGATAAGAAAAGATCAAGTGATGTCATCTTAACCTATACATTTTAATTCCTTGGACCTTGACGAAAACCAAAGAAAGGAGAACTCGGGCAAGAAAACTGTGGGCACAAACCATTAAAATTAAAAAAAGAAAAAAAGAATTTTACTGTTTTCTGAAGTATTTATATATTGTAAGATTAACACGTATCTTGATTATTCAATGAATTCAATTAAACTTTTAAATGTTTACTTTTTAAATTTCATTGGGTGATAAAATGTCAGTTGTCGTATCAGGAATATGTATCCCCCCTTGCACCCACCCACCCCTCTCCCCTTTTACTTTCACCGGAAAAATTAGCATTCAAAATGTAAAGAGAGAGAAAACTTCCTTTTCGACGCCGTCTATAGTGCTATCAGCAATATATCATTTTATGGGATGATCTGGAAAAGGGGGTTAAAACTTACAAATTAAGTACAGTATAACATTAGTATTACAGGACTTTCCCTTCTAAATAATGTAAATGATTTTCCAATGTAATACACATGTATCTGAAGACAAAATTCTTGCTAGCTCATTCCTTTACTTTAAAAGAGGGTGAAAGGGAGGGGCGGGAGGAAGGAGAGAGGGGGAGAGGGAGGGAGGGGGAGGAAGGAAGGGTGTGGGAGGGGAGATAAGGGGGCGGAGAGAGCGGGTACCCCATGTCTGCTCCCCACCCCCATAAAAGGCACTTGGATGAATATATGGGAGGGGGAGCCCAGGAAGGAGGCAGCTGGAGGGAGGCAGAAGGGAGGGAGGCAGCAGGGAGCAAGGGAGAGGTAAGGAGGTGGGAGAAGGGAGAAGGGAGCGGGACAGGGGAGAGAAGGAGAGAAGTAAGTAGAAAACTATCCCCTGTCCGCCCCCCGGCTCCCTTTGAATTCAATCAAACCCCCCCCCCCTTTCTAAAAAAAATCTGAAGCCTTCACCCCTCTACCTTGGATCCGCTTTTGATTTACCTCCAAGGGAAAAAAAATACCCAGCCTTATTTCTGAGAGAAAAAAATATACTTCATGCTTTGAACAGAGCCCAAGCTGTGTTGACCTATTTGTACTAAATACTGTAAATGATGACGTAAGTTGTGACGCGTTGTAAACAGAAGCAAAGGCAGCAGACATTTAGAAGTTTGTGTTGGGATTTACACTGCATAGATTTCCTGTATATTCTACATGTAGATCTTATATATGTGGAGAGAAACCACATTATTTGATCTACAGGTATCAAAATATCAGCTGCAAATCATCCTCGAAAGCAGAATGAAGTTCGGTAAGTCGCTGATCGCGCTGATATTTTTTGTTTGTTTGTTTTTTTCTCCCAGCATTATGAGTTTATCCATGGATTTTTCTGAGGGAGCTGTCGATGAAAGAAAGTCCGCGAAACAAAGTTGTATGCTGACGTCGCGTCGCATGCTGACGTCACGTTGTAATTTTCAAAGAGGATATTCGGACTAAACATGATATATGTTGGAAATGATGGTGCAATGTCAATGCCATGTAACATACACCGTTGCTTGTTGATTTACCTGTAAATAGGCAGATAATTTGGAATTGAATGATTCATATTTGTTTTCAGCTAAGTTTTCTAAATTTTATGCAGACAAATACGCTTTGAACAATTTCTCATGATCCTATTGAATTTTTCGATTTAAATCGATAATCGATCGGAAATTTTGGAACCCCTTGGATATCCTATTTCCGCTCAGGCGTACCTACGGCATATATGCCAAAATCGGTTCCACTCTTTTCAGATATTTTGAACTAATTTGTCCAGCCCGGACCATGGAAATTACGGCTAACTTTTGTCTTTGTCAGATATTTTCTTCGGACTGACACTCTTCAGTGTTCAACAGTTGATACATCTGCTACAGCGCTAGCCTACATGTATACATGTATATGGGGGAACAGGCGGTACCTCTCCCCTCGAATCTTCCCGCCCCTCCTTCCCCTCCCTTTCACCCTTCTTCCCCTCTCGCGCCTCCTGCCTGCCTGCCTCCTCCCAGCCCTTCCTCCCCCTTTCACCCTATCCATCCCTGATATTGTCCATGTACCTCAAGTTGTCAAAGTTTTTTTTATAGATCTCGTTTTCTTGTAAGCATAAATCTTATGTCAACAGAACATGTATATATACTATTATACATCTTGCTCATATGCGCAATGTATATGTTACAGGGAATAAGTGTAATCAGGGATTTCATGTAATTCCTGAAATTTAGGGATTTCGTGTAATCCCTGTATCGATTAGGAATTACATGTAATTCCTGAAACTGCCCAGGTATTTCATGTAATTCCTGAATTTTTCTTGAATTTTTACACTTATTTCCTGACCTCAATTTCTCCTTATTTTGATTGTTTAAAATCTATTAAATAATTATTTTTGGCTCTTTTGATGCTGAATATCCTATCTGTCGAGTACCCAGAAATGTTTATCATAGATAAATGAAAATATTCAAACTAGAATGGGTAATTTTTATCAAAATATTCCTCAAATTTTGAAGTTCATTTATCATGTATATGCAAATTGGACATAAAACAAAGGCATATGAGAGCGAAGAAAAAGAACTTATCGAATAAAATTGATAATCAAAGTACTAAAAAACATATATCGAAATTTTCGATCGACAACATCAGTAATATAACCCTCATTAAAGTATCTTGATTTGGGCGTAACAATTAACTAGGGCGTATCTTGACAATTTAACATAACAGTGAACCAAAATCTATCTGTGCAACCAAATTGTTACGTTCAGTTAACTAGGACGCTAGTGAAATGAATTTGGGCTGCTCATGAAAAGCACTTTGGCCGGAAGCATTTGCACTGATGAGAATTTAATATTCGAAAATCGTGTCTGGTGCATGAAAATAAGTTTGAAACGGCAACGGATGTCCCCGCCCGACAGCAAGCGTCAAACACCAGTATGAAGGTCCATAAAATAAATCTATGTAAATTATTCCTATTTCCCGATAAAGAATTTTGGACATCGGATTCCCACTTCCTTCGTTTATATCTAAATACTAAGATTTTTAATTGCATTACGTTTCATGGAAATTGAATAGATGCAAAGAGTTTTGGACGGATCACCATGGTACTTTGGTACAATACATAGTCCAATCAAGATTTCATGCATACAATCATTCGTTGATTGATTTAACATATCAGCGGGCCAAAAACTATCTGTGCAACCAAATCGTCTGCTCAAGAGTTTTTCTAAAATATAATTATCCTATCAATTTTAAATTAACATAATCAGCCTTAAACGCATATCTATATACGTAACCGGCATTTTTTTTTCTCTTTTAGTGATAGGACTTTATATTGTGAACATGTAAAATATCTATTATATCGCAATTTGATAATTTTATATGAATTTAAGCCGTCAGGAAATAAGTGTGAAAATACTAAAATATTTTAGGTATTACATGTAATCCCTAAGATTTTGGGGATTTCATGTAATCCCTAAAATGACCAGGAATTACGCGTAATCACTGTGCCTTCCAGGAATTACATGAAATCCCTGATTACACTTATTCCCTGTAACATATACAAGCCAACTTGGGTCTCTCGTTTCCTTGATGATTTCATCGTGCCCATGCGTCAGTCAGACAGTCACATTATTTACTTGCAAATGTAAACTCGTAAACATATTTCTCTTCTAATAACTTAAAAAACCTCAAGCTTTACTATAATATATACACTAGTACATGATTCTTACACATTCTTTAGACCCCCCCCCTTTTTTTTTTGCTGATTTTAATGAATTTTAATCTATTGCCAAGTACATAATCATCGAAGCTGTGTAAATGATCTTCGCAGATAAATATTTCAACCCCAAAGACCTCATTAGCGTGTACGGATGAAAAGAATGAATTTGAAAAGAACTTAATTAACTTGAAACTTGTTGATGATATGTCTTTCTTTGGTACACGCAATTTCAGTTTCTCAAAAGCATTTCAAATGAGTACTTTTAGTGCAGGGGTGTATATCGGGAGGGGGAAGAGGGAAAACATTTCCCCCTCCCGTCCCTTACCTCCCCTCCCGCCCATTTACCCTCCTTCCGCCCCGCCCCTCCTTCCGCCCCGCCCTAGCTTCCACCCTTCCCTCCCCCTCTCGACCTATCCGTCCATTCTTCAACCCCTTCCTCCCCCTCCCTTTCACCTTGTCCATCATCTCATATCTCTTCGCCTTTTTGTAATTGAATGTATATAGCAGGATATAGAAGAACTAAAATAGTAAAAGAAACTGTCTCTTGATGGTGACCAAATGGTGGCGTTTATCTGAAAACAATCCACTCAGGTGTATAGACAGGCTTACGTGCACAGGGACACGTTCTCTCGTAATGAAAGTTTTTTTCCGATTAAAAAGTGAATACAATATCTGACTCGATTCGCTCTCCAATCGTCAAATCAACTGTATAGTTTTAGTACAATCTACATGTATTTATAATGTACAAAAAGCACAAGAAAGAAATAAACAACAACATTTTAATTCAAGAATTCAAAAAATGTAAGATCATCCAAAGGGCTAATGCATGTCACTCACAAAAAAAGAAAAAACAAAGATCACAAAAAAGATATACGAGTGCATGGTCACGACACTTTAATCTACATGTACACACACTGGTAAAGGGTTTGAATGACAAATATGGATAATGACCATATCCCTATATACAGCACAAAATCGATAATTCAGAAAATCATACACCGAGGACATACAAAATCAGGATAAAATAGGAGCCAAAGCAAACCAACAAAAACCTCCACCACATGAAAAGAAGCGAGCTGCCGAAATGGGAGAGAGACCAGGTGCCCAGGAACAGTCAGCTTGCATGCAACACCCGTCGCTTCAATTCGGTAGAATTGTCACACCCGGTTACTTCCATTTTGGAAGATATAAAATATAATCTTTAGTTGGACGGTACAAAGTGTATATGACAGAATATCATCCACCATTCTGGACAGTGGAACATTATAGTTTATAACGTAACGAGTTCCCCACATCTACCATAGAACTTCTTCAGTGACGATGTAGGTCGGTCACAAACGTATACCTGACTGAGAAGCTTATCTGAAAGACTCCTATCTCTCAGAATAAAATCTGTATATTTGGTACTTGCTCTGGCATAGCATATCACTTGAGATATGAAAACGCCATAACTAGGCGATGAAGGGATGTTGCTACTCAGAGAAAGACAGTTGGTAATGCTGAAATTGAAGTCGTCACGTTTGTCATAGAGTGAGGTGTTCATGTGACCATCAGTGTCGTAGGACAACATTATCTTCAAATAGGATGCTGAATTATTTGTCTCTGTAGTTTCTTTGATTTCAAGCTCCGAAGGATAGATACTGCTCAGATAATCCGCGAATTTTGGATTATTGATGGACAACACATCGTCTATGTATTGTATATGTAAGTGAAGTTGAAGTCAGAAGCTAAGTATCTTTTCCCTTCAGAGACCAAAGATTGAATGAATTCAGCTTCCTACGAGTAAAGAAAAGATGTCGACAAGGAGTGGGGCACAATTTGTCCCCATTGGAATTCCGACAATTTGCTGGAAGACCTTTCCTCCGAACACCACAAAAATGTTGTCGATCAGGAAGTTTAACATCTGAATAATATCTGTTTCAGTGTTTTATTTTCAGAATCGGACTTTTCTTTGACAGAGTAGGTTTTGTCATAGTTAATAACAATAAATTTGTATTTTCGATTGCCGTTCTTGCTTGTAAACGCATTACTTATAATTTTTGCGAGTCTTTCTTTCAATTAAGAATGTGGGATTGTAGTGTATAGTGTCGAAAAATCAAAGGCTTTGATTGGATTGAATGGACTCTTCTAAAATGAGTGGATTTCAGATGTTCTGAAAGTTCCTTCGAATTCTTTAAAATCCACATCTGGTTGATACCGCTACGTGAATATACTGTCGAACAATATTTTTGAAGTCCAGATTTGATTTCAGATAAAATTTTGGTGAGCAATATCGATACAGATTTGGTAGAACATTTTGAGGAACCAGCGATGAAACGTTGTTTGTTCGGATTCTTGTGCATTTTAGGTATGCAGTATAAGAATGGTAAATCTAAATCTAAATTGTTTGTGTCGAAGCCAAAGGAAGCGAGAGCTGATTTGTATTTATCTATGATTTCAGAGACAGAAAGGTTTATTGGGGGTGTAAGTAGGATTTCCAGGTGTCGAATTTAATTCCAACTCTTTAACAAGACTGTCGAAATAGAATTTTTTTGCAAGTAAATGTGTAATTATTTGAGGATTTGTCTGCTGGCGTGATGACATTATGTTCTTGGAGGTAGGTAAGCTCTTTGATAAACTCAGGGTCTTTATAGATAGACTTGAATCTGGTGTTCACAGTTGATTTTAATCGGTAAATTCTAGATAAAAGTAACCCTTTGATTGATTTTATCCAATCAGAAAGGGTGTTGATATGTAAATCCTCTTTCTTTGCCAAACGTTAATCCCGGTTAATAATATTGGTGTGGGGGGGGGGGGGTTAAACAAAACTAACAATCCCGGTTATGCAAAAAATGGCGGAATTTTACAATAGCGATGCGATAAATTTGATTTTATTTACTTTAAATTTCGTAATATGGAGAATCTAAAGCCGCCAAGAAACCCGAATTGTCTCACCTATTGATCCGTACAGTCCCAAACATCCAAAATGAACTGTAACAGTTGTA
The DNA here is from genome assembly GCA_033119305.1 of Pinctada imbricata. NCBI lineage: Eukaryota > Metazoa > Mollusca > Bivalvia > Pterioida > Pteriidae > Pinctada > Pinctada imbricata. Next base: position 16,877,509 of record VSWD01000003.1, read on the forward strand.
TTGTCGAGCAAAGTCGTGCACAGTGTAGATGGTCGAACAAATGTTGGTCTTTGAAGACAAATATTTCCATAAATATCGATAGTACAATGATATACTCAATTGCAAATGATATGTAGTTATATTATAAGCCATGCTGTATCAAAATCAGTCCATTTCTAATGCACAAACAACCTAGCTACTCCTGCAACACGTCATTTAGTATCCTAACATGGAAGGTTAACATTCAATATTATGAGGGGAGGTTAAAATTGACTTTCATTTTACATCGTTTTAGCGATGTAAATACACAAATGACAAATATGGATAATGACCATATCCCTGTATACAGAACAAAATCGATTATTCAGAAAATCAGAAACCGAAGGCATACAAAATCAGGATAAAACAGGAATCCAAGCAAATAAACAAAAACCTCCACCACATGAAAAGGAGCTCCCGATATGGGAGTGAGATCAGGTGCCCAGGAAGAGAAGCATCTCCTGCTTGCATGCAACACCCGCCGCTTCAATTCGGTAGAATTGTCACACCCGGTTACTTCCATTTCGGAAGACATAGAGTACAATCTTTGGTTTGATGGTTCAAATGGTCTATGACAGACTATCATCCACCATTCTGGAGAGTGGGACATCATAATGTATAAACAGTTCCCCATATCGACCGTAGAACTTCCTCAGTGACGATGTTAGTCGGTCACAAACATATCCCTGACTGAGAAGCTTAACTGAAAGACGCCTAGCTCTCAGAACAAAATCTGTATATGTGGTACTTGCTCTGGTATAGCGTTTCAACTGAGATACGAACACGCCATAAGCAGGCGATGACGGGATGTTGCTACTCAGAAAAGGAAAGTTTGTAATGCTGAAATTGAAGTCGTCACGTTTGTCATAGAGTGAGGTGTTCATGTGACCATCAGTGTCGTAGGACAACATTATGTCCAAATAGGATGCTGAATCATTTGTATCTGTAGTTTCTTTGAAAAGTACTCTTAAAGACCATCGGTACAAGTGAAACAACTTCATTTCAGTCCTCCAAAATTAGCTAAACACTTAAACTTACTTTTAAGCGAGCCGTGATGAATGTCCGGAGAGCTAATGTCATAGTCTGAATTTCGTGGTCGTCGGCGTCGGTTGCGTGGATAGGACCGTAACCTTGGCTATACTTCATGAACTATAAGGTGTAGGGCTTTGATATTTCACATTTAGATTTCTCATGACAAAACCTTCCTTTGGAACCTTGACCTTTGAATATAAATACCTTGACCTTGGAGTTTTACTTACTTGACTAACATTGTATTCGGTAGGTTGACTCTTGATATTGAGTTTTACATAGTAATCCTTTTTTTAAATCATAACCTGACTATATCCCTTTACTTTATGAAATCACAAATTTACTACTAAAAACCTACATGGCGATCGATGTTGTCTTCTGACAAATCTTATTGATCTACACCCTTTAGTACGGTTTGAAATCTTTAAAAAAGTATAGTTCATGATAAATAATAAATCGTATGTTCCTGAGAAAAGATCGGAAATAAAGTTCCAAAAATTCGTAAAAGATGCCATGAAATTTAAATTCTTCATGTATTGCTGCACAAGTTAAAAAGAAGAAGAAAAATACCTGGATTTCAATTGATATTAAATTTGGCATATCAACTGGTATTCTTTTGTACTGAAACAAAGGAGGGGATCTCCAACAATATCAGGTTGCAGCACCCACAACAAAACCCCAAACACCCAGTGCAAAAACATAGAGCAGACACACACAGAAAGAGACGCAAAGGGAAAGAAACATCAACGCACAACACAGAAACATCAAACAAAAAAGGACTACACACCGATGCCGACTTAGGACGGCCATCTGCCACGAAAATAGCGGAAGATGTGGTTATCCTGGATTACGTGTTTACAACCCTCCCACTTTTCCGATAACTAAGAGGTCCCGAAGAATGAACAATCAACCTCCTCACTGTCAGATGACCGCACACAAACAAGACCGCAAAACATAGGGGCCCAAGCAACACAGATGAAATAAGTAAATGGGTATAGAAAGAGGGCGTACGTGATACAGTCCGTGCTCTGCAGCTGTAGCGAGCTCATGTATGTTATCACCCGAAGAGTCCAACTGATATTCAGAGAGGACAGGTGGCCGGGACCCTGTCTTCTCTAAAGAGGTTTGGACAGGGCCTGTCATGGAGTCCTGTCGTCACAGTCAGTCAGAGTGTAAGTTTGAAGAATGCCCTGGTACAAGACTGTAGATCGGTCAAGTACCAAACCTAGTGTCCGTCTGGTGACATCATGATCATATCCACGGTATAAAAGGCGTTTGATGATTCTGACGCATTTTCGATGGTTATGTTGTCTATCTTTGATCCTTCTTATTTTGTTAATTATGTCACCATAAAATGCAGGCTGTGAAATACCCAAAGAAACACACTCTGTTGCTTTCAAAAGAAGTTGACAATAATTTTTGTAAAATTTCCAGAGAGTCTTTACTAGGTTGTGAAAGCGAAAACTTTGTCCTTAAATTTCTTAGTAATTTGTAAATTTCTACTATGAAAATCCAAAACATCAGTACATGCTCTAGCTTACCGGATGAGCAGTGAAATGTAGATACCATAGGACGGTAATCTAGGAACATCACCGTCAAGCCAGGGGAAATTTACTATGTTGAATCCAAAATCATCTCTTTTGTCATACACTTTTGTTTGAATCTCTCCATTAACAATTTTGATTCTAAGGTCCAAAATAATGTTTCTGTGTTTGTAACGTTTGCCTTGTTTAGAATCAATTCTGGTGGATAAATAACATTTTTATACTTTTAAAAAACAGGATGGTCGATAGTAAGAAATTATCATCCAGGTACCTAGAAGTACCAATGAAACATTTCGCATTATCATGTTTTCATTGCTTTCGAAGATTTTGGATAAATTCTTTTTCATACGTAGAAAATAAATCTGCAACAAGAGGCGCACAATTAGTATCCATAGGAATTCCTACAACTTGATTTTAGAGTTTCTCACCAAATCGTACATTAATGTTGTCCAAAATGAAGGACAATGCAATACAAAGGTCACCACATGTCCATGATTTGTGTTCTGTGGCGGAAAAGAAACCCTTTGATTCAGATGTACACATATAAGTTTTCCCCTCTCGATCAAAACACCATTTCATGATTTTAGATAATTGATCATTTATTTTGTCGTGTGGAAGCGTGGTGTACATATTAGAAAAGTGGTATGAAGAAATCATATTTGCTTGAAAATTTCTTGATTTCATTATGTGAATCACATTCCCTGAATTTTTAATAGACCAAAATAAGTTTACACCATCTCTGTTCATGATAGTTTCGCAGTATTTGGCCACGTGTTCCTTTATAGCCGTGAGTGCCGAAGTAAGATTTCTAGACAGAATTGTAGTTGAGCAGTTGCTAGAATTAGCAATGTATCGAAATTTGTAAGAAGACTTGTGAAGTTTTTGTATGGAATATATTGTAGGGAGATTCAATTTAGACATAGGGAAGTTAAATGAAGAAATTTCACTGTTATGTTTGCTCAAAATGTTGGGGACACTTTCATTGCTTTCGATATAAGTAATAGCAGATGAAAGTTCCGAAACTAAATTTGATATGTAGTAGCGCTTTTCAAATGATTATGGTGAAATGATGAAAAAATACATCAGTATCTTCTTTAACTCATAAATATACTTATGATAAGAAATCACTCAATAAGGAGGCAGTCATATAATTATGACCGGAGGAGGGATGCGACATGACTTTCACTTTTTGAAAATAAATGACACTCTTGATAGCAAAAGATAAGTATTATTCGTCTTTAAATTGTTAGAAATTTACGCCAGAATATATTTATCTGCTACTAAGAATTAAAGGTCCAATTGTTTATTTCACTACTGGCTGGACCAGGAGTCCTCCGAGAGCACATGTAGCCAAGTTCGATCAACTTCGGATGATCGATTCCTTAATGCATTCGGAACATTTCTGTATTCAAAATTTCTTGAAATTTCTGAAACATGGGGCCTGAAGCATCATATCCCGCCCATCCTGCTATGTCTTTCGGTACATTTTTGGACATAATAACTTTCACACTCTTTAGTCATATTACATTGTTTCGATTGAGAATCACTGACGAGGGTTAAGTATCCGATACGTGCATGTCTGGTCAACGCTGAAAATTTATCTGTTTTTAAATGATGCTATTGAATTTGAAAACGTTTAACATTTCAAGGTCTGAAGAACGTACTAGTAAGTAGTAATGCCAATTGACAATTTAGACCACTTGCTGAAATTCATAATGGCTGACAAAATTAGGTACGAACTTTTTGCGCTCTTTTTAATCGTTATATCACGATGGAATTGCGGTTATGTTATGAAAAAGATGTCAACCCGGACATCGAAAATCACCAAATTATAACTTTTATTTGGATTGTCAATATTGTTCTATAATACCAATTTTATTGTACTAGACACGTGTTTCGGATACTTGAATCCTCGTCAGTAGTACTTCATCCCAAAAAGTTAAAATAAAGCCGAAGTGAATTTTCCTGAAGCCATCTACAATACAGAGTTTAAATTTCATCTTCCCAAAATGAGCGGCTCCACATTTTGTGTAGGGTTTATTCAGATGCGTATTGAAGTAAAAAAATATAGCCAAAAATCGTTGGAGGGTAGGCACAAGGAGCTTAATTCTAAACATGACCGAAAAAAATATGCCGAAACCCCAGCTAAGGACAGAGCTATGCAATGAGGGAGATACCCCTTAGTTTAACAATGTTAGGTCTAATTGATGACGGGAAATTTAAAATATATTTCAATGATAATATTTTATGAAATTGGGAAATTGTGAATATTACATTTTAGTGAATCATATACAATTCAAAACGAAAAAAGGACATAGAACAATTAAAAGGACAAGGAACACCAACTCACACCATAGATACACGAAAGACCACAGTTAAACCAACGAGAACAAATGGGCAACCGGTTCCGACTTAGGACGGTCACCTGCCACACAAGTAGCAGACGGTGTTGTTATCCATATTACGTGCACACAACCCTACCACTTTCCCGATTACCCAGAGGTCTCGAAGAACGCAGAATTGTGGTATAAAATAACCCCCTCACTGTAAGATGAACATACAAACAGACAACATTACGCATGGGCCCAAAAAACACAGATTGGTACGTAAATGGATGAGAACAAAACAGACGGCATACGAAATACAGTCCGTACTCTGCAGGCTGTAGCGAGTTCATGCATGTTATCACCCGAAGAGTCCGACTGACATTCAGAGAGGACAGAGTCACAACTTGGAGATATTATCTTTATTTTGGGGAACTGATATATCACCTATTATTTGTCACAAACATTTGGGCGTTATTTTCTCGAGTTATGGTAAGTGGAATGATCACGTTGAATGTATTAGCTAAAGGGTCTCTAAACAAATAGGAGTTTTAAGAAAATCGAAATATACACTTTTATTACAATTTTCTCTTAATATTTACATAACTTTCATTCTGCTATTATTTGAATACGCTTGTGAAATGTGGGATAATTCAGATAATAGTAATTGCGATATTTTAGAAAAGTTCCAGCTGGAGGCGGCAGCAAGGAGAGTTACTGGACTTCCCTCATATGCCAGTAGATCTGCCCTTTATTTGAAAAGGATGGGGATCTTTAATATCGCGGAAGGGAAAACGAAAACTTTGATGTATAAAATACGTCAACATAATATTGCACCTTACTAGTGTTTTGAATATATATTTCCATAGCACTTTCTATATAGACATACCGTCAGACAGTGCATGAATTTTATGTAAATTTTTGTATTTTCATTTCCACGCTTTAACATCGACGGCGGGTGCGGCTAGCCAACAGGGGGTGCTTACTAGCTTGCTAGGGGTCCGTCGATGTTTAATTTTGTGCTCTATTGTGAGTGCTATTGAGATTATCTTCAGGATTTTCTTTAACAAGGATTTGTTACTATTTGCGCGAACTTCTACCTCCTTTGGTAAGGGAAAACAACTTAAGAAATAACGAAAATTTAAACTTACCACAATGCAGATTAAATATATATTTGGAATACTTCGTCCCATCAACCTTTGGAAAAATCATCCGATAAATGTTAGAAATGCCACTAATATAAACCAGTTCAATATAAACCAGTTCAAGAAAAGTCATCGAACCATCCTCGTGACCCTCTTATTTCTCTTATGGTAATCACTTTGGCTGGAAGCATCACTGATGAGGATTTAATATCCGAAACACGTGTCTGGTGCATAATAAATTGTAGTTTGAAGGTATAGAGTTGGAACACTTCCGTATTAAAACAATCGTAAAGTAAACGTAATCCATGCACGTATTCGACATTGTTGTAGTCAACTTCATAATCAATTCAGTATCTTATCCTAGTTGCCGTTGTGGTCTCTTTCTCTCTCTCTCTCTCTCTCTCTTGCATGAACTTCTCGTCTATTAGTCTGCAATGTATTATATCATTACTTTTAATGTTTAATTTCGTAACCTTTGATTAATTAATTAATTAATTAATTAATTAATTCATTAATTAATTCATTCATTCATTCATTCGTGCACTTTTCAATCGCGCAAGTTATCATTTACTGAGTTTTATACATGCATTAATCATATTATGCACTTTAAATAATGTTCCATTGGTTATATTTCTTTTCTCGCACAAACCCATTTTTATTAGTTTTGTTTAGATTCTAAGTTGTGAAAACTTTGTTGGACGTCTTCTCCAGAACCACTGAATTAAGTGGTTTGGATGACACTTAGTGGGAGTAAAGTACATATGGTCCCATACAAGTACGTTATGTTCTCTCGATAGCGCTATTATACATGACAATTGTGCATTCTTCAAGATCACTGTTTAAACGGACAAGTGGAGGTTTGTGCGCATGTAATCTTGATAGGCACATACTTTTCTACTAATGTGGCAGATGGTCGTCCATATTCGGCATCGATTGCCGAAACCGTCTTTTCAATTTTACAGTCCTACGTTCGATTTGTGCTAGCATTGTGACGTCATTAAATTCCTTATTTTAACTTTATATGTAACCCTGTTTCCCTGAATTTCATGCTGGTTTCCATAGAATTTTATGACGTCACAATGCGTTGACGTCAGATACCTGCATAAATGCGAAGTAACTCTGTATTTCGAAAAGACCGAATTATTCACATTGGTTCATGTATAGTCTTTCATGTTTGGTGTTTTTAAGTGAATTTGATGTTCCTTGTCCATTAGGCGTCTCTTGCTATGTATGTCCACTGTCAGGCGTTTTGGTGTTTTGATGTTGAATTTGGTGTTCCTTGTCCATTAGGCGTCTCTTGCTGTGTATGTCAACTGTCAGGTGTTTCGGTGTTTTGTGTTTTGAAGTGAATTTGGTATTCCTTGTCCCTTATGCGTCTCCTGCTGTGTATGTCCACTGTCAGGTGTTTCGGTGTTTTGTGTTTTGAAGTGAATTTGGTGTTCCTTGTCCATTAGGCGTCTTTTGCTGTGTATTTCCACTATCAGGTGTTTGGTGTTTTGCTGTGGGTGCTGCAGACGAGTCTACCTGAGGATCTCATCCGTTATTTTAAGCTTATAAAATAGACCTTTTCGCATCTTTTTTTTCAAATGTTTTAAGAGACTGCTACTAAAAGTGCATCAATAAAAGAAGTTGAACTTCCAATTGTAAGATCAACGTCATTTGGTTAAATGTCAAGGTATTTGTAAATGCTTTACGGAAAAACGATTTTGGATTTTACTGGTCCTTGGTTTTATCCATTTTTTGGAGAATAAGAAAATGAGACTTAAAGATATCTCTGATAGTCATGAGCAAAAGAGAATTTTACTGGCTGGCATAGATTTTAAATCATTTATCTAAATGCGCACAATGTATACACAAGAAACGATACATCAACATTACCTCGAATAAGCACTGAGCAGTTATTCATAAAAAACGTTAAGTGTATTATAAGAAAACATACTGCGTAGAAAAGACAGTATTGTTAGATGGCAAGATGGACTATTTTCTTTGATACTCTTTGAAACATCAACAAACGTTTCCAGCGATGACAAAACCAAATTATAGATGATATACTTTAACTATAATAATCACACGTTCAATTTAGATACACAATAATTCTATTTCACAATATATCAACAATAATACGAGGGTTGTTCGATAAATCCGTAGACAAGTTTAATAAAACTTTTTTCGTTATCGTCAAACATTTTGTTCATATACTTATTTATTTCTTAAAATTTCATATTCTTATTGTGCAAAATTTAAAGCAATCGGTCAATTAGGAAAGAAATACGGTGTTTTTCTTTAGGAGTGACTTCGGAAAGCGGCGCAGTATAAATTACGTCCAAAAGAACGCCACGCAAATTACAGAGTACTTATCATTTTTATCCTTTTCTTCTGTTTGTAAATTTGAAATCATATTGAGGCATAAGTCGTTTAATGTATGTCTATCTGTTCAAAAATAAATCATACAGATTAAAATAGGCAATCATGTGCTCAAATTATTCCCTGGTTCTACATTAAATATGTTCACAATAGGTGCATTAAGAACTTCATTTTAGAACGTATGGATCATTCCGTTTTGTTTTCTCATGTCGTCCAATAAATGATTTTCATCAAATAATCACCTTCGTTGCAAATTATAGGCATATTGACATGCACTCGAAACATTTTGTTGTATTCAATATGTATCACATATAAAAGGATAACGTCTTTTGGAGAGTTTGTATCAGTTTGAATAAAAGATCTATGATTTCATTTTGTGTAAAAATTTCGGAAGACGTCATTATTTCCAAACATATTTCTTAGTGGTGCTTCTAGTAACAATGATATCTAAATACCAATGTATCGTAAAAAGTTCAAATTTCAGTATGATAACTTTCAAATTCTATGAAATAATAATTACATACATCGAATTTCTCGGCGTCCGCAATAAAGGAATTATTTGCGTGTGTACACGATTTCGAATCTCAATTTTGGTACTGCGCCGCTAGATGTCATACCATATCATTTGAGAAAATGATTTAAATGACATAAAATTTCAATCACCATGATATTGTATGAATTGATTTTAATAAACCTCATCAATGTATTGTAAGAAAATTGTAAGGTTACTGTCACGCATTTCTGAAATATTGCGGTTGTCTACGAACTTTTCGAACAACCCTCGTACAAGTTACAACAAATATTTTTTGACAAGCTTTTGTCATAAAAAAAATTGAAAAATCTACTAGTAATGTTTCATTCGACGATTTCTTTACGATACAACATAATGTTCGTCTGCCATTTTAAAGGCAAACCCATTTTAGCGAAAGAAGATCTAAGATAGGCAAACTTACTTAAATATAACGTAACTGAAGTATTCCATTTTGGCTGATGAGCAATGTCTAAGACAACAATTTTATAAAAAGTTAATGAGTGAAATTGACACATTTTCTATTACAACAGTAAATTGAGTAAGTAATGTCTTGAACAGCACATTTCTAGCTGCGCTAAGTCTGCGAAATTGATTAAAGAGGATATAGACTTCAATTTGGCTACATAAACATCATCGAATGACCTCTATTTGAGGGGGTGGACAGTGTGAAAGGGAGGGAGAGCAAGGGGCTGGAGGTGGGAGAGAGGGGCGGAAGGAAGGGAAGGGGGCTGAAACTCTGGATCAATATTTCACTACCAGACCAAATATTTTCAAATTTAAAGAGTTAATGAATTGTAGTAATGTTATTGTGTTAAAAAGATTATGTAAATTGTTATATGTTATTATAGAGAGGGCATGTCCTGCAAGTCAACCAACATGCATCCTATGGATTTATGTGTAGAAAACTTTCTCTTTAATGCAATTGTTGTGTTAATGAGAATAAAGCATTTTGTTGTTGTTGTTGTTGGCAGGAGAAGGGAAAGGTGAAAGAGAGTGGGAGGAAGAAAGGAAGAAGGGGCGGGAGGTGGGAGCGGACTTGTGGTGGAGGAAGTGGACGAGAGGGGAAGAGAAGTACCCCCTTGTCCTTCCCCTATTTCTGCATTTCATTGTCCGAAACAAAGTGTAAATATACCACTCACATCATATTATACACTATAAAGTTATTTTGAACTATACACAAAAATGACCACAAAAGCGATCATTCAACTAACATATAATTACTACCATATTGAACTTAATGTCAAAATGCTAAGGGTCTACTGACTGTATTTGCATTACATATTAACTTTCAAGGTCAAAACACTGTATTTGAGGCGGGGTTGATATTTTGCAAAAATAATTCTGGCAGAAATAAATATTTCATTGTTTTAACATTGATTTCGAAAGACACCATTCGTTGCATGTTTTCTGATTAAAAATTAAAATGAGAATCGAAAGGATGATATTGATGAAAACAATGACATAAGCAAGTTCCTACTCGAAAATGGTACCGGTTACGTTATATCATACGTACTCCGTAACTAGACTTATTTGCAATGACAAATAATGACCATATCTCCATACACAGTATAAATATCTCCATACACAGTACACGGCGGGTGCGGCTAGCCAATATGGGATGCTTACTCCTCCCACTTCTAGCTTGCTGGGAGTCCCTCGATGCTCAGTTTTGTGCTCTATTGTGAGTGCTGTGGAGATTATCGTCAGGATCTTCTTTAACTCCATACAAAGTACACATATATCCATACACAGTACACATATCTCCATACACAGTACACATATCTCCATACACAGTTCACATATCTCCATACACAGTACACATATATCCATACACAGTTCACATATCTCCATACACAGTGCACACATTTCCATACACAGTGCACATATCTCCATACAAAGTACACATATCTCCATACACAATACACACATTTCCATACACAGTACACATATCTCCATACACAGTACACATATATCCATACACAGTACACATATCTCCATACACAGTACACATATATCAATACACAGTACACATATCTCCATTTATCACATGATACACCCATTATGCAGCTTCATAAAGCCATTTCATAAATATATGATATGATAACACGTTGCATATTGCTCTGCTTGAATGCGATTGGTCGAGGTTGGAACCTAATCACATAAACCTTGACAAATGTGACCTTTCATATATCGGTCAACTGTTAAATTCAGACCCAGAGTCAATTTCAATGATTAAAATTGTTGTTGTTAAATAATTCTTGCATTAAAATACTATTCAAGTTTGAAATACTTTTCTCTTACGCACAGAATATCGAATACGATGGGGACACTACTTCTCATGGCGTAGCAGACGACTTCTAAATCACGGCGTGGTTCGCCTCTATAGTTCTTGGAAACGTTGATTTCACGTTAGAAATACACATTTTTAGGCAATATCATGTGATAAAAAGAATCTCAAATGAATTTTCATTTCATACGATGTATTATGAAACTCGTTGTGCGTTTTATAGCCTCGAGCCTTCGCCAAGATCCTATATACACAGTACACATATCACCATACGCAGTACACATATCTCCATACACAGTACACATATCTCCATACACAGTACTAATATCTCCATACACAGTACTAATATCTCCATACACAGTACACATATCTCCATACATAGTACACATATCTCCATACACAGTACTAATATCTCCATACACAGTACACATATCTCCATACATAGTACACATATCTTCATACACAGTACACATATCTCCATACACAGTACTAATATCTCCATACACAGTACTAATATCTCCATACACAGTACTAATATCTCCATACACAGTACACAAATCTCCATACACAATGCAGATAAGATGTTTTAAATTCTTGAGTTTAATCAATATATCTATAGGAAATCATTTCAATCCTGGAATCTTCAGTTTGAATTAAGTTGAATATTTAGTATTTATTTGTAATATAAACATCGACGTCTACTAGACATTATTCACCGTGACGAACTTCGCACTTCGTACTTCGAGCTTCGGATTAATTATGATAGAAAGTTTTATAAGTTGGTTGCAAAAAGGACAGGAAGTCCAAAATATCAATACCATTGAATATATTTATCAAAATGTAGATGGCTCCAGTGATGAATTTATACGTGAACGGCAGCTACGCCACTGATTCTTCAAAATCAGTGTTCGAAGTGCGAAGTACGAAGTTCGAAGTACCAATGTTCGTCACGGTGAAAAAAGTCTACTAAAATCTTGTGGATCGAGTTTTTACATTGGAATGTGAATCAACTGTGGAAATTTTCTGACATTTCCAAATTTTGAAATAACTACGTCTTAAGGATTTGTCATTTATTCCATACATTAGAAAATTGACAACGCTGTTTATTATGTTCAGCATTAAGAAAGTATCCATTAGAATGGAGTAAGTTGAGTCAGTTAAACGTTCTATTCCAAAGTATGTTAAGATGATTAAAATCTGAAATGGACTACAAAGCAATACGTACAACACCGAGATGGTCAAAAGCATTCTTGTTGCTCTCATTTCTTTTTCTTTCCTTTGTTGTGACCTAACGTTTGAATTTTCTAAAAACGATTTCTTTTTAATGCCAATAATGATTAAAATATTAAAAATAAAAATAATGGGTAGAGGTAACATATCAAACATTATTCTATACGCATTTATCCAAACTGTGATGAACTGGTCGCGGTGTTGTCTGTACCTGAACGCTTCAATGTCAGAAGATACTTCACCATGTTCAGGAATGATCTCATTTAAGCTGAACATCAATGAATCTATTGTATGTACTAAATCACCCATTGTGAGAATGATCAATACAATGGAGGTATATAACGACCTTTTCCCGGTCCATACTTGTCGCACATGTAATGGAAACCAAACCGCTGTGAACCGTTCTAGTACAATCAATATAATGAACACACTACCGACTTTTTGTGGACATTTAGAGAGGATGAACCATACAAACGAGTTAGGTCTAACATGCCGTATTGCCTCAGTGAAGAAAATATGACAAATAGTATAAATGTTAGCTATGAATCTCAAAACTAAAAACATCAGATCGGAAAATGCCAGTCCTATTATGAAAATACTTGATACATGATTTTGTTTCTTGAAATGAAACACTATGATAGTTGATATATTTCCAAATATTCCAACGAAACAAAGTATAGGAATAATGGCTAAGCTCATAACAACTTTCAGAACATTAGTATCGTCATTGTTTGTATTTGTTGTTGCATTTAAAGTACTGTTTTCATACACAGACGTGTATAGAATTTCCTCTTCATTCATCAAGTCAGTCACAGTTATGTTGCCATCCATGCTTTCCGTTGAATCGACCTTGAACTTGAGTAAATTACCTATAAGTAATGTTCCTTAAAGATCTGAAAAAAAGACAAAAAATCATTTGCATATATAGAGCCAATTTTCAAAATTTGACAAACGACATCGATCTAAGTGCGATGTATTCATCTTTCAATAAATTGATAAGAATCATATATTGTTTTATATAAACACATCAGTGAATGAGAAAAAAAAACAACAAACAAATAAAACTCCAAATTAAAAAAAAAACCGTAATCAAGCAGCATACAACGTCAAAAAGCAGAACAGAAATAAACATTTCTGCAAAGAAGAAAACAGTTGCTGTTATTTCCAATGGAGTGCACGCGGTGAATAATCATCTACTGCTTGATGGCAACTCCCGTCAGGTAGAATGATTGAAAACATGTAACTTTGTCAAATTCGATATTTACAATCGAAAAATATTGATAAAAGAAGACGTGGATACTATTTGACGGCTTATGAAAAACACTTTAGCTGGAAGCATCACTGATGAGAATTTAATATCGAAACACGTGTCTGGTGCATAATGAATTAGTTTGAAATCTTCTTCAAGAAGGTATAGAGTTGGAGCCCTTCCGCATTATATTGCACAACAATTGTTCGTTCTTCGAGACCGCCAGGTAACCGGACGAGTGGAAGGGTTGTGGGTACGTTATCTGCATTACGGCACCATTTGCTACTTACGTGGTAGAGTTCGGTCACAGGTCGGCACCGGTTGCTCGCCTTTATTATTGGTTTATATGTAGTCTTTCATGTTTTATGCTTTGATGGTTTCTTCAATGACTTGTCTTCCGTTTCCCGTTGATGCCGCTTTTTTATTGTCTACTCTGTGTATATACACTCGGGTGTTTTGGCTGTGACTGCTGAAATGTTAAACGTCTTCTAATTCAGTAGCATCATTTAAGAACATATCAATTTGCAGCATGGATCAGACATGCAAGTTTCGGGTACTTAACCCTCGTCAGTGATCCTCAATCTAAACAATGTAATATGGCCAAAGAGTGTGAAGTTGATCGAACTTGGCTACACGTGCCCTCGGGGACTCTTGGTCCACCAGCAGTGACACTCACCAAGTTGTTTAAATGTTAAACGTCCCTCGGGGACTTATTTAGAATAAGTTTGTCAAACAACGAATCCTTCGGTGCTCTTATGTTATCTATATCGAACAACACATCATTTGGATACTAGTTATACGGAAGTGTTCATAAGAACTCTACTTTCGGATTTCGACGGCATTTTTCATGCAATGGCACTGCTTTTTAGCTCATATCGGATACTTATAGCCGAAAAATTAAAGTTGTTGTCGGATTATAGTTACCATTTAAAAACAAAATACAAAATAGCATTACGGTGTTAAATATCTATATATAGATAGGGATAGTGTTTCGTCTATGAGATACAAATATATACGATATTTTTGCATGACATTAGATGTTAATGTAAAAGCAAATGACATGCAACAACCATACTATCAAATATAAAGGACAATCAAGACAAAAAAGACTTATGTAATTCAAACACAAAAGACAATATATAAATGGAGAGAGAGAGAGAGAGAGAGAGAGAGAGAGAGAGAGAGAGAGCAATTTGCAATCTATTGGTGATTTCGGGCAGTAATGGACTACTTTTATACATGTATCAGATGGTGTTGTTGAATGATACGATAGTGTTCCACCTCTTTACCCTCTTGAATAGAATTTCAAACACATTTTAATGCACCTGACACATGTTACAAATTTTATTGCACCAGACACGTCTTGAAGTACTAGTTACTGATAAACATGCATGTCGGGCCACATGCTATAGAATATTTCTTAAGAGGGCTGCTATCTGGCCAAATAGTAAGAATAATACGGAAGTGATCCAACTCGTGCTATACCTTCTCGAAGAAAATATCAAACCAATTTATTATGCACCAGACACGTGATTCGGATGTTAAATAGTCAGTGATGCTTCCAGCCAAAATGATTTTCAGAAGCAGCAATAATTAATTTCATAAGCGCCCTCTGGTTTTATTTTTTGAATTTAAATTTATCCATCTACTTTAAAGGGAGAGCGCGACTTCAAATTTCCTGTAGGGTCTATTCAGTAGCAAAAATAATCTATGTTCAAATTAACATTAGTGGATGGTGCTAAGATGTTAACCTGTCTTCAAATTTCCTGTAGGGTCTATTCAGTAGCATAAAAAAAAAATCTATGTTCAAATTAACATTAGAGGGGATGGTGATAAGATGTTAACATCCTTTAATGTCGGTGTAACTTTTAGATGAAAGAAAGGAGGGGATCTCCAGCAACACTCGGCTTGCAGCACCCACAGCAAAACCCCAAAACACCCAATCAATAACACAGAACAGAAAGCCACAGAAAGAGACGCAAAAGGGACAATGAACACCGTCTTACACCATAGAAACATGAAACACAAAAGATCAAAAAGAAACCAACGAGAGCAATGGGCAACCTGGTGACGACTTAGAACGGCCATCTGCCACGTAAACAGCAGACGATGTGGTTATCCTGGATTACGTACACACAACCCTCCCACTTTTCCGATTACCCAAAGGTCTGGAAGAACGTACAATTGTGGTGTAAAATAACATCCTCACTGTAAGATGAACATACAAACAGAAAGCATGATGCAGGGATCCAAGAATCACACAGATGAATATGTAAATGGATATAAAAACAGAAGGCGTGCGAAATGCAGTCCATGCTCTGTCGGCTGTAGCGAGCTCATGCATGTGATCACCCGAGGAGTCCGACTGAGATTTAGAGAGTACAAGTTTCCGAAATAGAAAGATGATATATATTGTTTCAAATTGATGAAAGGCCAAAACAAAGCTTCTTTCAAGAGACTTTTCCTGTCAGTTATCTAGTCGTCTTTTAAGAGAACGAATATGAGATTGTATGAGGTTATATACGGCACAAAGCTTATACATAGATTAAATGTAAAGCCGATTAATGAGAAAAGACGATTCTTAACGATTTTCTAACATATCTTTTATCCATGCACATTTGATTAATATGAGTTCAATGGAAAAAGCAATTAAATGAACTTTCTTCTTTCTAATCTTGTATTCCAGTTTTGAATAGACATAAGACTGAAAAGTTTCTAGAGCACCATTTCCATAAAAAAGTTAAACTTAATGTACGAAGCAATGTATTGATCTTTCAAAAGTACACATCAATTATCTTGTATTCAGTATTCATCTTATTCAACTTTCTTTATCTTCTGATGAAATTGGTTTAATGAGCAATCGTTGCCGACTAAGGACGGTCATCTGTCACGTTAGTAGAAAATGATGTGGTATCCAGATTACTACCATCCAACTTTTCCGAATACCAAATGGTCTTAAAAAACGCACAAGTTTTAGTATAAAAGTCTCCTCAACTTACTTTTCGTTTCCTTGTCCCCCGTGACTTGATGATTTGAAGTGCATTAATTACTTCTTTCCACTTCTGTCGCCTGAAAGAAGATTTGTTTTGGCCCTTTATCAATCTAACATCATATACATGTATATTAATTTGCTATTTCGGAAACTTCTCATTTCTCATCCAAAAATATCTTCGAAATTAAAGGAGGTTAAGATCTTAGCACCATCCCTCCAATGCTATATTGAACATAGATTTTATTTGGATATGCTACTGAATTGACCTTACAGGAAATTTGAGCCGTGAACTCTCTGTAAAGTAAATGCAGAAATTCAAATTCAAAAAATAAAACCAGAGGTCGCTACTCAAATGAATTTAGGCGGCATATGAAAAGCAATTTCGCTGGAAGCATCACTGATTCAAAACACGTGTCTGGTGCATATAAATTGGTTTGCTATTTTCTTCAAGAAGGTATAGCGTTTGAACACTTCCGTATTCTTATAAACACTTATTTCTTTTTGCAGTGCGGAGCAGTTAAACTCGTTCCCGTGACTTGATGTTTTGAAGGGTATTAATTACTTTTTTCCAGCTCTGTCGCCCAAAAGAAGTTTTGTTTTGGCCCTTTATCAATTTAACATCATATACATGTATAGGGATTTCCTATTTAGGAAACGTGTCATCTCATCCAAAAAATATCGAAATTAAAATAGGTTAACATCTTAGCACCATCGCTCCAATGCTATTTTGAACATAGATTTATTTGGATATGCTACTGAATCGACCCTTCACGAAATGTAATTCTATGTAAAGTAAATGCACAGATTTAGATTAAAAAAAACTAGAGGGCGCTACTGATATGAACTTAGGCGGCATATGAAAATCACTTTGGCTGGAAGCATCACTGATGAAGATTTAAGATCCGAAACGCGTGTCTGGTGCATAAAAATGGTTTGAAAATTTTTCTAGAAGGTATAGAATTAGAACACTTCCGTATTAATAACATGAGGACACAGACAAGACATCAAAACGCGGATGCCAAAGTAATATACCGACGATTATGTTAATAAATATTATTATACCTTTACTTGTTTTTTCCTATATAAAAACATACTCATTAAAACTAGCTGTAACCCGCCTGATGAGAAAAATTCCCTGCAAAGGGTGCGTTAGTTGAGAAGACTATTTCCCTAGGGATATAGCTTCGAAATGGGGCGGAGCTACAGCGCGTGACTTCGAAATGGGGCGGAGCTACAGCGCGTGACGGTATAATAAAACAGTTAAAGTATACCATTGCGGGAGTTAGCATGATTCTGGTTTCCCTCGACCAGACCTATTTCCCTCGGCTTCGCCTCGGGAAATAGGTCTAGTCTCGGGAAACCAGAATCATGCTAACTCCCTCAATGGTATACTTTAACTGTATAATATCAAAAGCATAAGAGAGTGTAAAAAACAGTCCGTGCTCTACCGTCTGGTGTGTTAGATGCAATTACGCAATGAGACCGACTTAATTTCAGAGAAGACAGGCGGTTGGTGTCCTGTCTTTTTCAACGAGTCTTGGACAGGGCTCACCAGAGTCCCATAGTCAAAGCCATATTAAAGAATGCGCTGGTACAGGCTTTATATTGGCCTGGTACCATGTAGTTTGTCTCTCTGGAGACATCAAAATAACATGCACGGTATAAAAGGCGATTGATGATTCTAGAGCATTTTCGATGGAATTTCTGTCTACCTTTGATCCTTCTTATCTATATTTTACATGACTCCATAAAAGGCAGGTTGAGAAATTCCTTAAGTAATATACTCGATTAAACGACCACGAACGAGAAAATGTGAATAATAGTAATCTTATTACTTTCATGCACTAATATAGGTACTGAAATAAATACTATCATGGAAATTGAATATATCACACTCAAATGTGAATAAAAGGAAATTTCCTAAAATAATCTAGAAGAAAATTTCACAAGGACCATTAAACTATTCGTATATTTTTGTACTAAAAGTAAAAAAAAAAAACCCAAGAATTCTACTTACAGTGTCGTTTAATGCTCCCCTGATGACTGTCTGATATCTTTTTTAATTGTTTGTGATAGAAAATTCTGAATTTTAGCCGTACAGATTGATTTTGCTTCACATGAACCGTTCTTTCATGGAATATCTACATCTTAACCATGACCACAGATCATGTGTAAAGAATTTGATTGGATGAATTTTCCAGACTAAGAATATCTTATGCAAAATAAATTCAAAACGAAATATATGTTCATTATTATAGGAGAAAGATGGTTTGTGGTGTATTTATAGCATATGTACTTTCAAAAAACAATTTGAAAGCATAAGCTGCGTTCTAAATCATTTAATTAAGAGACAAACCCATTTCGAGTATTTAATAGTAAAAAGATAATTTGGATAGACTTATGAATTTGCTTCTGGAAAATTTAGAGCCGCTCACTTTTGATAAAAATGCTTTCCTTTACTGTAAACGTAAACGTAAACGTAAACGTGATTATTTTCGCTACAGGGAATGAATTTATTCGCGGAATGCCTATCGCAGCAGTACACGTAGGGATATTTTGGCGTTATTCGGAGTATTCCCTTTAGTCTATTATACATTTACTGGTTGTAATTTTCACACTGTGGTTATTTTCACTATAATAATACAATCGCAAAAAGCGCGAAAATAATCCCAAGCGAAAATTTCCACGTTTACAATAGTTAGAAAATATTTACAGCTTTTTTAATTACACAGAGAAGGGACAAATACAAACATGATAAGCATAATCAAAGTTTTGATGAAGTTCTTTGCGTTTGGGTTTTCTTGTTTCTTGCATGTCTCTAATTATGCTTGCCCACTGTGTTTTTGTATTGTGATGTTTCGGTGCTTTATTGGAGATCCCCTTCTCAGCATTTAAATAACTTTTTCAATTTCGTTGCCAAGCTTTTTATGACCTGTTTTGTCAAAGATGCCTTGGGTATTAAAGTCCATATTTGGACGGGTATTTGATTGTACATATATTAATATGGTCGTGTCCAATTTATTCAAAGAAAAGGAAAGGATCCCAAGCATGACCATCCTGCACTGACACAGCGGAACAAACCAACAAGAAAGCGACAAAGCATGACAGATGGCCGCCATAAGTCGGCACCGATTGTCCATTGGTCTCGTTGGATTATGTGTAGTCATTTGTGTTTGATGTTTCTATGTGATTTTATGTTCCTTGCCCCCTTTGCGTCTCTTTCTGTGCGTGTCTGCTGTGTTTTGCTGTGGGTGTTGCGGCCGGGTGTTGTTGAAGATCATCTCCTTCCTTCTCCTGCATGGTGACATCACAGACAAGATAGTTACGAGGGCTGATTGATATGTTGTGAGCCTCGGTTTTCTGCGATGCAGAAGGTATTCTGCAGATAGATTACCTCTAAAAAGGATAAACAATCAATGGTGCATTCTATGCTTCACTTCTGACACAGTCACGGGAAAATATTGAACTTATGCGCCACGGAAAGCTAACTAGTTAAAAGTTTGTTGTTCAATCAGGACAATGCTCCTGTTCACAAGTCTGCCACTGCCATGGCTGCCATTCATCATTGTGGCTTTAATCTGATTGGGCATCAGCCTTCTTCACCTGATCTTGCTCCATCTATTCCCGAAACTGAAATTAGCTATTTCTGGCACCCGCTTTCAGTCCGATGATGACGTCATACTTGCAAAGGATTGCTTTCTGACCAGTCAAGATTAGGAGTTCTTTAAAAGTGGTATTGAGACCCTTTAACACTGGTGGCAAAAAAGTATAGATACTGAAGTGGATTATGTTAAGCAATAATGCAAAATGTCTCATTAAATTCAAATTCTTCAATACAAGGCTCACAACATATCAATCAGCCTTCGTAAACGGCCTTATCCTTGCACCGTTCGCGTCTTTGTTGTGCATGTCTGCTCTGTGTTTTAACACATGGGTGTTTCGACACTGTTGGTGCTGCGTCCGAGTCTTGTTAAAGATTCCCTTCTTTTATATTTTTTTTCGTATTTGATTTTTTGTTGAAAGTGAAATAAATGTATGTTTGGATTATATATATATTGCTTTCTTTTCCATTTGAATTCATCAAGATTGTGAAATTTCCGTAATCATCCAAACTATTTCTATTATGCCTTCCGTATCAGGTATGAAAATACATTTATTGTTCTGTTCCTTGCCTAATATGCACTAGTAAACATAACTTTGTAGGTGAATAAAAATTGTTATGGAAACATTTTCCTGCCCTTACGATATGTCTCTTTATACACAGTGAAATCGCAATGTGACCAATTTCGCGCCCAGGTTGTACGTGTTCTCTCTATGCTATTTGAGATAAAGCTTGATTTATGAATACATTTTCCTTACAGCAAAATGTCTTAAGTTTCAGAAAAATGTGTTCAGCTGTTATCGTTGTAATCGTTGTACGGGAATAAATACTCTGATGTAAGACGTATTTTAATAGGTTATTGATTTAAAAGAAAGGAGGGGATATCCATCAAACACTCGGTAGCAGCACCCGCAGCAAAAACCCATTAAAAATGATATGATCGCTGAGCGATATAAGTCCCCTACCGGCGGCATATATTTATGTCCTGCAACTCTGCCTATGAATTACTCTTCAATTAAACATGAGTTTCAATTAAACTCACTGTCTGTGCAGCTCAGTTCTGAGGTTTTATCTGCTTTTTTGATTCAAAAAAGAGGTCAAGCTTGACAAAAGTTGAACTTGCTCTGTAACTATCCAAGACTAAGCTTAGTATCAAATTTTACCTGAATATCACTATCTGTTGCAGAAAAAAGTCCGGAAAACTGACAAAAACTGAATTTTCCAAGACATCAAGGGGCATAACTCCTCGAAAAATAAGTCAAGCGTGACGAAAGTCAAAGTTGTTCTGTAACTATCCGAGACCAAGCTGTGTATCAAATTTCATCTGAATATCTCCATCTGTTGCAGAAAAAAGTCTGGAAAACTGACCAAAACAGAATTTTCCAAGCCATCAAGGGGCATAACTCCTCGAAAAATAGGTCAATTGTGACGAAAGTCGAAATTGCTCTGTAACTATCCAAGACCAAGCTGTGTATAAAATTTCATCTGAATATCTCCATCCGTTGCAGAAAAAAGCCTGGAAAACTGACCAAAACAGAATTTTCCAAGTTATCAAGGGGCATAACTCATCGAAAAATAGGTCAAGCGTGACGAAAGTCAAACTTGCTCTGTAACTATTCAAGACCAAGCTGTGTACCAAATTTCATCTGAATATCTCCATCCGTTGCAGAGAAAAGTCCGGAAAACTGACAAAAACTGAATTTTCAAAGTCATCAAGGGGCATAACTCCTCGAAAGATAGGTCAAGTGTGACAAAAGTCGAACTTGCTCTGTAACTATCCAAGACCAAGCTGTGTATCAAATTTCATCTGAATATCTCCATCCGTTGCAGAAAAAAGTCCGGAAAACTTATATTCGGACAGACGGGCAGACTGACAGACAGACCGAGAGGAAACTAAGAGTCCCCTTCGGCGTTGCCGGTAGGGGACTAAAAAAGTACAGAACAGACAACCACAGAAAGAGAAGCAAAAGGGACAAGGAATCTTAACCTTATCTTAACCTTTTATACCGTGGGTATGATCCTAATGTCACCAGACGGACACTAGGCTTTGTACTTGACCAATCTACAGTCTTGTACAAGCGCATTCTTAAAACTTGCACTCTGACTGACTGTGACGACGGGACTCCATGACGGGCCCTGTCCAAACCTCTTTAGAGAAGACAGGGCCCCGACCACCTGTCCTCTCTGAATGTCAGTCGGACTCCTCGGGTGATAACATACATGAGCTCGCGGCGGCAGAGCACTGATTGTATTACGTACGCCCTCTTTTTATATCCACTTACATATTCATCTGTGTTGCTTGGCCGGGCCCCTGCGTTTTGCGTTCTTGTTTGTGTGTGGTCATTTGACATTGAGGAGGTTGTTTTACACCACAATTGTACGTTCTTCGAGACCTCTTGGTAATCGGAAAAGTGGGAGGGTTGTGCGCACGTTATCCAGGATAACCATATCTTCTGCTATTTCCATGGCAGATGGCCGTCATAAGTCGGCACCGGTTGCCCATTGGTCTCGTTGGTTTATGTGTAGTCCTTTGTGTTTGATGTTTCTGTGTTGTGCGTTTACGTTCCTTGTCCCTTTCGCGTCTCTTTGTGTTTGTCTGCTTTATGTTTTTGCATAGGTTGTTTTGGGGTTTTGCTGTGGGTGCTACAACCTGATGTTGCTGGAGATCCCCTCCTTTGTTTGGTATTGGGAAAAATTAATAACGTATACATGTGGCCCCAATAGGGATAAATCCAAACAATTTTTTTTTGTTTTTGAGGTTTTTAAAATATCTGTTCACAAGTAAGTTTTCTTTATTAACAGACTGTTGACTGTTATCACAAACAAAAGGAATGTTTTCAGCCTATAATTTGCTAATATCATTTATTTGTATTAACACAACGAGCATTTACAACGTTTGAAATTATCATATCAATTTAGTAATTAGACCGTCCAATACATTTTGAAAATCAGTTGCATTGAACACATACTAGATTGAATAAAGTTTTGACAAAAGAAAAGTGAACAAATTTTTATATCAACACTTATAACAAGTGAACTCAGTTGCAACTAAGAGGGGAACTATGTACTGTTCACAGCGGAACGCACATACATGATAACATCAGACAAAACAAATAACAGGGTAATGTGAAACACAACACCTTCTTCATCGTACGGCCAAACCAATAGTCAGAGCAAGCAGAAATGTAAAATATTAAACAAGAAAAAGAGATGATCTCCAGCATGCCCACCCTGCACTCACCCAGCGAAACAAACACACAAGAAAGTGATACGTAAATGACATCATACAGAACTACAAACCACAAAAAGACACGACAATGTTCACTAGAACATCATACAAGACAATCGAAACTGACGTACAAAAACATCAATTATTAATGACAACACATAGAAGGCAGGAGACCAATAACAAGTGAACTGCAACGATGCCTCCGACATTGAACGCTCATTTGCTTTAATGTAAATGTTAATTTCGGATTTCTAATCAACAGATGTTATTTTCTGACATCTCCAAATCTTTAAATATCTACTCCTTAAAAATTTGTCGTTTATTCCATACATAATAAAGTTGATAACACTGTTTGTTAAGTTTAGCATTAACAGAGTCTCTTACAGAAGAACCTCAGAATACCCAACTATCTGAATTGCTCTCAGGATGAATAAAACCTGAAATGGACCGCAAAGCAACACAAACAAAACTGAAATTGTCAGAAGCATTCTCGTTGTTCTCATTTCTTTATCTTTCCTTTGTTTTAAACTTACGTTGGAACTTTTCGAAAAAGAATTTCTTTTTATTCCAATAACGATAATAATATTCAAGACAAAAACAATGGGCATAGGTAACATATCAAATATGACCTTATTTGCAGTCGTCATAACGAAAGCAAAATGTGAATAGTATTTTCTATACGTCATAGCTTCAATGTCCGTTGAAATTTCACCTTGTTCAGACACTCTCTCATTTAAACTGAATATCAACGAGTCAACAATGTGTACCATATCACTCAATGTTAGCATTGTTAGAACAACTGCAATACGTAACGACCTTTTCCCGGTCCAAATTTGTCTCACATGAAGTGGAAACCAGACAGCCGTAGATCGTTCTAGTACCATTAGTATGATGAACAGATTTCCGACTCTTTGTGGTATTTTAGATAGAATAAACCAGAAAAATGAGTTTGGCCTAACATACCTTATTGTCTCAATAAGGAAAATATGACAAGTAGAATAAATGTTAGCAATGAGTCTAAGAACTAAGAACAGTAGGTCCGCACCCGCAAGTCCTATAATAAAGATACTTGATGCATGTTTTTGTTTCTTCATACAAAACACGAGGATCGTTGAAGTGTTTCCAAAAATACCGAAGGTAACAAGGATTGGAATAACGACCAAACACATAACTGCTTTTACAACATGGATGTCATTGCTGGTTGTGCTTTTCGTAGAGGCGTAAGAGTTGTTACCAAATAAAGACGTGTTCAGAATGCCATTTGTTATATTCATGATATCAGACCCAGACATGTTTGCAGTTATTTTTTTGCCGAAGAGAGGTTTGTCAAGCTACCCTGAAAAAGAAAGAGATTCATAATAAAAGAAAGGAGGGTAGTTGCAACAAAACTCTGTTGCAACACAAACATTAAAATATCGAAACATCCCAATGGGAAAACATACAGTAAACAAGGAAAACAGGAGACAAAGACAAGGGAATAATCTCCAGCATGACCACCATGCATTCACCTAAAACAAAGAGACCAAACCCGAAAGTCGACATCAAAACATTTATTGAGATATAGTGTGTTCCCACATAGCAATATATTTCCTCCATTTGATAGAGTTATCTCCCTCCTTGGATTACAACTCTCGGACTTTATCCATCTCTGCTATGTTATAATTGCTCTACTTTAACACATTTTCTGAAGTTTTCACATCGTGTACATCAATATCTTGATGAGAATTACAAACAGCAAGATATTTTTAAAGAATAGTCAGAAGGTTAATCATGAAATTTCTTCTGAAAATGTATTTATATACATTTTAAACTCAACGTTTTGCATGGTAGAAATTGATGAAGCCTGAGAGTTGTAATACAATATGGCGGTTAATTTGGAGGTATGACATCATCATGGGAACGCACTATACATGAACTGTGAGGAGGATTCATCTTGAACAGCGTTTATTAACACTTAACATGATATCAGAACAAAATGCAAATCTCAGTTATGTGCCGGTTACACAGAATAATGGTCTGCACTATACATGTAATATACAAACCTTAAACAAACATCTTGTAGTCTTCGATGACGTTAGTCGAATAACCATCATCATATTGGTAAACGACTTTATCACTCAAGACTTGGACAGAAAGATTCGACAGAGGTGAGCTCCATGTATTGAATAAACTATAAGAACTGTCTCAATCTTCCTGTAAATGTCATGCTATTACATGTGTGATCATTCCCAAATTAGCAAATAGAAAAATACCACAAAACAAACGAGAAATGCACATGTCATTTTTGAGCGAATAGCTCTAAGCGATCACCTGAATTTTTTTCACGTTAGAGGGCCCCAATTCCGTACATGTATAGCTTGAAGCACGAACCAATCAAATCACAGGGTTTTCAGCATCGTGACGTATTAGATCTTCCAATCCACTTCTGCCGGAGAAAGTGAAGGGTCGATGCTGCTTCTATGTATAAACGATGTAACTCAGTTTACTTTAGAATCAAGCTCTTTTGTTACGTAGAAGCGCATGTTTATGTAGTGAAATGAACACTGCTTTAGTGGACAGGGATTCAAACATGTAAACACAAAAAAAGAAGAATGTACATGCGTGGATACGTGTTTATGTCATTGATGAGGGAGGGGCCAAAGCATTACGGGTTGTTGACGAGGAAGTAGTCCGACTCATGCAGACCTACGACGGTGAACACCGTCGTAGGTCTGCATGAGTCGGACTAACGTGGAAGGTATACGATGTACCTGATACTAATCGGAGATACGTTTCATAACTAATTATAAGTAGCTGTATTGATTCAATCCCCTGTCCTTTTTATGTTGGACCGAAAATTGAACATCTGAACAGGCATGTATACATACGTACATTCCTGATGTGAAGTAAGAGAGAGAGTGAGAGAGAGAGAGAGGGTTACAACTTTATTCATCGTAAACTATTTTTACGGGAGACGTCTTATTGTTGTTTACCGTTTTAGAAAATCCGACGTTCAAAAAAATTGTTAAAAAAATTATTGGTTCATTATTACGTACACCATATCATTTTCTAGAAACTTTGCAAAAAAAAGCCGAGGAAAAAATATTAATATATACAGATGATCAAAAACTTACGGACACGCGCCGCTCGCCGCTTCGTAAAATAAAACTGCATGTTCTTACAGAATACTGAATTTAGAAACTCTTTATTCTTTATTCGTTAATTTTTTCAGCTTGTTACCCTCGCCAGTTTTCGTATCATTTCCAGAAAGTAAATTTAAAACACAAAGATATTTAAAATCATTTTTGTTGTATGCACCGCCCCGTCCCGTTTCCCCTTTCTACATTTCGATCTTAGTCTAAAAAAATCGAGAAGATACGTACGTATTAGTCGTTTATATATCAAAAAGATCTTTCTCAAATAAATCCTTCCAACGAGCAAACTTTTAATTAGTAGATATTAATTACGACTACCCCACGTCATGCGTAGACTTTTGAAATTAACATAATAAATGTCGCCAGTTTATAGGCATTGATATATTCCAGACAACGAGAGTACGTATGGAGTTTAAGATGATTTAAGATTGGAAATGAAGAAAAATGTACCAAGGACGTAAAATATAGACCTTGAATGCCTTTTAATTTTTTTTCTCACGAATTGAACGTAAGACACTACCAGTACAAGATTCTCTTGCATCCTAATTTTTCCCAAACAACTTGCCACTTCTTTTGATACATTTTTGGACATAATAACTTTCATACTCATTGGCCATATTACATTGTTTAGAATGAGGATCACTGACGAGGGTTAAGTACCCCAAACCTGCATGTCTGATCCGTTATGCAAATTTATCTATTCTTAATTGATGCTATCGACTTTGAAGACGTTTAACATTCAATATACATAACTGCATGTCTGGTTAACTGCATTTTGATTTCCGCTGTAATACGGCTGCATAATTGGAACGCTTCCTTTTTCTGTACTGATAGTAATGATAATTTAATTAAATCATCGACAATAAAATCAGTTATTGAAACCCAGGGTATGAATATCTAAAATAAGAGAATTCTATCTTATGTAAATCGGTTGATTGCAATCAAGTATTTTGAAAGATCTTTTCTCTGAATATATTAGTCTTCAGAGATTATCCTTAATGAGAGGAACTTTCCGTCTGAAACTTTAGAAAACGATTTTTATTGTATTTTCATTATAAGTTCATGACCAGGCTTATGACGGAATTGTCAATTCAAATTGTAATTTCTTACCGCTAAAAGGTGAAAACAGAACATTATACAATGTGTAAGGACAAACGATAGGAAAGCTAAGCCGATTTGTCAGCATACACATCTTATGGACTAATTATACATTTTTTTTTTTCATATCATCTCATTGTGTTAATCAGCTGAAACAGGATCCTTCTAAATTTTAATCAATTCAGGTTGGTAATTGAAACTTGTCAAGAATTAGACAATCAGTTAAAGGACGACATTATTTCAGTTTCTATAAAAATGAAACACATTACAGTGAGGAGTCATCTTACACTACAACTGTACGTTCTTTGCGACCTTTGGGTAACCGGAAAAATGGATGGGTTATACTTGCTTAATCCAAAAACCACATCATTTGCTACTAACGTAACAGATGGTCTTCCTAAATACTAAGTCGGAACCGAACTAAACTAGACGCTCACCTAACGTTTTCCTGAAATTTTGTTACAAATTGATTGACGTGTACATGTAAAATGGTGTCATTAATTTTTTTCGAGATCTTAACAATAAAAAAAGTAGTGATGTTGAATTACAACCGGATGTGACAGTTCTACGAATTGAAGCGGCGGGTGTTGCATGCAAGCAGGAGATGCTTACTCTTCCTTGGCACCTGGTCTCACTCTCATATCAGGAGTCCGCTTCTTTTCACGTGGTGGAGGTTTTTGTTTGTTTGCTTGGTTTCTGTTTTATCCTGATTTTGTATGCCTTCGGTTTCTGATTTTCTGAATTATCGGTTTTGTGCTGTATACAGGGATATGGTCATTATCCATATTTGTCATTTAAATGCAATGTACATGTTCTATCGTAATAGCGAAGCTTTAATTGTATAAATATATACAAAACAGGTGGAAAAAAATGAACGAAAATAAGGAAAAAAAGATACATACTGACCAATTCAATTTTCTTCGACCAAGATGGCCGTTATGTGCGCCGCCATTTTAGTAATTTTTATACGAAAATATTTCTAGATGAATCACTATTTTTGTAGCTATATGGTGTAGATTGGTGTTTACAGTATGTAATATAAAGCTAGGATGAAAGTAGTGAAATGGTTGAAAAGTGTTAGGTTTTATGTTTGCAACAGGACACTGAAAATTTTTGAATCCTTAGTTTCGTATGCGATATGGATTTTTTTTAATCCTTAGTTTCGTATCCTATAAAAACGTTGAAATGTGCGACGGCCCATGCGATTTCATGCACCGTCTTCGCTTTGCTTCAAGGGCTTTGCCATAGTTCATATTAATTAAGTGTACCATATGCGATTTTCAATTAACAATTTATCATCAGTGATGCACGAGGTGGAAAGAGAGGAAATCCTAGTCGTGAATATATGACGAGCGACATTGTAAACATCTACTAAAGAGCCAACCAAAGACAGAGCCATGTACCGGGACATATACTCCTTAGTTTCGTGTTGATTTCTTATATTTAGTACCAGAAAATTTTTGGAACATATTCTACGTCAGGGCATACGCACAGTAAAACTAGCCGAACGTATCTCGCACGCAATGACACAAGCGACGTTACCTCTGCTATGCAGATGAAGATCCGAACGGCATCAGAAAAGGCCGCTTATGTGCAGAATGAGACGAGCGACGTCCTTGGGGACCAACAGTCCACCAGCAGAGATACAAATCGAATCATTGAAAATATTGAATTGAAATATATGCGATTCATCAACTCTTGTTTTCTTTACCGGATTTAACTAATGAAATAATCATACAATTAGACGAAATATAAGATTAAGGATATTGAAAGCACAAACGTTTGAAAGTTCCGATATTAGAATTTGGGATTTGTTTTGCCTGCATTTAACGGTGAATTGGTAAACAAAATTCGAAAATTTGTAAAGGCAGATAGACCCCTTTTCGATCTGTAAAGAGCAAATTTTAATTACCATTTTACTATGTTTCTCAAATATATGATCCGGATGTAGTTATGTTAGAATATTATGATTAAATAAAGTTGTTATGAATTTAAGGAACGATTTTCTCATTAGTGATGAGAACGAAATTGTTATCAAAACAACTTGGTATCAGTCTGAGTAATAGCTGTGTCCTTAGCTGTGACTTTGGCATCATTTTATTCGGGGGTTCGCCATTGCCTTGTTCAAATTCAAACTTTATAAATTTTACAACGTTTAACTAAAAAGTAACACAACTTATATTGATGTATCACATTGGCTTAGATGTGGGCGTGAGGGGTCCAAAGAGCAGGAGGAAACCGTAGTCACGAAAAAATCCAGCAGAGACCTGGGTGGGGGAACACCTACCCTCCCACATAAGATCCTTCGTCGAATGTGGAATTCGAACCCGGGACCTTAGAGACAGCGCTACCACTGCACTAAATTGCCTTGTTGATGGAGACTTTAATAGCTATTCTCTGTAAGCATTTGCACTTTTATGAAGGACGCATGGCATGTCTCAGATTTTGATAAAATTTGTACATAAGGTTGGGTCTGACCCAAAAGTAAAAATTTGACAAAAACTTTCTTAATATCACATCCGGTTGCCATGGAAACGGACTTTGAATATTGAAAAAAATGCATTTTTGGGCGTTTTTGAAGTCACATACATAATTATTCAGCATAATCTAAAACAAAAACTGATGAATTATCAGTACCCTATCATTTCACTTTCAAGTAAGGTAATAATAATGTTGGGTTAATGGTCTTATCTACATGTTTCCATAGCAACAACACCGGTACCCTATCAAATTAGTATTTTTGGCATTTTTTACAAAAATTCAACGATAAATTACTTACATTTTTTAGTTTTTTATGCAAATAAAACATAAGCAGTCACATTGGGACAAAGTTTCTGTTCGTTGCTATGGCAACATGACCTCAAATCGCAAAAATGAAAGCGATTTTGGACAATATTTAGAGTCCTTGTTTTACTAGATCATTGAATTTTAATTCAAAGTGATGAAAATTAATTAATGTATTCAAGAAGATCTTTCATTACAAGAAAGAAAATTTAAAAAAAAATATTCAGGAAATAGCCCGTTGCTATGGGAACGATTGTTTAAAATTGAAACATAGGCCCACTTTGAGTCCTTGGATACGGGCATCAAAAGTTAAGTCATATGAATTTTTTTTAAATCTAAAATAAAGTTTAGACTTTGCTTTATCGTATATGTAAAAAAAATTGTGTAAGCCTGTTTCGTTTCTGGAGAAAAGGCTTCGAAAAACAACAAAAAATGCTTATTTTTAGAATATATGGCCAAATTACTATAGCAACCATTAATTATTTGAAACTTTTTATTGTATTTTGATAGAGGCTTACTTGATTTTTATTGTTATTGAATATGAACCTGGGATTAATAATGACTGTTTTATGAAAATAATAAAAAATGGTTGCCATGGTAACACATGTTCCCCATAGCTTTTTCGCGGTTTTTGAAAGAGCTCCTTGTGTTGGATATTTTCCAACAATTTTCATCTGTTCATCATGATGCAAATTTTTTTAAAATGACTCTGAAGTTGCAAAATAAGGAATATTAAAGACCATAGTTACCGCTGCCAAGGTAACTAATGTACATAGTAACATGTGGGTTTATCTTGAATTTGCTCATTTTACAAAATAAATATTATTTGCTTATCACATACCTATCAAGAGAAAAGGGAAATTGGAAAATACAAACAGCATTTTGAAATCAATATATCAAAATTAGCTAATTATGTTGTCATGGTAACCAGCCTTTTTCACAAAATCAGACACTACTAGTGAGCTTATTTAAAATTTGATGTCCTAATCTTTAGGATGCATGAAAAATCTTCCATTGATGTCACATAAAGACCGAATTGTAGAGCTTCAAATTAGCTCAGTTTTGCCAATTTCTCAACTTTAAAGGCCGTTTCCATGGTAACCAGATGACCTAGAATTAAATTTTTGGTCAAATTTTTCTTTTTTCATTGGTCCCTACTTATGTGTGAAATTTCATGAAAATCGGAGACCATGCGTGCCGAAATTGTTTAAATGGTTACAGACAATTGCTATTAAGAATATTGCATCATCTCTTGTATCTTTTTGTATCTTTGACTCCTTACTACGATTTGTACTTCCTCTCTGGAACACTTCAGATTGTGCTTTAGATTTCGCTCCTAACTCAACTTGTTAAATGATTATTTGACCTATTTTGGCCTCGAGGATAATTGATGGGATATAACTTGTTGAATAATCAATATAATATATTATAATATTTATAGTAGGCCTTTCAACTAAATTTCTAAATCCAAAAATTTTCCTTTGGAAGTGCTTCACGACTTTTGAATCTGTGTCTAAATAGCATTAAGGAACTTTGAATTGGGAAAGACATGCTAATTATCGATAATTACAAACCTTCAAATGTGATTCTTTTGTTATTCATCGGTCATTTTATTTCATAAAGACCGCGGACGATTCTAAATATACGAGGTTTTATGAACGTTCAGTGAAGTGTGGAGGTCAATAAAAAACAATGAGGGGCGGAGAAAAGAAAATTATTTCAGTCGCGGGTGTGAATTGTTTTGATTATAATGAGTACTCGGCCATAGTATAGAAAATATTGTGTTACAAGTACACGAAAGACATCCTTTTATGAGAAATGTTAAAAGAAGAAGAATAGATTCTATCCCGAAAGACTCAAAATGCCATTTCAAATAAATCTAGATTCCTATAGCGATTCTTAACGACCAGTAAGTCTAAATGCTCTATAAATAAATGTATATCAAGTAACTTAATGGACAAAATAAAGAAATAGTATCCTCACTTGATTAGGAAATCTTTCCTTATCTCTATTTTCAATTATTATAATTAAATCACAAATTTAAAAAAAAGTTTATGGAAAAAGAACTTATATTCTTCTCTGACCGAATACAGGGTACCTTTCAGGAAATCATCGGGATGTATAACAAACTATTTTACTACTATGGCCTAATAATCGTTACCGCTGCATATTTCCACCCGATAATTTGCATGGTCAATTTCATTTTGAAAAGCAGGGGTGTATTCAATATATTGATTTTTATTTTTATGAAAATTTAAGAAAATCTGCGGTTTGTAAGTCGGATAAAGACCTCGTTGAGGTCTGTATGAAGGTTAGATGCCCTCGGAGAGAACAGGGTGATGTTTAAAGACCTCGGCCTTCGGCCTCGGTCTTTAAACACCACCCTGTTCTCTCCTTGGGCATCTAACCTTCATACAGACCTCAACTCGGTCTTTATCCTATACATAATAAATTTTTTTCTACCGAATTTTAAATTAAATTTGCTTAAGAAGGGAGGTAATTCAAACTATAAAATTTAACAAACATTTGATTCCCGGGACTCATCTTGAGTAACCGAATTTTACGGTATCTTTAAAATATGAAACGCACAAGAAACGAAATGAAAAGTAACGGAACGATTTTTTTTTTGGTCGGCAAAGAATTTTTACAAATAAATGTAATAGTAAACGACGCAGATATCATAGAAAAAGCCCTGTAAATTTCAATTTTAGGTTCTTGTTATCATTGAACTTATTAAATCAAAATTTACGAAAAATTTTGAAATCAAACGGTTGAAACACAAATTGTTCAAAAAAGCAAACAAAACAGATTACAAAAATAAAAAAAAGATGAAATTTTCACGATTTTCAGATTTCTAAACTGAGTTGTACAGATAAAATCTGAGTGACTAGATGAATACATTTCATTTAATTTCAGAGATCCCTCTTCTTTTTGCATGGATTGTTTGCTATAGACATGTAAAAGAAATGTCCATATCGTCATGATTCTTCACTTTGAAAACAACCTCTTTTATTTAAAATACAGCTACATGCAGGGATAACTAGAAAAAAAAGGGGGGGGGGGGAGGGTCCCATCCCATATTTCATTGAACAATTACTGGTCGACATCATGCAGTTAACTTATGATGGTTTTTTTTTGTTAGTTTAAAGACGGGCAAACTTTGTCAAAAACATCGATTACGTACGAAGTTTTTTTTCTATTTTTTTTATTGATGTAAGAACCTTAAGAAACTTTTTTTCTTTCTTCTCCAGGAAATTTTTTTTAGAGGAAGGGAGGGGGAGTGGTCAGCCTATCCAACACATGGTTTTGAAAAAAAAACTGAAGAAAAAAATGAACTCAAGTATACGTATATATATGCAAATAGAGTCACAGAACATTCTTGATCAGATAAGAACGGTAAACATGGTAAATGACCCAAAATGAACTTTGATAAAAAAAAAAAAAAACAAAAAAAAAAAAAAACAGGTACTTGAAAACGAGGGCTTTTTCCATTTCATGGTGGTGTCCAAAAATGGGAACCGATTATCGCAAATAATCGATTATCGCTCGATACTTGATTCCGATTATCGATTATGGCTCTCAATAATCGATTACATAGTGACATGATTTAAAGAAAGAATCTTTATGAAAAGGTTTCAAGTTGAATTGTCTAAAATAATGTAAAATGACAGGCGTCCCGCCCCTCGCATATTCTTGATTAAACAAACCACTGAACGGCTATGTACAGGGTAGTCTTCTATTTCAAGGTTGTTCTGATGTAAAAGGAGTTACCAAATCTGAACTGCAAAAAAAGTATAGCCCATCATGTCTTTTCAGTTGAGTTAAAAAGAAGTAAACGTTTCTGTCTTTTTTTTTAGAAAAGGAGAGGCACTGAAACCCTGTGCCTAAAAAATAAATATATGAATAAGCAAAACCTGAATCTTTTAACATAAAAAGTGTATTTTGTCATTAGGTAGTGAAATGTATTGATATTAACACATATGAAGTGCTGAAGTCATCATTGTCTTGACTGAGAGTAAATGGACAAATTTAATTATAGAATAACTGTCTTGTTGAATGTGATTATACTGTGATAACCTACAATGGATCCAGGAATTATGTTCCATAATGCGCGTTAGCGCATTATGAGAAACATCGATTATTTATAGAATAACTGTCTTTTGGAATGTAATTATACTGTGATAACCTACAATGGATCCAGGAATTATGTTCAATAATACGCGTTAGCGCATTATGAGAAACATAATTCCTGGATCCATTGTAGGTTATCACAGTATAATCACATTCCAAAAGATAGTTATTCTATATATTTACATTCAGTTTTTCAAGCTTAAATGATGTTAAAATACGTTTTAAACTGCGTTGCTAAGGCTCTGTTACTACGTACCCTCAAAGTTCAAATCAAGCCAAGTTACTATGACGTCATAGTTCAAACCATGCCACCGCGGTTATACTCCTATAATTACAGTGAAAATTGTATACAAATGAATGGGCATATGTAAATCAATCGATAAAACTGCATTGGATGGCCAAACCATAGACTTTGAAGGCTCTGCCGATTCATCATCACTTATGATTTTGTATATATTAGGCTGGAAAAACATATCTTACTTTTTTGTAAATTCAAAGGGGGGGGGGGGGGGGGGGGGTTCGGACTGATCCCCCTTCCTTACCCATCCACCTAGCTCTTGATTCACGCTTTCAAGTGCCGAGCGGACATTAGGTGACATATTTTGAGTATAAGTTTATACAATTTAAACTCATAAAAATGTATATAGCGATGTATAAATTTATCAAATATTGAGAAAAAGAAAATGTAAATAAGATGCTCAATATTAATCAATTACGATCTCCATTGCATATTATTCATTTATTCAAATTTAAAATTCAAAATCCCCCTTTACCCCCTATTGAAATGGCAGAGATCAATCCCAACAAAACATGAAAGAAAACAGACTGCAGAAATGTATTGTAAAATCTGAATCGGATGCGCGAAAGTTCCCGTTGGCCTTATCCAAATCAATAACTTTTGATTGAAAGGGGGGGGGGAGAAGGTGCCCCCCATATGCATATTAGGCATATTCACAGAATGTAACATTTAGAACACGGACTGGGTATACCCTACCTCTTTAATTAGCGAATGGTTGAATTACAAAATAATTTCAATACATGTATATCAATAACACAAACAATTTTCAAACATTATTCACTTTTCATGTGTTCTTTAAAAACTTCTTGTCCACCCCTTAAACCCTTTGCAAGCATGGCATAGGCGACCGGCGGTCAACGCCCTTCAATTGAAACTGAATCATGCAGA
This sequence comes from Pinctada imbricata, assembly GCA_033119305.1. Classification (NCBI taxonomy): domain Eukaryota; kingdom Metazoa; phylum Mollusca; class Bivalvia; order Pterioida; family Pteriidae; genus Pinctada; species Pinctada imbricata. Next base: position 16,913,386 of record VSWD01000003.1, read on the forward strand.
TATGATTGATTACATCAGTTCCTTTTGTATGAGCAGTAAAGCTGAAATCTGTATTAATATAATTTCTGCGTCTTTTTTATAGGGTGGGGGTCATTGCCGTCGCTTTTTTTTTCTATAAAAATGTGTAATATTGAAATAATTTTTCAATGATAAGGATAATCATAGGCATGCTCTCTCTCTCTCTCTCTCTCTCTCTCTCTCTCTCTCTCTCTCTCTCTCTCTCATTTCTTCTCTTTATTTTCCCGCTACTTTTGATGCTGTCTTCGTTATGCATACTTATCGACACATTATATGTATTTTTGTTCCTAACTCATGATATTTATCTTCACACATACAGGTATATCTGCTTTTTATTTTTGATGTTTATTTTAAACTGAGAAGTTCGGGATACAATTTTTAGTAAATACTTATGCCCCCCTTCCCCCTTTATATAAGCAGAGTTTAACGAAATCGATTACATCTATGCCTAGATTTAACCTTGTCAGCTATTAGATAGTCTTTTACAGATCTGAAATGTAGTTTATAAAATGTATAAAACGTACTGATCTTTGACTCGCAGTTCCCGAGGCACATAGGGTGTGCAAGGGAAAGAATACCACAGTTATATCGTAAACGAATGATTAAATGGGAAAATTTGTAATTTTGTTTTTCGTTTCATTTCGTTACTTTTCACTTCGTTTCATAGTTTAAAGGGTCTCAAATTTTATAGATATTATTAAAGAGTTCTCTCCCTTCCAATATATTACCACATGAACATTTGTAACTCGGTATAAAAATCTGATGTGCAATTTTGTGCTATCTTTCTCTGTCCTTTTATTGTCTTTAGTACATAAAACAAATTAAAATATTATACTCAATCCTACCAACTTTGTCCAACAACCCAAAAGAGGTAAATGAATAAGAAAATTCATGATTTGAAGTATTTTTGCGCTACATTTTTATGAAGAAGCGCGAAAGGTTCCGATTCTGACACTTTAGGTACGAGTTGTCGTTACTCTCAGTCGACACCTAGCGTTTGTTGAAAATCGAACAATTAAATTTTGAAGAGCAAAATTCCAAGAAATATCGCAAAATATTAACAAAATTCGATCTGTGTGTGAGGCACAATACACAAGATCGCAAATGCAGCGCGTGCTGCGTGTCCATTCTAATTTTTCAATAAGTTAAAGAAGATCCTGACGATAATCTCAACAGCACTCACAACAGAGCACAAAATTAAGCATCGACGGACCCCTAGCAAGCTAGAGGTGGGACCAGGTGCCCGGGAAGAGTAAGCATCCCCTGTTGGCTAGCCGCACCCGCCGTCGATGTTTAAGCAAGAAAATGAAAACAAAATCTGAAATTCATGCACTCTCTGACGTTATGTCTATATAGAAAGTCACATACCTAAACCATTGTTCAAAACGTGGGCACTTTTCTGCCCAAGTAAATTGATGACGCCATAACAATGGGGAACAATCGAATAGTGCGCGAGAACATTCGTATAGTCTTGGTTAGAAGTATTAGCGATCTTCCGTATTGGCTGTGTATGATAATTTAAGAAAAAGTGCAAATTAGGCTATGACGATTATTAAGTACAAGACTTTGTTACAAGACCCTCAGCACAACATCGAAACACGCAGAGTATAGATACTAAGCAAGAGGCATAAAATGGACAAGGGACACCAAATACACAGCTTATTGTGCCTCACACGAAATTCATATGAAACGAGCATCATGTAAATTCCACATGAAAGCACAATCCCTCCAATGCTATTTTGAACATATATTTTATTTTTTTATTTGGATATGCTGCTGAATCGACCCTACAGAAAATTTGGAGCCGCGCACTCTCTGTAATGTAAATGTAAAAATCTAACTTCAAAAAATTAAAGAGGGCGCTTCTGAAATTATTTTTGGTGGCTCCGCTGAAAGCATCACTGATGAGAATTCAATATTCGAAACACGTGTCTGGTGCATGTAAATTGGTTTGGAATTTTCTTCAAGAAGGTAGAGAGTTGGAACCCTTCGACATTATTCATGTAAAATTTATATAAATTTCACATACGATTTATGTGAAAAATATTTCATATGGATTTTACATCAATTTACTTCGCATGAATTTCAAATGAATTTTTCTTTGTGATCTCCATGCAAAGTTGAATTCACATAACATTCATGTTAGAAACTTCACATGAATTTCATGTAGAAAAAAATCATGTAGATTGCATATTCGTGATCGTTTCATATAAATTTCGTGTGAATTTTTACATAAAGTTCATGTAAATTTTACATAAATTTTTCATATGAATCACACTTGGCTGTGTACGACATCATAGTACTGAACACAAACGACGACACAGAAATGACGAAGTCATGATTAAAATGTAAGAAATGATAAATTCATTGGAAATCAAAACTTCGAAATTGGAATATGATAAATCTACTCACAAAATATGGAAAGATCCAAACACGGAAGAGTTGCTGTAATTTGATGCTCTCTCTCTATGACTTGCGGATGTTGTTTGTGGTAGGATTTTTTGTTATCTTAATTGACGTCTTCCCTGATTACTAATTACAGATTGATAGCTGTTCTTACCTTTATATGTTATAAATACCTTATCCATTAAAAGCCACATGAAAGCAAAGAATTTTGATTGGACAGAATTCTATCGACTTTAATTAAAAAATTCTAGAAGAAATGTATGCCCTTTCGTGAAGAAAATAAATGTTGTTTGGTCTAAGCTATTTAAAGATAATGCTGCAAATTTATCTGTTCTAAAATTGTGCTACTGAATTTGAAGACGTTTAACATTCATGGGACAATCTTCTTTTCAAGGTGTATTTGAATAATGCGGAAGCGTTCCAACTCTATACCTTCATGAAGAAAATTTCAAACCAATTTTCCCGCACCAGACACGTGTTTCGAATATAAAATTCTGAAATCTACCCGCTCTGATCATTTGTTTTCGTGTTGTACTAAAAGGGTAATCATCATTCATTAAAACAATGCAATCTGAAGAATGAAGAGTCTTTTGTGTTTCAATAAGGCTTTTGTATGGTGGCATAATTCTGCCCCCCCCTACATGCGAGATATTTTTCGTCGGGTTACGTCAACATGCAACTTTTTTATGTCGACATGCGACTTATTTATGTCGACATGCATCTTAATTATCATGCTTGTCAACAAAATTGTTTTGCATGTAAACATAATGATCTTGCATTTCGACATAATTATCTTGTATGTCGACTTATTATCTTGCATGTCAATAAAATTGTCTTGCATGTTAACGTTATCTGTTCTAAAATATCTCGCATGTATGGGGCAGAAGTATGTCACCATATGTTTGCCCTTTTCCCGTGTCCTTTATTGTTATTCTCTCGCAACTCCCTCGCCGCCGTGCGTCAGGGTGTGTATGAGGAAATGTGTAAGAGTTAAAGAAGATCCTGACAACAATCTCAACAGCACTAACAACAGAGCACCAAATTGAGCATCAACGGACCCCTAGCAAGATAGAGGTGGGAGAGGAGTAAGCATCCCCTGTTTGGCTAGCCGCACCCGCCGTCGATGTCCAAGCACGAAAATGAAAACAATATCTAAATCACATACACTGTCTGAGAAGATGTCTATATAGAAAGTGCTGTGGTGACCACGTCAGAGAAATACATTTAAAACTCTTACTGTCAAACCCCTCGCGGGGATTTTTTACGAAGCTCCACACCGCAAAGGGCATAAGTGTGACACAAACGAGTTAAAGATCCTGACAACAATCTCAACAGCACTCACAATAGAGCACCAAATTTAGCATCGACGGACGCTTAGCAAGCTAGAGGTCAGATCAGGTGCACTTGAGGAGTAAGCATCCCATGTTTGGTTAGCTTCACCCGCCGTCGAAGTCCATGCACGAAAATGAAAACAATCTCTAATGACAAATATGGATAATGACCATATCATTGCATACAGCACAAAATCGACTATTCAGAAAATCAGAAACCGAAGGCATACAAATCAGGATAAAACAGAAACCAAAGCAAACAAACAAAAACCTCCACCACAACACATGCACTGTTTAAGGTTATCGCTATATAGAAAGTGCTACGGCGACCACATCAGGGAAAGCGTAATTGTCTATTAGTGTGGATGTTTCCAGATTTTCTTTTGAACAGCATGGAAACCAACACAATCGTCATAGAAACATCAAACTTTCCACAAATGTTCCTCATTGGGAGAGGATGAACCCTATTGATTTTCAACGTCACAATGGACCAAGGCTTAAAATTCGTATGAACAGTATAGAAGCCAACTAAAGAAAATTATCATAGAAACATCAAACGAGTTAAATAAGATCCTGACCTTCATCAAACCTTCCACAAATGCTACCCATTGGGAGAGGATGAGCCTTATTTATTTTCAAGGTCAAATTCACAGAATACTTAGGCTTAAAATCCTTGTAAACAGCATAGAAGACATAACAATCATCATAGAAACATCATACATTCCATAAATGTTTCTCATAGAGAGCTTCAGAATGAACCCTATTGATTTATTATGGTCAAGCGTCAAAGTTCAAGGTCAAGGTCACTGTGGATTTAACCTTTTAATCATTTTGCTGATTGCAGAAACATGCAAAAAATTTTACCCTTCCGATTTCGGGAGAAAATGTAAAATGTCGTGACGTCCCAATGCTTTAACCTCGGACAAATAATGCGTTGAATGCTATGATGTAGCTAGTGATTGAAGAAAACGTCAAGTTAGACACCCACATATAAACCAACGATACCAACTCACACAATAGAAACATGAAACACAGACTACACATAAACAAACGAGACCAATGGGCAACCGGTGCCGACTTAGGACGGCCATCTGCCATGCAAGTAACAGACGGTGTGGTTATCCGGATTACATGCGCACAAGTCTCCCACTTTTTCTAATGCATGTTTCAAATTCCCTCAGAATGTTTTAACATGAATAGATTTGTATTGTATTGTAATATACGTACTTTACGTGGCTGTAATAAAGATCAAAGAAGAAACGACTTAATATCTACTGTTAGGGGGAACCTATGTATTCATAAACATCCTTTTTACATGTGCATGTTCAATGTCTCTTAATTTCAAAATAAGTACCTGAATGTTTAAACTTAAAATTCTTTCCTTCAATTAAGATATCACATATCTTACATCTTCTATTTTTACACTTAAAAACACCTTGAGTAACTCAACTCTTTTCGCTTTCAAATTTAGCACTTGTGAGTTACTGTTTTGGTTGCCTTTTGCTTTTATTGATATACTATAATACGGTTTACAGACCCGATGTTTCCCTTATGTTTTAAACATATATCTCACCGAGTAATACGTACTTCTTTCTCCCTGACATGGTCGCCATAGCACTTTCTATACAGGCATAACCTAAGACAGTGCATGTTTCGTATATATTGTTTCCATTTCTTGGATTAACATCGGCGGCAGGTGCGACTAGGCAAACAGGGTGTGCTTACTCCTCCGGGCACCTGGTCCCACCTCTAGCTTGCTAGGGTCCCGTCGATGCTCAATTTGGTGCTCTATTATGAGTGATGTTGATCTTTTTTATCTCTTCTTTATGTATTGTCAATTGACAAGTCTAGCAAAGAAAACGAAGTGTACGTCCCTGCTGCAAGAAATACAAGCTAATCTAAATCCATTGCACCAGACATTTCTGATCAACAGGAAGTTCTACGGTCGATATGGGAAACTCGTCATGCACTATGATGTCCACTCTCCAGAATGGTGGATGATATTCTGTCATAGACTATTTTAACCATCCAACCATGTCTTCCGAAATGGAAGTAACCGAATGTGACAGTTCTACCGAATTGAAGCGGCGGGTGTTGCATGCAAGCAGGATATGCTTACTCTTCCTGGGCACCTGGTTTCACTCCCATATCGGGAGTTCGCTTCTTTTCACATGGTAGAGGTTTTTGTTTGTTTACTTTGGTTCCTGTTTTATCTTGATTTTTTATGCCTTCGGTTTCTGATTTTCTGAATTATCGACTTTGTGCTGTATTTATGGTCACTATATATATTATATATATATGGTCATTATTCATATTTGTCATGCATGTTTCGGACATTGAATGATCATCAGTGGCGCTGCTGGAAAAATGATTAAAAGTCTAAAAATTTGAACTGATGTTATAAGTCCTTACATGTGTGATATTGCATATTCATATGCTGATAGATTTAATTGTCGAAATTCATGACACATTTTGATCTGTTCGTGAGGTGCAAATGGCATACGATTAAAGTTTGCTTAACAGATGATATTCATAGAACTCATTTTTATTTAATTTCCGGCTCTATAAAGTTAATTTTTCAATTTTAAATTAGAAAGAACTTGATTCAATATCTAAGATATCAGAAAAGTGAAAAGATTGTGCATTATCAGTTTTGAAATACCTAAGATTCCAACTTTCGAATAACGAAAGTGTGATGCAGTTTTAATATCCTAACCTACAAAGCTAATTAAATCGAAAGGCAAATAAAATGCATTGATGTAAAAGAGCTTTTCCCCTATCAGGAAAAAAAACCTGTAACTTTCAATGAACAGTATGATGCGATTGTTTTGCTGATAAAATTGACAATTTGAACGAAAACAAATTATTTGGTTTCTGACCATTAAAGATATTTCATTTCCTACTTAACGTGTTCAAAGAAAGAAAACTCTACTATTCGTTATCTAAAACACATTGAAATAGACTGGTTATCATTCTTGATTACCTTTTATACATGTTTGAACACAGTAGTCAATATAAAATACGGTAAAAGTTCTGGACCTTATCCAAACCTACATGAGTTCATCAGAACTACATCTTAGATACTTCTTAATATGAATCAAGACAAAGCCTTTTTGTGTGAGCGGAGAGAAAATAAATATGATTAAATCCAAAAAAAAAAAAAAAGATGATGTTTCTTTTTTATTTTCTTGCGTTTCATTTTTAGATTATGATCGACGGTTTATCTTATTTTACAATATTTGTGAAAATTTCTGTTTGATGATTGCCAAAAAAGGTAGTTATAGCGAGTAGAAAAAAGGAAGTATTTTTTCTTTTGGTATAGACCAGCAGATGAAAATTTTGAGGGGGTGGGGGGGGCTAAAAGATGATTAAAACCTTAAACATCTTTCCTTTTTTATATACACTCGGCATCTTAAAATAGGACTCCCCCATCCACAAAAAATGGGTAGCCGGTACGGTAAGTGGAAACAGAAATATTTGTTCTTTTCGCCTAGACCGGCAGATATTAGATGGGGGGGGGGGGGGGGGGGGTCCGCCGGTCAGATTTACGGAAAACCTATGAGCAAAAAGAAAGGTGTCTGATTTTGAAAACTTATATCAACGATTCAAAGAACTCAGTAGACCGGCATCTTTGCTTGAACTGGTCAGACCAAGGATTTATAAACAGACCTGGTTAAAAACGGGATGGACCTAAGCTAATACATTTCCTATGTGTGAATTTTTTTAAACCACTTTAATTTTGTAACAAAAAGGTACAATGAAAATGAATTACTCATTGCATATCGACCAAAAGAAAAAAAAACCCTATTCCGATTTCTGACAGTACGAAACTACCCGAGACGAGAAAAGCAATCAGAGCGAAACGTCCCGTTTAGAATAACCGGAAATGTCGGTTTCCCGAAAGATTCCGTGCTCAACGCCGTGGACAACATTAGGAGGTCACCATCCAGAATTTTGAGATTTTGAACCTGATAAGACTTTTTAGTCATCCATTGATTGTAATGGAAATTTTCATTTCTCTTGGCTATATTTTTTTCAGCCCAAGATTTTCAAATGAAACTTCACGTATGACTCCGTCATCATATTGTGCAGATTCTTATAGACAGAAACCATTCAATGACCACGTCATATGTTGCAAAATCTGACTAAACGTGTAAATTATCATGGAAAAAAATTGAAAGTGCAATTCGATGTATCTTTCTTTCCTATGTGACCAAAGACAAAATCATCCGAATTTATATAACCAACTTTTTTTTAAATATCACAGCAATGTTCATTCACTCACAAAGATTTCAATGTGTAAATAATTAGAGCGGAATACAGATTTTTGTGTGATAACACGACAGTATCACTTTGTGCACATGTGTAATGATATTACCTTATTTGTAACTATATTATAAGTTTCTATACATTCAAACACTTTACTGACACCTGACTTATTTCTGAATAGATACGACATATGTATGTAGGTAAAAAAGTCTTAACAAAATTTTCAAAAAAGTTTAATTTCAGCAAAAATTTGACTATTGTTGATCACTCCAGGCTTTTCATTACCTTTGCAAAGAGAAAGACAAACATTTGTGCTTACATTCGAATAACAATCTGACTATTACTCCTGCGCTCAGGCTCGAACCACGGTCTTCCCGTATGGTGGGCAGGAGCTCTACCTCTGAGCTATTGGATCGACTTGCCGATTGCGCGATTACTACAAAGCCAGAACATCAAGACATTTTAAGTTACGAAAATCGGAAATCTTCAGCGTGTGATATCCCGTTAAGAAAAATTATGTCAATAATTCTAACTTATAAACAAAATTTGAGTATAGCATATATGTCAACTTGCATGTCGAAAAAAGATGTAAATGGCAGTATCCAGCATCTCCGCAGCAACTCTTTGGAACGTAAGTTTTTGAAAGCATAGTTGTACATTCTCATTCACTGATTCATCATATTTCTCAATAAAGTAAGTGTATACGCGTTGCCATAAGGGCGAGCTTCGCTCGCTATTAAAACCAAAAACTCTGAAATAGAGAACTTAAACTGATTTTTAAAAAATCCCAGATTAGACTATTTAAGAACAGATATCCAATGTTAAACGTCTTCAAATTCGATAGCATCATTTAAGAAAAGATAAATTTCAGCATGGACCAGACATGAATGTTTCGGGTACTTCACCCTCGTCAGTGATAAAAAAGGTGGAAATCTCCAACAAAGCTCGGCTTTATTACCTACAGCAATATACAGACACAAGTAAAGTCGAAAACAAATGAGGGGATCTCCAACAGGTTGCAGCAACCACAGCAAAACCCCAAAACACCCAATGCAAAAACATAAAGCAGACAAGCATAGAAAGAGACGCAAAAGGGACAAGGAACGTCAACGCACAACACACAAACATCAAACACAACGGACTACACATAAACCAACGAGACCAATGGGCAACCGGTGCCGACTTATGACGGCCATCTGCCTAGGATATAGCAGAAGGTGTGGTTATTCTAGATATCGTGCGCACAACCCTCCCACTTTTCCGAGTACCCAGAGGTCTCGAAGAACGTACAATTGTGGAGTAAAACAACTTCCTCGCTGTCAGATGACCTCCTACAAACAAGACCGCAAAACACAGGGGCCCAAGAAACACAGATGAGTAACACAGATGAGTATGAAAACACAAAATGGAGAAACAGAAACATTCAAACTAAATAAACAAGGAAAACCAGACACAAAAGTCTATATCAAAAACAAAACTACACATCAACCAACGAGACAAATGGAAAGCCGGTGCAGACTTACTGTCGCGCAGCTCACTTCAGAAATCGGAAAATTAATGTTTTCTCTTATTTGTTGGCATATTTTCCGATTAAAATTTATATAGGGGATAGATCTCGAGCTCTCATAACTAACGGTGTATGATATATGTCTGTACGACCAATAGTATGCTCACAGTGAAAGAAAATAATTTTAGATAGGGAGCTTTCTATGTTAATTTTAGCATGACGTCGTCGACGTTCTCCATAGACTCAGCGTTAAACATCGGCGACGTCGCGGTAAAATTAACATAGAAACTCCCCACCTAAATCTATTTTCTTTCACTGTGAGCATAATATTTGTCGTACAGACAAATATCATACACCGTTAGTTATGAGACTTCGAGATCTATCCCCCGATATACATTTTAATCTCAAAAATTGTCGACAAAGTAGAAAAAACTTCAATTTTCCGATTTCTGAAGTGAGCTGTGCTGACAGAAGGACGTTAGTTTCATAATAATTATTGCTGTGATTATCCGGATTAAGTACCCTCAATTTTACACAATTTCGGGTAACCCAGCTGTCTAAAAAACCAACCACGTGTATAATGCCTTTTCAATGTATGATGACGACATAAGTCAGACAGCTAAGCTCAGGAACCAAAATCACAAAAATATGAATATGTTAATTAAATGGATATCGGAAGTATAAGCCCGTGCGAAAAAACCCCAGTACGTGCTCTGCTGGTGTACCTGCTGGAGCGTGATAAAAAAAATAAATTAAGTTGTTTGACCAATTATCAGTGAAGACATGTGATAAGGGTCCTGGAACATCTAACAGAATTTGGACAGTGGTGAAAATGCTTAAGGAATAAACTCTGTTGCATGATATGATATGAATTTCAAATGAAACTGTAAATTTCCACATGGGATGGTATTAACTAGTTTACGATAGCCAATTCCTTGACCATAAAGTTTCTTCGTAATTTTATTTTTTCTGTGATTTAGCGAATTGGATTTGTTGAGATTTGTAAATATCGTATGGTTGTCGTCTTGGAAGGTCACCGTCAAGTATGGGAAAGTTTAATCAGTTGAATCCAAAATCATCTCTTTAGTAATAACGATTTCTTCGTTTTCATCCTCTAAACGCAGCTGCTATATTCTTCAACGCATTCCTAAATTTCAGTTTTCAAAGTTTCTTAACATTTCTAAAATGTAGGTCCTGTAGCATCATACCCACTAATCCTACTACGTCTTTCGGTAAATTTTTGGACATAACTTGCACAATCTTTCTGATCGACAACATTTTTGTGGTGTTTGGAGGAAATGTCTTCCAGCAAATTGTCGGAATTCCAATGGGGACAAATTGTGCCTCACTCCTTGCCGACATTTTCCTTTACTCGTACGAAGCAGCATTCATTCAATCTTTGGTCTCTGAGGGGAAAAGATACTTAGCTTCTGACTTCAAATTCACTTACAGATACATAGACGATGTGTTGTCCATCAATAATCCAAAATTCGCGGATTACCTGAGCAGTATCTATCCTTCGGAGCTTGAAGTCAAAGAAACTACAGAGACAAATAATTCAGCATGTTGTCCTACGACACTGATGGTCACATGAACACCTCACTCTATGACAAACGTGATGACTTCAATTTCAGCATTACTAACTTTCCTTTTTTGAGTAGCAACATCCCTTCATCGCCTGCTTATGGCGTATACATATCTAAGTTGATACGCTATGCCAGAGCAAGTACCAAATGTGTGTGTACGGATTTTGTTCTGAGAGCTATGTGTCTGTCAGATAAGCTTCTCAGTCAGGGATATGTTTGTGACCGACTAACATCTACACTGAGGAAGTTCTACGGTCGATATGGGGAACTCGTCTTACACTATGATGTCCCACTCTCCAGAATGGCGGATGATATTCTGTCATAGACCTTTTGAACCATCCAACCAAAGATTGTACTCTATGTCTTCCGAAATGGAAGAAACCGGATGTGACAGTTCTACCGAATTGAAGCGGCGGGTGTTGCATGCAAGCAGGAGATGCTTACTCTTCTTGGGCACCTGATCTCACTCCCATATCGGGAGTTCGCTTCTTTTCATAAGGTGGAGGTTTTTGTTTGTTTGCTTTGGTTCCTGTTTTATCCTGATTTTGTATGCCTTCGGATTCTGATTTTCTGAATTATCGATTTTGTGCTGTAAACAGGGATACGGTCATTATCCATATTTGTCATTTGGCCATATTACGTTGTTTAGATTGAGGGTCACTGACGAGAGTTAAGAACCCGAAATGTGCATGTCTTGTTACACCAAAATTGTACGTTCTTCGAGACCTCTGGGAAATCGGAAAAGTGGGAGGGTTGTGCGCATTTAATCCAGGATAACCATACCTTCTGCTATTTCCGTGGCAGATGGCCGTCCTAAGTCAGCACCGGTTGCCCATTGGTCTCGTTGGTTTATGTGTAGTCCTTTGTGTTTGATTTTCTGTGTTGTGCGTTGACGTTCCTTGTCCCTTACGCGTCTCTTTCTGTGCTTGTCTGCTTTGTGTTTTTGCATTGGGTGTTTTGGGGTTTTGCTGTGGATGCTACAACCTGGTGTTGTTGGAGATCCCCTCCTTTGTTGTTCATGCTGAAAAATTATCTGTTCTTAAATGATGCTTAAATTTGAAGACGTTTAACTTATGTACCACTTGGTGAGTGTCAGTGATAGATTCTGTATCTATAAATTTATGGAATTTATTATGGATCTAGCACTTGCCGAATATTAGATCATGGTTTTCGGGAGTACCCCCCCCCCCCCACACACGCACACTTGTTCGTCCGTTTTGAGTCGTTGAGAGATCGAGATAATTCAGTCTTTTCTATTATCAATTGTCTCTCATGAAAACGTATTTCAAAAATGTTTCCAGATATAAATTTATTTCTTCTTTCTTTTATTATTATGTTATACCATAAAAAATCGCTAGTTGTGACCAAACTTAATGATAAAGAAAAAAAAAAGAATAATGCCGAATCGTTTTTCGTTGTTAATAACTAAAATTGTTACCATCTAAATTGATAGAAGAAAATTTGATAGTTATTTTAATTAAAATAGATTCAGTGTCGATCTCTTCAGAAAAATATTAAAATTTACTGAGTGTTTTACCCACTGGGGAGCTCGTGAAATAAGGTCTACCCTATATCCCTTGCACTCATTCAGGTGAATTTTGAAATAATTATTCATAAAGATGAATTTAAAAAAATATATGTAAAAATAAATCAATAACGTTTTGTTTTAGTCATTATACCCCTCAACCCTTTCTACGCTTCTCAGAAAGATTGCTTTCAATGTTCACTGTGATCCGCCCTCCCTATAACAGATTCCTGAATCCGTCCATGCCAAAGATATCTTCATCTGTCATTTGTCATTAAAGTGAATGTATATGACAGTATGAATATAGGTAATACTATGTTGTACACTAAGCTCAATAAAAGGATGGGTAGGGGCCTCCCGGTCTGAAACTCCAGTCGCACGCATTCCAAGTTACTCCCCCCGTTCTATGTTTGAAACAGGTCGAGCTGTATATTCAACCATTATTTCAAATCGTGCGTGTTTAGAACAAATAATAAAATAGGACAGAAAGGAAATAGGATGTGACATCATGTGTGAAATCGTCCATCCCAAGACCCTTCCCCCTTTTTTTTCTCACGGACAGATGCTCCGTCGAAAGCAAATTACTAACATTAAACATTTACATATTAAAACTCGACATGATAAAGAAATTATCAAAAGATGTGAAACTGAGCAAATTAAATACTTATATGATTATATGTTCCTTCGTCACAAGTCGTCAGTGTTGACTGTGTCAAGTTTTACTTTTTCAGCAGTTCCGCCAGATATCATTATGTTTGGAAGGCTTTGGAATTACATTTTTGTACTTTAGTTTACATTCTATATCATATTATCATTCTATATCATTGACCATATTACATTGTTAAGATTTAGGATCACTGAGGAAGGTTATGTACCCGAAACGTGCATGTCTAGTCCATGCTGCAAATTTATCCATTTATAAATGATGCTATTGAATTTGAAGATGTTAAACATATATCTTAAAACGCAAAGATGAACATTGAAAAAATGTCGCTGATGGATCGGAAGGGGATGCTTAAATAAAGTTTTTTTTGCTCAATCCTAAATTTTGAGTCATTGTAATCAAGTTATACAGGCAAAATGTTTTAGATCAGGAGAGTACTTGAAAACTGAGCATTTCGGGATTTTTATTGGTCTAATGTGAGCTTTGTTCGGATCAATAAAATTGTTATCGAGATGTCTGTTTAAACCGACGCTTTTTATGCATTTTATGTAATCCCGCTTTCTTTCTTTTTATATATTAAGTTAGACATTGCATCTTTACATACAATGTTTTCCTGTCAACATGAATGTTTACAAAAACATGTTCTTCTATGAAAGATACATCGTATCCACCCTCGGGGTCTCAAAATTATGAAATACCCTCGTAAAGCCTCGGGTTTTACATGATTTTGAAGCATCTAGGGTGGAACCGACGTATCTTCCATAGCTGACCATGAAAGAGTCTTGTAATCTTACCCCTATGGGTAACATTTTCTCGTGCCCTTTAAGTGTAACGTCAATTGTGACGTCATACATAATTGCTGCGTTAGCCGAACAAAATATTATAAAAAACAATACATAAAATCTCAGTTTTGAGTGTTTTTAAGACAGATGGAGAAAAATAATCAATCACCAGATGAGATCAGAGACACGGAAATCCATTCCTCGTGTCCAAGATTTGCTCTTGTCTATGACTCAACAAGCCTCGTCGTGGTACAAGAAGATCCCGGACCCTCGGGTTGGATTTACTTGTCCCTGATCACATCTGGGGATATATTCTAATAGTCTCTCGTGTATTGTTGGTGAAAATCGTGCTGTCTCTCTCTCTCTGCTTAAGTTTTTCACTGCGTCGTGAGAGCCTCTTCCGCTGTTTTCGCTCTCGGGTATCTTCTTTGTATCTTTTTTTTCGTTGTTTGCAAGTATTTGATATTCTGAATATGAATTTTTCTTAACTAATAAAATAAAAAAGCGGATTAGATTTTAAATATTTCCTATTTTTCATATCGTCACAATGTTTACACAATGAACATAAACATAGTTTTCAAAACTTGTCTGCACATACATTGAATACTTGACTAAGTATAATGTAAATGATACATTGAAGTTGACAATTAGATACACGTCAAAATACTACATGTTACACACATTTTAGCGATAGCATTTTGTACAGAAAAAGTCCGTTTTGCCATCATGCAATGTTAATATAAAATGTCCATGCATTTCAAATGTTTAACGTCTTCAAATTCATAAGCAAGTTTGTTTCATATGACATGATATCAACACGCAAAAGTTAATGATCGTGTTAATCATTTATCATATACACATTCAATACTCCCTTCGAGGGTAATCTAACATAAGTGAAGTGTGCTCTGTTTTACTACTACACATTAATCGAAGTATATGCAGAATCTTTAAACAGTTATACAAGTTCAGTACACCTAACAGTCCAAACAAACAAAGACTTTTTGAGCGAAACACAAATTTATACCAAAATCAAAAAAAAGGTGATCAAGATCTTCAATTGTAAAAACATGTAATGCTCATGATCATCAAATTTATTTCACTAAACGACGACGTGTGCCTGATATTGAGAGGGGATTTATATCAGGTTTTGGTTGTATAACGTTGGAATGGGTTACCATGTGAACTTCAAGTAACAATTCTCTGAAAATTTCTACCATCTTACCCTGACCTTTAAGGATACTCCCTACATTTTCTGCTTTTATAATACATTTAACTCTGGAGTTACCTCTCTTGAAATGAAATATGATGTAGTAATTTGGTGTACATGGAAAGATAAAAAAGTATGAAATCCGGCAATGTTCTCAATTTCAAGGGGATCTGACAGAGGCAACGGTATCATAATAAAGGATACCAACAGCCTCCAAAAAATATGTCGGATATTCATTTTATCAATAGTGCATTAAAGATAAGGAAGAGATCTCAAACATGACGTGATGACGATGCAATGGTCACAGCGAAACACACATTCACGAAACAAAACAATGTGAACATATCATAAAGGAGAGATTCATCAACTCCCCCTAAGGATAGGCGTAATATCTAACCAATACCTAGAATTTTTTGACAATGAAAATGAAGGTCTATAGCTAGTGAGGGTTTTAGCGTATCCAATGTACAAATGGAGATAAGATATTGTTGATGTCTCGTCCGTCGAAACATTGCCAAAATTATATCGGTAATCTTCGGCAGTGTATCGTTATTTTCCGTGGTTTTAGAAAGCGTTTGGCATGTTGACCTTTGATGTTGGAAACAAACTTTTATGTTGAATTATGGTATATTTGTAGGCAAAGATATCCCGTAATTCGAACTATATATGATTCATTTGATATTTATTTGTGAAATTGGTACCTTGATATGAACTCTGTTCAACAGATATTATTTTCTGACATTTCCAAAGTCTTAGATAATTACCCCTTAAGAATTTGTCATTGATTCCATACATTACAAAATTAATAACGCTGTTTAAAATGTTCAGCATCAAAAAAGTTCCTGACAGGACGACATCAGTTAAATAAACTATTTGAAATGTCCGTAAGATAAATAAAACCTGTAACGGACCACACAGTAAAACATACAGCACCGAAATTGTTAAAAGCATTTTTGTTGTTCTCACTTCTTTTTCTTTTCTCTGTAGCGATTTTGCGTTTGAACTGTCGGAAAACGAGTTCTTTTTAATGCCAATAATGATCAAAACATTACAAATGAATACAATTGGCAAGGGGAGCATATCAAACATTATTCTGTATGTAGACGCCCAAATGTGAACAAAAATTCCTTGGTATTTTCTGTACCTCACAGCTTCGAGGTCCGTAGAAATTTCACCTTGTTTCGAAATTTTATCATTCAAACTGAATATGAAAGAGTCAATGGCATGTACCACATCCCCCATTGTTAGAAGTGTTAAGAAGATAGAAATTCGTAACGATCTTTTACCCGTCCATACCTGACGCACTTGAAGCGGAAACCAAACAGCAGTGAATCGCTCTAATACTATCAGTATGATAAAGACGTTTCCGACTCTTTGTGGGGTTATAGAGAGAATAAACCAGAAAAATGAGTTAGGTCTAACATATCTGATTGTCTCAGTATAGAAAATATGACAAATAGAATAGATATTAGCTGTAAATCGCAGGATTAAAAACAGTAGATCGGAAAATGCCAATCCTATTATGAAAATACTTGATGCATGCTTTTGTTTCTTGATATAAAACACGAGAATGGTTGATACGTTTCCCATTATACCAACGAAACACAGTATTGGGATGATGGCTAATGGGGCGACTGCTTTTAGAACGTGAGTACCGTTGATATTTGTATTAGTCGTTGAATGTATTGAGATATTTCCAACCAAAGATGTGTTTAGAGTGTGGGTCGTCTCGTTTAAGAAGTCAGGTTCAGACGTGCTCCCATTCATGGTTTCTGTTGACATATTAATCTTGTCCATGGACAAATTCGTTTGATGTATCTGTCCTAACTACCTGTAAGAGTAAACCAACATTAGTATTAACACTGAATTTGACACAACTACATTACAGATGATGGTAGCAAACAATATATTCTTACTATTCCCGGCATCCTATTCCAACTATTTTTAGTTGCTTTGTTTCTTCAATGTTAATTTCCATAATGATAATGATTTTTTGGTAAAATTTTGTGTTTTCTTTTCTGATTTTCTGCAAATTTGATATTCGACATCAGATATGATGATCAATGATTTATTCAATAAAATCGTCGATATAATTTTCCAGTTTATCTAAGAAAACATACTAGCAAGACTTGCGTCTAAAAAGTACCTTGGACTGTCTAAAATTCTTACTGAAATGTTAACGATTATCTCTTCGTAATATGTTAAACCTCTACCAATATTGGTGAAGTACTTATCAAAATTTATTAATATTCTAGCGACAAACAGGTAAATATTAAAAACCTGTAAAGAAACAACCATTATGATAATATTTTACAAAGAGGCATAAATGAATTTCTCATGGAAATGAAATCACCCCTAAGGGAGGAGTCGCTCAGGGAATTAACCATCTCCTGCTTACAATCCATATCGGATTCAGCGTCTTGAGGTGTGCAGAAAATGGACAGTTGGTGTAAGTATGAAAATCGGTGTTCTTGGATTTTTCGAACCTAAAAATACAACATAGTGGGAAGAGACTGTGTTCTCGTTTTTTCTTTACCATATCGTAAAAATATCAGAGTTGACAAGTAACAAGCTAAAACATAAACCATTTTCGGCGAGTTGTTGTACCTTGAGCTTACTCCTGAATAGCGCATCGCTTTTATGGATACTCCACAGTTAAGAAAGGTAGGTATGGATTATGGCCATATCCCTGTATACAGCAAAAAATCGATAATTCAGAAAATCAGAAACCGAAGGCATACAAAATCAGGATAAAACTGGAACCAAAAACAAACAAACAAAAACGTTCACGTTGTAGAACGTCATCACTTTGTCCGAATGCTGAAATACGAGTAGAATGAAACTGAAGTGCGTCCTTCTGTAAAAGAGCAAGGACTGAAGAAAAGTTTAGAAAAATATTAGCATGAAATGGAGCAAAGTTTGTTACCATCGTGAATCATACTAATTGCTGAATATTGAAAAGGTGTGACTAACTAATGCGGATGTATCATGAATGCAGGACATCAACAATGTTGGTGAAACGGTTCAAATTCGCTACAAATCCACACTTTGTATCTGTTTGCGTAAAATAAATGTAAAAAGTTAAGACATTAATGTTAGACGGTGACGTTTTTCTCGACAAATATAATCTAAAGCCTGTAAGACTAATGTACTTATAGAAACTTGCAGTAATGTTAAACACAGAACATACACTCTGGATACAAAAAAAAAAACTCCGAATAAACAGTTGTAAACGGGCGTAAAGTCCACGAAAAAAAAAGATTTAATGAAGCATCGAAAGCTATTCTTCAAATGAGCAACATTGAATTCCATATATAGATGAAACCAGATGCCCCGTAGAGTCGAAATCTCCGGATTTAAATCATTTTTCACTTTAACCGTAAAGGAAATGTTTCAAACCAGTATTTGTATCAAATTTGTTTTTGTGTCGTTCACATTTGAACAATTTCAAGATTATGAGAATCAATACTGTCTATATATAATAAGTGCTTTTCATAATTCTTATCATATTTTATTTAATCTGAATTTTTGTCGCAGTGAAAAATCAGTAAATGAAAGTCAAACCCTTCTTTCATACTTCAAAAGCTATTTTAAGCCTGAAAATGACCTTGACCTTTAGAAATATCCTTTGTCCTTGAGGGGCTATCCTATCAAACGATTTTGAGATGTATGATGACATCCTCATAAGCAGCACATATGAAAACATGTTTGCATTATTTCTATCATTATTCCAAATATTAGACCATTTTGACAAATCACTGATTTTAAAGGATTTTTGAATTTCATATTGCAAAGAAGGTATTTTAACATTGACATAACCTTGAACTTTGAATCATAAGTGACCTTTGTCCGATATTTAGCCTTTAGCCTTTAATGACTTTGAATGACCTTTGATGATTTACCTTGATTGACCTTTGTCTATCCTAATGAACATTTGTGTGAAATATGATCAAATTCTAATATTGAATTTAGGAGATATGAGCTCGGACGGACATACAGAGAGACGGACGGACCGACGGAAGGATACGAAGGCGACTACATGCTCCCCGGAACGTTTGACCATAACCAGCTTACTATAAGACATTTATCAGTGTGAAAAATAATGCATTTGACGATGCGCACTACAATGCATTGTACAGATAGTGGATCCAATTCTACATTTACATTGAAGGTTATGAAAATGTGTCACCTCTTTTCCCATTTTCTGTTCTATGAAGAGACCACAAATCAATACCTTTATTGTTTTTGTTCAAAGCAAAGAATTTGATAATGATATCGGGTTTTGTTTTTACTGTCCAAAGTCTTCATTTAAATGAATAAGAATGAAATGTAGCATATACAATACGTGATAAAGCAATGAGAGACAAAAATATGATTTATTATTCATTAAGTGAGTTCATAAAACTGTTACTCAGAGAAAAAGTGCAAAAATTGGCATTTTTTTACAATGTCCGGAAGGACATTAATTTGCGTCAAAAGATTTTGCTTCCGATTGGAACCAAAAAAGCAACACTATTTATAAACTCTCTTTAGATCATTCTGATGCTTTCTGTTTGTCGATATGTTTTTCCGATCCAGTGCCTTTTGATGACCTGATTTGATTTCAGAGTTCTATATGGGGATTAGCCCGAGTACTTTGAAAAATCTGCTTTACAATGTTGTTTTGTAAAGGTTTTTCCATTTCCATGGTACAAACCTTGTTATTCTTAATGCATTTTTCATGTATAAAAGCCGATATATAAAAGAAAGGTGGTGATCTCCAATATGTATATAAATAGCTATATAAATTGAATTTCATAGACATTGAAAAGATCTTCATATTGTTTAGATTTTCAGGGAGCACCTTTTTTATTCAAAGAAGTAGTTCGAATTATTGCAATAGTTCATGTACGCCTACTTATGTATAATCTGTCAGATTTATCCCCCATAATATCATTACTGCCATAATCGGAATATATATCTTACTACATACTTTATAAAATAAAATTTGAAGTGTTGAAACTTGTCATTTTATAAAAACATTTCAAACAAATATCTGTGTTTTTGCGTTGGGTTTGTTGGGGTTTTATTGTGGGTGCAGCAACCGAGTGTTAATGGAAATCCCCTCATTCTCTTATACACAGTATTCATGTTTTTGGATAGTGGTTCTTTAAGCCAAAGTGCTTTTTCGTTAAAGCCTTATTTATTTTTAGCAGCGTCCTCTAGTATGATTTTCTCAATTTTATATACCTACTTTGTTTAGAATATCTTGTAGAGTCATTCAGTAGCATAGTTAGATAAGATCTATGATCGAACGAGCACTAAATGTTGAGGAATGATGCTAAGATATTACATTTGTAACATCCTTTTAAGGGAGAAGACACCTTGTAATATTTGAAATGCTTATGTTTTATCGCATTTCCATTTATGAAATAAAATGTTTAAACCTTAAATAGTCGGGGAGCCAGTGGGGACCCCCATGCACCCCCTAAGTACTTTTTTTCACGGGTACCAAAATGTTCCTTAGGGTCTACAGAATCGGTTTTCAGGATGTACTAAAAATAAACTCATTTAGGCTATGTGTTTTTTGACCGTTTCCATGGCAACCCCCTGCTAAAGTCACGAAAGCACTATTGGTTAAGTAAAATAGCCATATCTTGGCCAAATGTTGAGCTAAACATAAGTAACTGGTATCAATATAACGAGGAAAGGTTGTTCTAATAATCAAATGATCATATGCAAAATAACTAATTTGCATATTCATGAATTGAAACAAAAATGCTTGAAAAATATATAAAAATCGACCCTTTTCATTTTGTTTGCTACTAAACTCTATTGTTTGATCTATGATCGTTATTAGATTATATAATAAATACGTACAAAGTCTTCTCTCTCCAATGACATAACATTTGGCTCAATATTTTAGTTCAATTGCTTCTAAATTGATGTTTTTTAATGAAAAATTGCTATTTTAAGTAAGATAAGCTGATTTATGTATACTAATTATAAGATATCTACTACTTATAAAATCAAATATCTGAACCTGTTTTCTAGTGTATTTTCATGTTTTTCTCATGTAATAAATGTTTACAAAACATGAGATACGTATTTTTATTAATTTTCGGACAAAAACCGTGTTTTTCAGTAAAAAACAGCAGATATCTGGATATCATCTATAAAAGGCAAACAGTTCCTTTAATCTATAAATGAAACGTATATACTGATGTAATTTCATGGTTCTAAGATCGGTTTTTGTGTTAGAGGTAAAAAATGTAACTTTTTTCTGCTATTTTGGTTAAAATGTCAGTTTTTCATACTTAATTTACAGATTTCTGAGAAATATTCTAAATATGATTTACAATTCAAAAATACAGTATAACCAACCCATGATATAACAAAGCCACTAAATAAGATAGTCTTTCAACCCTTACCACTTAATAATTCAGTATAACCACACAATAACAACCACTCAATAACAAAGTAATTTGACCCTTTATAACATAAAAAAACACATATCAATACAGTGTAAACACCCAAATGACATAGCAAAACCACTCAATAAAGACACTGTTTGACTCTCAACTATATGAAAATCACTAAATAATACAGCATAACCAACCAATAACATAAAAAACAACTCAATAACGTGATGGTTTGACCCTTTGTTATAACAAAACCACTTACATTTGTAATAACACAGCATATCCACCTTATTTACTACATAATAACGTGATGATTTGATCCTTCATTATAACAAAACCACTAAATAACACAGAATAACTACCCTAAAACATAGCATTACTAATCAATAGCTTGATGATTTCACACCTTATTATAACTTTATTGTGTCAAAACCACTTAATAACTCTGCATAATCACCCAATAACTTAGTATTACCACTCAGTAACAATCTTTCCTCGTTCTCTCTATAGAACCAGGACTGTATAAATGTGGATTTTAAAGGGTCAAACAGACATACTAATCAGTGATTTGATACAATAAAGGGTCAAACCATCACTATGTTATTGAGTGGTTTTGTTATATTCAAAGATCAAACAATCACGTTATTGAGTGGTAATGCCAAGTTTGTGGGTAGCTATTCTGTGTTATTGAGCGGTTTTGCTAAGATAAGGATCAAATCATCACGTTATTGTGTGGTAATGCTACGTTATTGGGTAGCTATGCGGTGTTATTTAAAATTTGTGTTATAGCAAATGTTCAAACCATTGGTTAGTTATGCAGCATTATTAAGTTATTTTGATATAGTAAAGGGTCTAACAACCACTTTATTGAGGGGTTTGCTATGTCATTGAGTGTTTACTCTCTATAATTAAGTGGTTCTTATGTAATAAAGGATCAAACAACTATGTTATTCAGTGGTTTCGCTATGTTATCAAGTGTTAATACTTTATTATTCAGTTGTGTATATATAATGTAGGGTTAAAAGACCATAATTTGAGTGGCTTTACTATGTTATTGGTTTTTATTGAGTTGCTCTGTTACTTTATTGGGTGGTCATACCGTGTTATTCACGATTCATTGAGTGTTATTGCAATGTTGTTCTGTGGTTATGGTATGGATTTCTATATTTCTTGAGTTTTTATTTTTCTAATTTGATCCTCTTATGATATGTACAAATACATTTACTAGTTTCATATCCTATATTACAACAAATATAAATTATATTTGGAATACTTCTCAGAAATCTGTAATTTTAGTATGAAAAACCGACATTTTTACCCAAAATAGCAGAAAAAAGTACATTTGTAGTATTTTTGCTTCTAATACAAAAATTGATCTCAGAACTTTAATTCAGCATATACGTTTCATTTATGGATTAAAGGAACTGTTTGCCTTTTATAGATAGTATCCAGATATCTGTTGTTTTTTACTGAAAAATGCGGGTTTTGCCCTAAAATTACGAAAAGTACGTATATCATGTTTTGTAAACATTTATTACATGAGAAAAACATGAAAATACACTACAAAACAGGTTCAGATATTCGATTTTATAAGTAGTAAATATCTTATAATTAGTATACAAAAATCAGCTTATCTTACTTTAAATAGCTATTTTTCTCTTAAAAACATCAATTTAGAAGCCATTGAACTAAAATATTGAGCAAAATGTTATGTCATAGGAGAGAGAAGACTTTGTATTTATTATATAATCTAATAACAATTATAGATTAAACCATAGAGTTTAGGAGATTAAACAAAATGAAAAGTGTCGATTTTTATGTATTTTTCAAGCATTTTTATTTCATTTCATGAATATTCAGGAATGTGCAAATTAGTTAATTAGTTAATTTGCACATGATTACTTGATTAATAGAACAACCTTTCCTCATTATATTGATACCAGTTACAGATGTTTAGCTCAACATTTGGCCAAGATATGGCTATTTTACTTAACCAATAGTGCTTTCGTGACTTTAGCAAGGGGTTGCCATGGAAACGGTCAAAAAACACATAGCCTAAATGAGTTTATTTTTAGTACATCCTGAAAACCGATTCTGTAGACCCTAAGGAACATTTTGGTACCCGTGAAACAAGAGGCCCAAGGGGGCCACATCGCTAACCTGAGGAGACTGTATGTATGTTTTCAATCAAAGTCAAGACCTGAAGGAAATCGCTTTTAGTGAAGCTTTGAGAAGGACAAGGTGTACAAGTTACTTCCTGTAAAGTTCAGTGACATTCTGTGCAGTAGTTTAAGAGGATAACTCAAAAATGTGTCTTTCAAATAGAGCCTATAGAGGACATCTTGGATTTCCAATCGGCTCGAAAAACACAAACTAAGTAGAGGGCAATTAGTACTTGGGTCCTGTGAAGTTTCAAGAAATTCTGTGAAGCAGTTTTAGAGGAGAAGTTGAAAATGTGTCAGCCAATCAGAGCCTGTGGCGGCCATCTTGAATTTCCCATAGGCTCCAAAAACGCAAACTTGATAGAGGGTATGAGTACTTGCACCCTGTGAAGTTTCATGAAATTCTGCGCAGCGGTTTCAGAGGAGAAGTCGAAAATTTGTCAGCCAATCAGAGCCTGTGGCAGCCATCTTGGATTTCTGATCAGCTCGAAAAACACAAACTTGGTAGAGAGCAATCAGTACTTGCTTCCTGTGAAGGTTTGTGAAATTCTATGCAGCCGTTTGAGAGGAGAAGTCGAAAATGTGTCAGTCAATCAGAGTCTGTGGCAGCCATCTTGGATTTCCGATTGGCTCGAAAAACACAAACTTAGTAGAGGGCATTGAGTACTTGCTTCCTGTGAAGTTTCATGATATTCTGTGCAGTGGTTATAGAAGAGAAGTTGAAAATGTGTCAGCCAATCAGAGCCTGTGGCAGCCATCTTGGATTTCCGATTGGCTTGAAAAACACAATTTGGTAGAGGGCATTGAGTAGTTGCTTCCCGTGAAGTTTCATGAAATTCTGTGCAGCGGTTTCAGAGGAGAAGTCGAGAATGTGTCAGCCAATTAGAGCCTGTGGCGGCCATCTTGGATTTCCAATCGGCTCCAAAAACACAAACTTGGTAGAAGGCATTGAGTACTTGCTTCCTGTGAAGTTTCATGAAATTCTGTGCAGCAGTTTCGGAGGAGAAGTCAAAAATGTGTCAGCCAATCAGAGCCTGTGGCGGCCATCTTGGATTTCCGATCGGCTCAAAAAACACAAACTTGGTAGAGGGCATTGAGTACTTGCTTCCTGTGAAGTTTCATGAAATTCTGTGACGCAGTTTCAGAAGAGAAGTCAAAAATGTGTCAGCCAATCAGAGCCTGTGGCGGCCATCTTGGATTTCCGATCGGCTTGAAAAACACAAATTTGATAGAGGGCATTGAGTACTTGCTTCCTGTGAAATTTCGTGAAATTCTGTGCAGCGGTTGCCGAAAAAATATCGAAAATGTTAAAAGTTTACGTCGGACGGACGGACGATGGACGGACGACGCGCTATGACAATAGCTCACTTGAGCTTCGCTCAGGTGAGCTAAAAACAACAATACTTGTAGGGGACCATGATTTCTTCTTTCCTACCAAGTTTAACGAAAATCTGTTCAGTGGTTCTGGAGAAGAAGTTGAATATGTATGAAAATCATCCCCCCTTCTTCTTGAGTAATCTAAGTAACCCGAGAGAGATAGTTATACAGAAGCTAAAGCAAAATAACAGACCCCCTCCCCATCCTTTCACTGTGTTATTGATAACATTGATCTGTTCTTACATTAATATTTTGAGCTGCTCTCAATATTGTAATTTCATAGTTGTATATCTAAGTCTTCACAAGATAAATTTGAAAATACTTATTCATCTTTTTAAAATAATTTAGTTTTCTTTTCCATACCTATTTAATAATTCAAAATATATAACATTCAAATGAATCGATAATCCAAAAATTTAAACCTCAAAAACATAAATCTATATTAAAGAAAGACAACTCTTGCATACATGAACATGTACCAACTTATACGAAACTAAAGTTACCAGGGTACCAGAACTTGAACTTACAAGCCTTGGGTCCATGTTCACAGTAAACATATCTATTCATGATTGAAAAAATACTCATAAAAATCTGTTCAGCAGTTCTGGAGAAGAAGTTGAATATGTATGAAAATCACCCCCCCTTTCCTTTTCATATAAGAAAATAATTCATAAAAAATCAAAAAATTAAAATTTCAGTATGAAATACATATCAAAGCATTAAGTAACTTAAATGTGATGAATTTGTAGTAAATGAATGTGTAAAACCATACACATATTGAGTTATTTAAAGAAATAGTGCAAAAATGTGCATTTCCGACAGAGTCCGAAAAGACGTCAAAAACGCGTCAAAAATTTGACTTCCGAGTGGAACCAAAAACAACAACACTTCTTAAGACATCTCTCTAGATCATTCTGATGCTTTCAGTTTGTCGATACGTGCTTTCGTTCTGAAGAAGAAGTTTGTCAAAGGAGGGTACCCCCTGTGACCTACTTTTGCCTCTGGTGGCGCCACCTGTTGATGGATCTGGACGAAAAACAACATCACTTGTAGGGGACCATGAGTACTTCATTCCTACCAAGTTTCATGAAAATCTTTTCAGTGGTTCTGGAGAAGAAGTTGAATATGTATGAAAATCACCCCCCCCTTCCTTTTCACATAAGAAAAAAATTAATAAAAAATCAAAAAATCTAAATTTTAGAATAAAATACTTATCAAAGCATTTAGTAACTTAAATATGATAAATATGCAGTAAATGAATGTGTAAAATCATACACTTATTGAGTTATTTAAAGAAATAGTGCAAAAATGTGCATTTCTGACGAAGTCCGAAAAGACGTCAAAAACGCGTCAAAAATTTGACTTCCGAGTGGAACCAAAAATAACAACACTTCTTAAGACATCTCTCTAGGTTATCCTGATGCTTTCGGTTTGTCGATACGTGCCTCCGTTCTGAAGAAGAAGTTTGTCAAAGGAGGGTACCCCCTGTGACCTACTTTTGCCTCTGGTGGCGCCACCTGTTGATGGATCCGGACGAAAAACAACATCACTTGTAGGGGACCATGAGTACTTCATTCCTACCAAGTTTCATGAAAATCTTTTCAGTGGTTCTGGAGAAGAAGTTGAATATGTATGAAAATCACCCCCCCCCTTCCTTTTCACATAAGAAAAAAATTAATAAAAAATCTACTTTTGGCTGTGGTGGCGCCACCTGTTGACAGATCCGGACGAAAAACAACAACATTTGTAGGGGACCATGAGTACTTCATACCTACCAAGTTTCATCAAAATCCCTTCAGCCGTTCTGGAGAAGAAGTCGAAAATGTGAAAAGTTTACGACGGACGACGGACGCCGGACGACGGACGCCGGACGACGGACGGACGGACGCCGGACGGTGCGCTATGACAATAGCTCACTTGAGCTTCGCTCAGGTGAGCTAAAAAGGGGAAAAAGTTTTTGTTGGGGTCCCGCCGGGGTTTGAAGCCACTCCCCATGGGTCCATTGGGCATGGAAAACATACATTATACCTATGTACAATCTTAAAAAATATTCCTTAAAAATCCAAAAGTGGATATCTTGACAAAATTCTTTCACTTGTAGGGTACCATGCATGAGTACCTCATACCTACAAATTGTCATGACAATCTGAAGAGTGGTTATAGAAAAGAAGCAGAAAATGTATGAAAATCACCCCCCCCTTCCTTTTTACATAAGAAAAAAATTCATAAAAAATCAAAAAAATAAAATTTAAGCATAAAATACATATCAAAGCATTAAGTAAGTTAAATATGATAAATATGTAGTAAATGAGTGTGTAAAATCATACACTTATTGAGTTATTTAAAGAAATAGTGCAAAAATGTGCATTTCTGACTAAGTCCGAAAAGACGTCAAAAACGCGTCAAAAATTTGACTTCGAAGTGGAACCAAAAATAACAACACTTCTTAAGACATCTCTCTAGATCATCCTGATGCTTTCGGTTTGTCGATACATGCTTCGGTTCTGAAGAAGAAGTTTGTCAAAGGAGGGTACCCCCCGTGACCTACTTTTGGCTGTGGTGGCGCCACCTGTTGACAGATCCGGACGAAAAACAACAACACTTGTAGGGGACCATGAGTACTTCATACCTACCAAGTTTCATCAAAATCCCTTCAGCCGTTCTGGAGAAGAAGTCGAAAATGTGAAAAGTTTACGACGGACGACGGACGCCGGACGACGGACGGACGGACGCCGGACGGTGCGCTATGACAATAGCTCACTTGAGCTTCGCTCAGGTGAGCTAAAAAAGTACTTAGGGGGTGCATGGGGGTCCCCACTGGCTCCCCGACTATTTAAGGTTTAAACATTTTATTTCATAAATGGAAATGCGATAAAACATAAGCATTTCAAATATTACAAGGTGTCTTCTCCCTTAAAAGGATGTTACAAATGTAATATCTTAGCATCATTCCTCAACATCAACATGCATGGGGGTCCCCACTGGTTCCCCGACTAAAACGGTTTGAACCATCCAACCAAAGATTGTACTCTTTGTCTTCCGAAAAGGAAGTAACCGGATGTGCCAGTTCTACCGAATTGAAGCGGCGGGCGTTGCATGCAAGCAGGAGATGCTTGCTCTTCCTGGGCACCTGATCTCACTCCCATATCGGGGGTTCGCTTCTTTTCATGTGGTGGAGGTTTTTGTTTGTTTGCTTTGGTTCCTGTTTTATCCTGATTTTGTATGCCTTCGGTTTCTGATTTTCTGAATTATCGATTTTGTGCTGTATACAGGGATATGATCATTATCCATATGTGTTATTTGAGGATAAAGTGACAAGTATCAAATTTGACCAACTTAGACCCAGATGGCTTGCAAGTAAGCAACTCGTTCAGGGTAATATATCACAATTGCTGAAGTCATTGTTGAGTAAGATCTTAGGTAGCTGCTGGGATCTTATAAAAAATGGCTGTCATCATCACCGTACATCTTTATCTAATATGTACATCAATAATGTACATCGGTAAAACCACCGGATTTGACAAGTTCTCATGGAACAAACGGCCATTGCATGCAAACATGAGATGCTGACTCTCCCCGGGCACCTGGTCTCACTTCGGAATATCATTTATTCCGGGGTTCGCATCTGTTCCCATTGAAATTCTAATGATTTTGTCTTGCGTACTCGACATTGAGACTTTAAAATAACTGATGAGTTGTTCTTCCATGTTTATAGCTTATTAAACGATACTTGCGAGATTATCATCAGGATTTTCTTTAACTCATTTGCAACGATAGAGCATGCGCTTACATTTTTTCTCGGCAATATTTAGACGACTTTCACAAATCCGAAACTTCTTTAGCTGTTCGTTGATTTTTACAAAAATAACTCTTTTTGTTGAAATTCGTACTTATATTTTACACAAATATGCATCTTTTGAAATTTTACAATTTGCACTTTTTTGGAAATCTACAAAAAATAAAGAATCTTTAAAAGAAAGGAATGCTCTTAAACACGACTCAGTGGCAACACCCAAGGCAAAACATCAAACTGCCCAAAATGAAGACTCATAGACGACATACACAGAAAAAAAGACTCAAAAAGGACAAGGAACACCAAATGCGAAATCAAGACACCAAAAACAAAAGGCTACATATAAATCAACGAGAACAATTATTATTGGCAATCAGTGCGGACTTGGAATGGCAATGTCACGGAAGCAGCAAATCTCGTAGTAATCCTGATTACATGCGCACAACATTCTCAATTGTTCGGATGTCTCCAAGAACGCATAATTGTTGTGAAAAGACTCCTCACTTTTCGAGTTCATGGGTGTAAAATTCTGCTTGGTCGTACAAATTCCGTGAATCGTGAATCATTAAACTAAACTTAAACTAATATTATACCCTTATATTTGCATAAAAGAAGGGAGGAGATCTCTAACCAGACCCTGTTGCAGCACCAATAGCGAAACACCAAAAACCCGATGCGAAAACACAAAGACGAGCACACCATGAGACGAAAAAGAGACCCACGACATATAAACATCAACCACAAAAGACCACACATAAACTAACGAGACCAATGGGCAACTGGTTCCCACTTTGGACGGCCATTTGCCAAACAAAAAACAAATGGTGTTGTTATCCTGGATTATGTGCGCACAACCCTCTCACTTCTCCAATTACATGTACCAGGGAGAGTCAGATGTCACGAAGAACGTTCAACCTCCTCAATGTATTAAGTTATTATAACTTGTATCCAATCCTAATGCATGATTGCTGCAATAAAATATGTTTAAACTAACCTCCTCACTGTTAGGTAACCATACACAAATATGACCACAAAACGCAGGGGCCCAAGCAATTAAGATGAATATGTAAATGGATATTAGGCTTGGTATTTGACCAATCTACAGTCTTGTACTAGCGCATCCTTAAGACTTGCACTCTAACTGTTTGTTACCATGGGATTCCATGACGAGCCCTGTTCAAACTACCTTAGAGAAGACAGCGCTCCGACCACCTGCCCTTTATGAATGTCAGTCGGACTCCTCGGGTGATAACATTCATAAGCTCGGTAGAACTGGCAGAGCACGGACTATATTACTAACGCCCTCTTTTTATTTCCATTAACATAATTATTCATCTGTGTTGTTGGACCCCTGCGTTTTGCGGTCTTGTTTGTGTGCGGTCATCTAACAGTGAGAACGTTGTTTTACACCACAAATGAATGTTCCTCGAGACTTCTGGGTAATAGGAACAGTGGGAGGGTTGTGTGCACGTAATCCAGGATAAGTACATCGTCTGCTACTTGCGTGGCAGATGGCCGTCCCAAGTCAGCACCGGTTGCCCATTGGTCTCATTGGTTTATATATGTGTGGTCTTTTGTTTTTCATGATTCTATGGTGTGAGTTGGTGTTCCTTGTCTCTTTTGCCTCTATTTCTGTGGATGTCTGTTCTGTGTTTTTGCATTTGGGTGTTTTGAGTTTTGTTTTGAGTGCTGCTACCGAGCGTTGTTGGAAATCCCCTCATGAAAGAGCTCACCCAAGACAAAGATTACGAACGGCATTCGTACATTATTATGACTTAATATCCATAAAAATTCATTTGTTTGTTTCTTGGGCCCCATTCTTTAGCTGTAATTTCAGTTAGAACTATTCAAAACTCCGATTTTACCGGAAAGTGTTTTTGCAAGACCTAAGTGACTTGGACTCCTCGGGTGATAACATACATGAGCTCGCGGCGGCAGAGCACGGATCGTATTACGTAAGCCCTCTTTTTATATCCATTTACATATTAATCTGTGTTGCTTGGGCCCCTGCGTTTTGCGGTCTTTTTGTGTGTGGTCATCTGACAGTGAGGAGGTTGTTTTACACCACACTTGTACGTTCTTCGAGACCTCTGGGTAATCGGAAAATAGGAGGGTTGTGCGCACGTAATCCAGGATAACCATACCTTCTGCTATTTCCGTGGCAGATGGCCGTCCTAAGTCGGCACCGGTTGCCCATTGGTTTCGTTGGTTTATGTGAAGTCCTTTGTGTTTGATGTTTCTGTGTTGTGCGTTGACGTTCCTTGTCCCTTATGCGTCTCTTTCCGTGCTTGTCTGCTTTGTGTTTTTGCATTGAGTGTTTTGGGGTTTTGCTGGGGTGCTACAACCTGGTGTTGTTTGAGATCCCCTCCTTTGTTTTCAGTGCTTCGACCGAGCGTTGTTGGAAACCCCGTCAGTGAAAGAGCTCACCCAAGACAAAGATTACGAACGGCATTCGTACACCATTATGACTTAATATCCAAAAATTTCATTTATTTGTTTCCTGGGCCCCTCTCTTTAGCTGCATTCGAAGGTAATTTCAGTAAGAACTATCTAAAACTCCTATTTTACTGGAAAAGTGTTTTTGCACGACCTAAGTGACTTGTATCACTTGCAAATTGTTTACTTTCCAGGCACCATATTTCATTGAAGAAGATCCTGTCGACAATCCCAACAGCACCCACAATAGAGCATCAACGAACCCCTAGCAAGCTAGAGGTGGGAACAGGTGCCCGGGAGGAGTAAGCACCCCCCTGTTTGGCTAACCGCACCCGCCTTCGATGTTCAAGCACGAAAATGAAAACAATATCGACAAAACATGCACTGTCAGAGATTATGTCTATATAAGTATAAGAGTAATTTCAGGAACGTGAAACGATAAAATTTATCTATAAGCATGTGTGGTCACAGTTCAAGCATAGGACAAATAAAAATTCGACTCCTGACTACAACGTTTTCAAATGTAAAAATATCTTGTATCATAGGTGATTTTAATGAAAATTTATGGTAGCAGTTTGATGTTTGTTATATGTATACTCATACCACTTTATCTTCAATAGGAGACAACAAGAATAAAAATCGGTTGATCGTCTCTTCAACGTATTCAAATATTTCTGTTATCAAAATTTCTTAAACTTTCTAAAACGTGGGTCCAGTAGAATCATATCCAATCCATCCTGCTACGTCATTCGGTAAATTATTGAACATAATATTTTTCACACCCTTTGGCAATATTACATTGTTTAGATTGAGGATCACTGAAGAGGGTTACGTAACCGAAACGTGCATGTCTGGTCAATGCTGAAAATTCATCTGCTCTTAAATGCTTTAACATTTGATGAAATTCTACAGTATAGGGTCTCATGTTGTCATTGTCTACTTAGCTTGGTCATTCGCATAGGGATGTGTCGATGTTTTGCTGTGAATGGTGTCTTGTTGGAGATCCCCTCCTTTCTTATTTATCCAAACTTTAAACATTCGATTGGCAAAATTTAAAAAAATATCTCAATATGAAATCACTGACGAGGGTTTAGTACCCGAAACGTGCATGTCTGGTCCATGCTGTAGATTTATCAGGTTTTAAATGATGCTATTGAATTTATAGACGTTTAACATTACACGAAAAGTACATATACTATAATACTGAAAAATAGCAGCAAATAATACGTAATTTCAATAAAACATATATTTCAATAAAACATATATTTCGATAAAACATATATTTCAATAGAACATATTTCAATAAAACATATATTTCAATAAAATATATATTCCAATAAAACATATATTTCAATTAAACATAAATTTCAATAAAACATATATTTCAATAAAACATATATTTCAATAAGATATATTTTTCGATAAAACATATATTTCAATAAAACATATATTTTGATAAACGTCATCATTTAAGAACATATTAATTTGCAGCAAGGACCAGACATTCGCGTTTCGGGTACTTATCCCTGTCCGCAATCTGAACAATCCAATATGACCAAAGAGTGTGAAAGTTATTATGTCCAGCATACCGTATAACGAGAAATTTTCGCAAGATATGTATTTTCGCTATGTTCGCGAGTGATTTAGTGATTTGGAATCGCGAAAAATTAAGTTTCATTTGTGCATATTGTACATGTGCCATTGTTCATTTTTCCTGATTAGACGTAAAAAGAAGTGAATTGACACTTTCTACATAGACAAAAACTTAAGACAGTGCAAGTATTTTATATATAAATTATTATTGTTTAATTCTCGTGCACTCACGAACATCGACGGCGGATGCGGCTAGCCCAACAGGGGATGTTTACTCCTCCCGTGCACCTGGTCCCACCTCTAGCTCGCTAGGGGTCCGGTGATGTTCACTTTTGTGCTCTAATGAGAGTGCTGTGAGATTATCGTCAAGATCTTCTTTTACTCATTTTAGTGTGTTCTCAACAAGAAATGACTAATACTTCAATAGTAAAAAGTACAAAACAGTTACATCCTATGTACATATTTGTTTCTAATTAAGGAAATGCGAAAAATTGTAATCGCGAAAATAAAGACACCCTATTTTACCATTAAATCGCGAAAAATTTCTGGTTACACGGTATAAATCAATAAAACATATATTTCAATGAAATATATATTTCAATAAATACATGCACATTTCAATAAAACATATATTTCAATCAAACATATCTTTCATTTTTATAGATGCGAAAAATAGTATATTTCAAATTGATAAGATGTGATTGAAATACAGAATATGTACTCA
This sequence comes from Pinctada imbricata, assembly GCA_033119305.1. NCBI lineage: Eukaryota > Metazoa > Mollusca > Bivalvia > Pterioida > Pteriidae > Pinctada > Pinctada imbricata. Next base: position 16,947,167 of record VSWD01000003.1, read on the forward strand.
CAGAAAAAAAAAGAGAAGATATCTCAACTACTACCTTTTCTGCAACACAACTGTACCTATTGATTTTCCTACTTTGTTTCAAGTTTTACATTGAAGTTTATATACATCTTAATCATGAACATAACCAATATAAACCTGGAAAATTGATTGGATAAAATTTTATAGACCTTGATCGATAAATTGAAAATGTATGATATGTCTGAAAATAGATTGTCTATAATAAATAAATAATACATTTGAAAAAGACATTGTTTGTTCATAGCATATTTTTATTTATATCTGTTCTTAAAGTAGAGGATCCCTCAGGTAAGATCGATAACCCCTATGACCCGAATTCCTAAAATGTCAGAGTGTCTGTGTTGATATTTTTATTTCGTGTCCTTCTTCTGATCCGAAGAAGATAAGAAAGTAGTTCCCAGAGGTTTCGGTCTTTTTCTTGTTCAAACTCGAGAGGTTTCGGCCAAGAGGTTCTGACCTTTTTCTTGTTCAGTCTCCACTACTTTAAAACCTTTTTACATGAGACAATGAAAGATATTTCACCTGTACCTTAAAATTCATATGAAATGTCTTAGATAATTGAATGAAAATTCATTTTTGCATGAAGGTCACAAAATGTTTACGTAAAATTCATGTAAATTTAACATGAATTCCATATTAGACACAACTGGCCTTGTACTTTTCATTACCCATTGAATACCTTAAACGTAGAATAAAACTGAGATTGTTCAAATAAACGAAGATATATCGCATTAATCTTTATTACATCCCCGTTAACGAAGTTCAGGCGGTATACAGGAAGCACCCTGTCCCCTAGTCTGTCCGTCAGTCCTTTCAGACGTTCTTAATATTATAAAATCAGATATCACTTCAAATGCAGAAATTTAATTCTAAAAATTAAGCCTGAGGGCGTTAGTGAAATGAATTTGGGTGGCGTATGAAAAACCCTATGGATGGAAGCATCACTGATGAGAATTTAACATTCGAAACACGTGTCTAGTGCATGAAAATTGGTTTGAAATTTTCTTCAAGAAGGTATAGAGTTTAAACACTTCCGTATTATTCGAGTATAAGTAATTTATACATACATTCACCATAACATTTTGATACTAAGATAATTGACCTAGTGACCTTAAATTTGAACCTTGACCTTATTGTGTTCGCTTGCTCTGAGCAAGCTTTAATGGTAACATTTATATACGAAAAAGTAGAAAATGAAAGAAAACAACGAAGAAATAAAATGGGAGCCGCCATTTTGAAATACCCGGATGGGTCTTGACTATCTTTACTGCGAGTCGTCAAGTAGATAGCTTATGGTCTAGGTAAATATACATTGCAAGAACCACCCTGATCACTGACGAAGGTTAAATACCAGAAACGTGCATGTCTGGTTCACGCTGTTAATTAATCTGCCTTTAAATTATGCTAATGAATTTGGAGACGTTTAACATTATTCAAGTATAAGAAACCTAACAGGAAAGACCATGAAAATTGCTTGACCAACGTAATTGTCGTACAAATGTCTGCTCTGACGTTGTGACGTTGACGCAACTATGTACTTGACTTTACGTGTACATTTTTATTCGCAAAGACCCTAAGCAACAAGAAAAACGCCACTGTCGGACAGTGCTCACCCACACAGAATTACGATTCTTGGTAACAACGTCTGTGTTAATTGTTCAAATAGTCGTAAAGATCTTTCATATTTTACAAAATAGAAGTACAAAGATTGGAAAAAAAACCCCGAAAGTTATCATTGTTCATTTCAATTCTTTGTACGATTTTACTTCATAACAAAGAGCTGTTTGTATCCTGTTTTCTTATCGATGCGTATTTCGCTGCACACTGTCATTTTTATTCATATCAAGTGCAAGCCTGTAACTCAGTTAATGTTTTGGCTAATTGTCAATACTGAATACAAAATATATCAATGGGTACATGAAGTATCTCAGGACGGCTTTCAGAATTTACAGATTATCTGGTATTCTAATCTACACAAAAATGTATTGATCTTATTATTCTAATAGTTTATTTATCAATATACTTCTTGATATGGCCCATGATCATTTGAGAACATGATATGCAAATAATATTGCCCCCCTCTCATCCTCCACACGCTAACTTATACGATATCTCGACGATCCCTTCGCTTCGCTTCTAGGGCTTTGTCACTATTCATATTAGTTGCATAAATCTCTTCAAATAGAAGTGAAAGCGCTTTAGTATTTCATACAACGATTATACATTCACCTTAATAAGTGCAACATTTTAATACCAAGACATTTGGCCTTTTTTGTTTTGAAGGCGAATATCTCTTCAAGGATAAGTGCTAGGGCTTCATAATCTACATTAACCATAACAAGTATTATATATTGATATCAAGTCATTTGACCAAGTTACCTTGACCTCTGATATTATAGGAGTTTTCCTTACAAGATTCAACATACATTGTACTAAGTTAAGTAATACATTTTCATTCCGAAGTATCTTACCTTAAACGTAGAACTTCTCTGAGAGTTTTCAATATGAACAATTCAATGATATCTCATAAATGAATCAATTTAGTACAGGGAGATAACTCTATTTTCATATCACGTAATATTTAAAACCAACATGGACGATAAATGGTATGAGCTCAGTTTGTTGCATTATTTCAGAAAAAAATTATACTCCTTGAAATTTTCATTGCTGAATGGGTATTTTGGAGAAAACACAAATTTTTCGATAAAAAACGCTGAAAATAGGAAAAAAATTGTCATTATCGTATGAGTTCTGCTTCTAAAGATTCAAACATCAGAAAATACACTATTCACTATACTCTTTTAAAATCAGAGAATAAGAAATTCGAATTTCGAGTAAATCTCTATGTTTTTGGGTCAAAATGTTGATTTTTTGCACAAATTATTGTGCTATTTATAGAAAGAATCATTTTGCTCAAAGATGAATTCGGGTACATATTGGTTTGACTGCTTTAGGATAAAGCAATACCATAGCTCTATATATAGAAAAAAAATTGTGTACCTGGCGACCTTCTAGCTATTATAAAAAATAACGAGTTGTTGCCATGGCAACCAGCAAAATCGTATTTATAAGAAAATACACTCCTTAGAACTGTTTATTTTATCAGAATTTTTCAAAATAGGCGTAAATTCATACACAAGCAATAAGAATGCAGAAAAATAAGGGTATATATGACTTTTTGAAATGTCATGCATTGCAGAGGTATGTAAAGTTTTGATATGGTATTCTCTAAAATCACGAAAATGTTAAAATAGGCCAAAAATGGACGTTTATAGCCAAAATACGAGACGGGCAAATTTTGATTTTTTGGTCTGAATAGTTCGAGGAGATGTTCCTCTACATATGGACATATCCATCTTTCTTCTACCTCATTTCTATTAAAAGTCGCCACCCTGACCTTAAATTCGTCACTTTAATGAGTTAAAGAAGATCCTGACGATAATCTCAACAGCACTCACAATAGAGCAAAAATTAAGCATCGACGGACCCCCGGCAAGCCAGAGGTGGGACCAGGTGCCCGGGAGGAGTAAGCATCCCCTGTTGGTTAGCCGCACCCGCCGTCGATGTTTAAGCAC